>JAWNOO010000157.1:2500-602500 GCA_035045905.1 Drosophila anomelani
CTGTCTGTCTGTCTGTCTGTCTGTCTGTCTGTCTGTCTGTCTGTCTGTCTGTCTGTCTGTCTGTCTGTCTGTCTGTCTGTCTGTCTGTCTGTCTGTCTGTCTGTCTGTCTGTCTGTCTGTCTGTCTGTCTGTCTGTCTGTCTGTCTGTCTGTCTGTCTGTCTGTCTGTCTGTCTGTCTGTCTGTCTGTCTGTCTGTCTGTCTGTCTGTCTGTCTGTCTGTCTGTCTGTCTGTCTGTCTGTCTGTCTGTCTGTCTGTCTGTCTGTCTGTCTGTCTGTCTGTCTGTCTGTCTGTCTGTCTGTCTGTCTGTCTGTCTGTCTGTCTGTCTGTCTGTCTGTCTGTCTGTCTGTCTGTCTGTCTGTCTGTCTGTCTGTCTGTCTGTCTGTCTGTCTGTCTGTCTGTCTGTCTGTCTGTCTGTCTGTCTGTCTGTCTGTCTGTCTGTCTGTCTGTCTGTCTGTCTGTCTGTCTGTCTGTCTGTCTGTCTGTCTGTCTGTCTGTCTGTCTGTCTGTCTGTCTGTCTGTCTGTCTGTCTGTCTGTCTGTCTGTCTGTCTGTCTGTCTGTCTGTCTGTCTGTCTGTCTGTCTGTCTGTCTGTCTGTCTGTCTGTCTGTCTGTCTGTCTGTCTGTCTGTCTGTCTGTCTGTCTGTCTGTCTGTCTGTCTGTCTGTCTGTCTGTCTGTCTGTCTGTCTGTCTGTCTGTCTGTCTGTCTGTCTGTCTGTCTGTCTGTCTGTCTGTCTGTCTGTCTGTCTGTCTGTCTGTCTGTCTGTCTGTCTGTCTGTCTGTCTGTCTGTCTGTCTGTCTGTCTGTCTGTCTGTCTGTCTGTCTGTCTGTCTGTCTGTCTGTCTGTCTGTCTGTCTGTCTGTCTGTCTGTCTGTCTGTCTGTCTGTCTGTCTGTCTGTCTGTCTGTCTGTCTGTCTGTCTGTCTGTCTGTCTGTCTGTCTGTCTGTCTGTCTGTCTGTCTGTCTGTCTGTCTGTCTGTCTGTCTGTCTGTCTGTCTGTCTGTCTGTCTGTCTGTCTGTCTGTCTGTCTGTCTGTCTGTCTGTCTGTCTGTCTGTCTGTCTGTCTGTCTGTCTGTCTGTCTGTCTGTCTGTCTGTCTGTCTGTCTGTCTGTCTGTCTGTCTGTCTGTCTGTCTGTCTGTCTGTCTGTCTGTCTGTCTGTCTGTCTGTCTGTCTGTCTGTCTGTCTGTCTGTCTGTCTGTCTGTCTGTCTGTCTGTCTGTCTGTCTGTCTGTCTGTCTGTCTGTCTGTCTGTCTGTCTGTCTGTCTGTCTGTCTGTCTGTCTGTCTGTCTGTCTGTCTGTCTGTCTGTCTGTCTGTCTGTCTGTCTGTCTGTCTGTCTGTCTGTCTGTCTGTCTGTCTGTCTGTCTGTCTGTCTGTCTGTCTGTCTGTCTGTCTGTCTGTCTGTCTGTCTGTCTGTCTGTCTGTCTGTCTGTCTGTCTGTCTGTCTGTCTGTCTGTCTGTCTGTCTGTCTGTCTGTCTGTCTGTCTGTCTGTCTGTCTGTCTGTCTGTCTGTCTGTCTGTCTGTCTGTCTGTCTGTCTGTCTGTCTGTCTGTCTGTCTGTCTGTCTGTCTGTCTGTCTGTCTGTCTGTCTGTCTGTCTGTCTGTCTGTCTGTCTGTCTGTCTGTCTGTCTGTCTGTCTGTCTGTCTGTCTGTCTGTCTGTCTGTCTGTCTGTCTGTCTGTCTGTCTGTCTGTCTGTCTGTCTGTCTGTCTGTCTGTCTGTCTGTCTGTCTGTCTGTCTGTCTGTCTGTCTGTCTGTCTGTCTGTCTGTCTGTCTGTCTGTCTGTCTGTCTGTCTGTCTGTCTGTCTGTCTGTCTGTCTGTCTGTCTGTCTGTCTGTCTGTCTGTCTGTCTGTCTGTCTGTCTGTCTGTCTGTCTGTCTGTCTGTCTGTCTGTCTGTCTGTCTGTCTGTCTGTCTGTCTGTCTGTCTGTCTGTCTGTCTGTCTGTCTGTCTGTCTGTCTGTCTGTCTGTCTGTCTGTCTGTCTGTCTGTCTGTCTGTCTGTCTGTCTGTCTGTCTGTCTGTCTGTCTGTCTGTCTGTCTGTCTGTCTGTCTGTCTGTCTGTCTGTCTGTCTGTCTGTCTGTCTGTCTGTCTGTCTGTCTGTCTGTCTGTCTGTCTGTCTGTCTGTCTGTCTGTCTGTCTGTCTGTCTGTCTGTCTGTCTGTCTGTCTGTCTGTCTGTCTGTCTGTCTGTCTGTCTGTCTGTCTGTCTGTCTGTCTGTCTGTCTGTCTGTCTGTCTGTCTGTCTGTCTGTCTGTCTGTCTGTCTGTCTGTCTGTCTGTCTGTCTGTCTGTCTGTCTGTCTGTCTGTCTGTCTGTCTGTCTGTCTGTCTGTCTGTCTGTCTGTCTGTCTGTCTGTCTGTCTGTCTGTCTGTCTGTCTGTCTGTCTGTCTGTCTGTCTGTCTGTCTGTCTGTCTGTCTGTCTGTCTGTCTGTCTGTCTGTCTGTCTGTCTGTCTGTCTGTCTGTCTGTCTGTCTGTCTGTCTGTCTGTCTGTCTGTCTGTCTGTCTGTCTGTCTGTCTGTCTGTCTGTCTGTCTGTCTGTCTGTCTGTCTGTCTGTCTGCTTGCACGCCGATCAAGTTTGTTTCGCGAATTTCGGTATGTATATTAAAAACTATAGTCTGTGTGACCCCTGTGTGGTTGCAATCAGATAAAAATTGTCGAAGTTATTAAAGAAATATTTTTGTATGGCCACAAACGGCTGCTGGCAGTATGCCTCGTTCGGTTGACCAATTAGACCAACTAAATATTCTTATCACTTCTTGATTGTGTTCGGAAAAGAATCTTATAAGATATTCGAGAAGCATTCTTTAATAAATGGTAATAATTATTAACGCGTTTTTACACACATAGATACATGTGTATGTATTTTTGTATGCATGTGATTATATTACACTTGCATTTCCATTTGTCCGTTATGTTGAAAAATGTTCTGGTTCTGGTTTCTGGTTCTTTTGGAATTGATGTATGTAAAAATTTATTAGCCGGACACTTTCGAGTCGCGGCAACAATTCGGCTTGCCGAATTCTTTCCACCCGCCCTCTCTCTCTCTCTCTCTCTCTCTCTGTAGACTTCCGAGTCCAACCATTCTCTCTCGTTCGCAACCGACGACTTTCGAGTCCACCGCGCGTCTCTCTGAAGACTTTCGAGTCCAACCGTTCTCTCTCTGCAGACTTTCGAGTCCAGCCATTCTAGCTCACCTATTGGAGACTTCCGAGTCCGCATATCTTGTTGGAAGACTTGCGAGTCCCCCCCATCTATTTCTCTTTACTTTCTCTCCCTCTCTACAGGCTCCCGGGTTCCTCTGGCTCCCCGGACTGATGCGTCCGCCTACCGCCGACGACTGGCGGATCCCGAGCCGCTGGCAGAGCTGATCCCTCGAGACGCGAGAAGCCCAGACGATCCACGAAGCAGCGGTCCAGAACTCCGTATCTCAACTCTGTCAGAGAAACCTTGAATAAACACCACACCTATTTAAGTTAACCGAATTCTCTTCACTGTTCTCACTGGGAAAACGGGCAACTTCTCTTACAGCTACCACTCAGACTAACTCTTGTAGGCGGACTCTGGCCAGCGCCGAGCTATCTGGGAAACTGCAGCGGAGACCGTCACAAGCTTTGGCGAAAACTTTTGGTTGTAGTTGACTGCACTCAAACGCCTTCCTTTGCTAATCAAAAAGAGCACATTTAGCAATAATGCATTTAGCAATAATGCATTCCTTATTAATATTTATGGTATGGCCATAACTAGAATAGATAAATACCATAATACATGCACAAGAAAATAGATACATGCTTTTCCTTCTTTATATGTTTTGATTCGTACCTGGTTGAATCAGAATTGTTACAAATCTTATGGATTGAGGTAATTGTTACACTTTTATACAGTTTGTAAAACTAATTTGTAAGTCTTAAATTACATTTCAATATAAACATTAGAAAATAACTTAATTCCATAACCCTATTTTTCAAAAGGAGGGAGATGCAGCACATATAAGTGGGATTTGAATTAGGCGGGCTTCCTTCACGGAGCACTCGAAGCGGATTAAGCTATATGGCAACATATAGGTCGCCATTTTGAGTTTTAGCCAATATATAGTTTAACACGAAAGGCAGCGATTTCTGAGTGGTCACCATTGAACATCACTAAGAAGAAGTTGAAAATTTAAGAGCACATGTAAAAGAAAGAACTTTGTAAAACTTATTTTAAGCACTTATGGTTAACCCTAAATAAATAATCCCTAAAATTTGGGAGCTCAACCGGGATTACACCCAAACATTAAATGCAAGACAGTTAAAGAGTGCTAGAGTTTGTTTTTTTCTTTACACAAGAACATTTTGTGCAAAGATTGCGAATTGTGGTGAAATAACAATTGGAGAAACTGCACGAGGAAGTGAGCAGTTTGTAGAAGGCGGCGACGACGAGGTGCATCATTTTGACATGTGTGAGTGCATGTGAGACAAGCTGGAAGAGAACCAAGGCAAACGGTTGTAGAGGTATCTGCGTCAAAGATCGTCAGAGAGGCAGTCTGAGATCCGGCCGGTCAAGGTAAACTGGTATTTGCAAAGGCTGATCTGTTGGAGGCGTTGGGAGCAGCGTAAGGCAAGGGCGAGCGGAGCAAATCAGGAGAGTGAGGCAGAGCTTGGAGGAGCAGAGAACGAGAAAGGTGATGAAATCTGGAGCAGGCAAATCTTCGTGGATGAGCACAGGAGGACAAGCAGCAATAAGCACAGTCTGGAGGGCGTGAAGCTTCAGGCAGTTGGTAGCAGATCTTTCTGGAAGGCGGAAAAGCAGTGGACAAGCAGATTTTCAAGCAGTTGGCCAGTAGTATTGGCAAAAGTCTGGAGGAGCAGATCTGGTTGGAAGGCAACGGCAGGCGGAAAAGCAGTGGAAGAAAGCAGTGAATCTCAAAGGGTGCAAATTTAAAAGCTAAGAAAAGCCAATTGGAAGTGGCTGGGAACTGTATGTATGAAAACTGAAAAGTTAATTAACTGAACCGTAAGAAATTCTTAAAACATTGTATAAACATATTGTTACTTTAAGCTAATATTAATCGCAGAAATTCTCAAAATGCAGCTCGAAGAAATAATGTTAATCAGATGTGACGATTTGCGCGCTAAGCTAAGAGAACTAAATTTAGTTTCAACCGGTAGGAAGCGAGAATGACAGGATAGGCTTCTTTCTCACTTTGGCATTCAGGATGATGATGACAAAAGCGATTCAGATGAATCTGTAGCAACCGCTCTTGATCATTCCAGCCGGAAATGCCCACAAGCCGGTCATTGTTTACACTTAAAGACGTAGAAGGCAGTGTATCAATTTTTACAGGAAAAGGTAGCCCAGATGTAGACCAATGGATCCAGGAGTTAGAGGAATGCTCATTGACAGTTGAGTGGAATCAGCTTCAATTATTTATTTATTCAAAACAATTGCTCAGTGGAGCTGTAACGTCATTTATTCGTAGTCAGGTTAACGTTCGTAATTGGGATTCTCTTAAGTCAGCATTGCGCAGGGAATTCGCTAATAAAATATCGTCCCCTGAAGTGCATTGCAGGCTAGGTCAACGGGTGCAAAAGAAAGGAGAATCTCTTCATGAATATTTATATGCGTTGATGGAAATTGCAAAACCAGTCAATCTAGACGACGAAAGCTTGATCGAATACTTAGTGCCGGATGCAAAGGCGAATAAAATAATGTTGTACCAGGCTAAAACGATTAAGGATCTAAAGGAACAGATCTAAGTATACAAGAAAGTACGGGGCACATATAAGGGAACGTACAAGAACGAGCAGCGAGCACTACAAGGAAGAAGAAGAAGCAGACTCAAAAAGTTTTGATTCAAAGCCTGAGTTTGTGCGCAAATGTTTTAAGTGCGGGGATCCGTCCCACTTAAAAAAGGTCTGCAAGAAAAAAGACAATTACAACTGTTATCGTTGCGGGAAGCCAGGTCATCGTGCTGCACAGTGCAAGGTCGAGGAGAAACAGGAGAGTAACGCTAATGCAGTCAACTTCGAGAACGCATCCTCAAAATCAAAGTGAGTTTACACCTTCTGGCCTTCAACTAAAAGTTGTAAAGCACTCCGCAGTTCAATTCAAAGGACTCGTCGACACAGGTGCAGATCTATGCTTGATGCGAAGAAGTATATTTCTAAAACTGGGCAGCAGGCGTCTGACTGGAAAAGAGAAGTGCTTGACAGGAATAGGCGAGAGTCAGGTGTTTACATTTGGAAGCATAATCTTGCCAGTTGAAATAGATAACATACCGATGAAGGTAGATTTCCGTACTACCGGAAGAAGACATGGGCTTTGACGCCATTTTGGGCAGGACTATTTTGGACATAGTGGACATGAAAGTTACCAAAGAAGGCACTGCGTTTTTGCGACGGAACGAATCCAGAAGTATTGACGAGGAGCAGAACAACACGTTTATGGAGTTCCTACAGAAATTTAGGAGCATGTGTGCAGAACAGGTGTCAGTTTCAGACAAAGTTGATTTGGTCCATTTAAATACAATACAAAAGGTCGAAGTCAAAAGTTTGATTGATGAGTACGTACCTAAACGAAACGTAAACGCACCGGTATAAATGAAAATCATTTTAAAAGACGAAATACCAGTTTATCAGCATCCACGTCGATTACCTCTCTGCGACCAGAAAACAGTTGACGACCAAGTTAAGGAGTGGCTTGCTGTGAAGATTATACAACCGAGTTCTTCTGAATATGCAGCGCCAGTAGTTTTAGTATCCAATAAAAACGGAAAGAAACGTCTGTGTTGTGACTACCGGAAGCTAAACGAAAAGATGATTCGAGACAATTTTCCGATGGGTCACATAGAGACAATTTTAGATAAGCTGCAAGGGTCTAAAATATTCACAGCTTTGGATCTAACCAACGGTTTCTTCCATGTTCCGATTGAGCCAGGCTCTCGAAAATATACATCATTCGTAACACAGTCTGGACAGTTTGAATTTCTATATGTTCCATTTGGCATATCAAATTCACCACTGGAGTAAGTGCCAAATATTACATAGCAGAGTACAGTTTTTAGGCTACATTAACCAGAGTGGAACCATCCCTCCAGGTCTCGAGAAGATACAAGCGGTAAAAGAATTTCCAGAACCACGCGATAAAAAAGGTATTCAGCGATTCCTAGGTCTGACTTCGTACTTCAGGAAATTCACCGATGGATACGCTTTCATTGCCAGGCCTTTGTCATATTTTTTGAGAGGGGATACTAAGTATTAATTCGGAGACAAACAAGGATTGGCGTTCGAAAAGTTGAAAACTGCTCTAATAAGTGAACCAGTTCTCAAGGTGTACAAACTGAAATCCATACAGATGCCTTAAAGTACGGTTTTGGTGCAGTTTTATTGCAGAAAGATCCCGAAGATAATTCTTTTCATCCAGTTCAATATATGAGCCGGAAGACTTCACCATTTGGGGAAAAATACGATTCATACGAGCTGGAGGTGTTAGCTATCATTGGAGCTCTTGTCAAGTGGCGTGTTTATGTTTTGGGCATAAAATTCACAATCGTAACGGACTGTAACGCGTTTAAAATGACAATGAATAAGAGGTTCCTCTTCGCGTAGCTCGTTGGGCTTTATATCTGCAAGACTGAGCATCGTTCCGGAACAAAAATGAAACATGCTAATGCTCTTAGTCGAATCTCGTGTTTCTTTGTATCAGATAGAATAACCCAAAGTATAGAGGAAGCTCAAACAAGGGACGAATGGACGCAAGCAGTTCGTAGTCTTGTCGAAAAGGATGCATACCAGGATTTCTACATACAAAACGACGTTCTTTTCAAAGACCCAAATCGCGAACTTATTGTTGTACCTTCGGCTCTGGAAAATGAAATAATACGAAACGCACATAATTAAAGACATTTCTCAGCCAGGAAGACACAGGATCTCATTGAAAAATCTTATTTCATTCCCAAGGTAAAAGAAAAGACAGAGCGAATAGTCGAGAGTTGCATAAGATGCATAATCGTAAATGCCAAAGCGGGTAAAATAGAAGGGTTTCTAACTTCCAGGTAATCGACCCTTCGTAACATATCAGATCGATTATGTCGGACCGATGGAGATGACGACCAAGCGCTACAACCACATCCTTGTAGTAGTGGATGGCTTCTCGAAAATTGTCTGGCTTTACCCAACTCGTAGGCTATTTTGAGATTTAGCCAATATATAGTTTAACACAAAAGGTAGCGATTTCTGAGAAGTCGCCATTGAACATCACTAAGAAGAAGTTGAAAATTTAAGAGCACATTTAAAAGAAAAAACTTTGTTAAACTAATTTTAAGCACTTATGTTTAAACCTAAATAAATAATCCCTACATATATTGAATACTTACTGTACTTCATACAGTAAGACTTATAAAAGCGTTCAACCAAGTTACCGACGATCCCAGTATTGGTCAAAAAGATCCAGTCAATTAATTAAGTGTGCGTGCATGTCAGTGAAATTGGCTTTGCGGAAGCAGCGAAAATTACTGGCTCTGCAGCAGCACAGGGCAATAATGGAGCCGAGGATTAGAGTATTATCCCAATGGTAGGTTGGTCAGCATATTCGGGACAAGGGAGAGGATAAAATCGAGAGACAGAGGCATTTCCGAAGTCCGAAACAAAAATGAGGGCTAAGATTTTCTTACAACGGTTCTTAGCATGAATTAATTGACCTAATGAAAGGTCAATAAGTCCGTGCATGAAGTCATGAGGGAAAGTGGGAATGAGATCATTAGATTCAGGTAAGGGTATCCAGAATATAAGAGGAAGATTAAAGTCACCTTAAACAATAAGGTGGTCATTAGCACCCTGTGTCGAGTAGATTCTCTGAATTAAGGATAGGTGCTAATTTTAAATATCAAAGTCAAACCTAGGGATGTACGAGCCTGACACTTGAGCAACATAGTCAAAGACTTGAATGCGAACAGCAACGAACTCCAAAGTGCAGTCATAGTCGATTTTCGGAGCTAAATTGGAAGCAAGGCTGGATTTAAAAGCGATAAGAACACCACCGCCGATGCACGATGGACGGTCGTGCCTGTAGAGAACATAGTTGCCTAGAAAGAGTTAAGTATCACAGACAGAAGAATTCAGCCACTTTTCCGTAAATCAGTTAGAATATGGTTCGAGGGCTGATCTGTATAAGAGGGGTCGCAGGGTCTGGAAATTTCAAAGAATCTTTAGGCAGAATACTCAAGTTATTATTAGGCGAAAAACTTAGCAATTCCAAACTTTCGAAGTGGGACTCAGCCGTTAGAAACGAGTTTCTTGAATCTGGCCGCAAAGGACTAAAACTCAAGATGAGTTTGCCTCATGAAAGTCTTCATATCGGATTTGATATGTATGCAGTTTGGGCGCGTCCAATCCAATCCTGTGTGATATTATAAGCAGTCCGCAATACGAGGGCCGATATGCCCAAGATCGGTGCAGCCAGGGTGGGCGATATTATCGCAGAGCCAACAAAAGACAGTGGCCTGCCGCGAAGTTATTTTGCGGCCGTGTGCGCATTTAGTTACACAACAAGAAGCCATGGTTTTCTTGAGTAAATTCGTAAATATTCATAAAAATGTTCTGAAAATTAAACCGAAAGGTATTAAATTCGCGCGACGAAGGAAACGATCAAAACAAAGATCAAGCAAGAATAAATAAAAGCTTTTATTTAAGTGCCACAAACATAATAGGTTGTGTGCTTGCGCATGCACCAACAACAATGCTGAACCGAGTGCAGCGGTAAGCGATTGACACACAGCACAGAAGAAGAAGGAAGCAAGCTAAATTCGGCTCACCGAAGTTTGTATACCCTTGCAGAATTCAATTAAAAAATAAAACCAAAACTTTGGAATAATAATAAGTGGCCAAATCTCAAATTTTATAACAAGAAAGGAAGCTAACTTCGGCTCACCGAAGTTTGTATACCCTAGCAGAGTTTAAACAAAAAATTAAAAACCAAATTCTGAAATAATAATTTGTTGCCAAATCTCAAATTTGATGGCAATGGTTTGAAACACGGCTAAGCTATGTTTTTATTATTTTCCTGATTGTTCCTATGGAAGCTATAGGATATAGTCAGCCGATTTTCATGAAATTAAAATCGAAATTCAGGAATACTAAAATATGGGTAACTATCAAATTTGGTGAAAATATGTTGAAAACTGACAAAGTTATGAATTTTTCTTTTATTTTCCTGATTGTTCCTATGAAAGCTATAGGATATAGTCAGCCGATTTTCATGAAATTAAAATCAAAATTCAGGAATAATAAAATATGGCTAAATAGTCAGCCGATTTTCATGAAATTAAAATCAAAATTCAGGCTAAATATCAAATTTGGTGAAAATTGGTTGAAAACTGACAAAGTTATAATTTTCCTGATTGTTCCTATGGAAGCTATAGGATATAGTCAGCCGATTTTCATGAAATTAAAACCGAAATTCGGAAATAATACTAAATGGGCAAATATCAAATTTGGTGAAAATTGGTTGAAAACTGACAAAGTTATAATTTTCCTGATTGTTCCTATGGAAGCTATAGGGTATAGTCAGCCGATTTTCATGAAATTAAAACCGAAATTCGGAAATAATACTAAATGGGCAAATATCAAATTTGGTGAAAATTGGTTAAAAACTGACAAAGTTATAATTTTCCTGATTGTTCCTATGGAAGCTATAGGATATAGTCAGCCGATTTTCATGAAATTAAAACCGAAATTCGGAAATAATACTAAATGGGCAAATATCAAATTTGGTGAAAATTGGTTGAAAACTGACAAAGTTATAATTTTCCTGATTGTTCCTATGGAAGCTATAGGACATAGTCAGCCGATTTTCATGAAATTAAACCCGAAATTCGGAACTAATACTAAATGGGCAAATATCAAATTTGGTGAAAATTGGTTGAAAACTGACAAAGTTATAATTTTTTTTTGAAAATTTTTCGGATCGTTTCACCTGGCAGCTATATAGTCGTCCGATCCGGCCCGTTCCGACTTTTGACTGAAACTAATATACCCTGCAAGGGTATAAAAATTAGAACATTGTCAGTTTTCAACGAATTTTCACCAAATTTGATATTTGGTCATTTAAAATTATTTCCGAATTTCGGTTTTAATTTCATGAAAATCGGACAACTATATCCTATAGCTTTCATAGGAACAATCAGGAAAATAAAAAACCATATCTTAGCCGTGTTTCAAAGCATTGCCATCAAATTTGAGACTTGGCAACTAATTATTATTTCGGAATTTCGGCTTGAATTTTTATACCCGCTAACCATAGGGTAGAAGGGTATTATAACTTTGTGCCGGCAGGAAATGTATGTAACAGGTAGAAGGAAGCATTTCCGACCCTATAAAGTATATATATTCTTGATCAGGATCAACAGCCGAGTCGATCTAGCCATGTCCGTCTGTCTGTCTGTCTGTCTGTCTGTCTGTCCGTCTGTCCGTATGAAACACTGGATCTCAGAGACTATAAGAGATAGAGCTCTAATTTTTTTTCGACAGTATTTGTTTTGCTTGCACGCAGATCAAGTTTGTTTCAAATTTTTGCCACGCCCACTTCCGCCCCCGCAAATCATAAAAAAGCGTATTAAGCGTATAATTTTAAAGCTAGAGTCGCGAATTTCGGTATTTATATTAAGAACTATAGTCTGTGTGATCCCTGAAAATTTGGTTGCGATCAGATAAAAATTGTCGAAGTTATTAAAGAAATAATTTTGTATGGCCACAAACGTCGAAGTTATTAAAGAAATAATTTTGTATGGCCACAAACGGCTGCTGGCATGCCTCATTTGGTTGACCAATTAGACCAACTAAATATTCTTATCCGTTCTTGGTTGTGTTCGGAAAAGAATCTTATAAGATATTCGAGAAGCAATTTTAATATATGGTAATAATTATTAGCCGCTTTAATGCAATAATAACGCGTTTTTACACACATAAATACATGTGTATGTATTTTTGTATGCATGTGATTATATTACAATTGCATTTGCATTTGTCCGTTATGTTCAAAATTGTACTAACTGTTTTTCTGGCGTTCTGACGCTTTTCTGGTTTAAGTATGGGTAGCGGGTATCTCACAGTCGAGCTCACTCGACTGTAGCTTTCTTACTTGTTTGTTTCAATTCTGCAAGGGTATACAAACTTCGGTGAGCCGAATAAAAAACTGGATCTCAGAGACTATAAGAGATAGAGCTCTAATTTTTTTCGACAGTATTTGTTTTGCTTGCACGCAGATCAAGTTTGTTTCAAATTTTTACCACGCCCACTTCCGCCCCCGCAAATCATAAAAAAGCGTATTAAGCGTATAATTTTAAAGCTAGAGTCGAATTTCGGTATGTATATTAAGAACTATAGTTTGTGTGATCCCTGAAAATTTGGTTGCGATCAGATAAAAATTGTCGAAGTTATTAAAGAAATAATTTTGTATGGCCACAAACGGCTGCCGGCAGCAGGCTTCCTTTGGTTGACCAATTACACTAACTAAATATTCTTATCCGTTCTTGGTTGTGTTCGGAAAAGAATCTTATAAGATATTCGAGAAGCAATTTTAATAAATAATGGTAATAATTATTAGGCGCTTAAATGCAATAATAACGTGTTTTTACACACATAGATACATGTGTATGTATTTTTGTATGCATGTGATTATATAACACTTGCATTTGCATTTGTCCGTTATGTTCAAAATTGTATTAACTGTTTTTTCTGGCGTCCTGACGCTTTTCTGCTTTAAGTATGGGTAGCGGGTATCTCACAGTCGAGCTCACTCGACTGTAGCTTTCTTACTTGTTAAATTTTCCGATCGTTTGTATGGCAGATATGCGATATAATTTTCCGATTTTCATGAAATTTATATAAAATGATCAAATATAAAATTTGGTGAAAATATGTTAAAGACTGACATAGCTATATTTTTTTCGAAAATTTTTCCGATCGATAGTTGTCCGATCCGGCCCGTAGAAGTATATAGAAGACTTACTGCAAAGATTCATTCAGTTTTAAAGCTAACTGAGGGACCAGTTTGCGTAGAAACGGGCAGAAGGGTAGACGGACATGGCTAGATCGACTCGGCTGTTGATCCTGATCAAGAATATATATACTTCATAGGGTCGGAAATGTCTCCTTTTCTGCGTTGCAAACTTCTGACTGAAAATATGATACACTGAAAGGGTATAAATAAAAGGATATAAAAGGGTATTTTTTAAAAGAAGGGGGATGTAATATGCATATCTATCGAATACTTCATACGTTGTTGCATTTGAATCATTTTTACATGCGGACCTCACCTGTATTTGGACTGAAGTCAAGATTATAAGATTGCATTATTGTAATATCAGAGACTCATATGAGCTCCCCTTACTTAATCGAGAAACTCTAAAATGTTGGAGCAGTGCTTCATGTTCCCCCAAAACTAAAATACATATATAAAGAACCTAAAAATCGAAACCCCTCTTGGCGACTTTACTTGACTACGTTTATATGTAGACCGTGGTGCCCCACCTTTACATTGGCTTCGTGGTAAGCACTTCTAGCTTTGGAGGTATTGAGCGTCCTAGATGTCAGGATATTCTCTGTCAAACTAAAGTTTATTTACAGACGAGGTTATGGCGGGCTTACATACATACATGCTGCATACATGCTGCTGATTTCTTAATACACGATAAGCTATAGACCCGGAACCGGGTCCCACTAAGTCTAAGTTCTAAGGATTGGGAGGAGACAACTTTTTGGTTTTTTCAGAGGCTTATCCCAGTACTCAATCAGGGTTACCAACGGTAAATGGTGCAATAATATTTCCCTTTCGATTGCAACAAACCTCACCAGGTGGTGTCATTCTTTCCAGACGAAAAGTAATCAATTACGGAGCAACCATATCCTCGGAGAATAGTTATCTCCCTTTCGTCATAACTTTTCGTTATCCCGTTTAGAACCAGGGGCTCTCACATTTCGATGACTTTGGTTCCTTTACTGTCTATTATTAATTCGATCTCCGACGATTTGTGTATTTTTCACGTTTGTTTCCATGCGCAGATCATACAATCCATTGAACTGTGCCCGCAGTTGTTACAATTTATTTTAACGGGATACCTGGCACTTTTCGCCAGCTACATGAAAGGAAATAACATATTGAAGTTGGTCAAATATATTCGAAGTTCTCCGACATTTTTGCGTTTGATTCCGTAATGGCGTCCTCAACTCTTAAAGGAACTCCGGTCAGTAAATTTAAAAATCTTCAAAGTTCGCAGTGCGAATCTGTGCTCGATGAAAGTCTCGAAAGGTATGGTATAGTCATATTTATGTATATAGTATAGTCAAAAAATGTCTTGTAAAATATCTTGATGCGAAGTCCGGCGATCTTATGGGATTGTATCGCAAAGCTATATACGTATTGTTTGATTTTGTGAAGTGAAAACATCCTATGGCAAGTTGGGCTTTTTGTAAGGGAGCATTTTCTACCGATTTCGCGACATATGAGATTTTACTTCGCGTGTATGTTTACACTGCTAAGGAGTAATTATAAGTCAATACAGATCTGGGGGGATTATTGGATCACCCTAGTGTTTAGTTGCAAAATAGCACATCTTTAGGGGCCGTGCCCGGTTCTTATTGGTGCACTGTATGGTGAGTTATGTTGGTTTTGCTAGTGTCGGCACTTTGCTGCACGATCGGTCGGCTTGCCTGCCGCGCATAGCTTACGTAAAGCTTCAGTTTTTACTTGGACATTCAATAAAGAGCATTGGCTTTGAATAATAATAAAACTCCGGCATTGGCCGTCATCATTTACTTTATTAATTGAAATTGGTTATCGAGCCTTAAGGGCGTTAGCAACGGAGTTAGTTACTCCCAACATAGTCTTCATAAGAAGAGAGAAGAGAGCCGGTGGCAACCGCCCGGCTCATCATCCCTTCCCCCGGACCAGCCACGTAGGCAATTGGATCAGTCAAACTTCAAATACACATACAGGGAAAAAATAAATAAGAATCCCTACAAATTAAATAAAGCTATTGTAAAAGTGACTTACAAATAAAGTGAATTAATATCGGCCGTCCCTAAATAAAATTTTTTGTCGGACGCCGAGTACTTGGTTATGAGTATAACAAGAAAGGAAGCTAACTTCGTCTCACCGAAGTTTGTATACCCTTGCAGAGTTTAAACAAAAAATTAAAAACGAAATTCTGAAATAATAATTTGTTGCCAAATCTCAAATTTGATGGCAATGGTTTGAATCACGGCTGTTCAGTCGCAGCAGTATGTAGTCATAAGTAATAATATTTCAGAACACAATACACGTTATGTAACAACTCTTCGTCACAGTGACCTGCATTTATCGTAAATAATGTATCATTTCCCAGGTCAAGCGAATATGCATGGTCAACTGAGACGAGGAAATGAACTGGGGCAATAGTCTCAGGTCGCAACACAACCCACATTCACAAGTAACCGCACACTTTTCTTATACGTTATTTCTGTTAGCATAAGCATTTGTGTACCTATATATATTGTTTAAGTTTCATTAATAAAGTCAGTAAGAGTTCTAACGCCAACCTGAGAGCTTTTATTCATGCTATTCCCTTAGAACAATTCATGCACTCACACACTTCATACACGTCCAACTAGTTTCAAGTGCTAGTTGCGGCAACAAAACAGGCAAATAGTTTATGCACTATTTGCCAGGCATCTAAGCCTTCTTACACTTTACATTTTGGTGACCCCACGAACACGTCAACCAACAGGAAGGATTCCGTAACTCTTGGGAATCTTCCTGATTTTTTCACACTCGCCAAAAAAAAAAACATTTTCACGCCAGCCGTGGAAAATTTTCCGCTTCACTATTAGGAACCTCCCGCAGGATAATCCGTAATTTTTGGGATTTTTCCTAATTTTTCACTCGCCATAAAACCATTTTGGTGAGTCCTGACTCACTGTCATTACACAGTCAACAGCCTTCAAATCCTTTCTAGATTTCTAGATCTTCCAAGTCTATTGACCAATTGTTAATTCCTTCGACCACAAACGGTTGCGGAGGAGCAAGCAGTCATTTAGACAGTCAGCGTTAGACTTGCAGGAAGATATCAGTCATGAGATCTCGAGGCTTATTCGGAATTTTAAGAAGGATTCAGCGGATAGGAAACGACTTCCAAATTACTGCCTAACAAAGTTGGCCGCTTTCGATGACGCATGGAATCGATTTGCGGAAAACGACAAAAATATTCCCGCAGCATATAGAACCGAGGAATATGTAAAGTTCTACGTCGACTGTCGTGACTCATACGACAAATATAGAAATATTATAGTCGATACAATGGCCCAGAGCTCAAGCAATGCCCCAAATCAGGCAACAGCGAGCAACGGCCAGGAAACTGCAGACGTTGCAATCGTATCGCAACCTGCACGTAAGCTGATATCAGCATGTCGGCGACAAAAAGCTATCGCCGAATCAATCAAACGGGCTCTGAAAGAAAGTTCAGAGACCGGCAGGGCCGTTTCAAAAGGTTCAATAACCTCATTATGGTCACAATACCAAGAGATTCATTTCTCAATACATGAAGAGTACGAAGACCCGATCAAGGAAGGATACGACATGCAATCGTTCATCCGACTTGAGAAGGAAGTACAGAAAGTCCTGGGGGCACAAACCAATACATCAAACAATGAAGATGTGCAGTTGCCCAGAGTCAGCCTCCCCAAGTTCGATGGGGATCTACTCAAATGGACACAATTTTTTGATTTATTCAAGTGCATGATACACGATACCAACATGCCCACAGTCAAGAAGATGTGGTACCTTAAAGCCACTGTGACTGGAGAGGCAGAGAGATTGATAAGGCATATCGATCTAAAAACAGAGAACTACATGAGCGCATGGGAAATATTAGTTGACACATATAA
The DNA here is from genome assembly GCA_035045905.1 of Drosophila anomelani. Classification (NCBI taxonomy): domain Eukaryota; kingdom Metazoa; phylum Arthropoda; class Insecta; order Diptera; family Drosophilidae; genus Drosophila; species Drosophila anomelani. Next base: position 19,390 of record JAWNOO010000157.1, read on the forward strand.
CAATCCCCGCCATGTAGCAGATACAATTCTCAATCGTCTTCTGCAACAACAGACAAACAATGACGACCCAAAGTCATTAAAGGAACTGTATATTACAGCCATTGAGTCTCTAGCATCATTAAAGGGACTAGGCATTGATGTATCCAGCTGGGATACAATCATAATTGCGATCATAAAACAAAAATTAGGTCTGGCAAATAGAGCCCTGTACGAACAATCATTAGATGGCTCAAGAGAGCTTCAAGGGCTCGAGACGATGCTAAGTTTTCTGGACCAGCGAAGTCGAGTGTTGGGAACAGGAAAACGCAGTCAGCTGCAAAAAAGGGAACAGAAGAACCCATCTTGCACTTCTGCTAGCGCAGGAAGGCAATCAAGTTGCCCTTTCTGCAAACGGAATCATGCGCTATACAAATGCGATGATTTCCGCAGCAAAACGGTACCCGATCGACTCAACTGGGTACAAAAACAAAAACTGTGTGTAAACTGTTTTAACAGTACTCACAAGGCAAAAGATTGCCGAGGCCGCATGTGCTTTAAATGCGATAAAAGGCACCATACATTGCTGCACCTGGAGACTTCATCAGGCGCGGCAACAGATCTACAAACACCTTCTGTAGGAGCAGCAAGCAACAAAAGCTACAATTTGCTGGCCACAGTTAAGGTATTGGTAAAGGCAAGCAATGGGCAGGTGGCCATATTCCGAGCCTTGCTGGATTCAGGATCACAAATCAATCTGATCTCTGAACGAATGGCCTCCAAGCTCTCTCTGAAACTACACAATGCATTATTACGCATCGAGGGCATTGGAGGAAATCCGAAAACAAGTCGGGCCAGAGCAAATGTGCTCATGAAATCAATGAACAACGATTTTACTCAACAGGTAGAAGCCTTTGTTCTGCCGCATATCATAGCTGACCAACCAGCTCATGATTTGACTACATCCCACATACGCATTCCAAATAATGTCATCTTGGCCGATCCAAATTTTGACAAACCAGGAAGAATTGGCATGCTTATCGGCGCAGAGCATTATTATTCTTTGCTACTGCCAAATCAAATGACGATAAGACCAGAAGGTCCAATCCTCCAGAATACAAAGCTGGGATGGATTGTGGCCGGAAGAATCTCTGCTGATCACGATTCAGTAGCACTGCGTGCGGCGGCAACCACTGAAGAGGAGGTTGACACGCGATTTTGGACACTAGAAAATCTAGACACCAAAGATAAGGCTCGATCGCCAACTGAAGCACACTGCGAAGCTCATTTTGCAGCAAACCTACAATTCGCAATTGATGGGAAGTTCATTGTCAAGCTGCCATTTGCTGAGGAAACGTTAGCCCTGGGGTCATCGCAGACAATAGCAACCAATAGGTTCCTGGCACTGGAGCGACGAACATCACCAGAAGTCTGGAAAGGCTACGTAGACTTCATGGAAGAATACGAACGTCTCGGACACATGAAGCTGGTACCTCCCTCACACATACCATCGGATCATTACTTCATTCCACATCACTGTGTTTTGAAGCCCGAAAGCAGTACCACGAAACTGCGGGTAGTGTTCGATGCGTCCTGCAAAACGTCAAGTAATAAATCATTAAATGATATATTATATGCTGGACCCACGGTACAGAGCGAACTTTTCGCCATTCTGCTGCGATTCCGCACCCATAGATACGTATTTACCGCGGTCATAGAGAAGATGTGTCGCCAAGTATGGATGCATCCTGATAATCAGTTTCATCAGATGATCGTATGGCGAAAAAGGGCGTCAGATGATCTGAAATTCTACAGGCTAAAAACCGTCACATACGGTACCACAACAGCGCCATTCCTTGCTACAAAATGCTTGGATTATTTAGCAGAGAAGAATAAGAAGCAGTTACCGCTTGGGTCAGCTATACTCAAGCATGATTTCTATGTGGACGACTGTCTCACAGGAGCAGACAGCATTCCAGAGGCAATCCAGATTCAGCAGGAATTGAACAAAAGTCTGCTACCGTCCGGATTCAAGCTTCGGAAGTGGTGCTCAAACAACAAGGAAATACTGACCAAAATTCCGCGAGAAGACATTGTACCCAACGTCAACTTAGATGAAACACTTCAGCATTACAGTGTTAAGACATTGGGATTAATTTGGATGACTCAAAAGGATCAGTTGTGTGGGCGATCTCAAAAAATCGAAGCCTCAACCATCACAAAACGGGTGGTCAGCTCAGAATCCTCACAAATATTCGATCCTTTGGGATTATTTGCTCCGGTGGTCGTCAAGGCGAAAATTTTCATGCAAACGCTTTGGGAATTAAAGATGGGCTGGGACGACGAGTTACCTCAGCACCTTCAACTGGACTGGAAAAACTATCGTTCTGATTTGCAAGCTCTAAATACCATGCAAATACCAAGGCATATATTTGAAGGAAGAGTACCAGTCACGCAAGAGATGCACACGTTTGTGGATGCCTCGGAACGAGCATATGGAGCGGCAGTGTATATCCGAGCAACATACAAAAGCAATCAAGTATCAGTTCGGCTGCTGTGCTCAAAATCGAGAGTGGCGCCATCCGCCAAGGAGACGTTACCGCGGCTAGAACTATGTGCCGCAGTCCTGGGAGCTGAATTGACCCATAGAGTCAGAAAGGACCTACGGTTGCCTGAGGAGAAGGCATTGGGTTACTTCTGGACTGACTCAACAGTAGTCCTTTCCTGGATAAATGCATCGGCATCCTCATACCACACGTTTGTGGCCAATCGGATAGCAAAGATCCAAGCAGTGTCACATCAAGCACAATGGCGACATGTGTCATCCGCAAACAATCCAGCAGATGTATTGTCAAGAGGAATTGCCGCAAGCAAGTTGGCAGAACATAACCTGTGGCTATATGGCCCCCTGTTTCTGCACGGCTCTCGAGACAAATGGTCAAAAATACCGACCATTGATCCCATCGATCTGGAGCGTAAAATAAAGCAAGTCAGCTTGCCAGTCTGCCAGGATCAACTAGGAAGCGAGTTATACAGTTGCAAGCACAGCAACTCCTTCCACAAATTGCAACGCATTGTAGCATATATGATGCGTTTTTGTCGTAAGCAGAACCGATCTCCAACGACCACACTAAGTGCAGGCGAGCTGGCTCAGGCCAGAACAATCATCTTCAGCACGATTCAAAAAACGGAATTCAGTGCTGAGTATAAACAGCTTCGCATCCACAAAGCAGTGGACAAGAAAAGCTCAGTCATATCGTTGTCTCCAATAATAGGAACTGATGCACTCATTAGAGTCGGAGGCAGATTGGAAGAATCTAACCTTCCATATGCTGCCAAACATCAAATCTTGCTCCCGTACAATGATACGATTGTGAAAATGCTGCTACGAGAAATGCATGAGGAAAACATGCATTGCGGGGCACAAGCATTGAGGGCCATAGCCAGACAACAGTACTGGGTTCTGAATGACAAGACGATGGCCAGGAGCATCATCCACAATTGCGTCAAATGCACAAGAGCACGGCCCAAATTAATGCATCAAATCATGGGTAACTTGCCAGTGGATCGAGTAACACAAGCGCGGCCGTTCTCCAATTCAGGAGTCGACTCCCCTTTTGGATTCACCACAAAATCCGTGGAAAACGTCCAGATAAAGCATACATTGCAGTATTCTGCTGTTTCGCAACAAAAGCAGTACATCTGGAGTTAGTAAGCGATCTAACAACGGACGCATTCCTAGCCGCTCTCCGGCGTTTTTTGGGCCGACGAGGAAAGTGTCGGACCATTCACTGTGATAACGCCACGAACTTTGTTGGTGCCAACAACCAGTTAAAAATACTGGAGGAAACAATTTTCACAGAGCAAGCCCAGAGCAGGATCGTAAATCAATGCAATAAGCAGCAGGTGGAGTCAAGTTCATCCCACCGCGAGCACCGTCGTTTGGCGGATTATGGGAGGCTGCTGTAAAATCAGCGAAAAGGCTGCTAGTATCAGTCACGGCCACAGCATCTTTAACATTTGAAGAGCTCAACACGGTGGTCATTGAGGTCGAGGCGATACTCAATTCAAGACCCCTCACCCCGATGTCAGCAGATCCAACAGATACTGCAGCGCTCACACCAGGCCATTTCTTAATTGGAGAACCTTTAGTGGCACCGCCCGATGCAAATCTTGCCCGACCAGAAAAATCGTTGGTCAGAAGATGGGAACTTGTGTCCAGACTCAAACAATCATTCTGGAGTCAGTGGTCCACGGAATACCTACGAGAGCTCCAGATGCGCACCAAGTGGAAGACTATGGCTCAGAATGTCGAGGAAGGATTGCTAGTACTGGTAAAGGAAGACAACGTGCCGGTAATGAGCTGGCCAATGGGACGGATAGTGAAGACATCCAGGCAAGGATAACCAAATACGGGTCGTAGATGTAAAGACCGCATCAGGAATCTACAAAAGGGCAGTCACTCGTCTAGCACCACTGATAACAGAAGAAGTAGCCACAAAACGGCCGCACAGCGGCAGCACGGACACAGCGCAGGCAGAAGAGAGCCCTGCGCAAAAAAGGAAAGCATCATTTCCAATCCTCCCAACATTATTAGCAATGCTACTGATCCTTCCGTTAGCGATGGGACAGGCATTCAACATAACGCCATTTGCAAGCCAGCCAGGAATATTCTACGAACGGCTCGGCACATCCAGAATGGCAATCTCGGAATGGAAAATAATTGTATATTACGATTTGAAACCATATTGGAGCGACATGGGAATCTTGGCCAACGGGATATCGGAGCTAAAACACAAATGTTCAGAACTACGAAACATCAACGCTTGTAGATCAGTGTCTGAGCATTTCCAACATGTGTACAGCGAACTACAATCAGGAAATGAATTGATCCATCATTCTCGGCAGCGAAGAGCACCACTGGACATAGTTGGAAATGTAGCGAGCTCACTATTCGGCGTTTTAGACTCAAGATACGCCGATGACATGTCCAAGGTGATCAAGGAGGTCAAATCCAATGAAGACGTACTAATGATGCTCTTGAAAAACCAGACATCAATCTTGGATGCGACAATAAACATAGTCAGGACGAGCAGCTCAGCCACTAACGAGCGGAGCAAGACACTAGAGAGCCAAATAGGTACAATTAATCTGGAAAGGGGAAAGTACCAAGGCGAGCACTTACAACAAGCATTCATGAGTCTGACAGCTCAATTAACTCTAGTGGCAACCGGATTGCAGCGAATGCAAAGTGAGATAGCTAATGTTCTCACTGACGTGCGCCATCGTACCATCAGTCCTATACTAGTGTCTCCCAAGCAACTGAGGGAGCAACTAGATCAGATTCGGGAACACATTCCACCGGATCAACTTCTTCCGGTAGTATCGGCTGAGGTGATCCAGCTGTATAAAATTATGCATGCCGAAGGGACCACAACGAGCAGCCACGTCGTTTTCAAAATATCGCTGCCACTGGTGTCTGTAACAAAACAGGAGATATTCAGCATCATGGCGATCCCGATGTGGAAGGCCGGAAGCTGGCAACGATTCTGGCTACAAACGGAAATCATAGCCGTCAATGCCCATAGAGATCAGTTCATGGGATTGACCAAGGAGGAGTTCAATCAGTGTCTAGAGCTGCCACACGACGAACACATCTGTTTCAACCACCAAGCCACATTCAGCGTGGAAAACCGGTGTTAATTCCAGCTGTTCAACAATAAGACGGAAACTATCTGCGAGGTCTCTCAGTCGAGGGCCGAGTTGTGGTGGTCAGCAACACGTCAGCGAAACAGATGGATGTTTGCCACACGCAGGCAAATTGAACTTCAAGCGGTGTGCAGCGGAACATCGTTCACAATCCAACTCAACAGAACGGGCTTACTATCACTGGCCCCAGGCTGCACTGCACGCAATTCAAAAATTAGCGTGAGCACATTCAGCACCGTAGTCAGCGAAACAAGGGCGGCATATGTTCGTTTTGGTAACATCACAAGGATGGACCTTAAGAACACACCTGAGCCACTGCAAGGAACGGCAGCCAAGGAAGTCAACTTGGAGGAACTGGGCGCTTTGCAGCACCAACTGGCCAAACTAAAAGAAACCACCTGGAAAAATCAAATCAACACGCCCCAGCACCATCAAATAGCTGATTATGTGGCCTTAGCAATGTCAATGTTATTAGGCATTGCATGGGTTTTCAGACGAACGATCGGCAAATGGACACCAACATGCCGGAAACCCGAAGCCCGGCAGAAAGTGGAAGAACCACAACCAGAACCTACCCCACGAAGGTTCTTGTTCGACGTAATTGAAGGTTGAACACTTGCTCAACGGCCGGGAGAATGTTCAGTCGCAGCAGTATGTAGTCATAAGTAATAATATTTCAGAACACAATACACGTTATGTAACAACTCTTCGTCACAGTGACCTGCATTTATCGTAAATAAAGTATCATTTCCCAGGTCAAGCGAATATGCATGGTCAACTGAGACGAGGAAATAAACTGGGGCAATAGTCTCAGGTCGCAACACAACCCACATTCACAAGTAACCGCACACTTTTCTTATACGTTATTTCTGTTAGCATTAGCATTTGTGTACCTATATATATTGTTTAAGTTTCATTAATAAAGTCAGTAAGAGTTCTAACGCCAACCTGAGAGCTTTTATTCATGCTATTCCCTTAGAACAATTCATGCACTCACACACTTCATACACGTCCAACTAGTTTCAAGTGCTAGTTGCGGCAACAAAACAGGCAAATAGTTTATGCACTATTTGCCAGGCATCTGAGCCTTCTTACACTTTACAACGACTAATCTATGGTTTTTTTTTATTTTCCTGATTGTTCCTATGGAAGCTATAGGATATAGTCAGCCGATTTTCATGAATTTAAAATCGAAATTCAGGAATACTAAAATATGGGTAAGTATCCAATTTGGTGAAAATATGTTGAAAACTGACAAAGTTATGAATTTTTCTTTTATTTTCCTGATTGTTCCTATGGAAGCTATAGGATATAGTCAGCCGATTTTCATGAAATTAAAACCGAAATTCGGAAATAATACTAAATGGGCAAATATCAAATTTGGTGAAAATTGGTTGAAAACTGACAAAGTTATAATTGTTTGAAAATTTTTCGGATCGTTCCTCTGGCAGCTATATGATATAATCGTCCGATCCGGCCCGTTCCGACATATGTACGAGTGAGAGTATATAGAAGCCTAACTGCAAAGTTTCATTCAAATAGCTTTAAAACTGAGGGACTAGTTTGCGTAGAAACGGACAGACGGACAGACGGACAGACGGACAGACGGACAGACGGACATGGCTAGATCGACTCGGCTGTTGATCCTGATCAAGAATATATATACTTTATAGGGTCGGAGATGCTTCCTTCACTGCGTTGCAAACTTTTGACTGAAACTAATATACCCTGCAAGGGTATAAAAATTACACGATATAAAATTAATTACGTCGAATTAAGACACTCGGCCCCCCAATAACTCGTGTTTAGTGTCAACGAATTTGTGGCCTTATGAGTTTTCCAGGCCCATAAACGTGACAGTGACAGTGAGGAAGAATGAATCCGAGATACCCGTAGTTATCAACCAGCACCGGCACCACTAGAAAATAGCGCAGGAACCATGAACGCGACACAAATAGATGCGTTAATTGTGACCGCATTAGCTAGCCAAGAAGTAAGGCTCAAAGCCGAATTCAGGGCTCAAATCGATGCCGTTAATCAACAGCTTCAGAGCTTGCGTGTAGAAGCGCCAGAGGTAGAACCTTACCAGAGGGTAAAGGTAACAGCGGAGGCACCAAAGTGCGATATGGGCAAATCCCAGGAATTGTCCACCTCGGCCAAAAGTGAAAAACTTCTCTAAAATGATTTCTATCAACATAGTTACATTAAAATATGGTCCAATTGATCAAATTTGATAGCCTTTATCATATTCTAAAGCAAATTTCAAAATATTCGAAACCATATTCTCGCAATCGCAATTTTATTTTGATGAAAAACTGCCAAAAATAGGGCATATTTTGCTTTGCTTATTTCTTCTAAACAGAGGACTAATGCTTTGACTTTTTTTTTCTAACATCTCTAGAAGAATGCAAATATTCAAAATAAAATGCATATATGATCTTCTAATGTATTTAAATAATAAAAAACAGCGTCCAAAGTCCGATGGAAAAAATGTAGCTTGCGACACGTAGCGTGCGACACAATGGGTCTACGGCTTTTGCTAAAATCCGCAAACATTATTAAGACCAAACGATCGGTTTTTGTCTTCTAATATTCTTAAATTAACTTTCATAGGTTTTATATTGCATAATTCGCAAAAAATTGCGTTTGAAATGAACATTTTGAAACACACTTTCGCGTCGTGTAGCGTGCGACACGTCACAATTTTATTAATTATTTTCAAAACAGTGACTCCAGTAAAATTGAACCTTATATCCTCCGAAAGTACTCTCAATTCACTCTAAGCACATAACAAAAGTTTAAGGTAAATTTAAAAAAAAACACCCAAAAACTTGATTTTCATTAGCTGAAATCGACACGTGGGATTTGCCTATATACCGTTACATATAGTGAAGTTCCAAAAGAAAAACTAGAAAACAAAACAAAGAGAAATCCTGCTGAAATGGAAGCCCTAGACATCCTGGAGAAGCGCATCGATGCCCTGACGCGAGTCCTGGGTCCCCTGCCGGATGCACCAGACGCGGGAGAGGGCGTGGTGGACGCCCTGTGCTCCGCTCACGCACTTCTGGGCGAAGCCACTACGGGAAGTGTTCCTCTGCAACAGTGCGTGAAGCGAGCTCCCGAACTGGAGAAATATCTGGATCCCAACTTTCTTGAGGAGCAGCAGCAGGTGCGGTCCATGGAGGTCTACCTGCACGCCGTGGCTCCCGAGCTGAGTACCCAGGCCGAGCAGCTGGAGAAGATAAAGCAGCTGGAACCGGCCGTGGGTGCAGAATACTTCCGCAGCATTCCTTGTGCCCTGCTCAGTTCCCTCGACGCAATGAGCGAGCGACTGGACCAAGTGGAGCAGCGGATGGAGGAAAAGAAGCGGGCGGATCTTAACAAGGACGTGCAGCCCAAGGATTGAGTGCGTTCGCCCAGAGACTGCTAAAAGTATTTTATGCACTCATATTTTCCCTGACATTTCAAGTCGCATTTGGGCTCAGAAATTGCTATAAGCTTCTCAAAGTCCTTCATAAGTTTTCCATAAATTAAATTTGACTTTTTGTTTAATGGAAAGCTAAGATTTGAGCAATTCTAAGCCGAATTCGATTGGAATCGAAAGTGAATATGAGAATATTAGAAATTTTAACCACTTTTTGTTACAACGAATAGTGGTTTCTGATGCTAATTCATTTGTAAGTTTCCTTTTTAAACATTATTTAATGCTAGCACAATAAAAGACTATCAAATTATAAAAAAAAAAAAGTCAATTCCAGATTTTACAGGCGTGCAAGATGAGTCAGTGGCATAGAGGCAATCCACTACCGATGCCTACGAATTATTCGAGCCTTATGAGGACAGTTCCGAGCATTACCAGGTCGTTACTATTATTAGAAACAAAATCAAAGGACCAGCGCGAGCGCTTCTAGTTTCCTATAATACAGTTCTTAAATTTAAAGCCATACTAGCTAGATTAGACTGCTCCTACGCAGATAAAACATCGTTGCGCCTATTAAGGCAGGTCCTTGAGTCGGTCCGTCGGGGCGACAAAACACTTATGCAGTACTACGATGAGGTCGAACGAAAGTTGGCCCTCGTTACAAACAAAATTGTCATGACACACGTATTTATTTCCGGTCTAAAAAAATCACTTAGGGCTGTTGTATTTCCAGCACAGCCAAAAGACCTGCCAGCAGCACTGGCATTAGCTAGGGAGGCAGAGGCCAGTATTAAACGAAGTATGTTCGCGGCCACATATGCCAAAGTAGCTGAACAAAAAAATCAGAATACCGATTTTCACAAGGGCCAACACCGAGCACCCGAGAAACTAGGGAAAAATTCAGGTGCTGACCGCGGACCAGAAAAAATCCATTTTTTTCAAAAAGCCATACAAGTATCAGAACAACGATTCATGGCGTAAACAGAACAACTGGGTAGATCAGGGTAAACGAAATCAGTCCCCGGAACCCATAGTAGAATAAGTATAAGGTAGTCTCGTCGCCGGCAGAATTGTTTCGGGTTTACTCCCCAATTGGAAGTGAAAGGTTGTGTGCGGACGAATTTTTTGTCAAAACGTTAACCCTTGTGTGCTACAAAATGTCATTGTAGTGCCCAATAGGGGAGTGACGTTGACGACGAGACTACCTTATATTTATTCTACTATGCCGGAAGCTATGGACATTGATCCATAATCTTCTAAATTCCGACATCCTACGAGTTTTAAACAGGGAAACAACACTCAATACCAAAACTTACACGGCGTAAAAAGGCCAAAGTGGCCAGCGGGTTAACAACATTGAGCAATCTGCAAACGCGGAAACTCAAGATTATGAAAACGAGGCCACAGCCGCGGTAAAAGCAATTGATGATGACAGTGACTCATTTGACAGTAACGACCTCCTCAATTTTTTAGAGGAAGGTCTCGCTTGTCCTTCATTGAGCGAGGAGAACTACGGGGGAGAACGGGGAGAACTATAAAAATCCATATAGACATTGGGCCGCAAAGAGCTATGTAAAGCCCCTTAAGGAGCTGAAGAACATAATGCCTGTCGACTCCCCATTCACTGTGAGTTCCATTTATGGCTCCAGTAATATAAAAGAAAAATGCTTTATGCACATATTCGGCTTAAAGGCTCAATTTTTTTTACTTGATACTATCAACACTTTTGATGCCATAATAGGTTTCGACTTGCTAACGCAGGCCGGAGCGGCATTAGATTTACATAACAGCGTAATCAGGTATGGAAACATCTGAACAGCTCAAATACCACGAATGCGATAACGTGAACTTCACAAATATCGACGACTTAATAGTCCCAAATTCAGTGAAAGCTGCATTTAAAAAAATTATCCTTAAGAGGAAACAAGTGTTTTCGCACTCTAACGAGACGCTACCTTTTAACACCTCGATCATTGCCACAATTCGTACGGAGACTAGCGATCCCGTATATTCCAAGCTATATCCCTACCCCATGGGGGCAGCAGATTTCGTTAGCACAGAAATCAAACAGCTGTTAAAGGATGGCCAAGGGACTTGATGCAGATGGCAACAAGAAAAAACGGCTGGTGATCGATTTCAGGAAACTGAATAAACGAACCATCGCCGACCGTTACCCTATGCCAAGTATGATTCTATGATTCTAGCGAAACTAGGAAAGGCACAATTTTTTACTACCCTAGACTTGAAATCGGGGTACCACTAGATTTATCTGGCTGAAAAATACCGCGAAAAAAATGCTTTCTCTATAAATGGAGGAAAGTATGAATTTTGCCGTCTACCCTTTGGATTGAAAAATGCGGGAAGCATCTTCCAAAGGGCGATCGATGACGTACTACGTGAGCAAATCGGGAAAATTTTTTATGTAGATGACGTGATAATTTTCTCCGAAATCGCTGCCGACCACGTTATTTACATTGACACAGTCCTTAAATGCCTGTGCGAAGCCAACATGAGAGTGACACCAGAGAAAACCAAAATTCTTCAAAGAAAGTGTTGAATTTTTAGGTTTCATTGTTACATCACACGGAGCCAAAACGGACCCGGAAAAGTTAAAAACCATTCAGGAGTACACCGAACCAAAAAATTTGTTCAGGCTCAGGTCTTTCCTAGGGTTGGCCAGTAACTACAGAAGTTTTGTCAAGAACTTCGCTACCATAGCTAGACCACTTACCTCCATACTTAAGGGAGAGAACGGCACGGTTAATAAACACATGTCGAAAAAAGTGGTGAACTTTCTTTAACCTACACGGTCGAACCCACCGATAAACCCCTGGACTGCTACAGGAATCAAAAATTCCTGGAGGACGCAGAGCAGCCTTTACGGCGACACTTCATAATTTTCGGGACAAAAAACGGACACCTTATCAAGTTCAATAACAGGGACTCGCTGTTCGGATTGGTCAAAGAGGTAGTAAACGTAGACGTTGTTAACGCCATTCACTGCGACCTCTCCGCACTAGCATGCATCCAACATTCCTTGGTGACCGAATTCCCGGCAACCAAGTCGTACAGCCATTACCTTCTAGGGCCATAGGCGATGTGCGCAGCCCCATACTACAACTAATAAATTTCTTCCCAAACATTTAAACAATATATTGTGATAATGAGACGTCTTTCAATTCGGAGACTTAACCTCATTATTGAAAAATCAATATGACATTGACATTGTTAATGCACCCCCTCTACACAGCAGCTCAAACGGGCAAGTGGAGCGATTCCACAGTACCCTAACTGAGATAGCTAGCTGCATGAAAATCGACCAAAAGGTTGACGATACCGTTGAGCTTATTATGAGAGCCACGGTAGAATATAACAAGACCATACATTCAGTGACAAGGCTGCCACCTAAGCAGGCCATGCACTCAGCTAATGCCGAACAGAAATTGGCAATAATAAGTAATATTGAAAAGGCACAACAGGTCAATCTAGAAAGGTGCAACCCTACTAGACAAAACTGAATTTTTGAGGTAGGAGAAAAGGTATACCTCAAAAATAACAAAAGGTTAGGAAATAAATTAATCGCACTGTACACAGAAGAGCGTGTACAAGCAGACATGGGAACGTCAGTCCTTATTAGAGGGAGGGTGGTCCACAAGGACAACCTTAGATAAAAATACCCATCATCTTGTTTACCTTTTTTTTACTTTATTTTCATATATACTACACCTTAGCATACTTACTCCATTTTATACACAGTAGGTTTAACCTTTCGCCTTCTTACAAGATCGCTGGAATTTTATTGATTACGTTAACTGTAGTTAACGCTAGAAATACGGATTATTCGCATCCTCAGTATATCCCAATTACGAACGGAATTGCGTTGGTATGGGAACAGAGAAACTTGCTTCGACATTCAAGTAATTTGTCCGAATTTTCAATTATAGTAGAAGAAACTACTAGGTTGTCCGATTTATTACCACAGTCTCACATGAAAAATTTTTTAGACGTCGATACCGATGTGTTAGAAGTTAGAAGTCTTAAAAATACACCATAGGATGGCCTAGACTTCCTAGGCACCGCACTCAAAGTAATTGCGGGCACACCTGATGCAGCCGACTTCGATATGCTAAAAGTGTCCGAGGCACGTCTAATTGAGTCAAATAACCGGCAGGCTATAATAAATACGCAGACGCAGAATAAAATTAATGAATTAACAAAGGCCGTTCATAAAATTATCAAGGCAAAACCAAATATATAAATATTCGCACCTGTACGAGGTACTTTTGGCCAGAAATAGAATACTAATAAGCGAGCTTACAGTCACACTTGCAAAAGGCAATATCATAAACCCAGCAATTTTTAATCAAAATGATTTAAAGTCTGTATTTATTGATCACCCCACAGAAGTCCCAATCATTAGCCTACTAGAGGCGTCTAATATTAGAGTGCTTCAGTCAGATAGTATAATCCATTTGCTAATCGCATACCCTAAGATTAAAACTATTTGTAAGAAAGTCACTATCTTCCCTGTATCACACCAACATACCATCCATTCAAGGAGAACACAGTAGCCGAATGCAATAGCGACGACTTAGCAGTCACCGATTGCGTAACAACAACCTGCGCGGCGTTTGCAAGCTTGCGACCCATGATACTTGTGCTCGAGGCCTGCACGCGGGGAGTACCGCACGCAGTTGCCACGTAGGCAATTGAATCGCTCCACCTCACCCACACGGACAGCGGCGAGGGACAGCGCGTGGCAGCACAACCAAAACATAATTTGTGTACGAGAGCGCTGCATACTATACGGGCTCTTTGCATGGGCATTTGTTCGTGCCCTCGGGACAGACGAGATTGAGATTTTTTTATATTTATTTTATTAATGAATATTAAACGGAAAATGTATTTATTTACATATTTCATTGGACTTGTGTTGTTGCTATAGTATTGTGTTAATCTACAGATCATATGGAAGTGCATGCTAAATATACTACTATGTTTAGCACTAAAATTTCGAGTATCGGTGACATTTGTATTTACCAATGCCATTCTAATGGAAAAACAATAATAATGGCTGCCGTTTATATTTCACCAAAAAAGTCTTTATAAGCAATGCGAGAGTTCTTGTATTCAAATTTATTAATTTATTCCAAAGCTGCTTCCGCACTATTTATGATGTAAATTAAAAGAAGCTATGATCATTATCCTATGATTTTGAGTGTAGAAATTCTACAATCAATCAACAATTGAATTTCTATATGAAGAATTTGATTTAATTATGTCCAATGATCAATCTTAGCACAAATACACAACTACTATTGATGCAGTATTCACAAGATATATAATTAGATCAAAATTGTTAATTTCATATTTTAGACCTAGAGACCCATTCAGCAATCTTATCAGGATTTTCATCAAATTCTTAATCCAAAAAAATAGATGCATGGGTCTATAAATTATAACTAAAGAACATGATACTTAAACCTAGCTTGGAGATCAGATTGGAAGCTCTATGTCCTGGAAGCCCGGAGGAAGAGGGAGAGAGAAAGTGTACGGAGCGTACTTTGAGGGTGTAGGTGGAATTACACTTTCTCTCGAAAATAGGCGCCCTTTTGGCGCGACCATTTTTAGTACTCGGGGTGACACGCTGGAAGTTGTCAGTTTGGATGGCCGGAGGCTGAACGTAGGAGGTTGCATAGAATCTATGGACTCTAGAGTCCTATGGCGCTCCGTTAGTAACGAATCCATTTCTTGCCACGTTGGAATTTCGGTTTTATTTGGGATGGTGAAGTAAATAGATTCGTTTGGTTACATTTAAAGTGTTTCTTTATTCAAGGTTTTTAATATTGAGAGCAGCTATGGTGCCGTTCGAAGGGTTGGATTGAATCTCTTCTTATAATATTCTTTTATTTCCAATTAAGGCTAAGTCTCGTAGCTGCGCTGCTCGCAGGCAGCGGCAGAGAAACGGTTATATACTTATGTATATAAACATATGCCCTCTGTGAGGAGCGTGAGGGGTATGCACATGCGGTCCGTTCATGCAATTATGCCGACGCTAACACTTTCTGTGTGTGGCCTGAGCCATAGCGATCGGTTCATATTTCGGCCACTTAGAGTTTATGACCGGGACCATGAATTATGTAAACACTGCAACAAAGTGTTACAGTGTGTACCCTTTAAGTATTGTTGGTACAGTGCATACTACATCTCCCTCCTTTTGAAAAATAACGCAATATAATAAAGTTATTTTAATAAAATTTTATTTATAAAAAGTTGTATGAAAAAATGCAAGAAACTATGCATGTAACTATCTAGGTGTTTAGCTATGTATGGAATTATGTAAGTGTGTAGCTATATATATTTATTTGTCTACGTATGGCCATACTAAGTACAATTTATGAAATAAAGATTTTTAGCCTGTCCTTATGAACTGTTTGTTTCTTACTTTTATTGCCTGTTATTACTATGTTATCTCTATCTCTTATTTCCGTTACTTTATACGGACCTATATATTTATGATCTAGTTTATGACCTGTTTCGTTTTTTAACAAAACTTGATCACCTACGGATATATCTATATCCCTTACTTTCTGATCGTATAGTAATTTATTTCTATTCTTATTTGCTTCTAACATAACTCTAGCTCTTTTGTAAGATATTTCTAATCTATACTTACTCTCCTTAGCATAGTCATCTATATTATATATAGGTTCTATGTTATCTATGCTATTAAAGGGTTTTGGTAGATTACTTGTCTTACCAAAAACTAGCTCATATGGACAATAACTATGTGTCATAGAGGGGGTCGTGTTGAAACAAAAGACAAAATATTGAAGCCATACGTCCCAATCAGTTTTATCAACCGATATGTAAGATCGTATATACTCATTAAAAGTTCTATGACTTCTTTCTATTGTTCGAACTGTCGGGTGGCGGTACTTAAACCTAGCTTGGAGATCAGATTGGAAGCTCTATGTCCTGGAAGCCCGGAGGAAGAGGGAGAGAGAAAGTGTACGGAGCGTACTTTGAGGGTGTAGGTGGAATTACACTTTCTCTCGAAAATAGGCGCCCTTTTGGCGCGACCATTTTTAGTACTCGGGGTGACACGCTGGAAGTTGTCAGTTTGGATGGCCGGAGGCTGAACGTAGGAGGTTGCATAGAATCTATGGACTCTAGAGTCCTATGGCGCTCCGTTAGTAACGAATCCATTTCTTGCCACGTTGGAATTTCGGTTTTATTTGGGATGGTGAAGTAAATAGATTCGTTTGGTTACATTTAAAGTGTTTCTTTATTCAAGGTTTTTAATATTGAGAGCAGCTATGGTGCCGTTCGAAGGGTTGGATTGAATCTCTTCTTATAATATTCTTTTATTTCCAATTAAGGCTAAGTCTCGTAGCTGCGCTGCTCGCAGGCAGCGGCAGAGAAACGGTTATATACTTATGTATATAAACATATGCCCTCTGTGAGGAGCGTGAGGGGTATGCACATGCGGTCCGTTCATGCAATTATGCCGACGCTAACACTTTCTGTGTGTGGCCTGAGCCATAGCGATCGGTTCATATTTCGGCCACTTAGAGTTTATGACCGGGACCATGAATTATGTAAACACTGCAACAAAGTGTTACAGTGTGTACCCTTTAAGTATTGTTGGTACAGTGCATACTACATCTCCCTCCTTTTGAAAAATAACGCAATATAATAAAGTTATTTTAATAAAATTTTATTTATAAAAAGTTGTATGAAAAAATGCAAGAAACTATGCATGTAACTATCTAGGTGTTTAGCTATGTATGGAATTATGTAAGTGTGTAGCTATATATATTTATTTGTCTACGTATGGCCATACTAAGTACAATTTATGAAATAAAGATTTTTAGCCTGTCCTTATGAACTGTTTGTTTCTTACTTTTATTGCCTGTTATTACTATGTTATCTCTATCTCTTATTTCCGTTACTTTATACGGACCTATATATTTATGATCTAGTTTATGACCTGTTTCGTTTTTTAACAAAACTTGATCACCTACGGATATATCTATATCCCTTACTTTCTGATCGTATAGTAATTTATTTCTATTCTTATTTGCTTCTAACATAACTCTAGCTCTTTTGTAAGATATTTCTAATCTATACTTACTCTCCTTAGCATAGTCATCTATATTATATATAGGTTCTATGTTATCTATGCTATTAAAGGGTTTTGGTAGATTACTTGTCTTACCAAAAACTAGCTCATATGGACAATAACTATGTGTCATAGAGGGGGTCGTGTTGAAACAAAAGACAAAATATTGAAGCCATACGTCCCAATCAGTTTTATCAACCGATATGTAAGATCGTATATACTCATTAAAAGTTCTATGACTTCTTTCTATTGTTCGAACTGTCGGGTGGTGGTGTGCTGTAGATGTTATATTTTCGATTTTCAAATATTTGCACAGATCAGTTATAATTGAATTCTTATATTCTGTTCCCATGTCCGTAATGAACGTCTTCATTGGACCGTACTTCAGAATAAAAGATTCGAAAATTGCTTTAGCGACAGTATTTGCCTTTTTATTTGCAATTGGTATGGCAACTAAATATTTTGTTAAATCACATATTAAAGTGACTACATATTCATTACCATTTTCTGATTTGGGAAGTGGACCAACAGTGTCCACTATCCCTCTGTCGAAAGCATTTATTGGTGTGTCTGTTATCGTTAAAGGGGTCTTTGTATGAGATGTAACTTTCGATTTCTGACATTTAGGACAATTTCTTACGTACTCAGTTATATCTTTAGACATACCTTTACAGTAATAATGTCTTCGTACTTTGGCCAAAGTTTTCGATATGCCAGTATGACCTCCTTGGATTGGATCATCATGAAATTTTGACAGAACAGCTTTAAGACGTTTTATTTGGGTCACCGGGTTGAGTAGCGCAACTCTTAATGATTTTAATTTTTTATTGCCCATTAACTTGAAATTATCTTTTGAAATGTTTTCAAAGATATTTTCCCACGGTGCCAATTTTATGTGGCTGATATTATTCATACCGGCTTGCGTTTCAAGCCTTTGGAAAAATTGACCTAAATCAATAACTCCATTAGTATATAAATCGCTCACATCATATCTTGCGATTATTTTCTTACCATGCTTAAGGAAACATAGCATATCTTTATTCTGCAAGGTCACTACTTTGCGTACTTCATCATTGTTTATGACGTCGTAAACGCTGGGCTTAGAAGCATTTCCAATAGTTTGCCTGGGCAATTCTATTTCTTTGTTATCCGCCCGGATTTTCTGTCTATTTTGATATCTCGTAGTGACTTTTCTAATATTGCCAGTTATTTTTTGTAGATCTTTGATGGTTATTCTTGATAACGCATCAGCTACATAATTGTCTTTACCCTTCAAATATCCAACTGTGAAGTCATACTCTTCTAATTCTAGCCTCATATGCGTCAGTTTTGAACTGGGATTGATCATCGAGAATAGATAGGCCAAAGGTCTATGGTCGGTTTTTATTAAAAAGTGTTTGCCATATATAAATGGTCTAAAATGAAGTATTGCCCAATGTATTGCAGTTAATTCCTGCTCTGTAGTACACTTATTACTCTCTCCTTTAGTGAAAGATCTGGATGCGTAAGCGATTGGAAGTTGGAGTCCATCATGGTTTTGAGTTAAAACCGCTCCACATGCTTGTTTGCTTGCATCTGTAATTATACAGAATTCTTTAGAAAAATCTGGATATTGAAGTAAAGTGGGTTCCATGAGTTTTGTTTTTAAATACTCAAATGCATTTTGACAATCATCTGTCCATTCGAAAGGAACATTCTTTTTACATAATCTAGTTATGTGCCGTGAATAGTCGGCGAAGTTTTTTATAACGCGCCTATAGTAATTACAAAAGGCTACGAATCGTCTAGCACTGTCCGCGTCATGCGGAACTGGGTAGTTCTCAATGACATCGTATTTCTTGTCATCTGGAAGGATTCCTTTATCAGTGCATTTATGACATAGAAAAGTCACTTCATGCATAAAAAACGAGCATTTTTCTGGATGTAGTTTCAGGTTGTATTTCCTACATTTCTCAAAAACATCTGTTAAGTTCTTAAGCATATGTTTTTTGGAACAACCGATTACGATTAAATCATCCATATAAAGGAATGCTTGGGTAGGTTCCAGAACAGAGAATGCAATAGTCATCATTCTCTGAAATGAATTAGGAGCTATTTTCAGTCCAAAAGGTAATCGCGTGAAGCGATATGAGCCATTGCTCGTTGAAAAAGACGTTATATCTCTTGAACTTTCTTCTAGTCAATTTGATGGAATCCTGACATTAAATCCAGACATGAAAAATATTTAGCTCGACCTACATAGTTGATCCAAAATATCATAAATTCAAGGTAGTGGGAATTTATCAGATAGTAATTTTTTATTAATCTGACGATAGTCAATCACTAATCGCCATTTCTTTGCATTTGACCCTGGGGATGATTTCTTAGGTACGAGTAATAATGGGCTGTTGTATTCAGATACGGATGGCTCAACTATCCCGTCGGAAATTAACTTTCCTACTTGTTTTTGTATTTTATCAAGCTGACTGTGCGGGCCGCGACAATTTTTTATATAGGTTCTTCATCTTTTAATCTCAGTTTTTGCCTATAGAAATTGTTTGTTGATATTGATTCCAATCCGAATAGATCACTATACTGGGTGCATAAGCTGGAAAGCTGTGACTTAAACTGTGGAGGGAAATTTTTTCGAAAGTTGCGACAATACAGCTTTTTGTCTATTGCCAAGATTTGTATAAACTACATAGTAGTTCGAAAGTGATTCATATATTAGGTTATTTGTACTGACTACTTGGTCAGTGGTCGTCGTATTTAGTAACCTTATAAAAGCATTACTAGACGTTGCTATAGTATTTGCAATGTAAATACCATGCTGAATTTCCTGATTTGGAATTAGTACACTGTCTTCTTGAGAGTTTAATTGAATTTTTCTTATAACTTGGGATCTTGCTGGCAGAAGAATTAAATTGTTGCCAGAACTGTGAGCTATTGGTACGTTAATTGGGTATTTTAAATTATTTGGTCTAATTATAAGCCAATCTTCAGATGGCTTGAAGTCTAATTGACAGTTGTATTTTTTATGAAGTCGATGCCTAATATTCCATCGCATGGAATGGGAAACTGGAAACTTACGATATGAAAATCGTGTGGAATTATATACTTATTTGTTTGTATTTCAATGGAAACTAAACCTTTGGATTTGGTTATTTCTTGACTTATTCCCTTTATGTCTATAACATTGTCAATTTGGATATTATCAAAAATATCTGAAGTTTCTTTTAAAACTGAAATGTCTGCACCCGTGTCTATTAGAAAAACTAGTTCTTTCCCTGTATTTACATTGGTAAATGAAACGAATATGTTCTGACTGAGACTAATAGTATGGACTCTGGCTTCTTTTAATTCTGAGTATTCGAAGGATTCTGGGAGTTTCCCGATATATTTTGGGAATTTCCCGATGTGTTTTGTGCAACTCGCACATTGCCTTGGTTGTTATTGTTTTGGCCTCGATTTCCGTTGCCATGGCCTCTATAGTTATTTCCTCTATTTTGGCCTTGGTAGTTATTATTTTGGCTATTTTGGTACCCACGGGTATTGCCTCTATAATTATTGTTTCCGGAGTTTCCACGTCCGCGCTTTGAACCGCGATGTGAATAGTTTTTGTAATACAGGACAGTGTTTTGCTGTCCAGTTGCTTCAGTGCAACTACTTACAAACTTGGAAACGGCATCATTCATTGTATTCAATGTTCCCGCCCGCATGATAAGTTTTACCTTATCAATTGTGCAGTTCTTTGTCATTGCCTTTACGGCATGCTGAGTAGAATAGGTCCTTGCCAGTTCTAATGATAACCCGTCTGATATATAAGCTCCCTTTAAGGCTTTAGTCATTTGTTCAATTTCCTGCGTATATTGGTTTGCAGTTTTGTTGCGTTGCTGTAGATTCATCAGCTTTGCTGACAATACTTCAACAGTTTCGCCCTTGACATTGCCTTTCAACCTAGAAATCACCTGGGAAATCGTTGTTTCGTTTCCTATCAGATTTCTAGCAGCTCCTTTCAGTTTGGTCTTTATTATTGACACTGCGAGTTGTTCATGCTCGCCCTTAATTGATTCTACTATTTCCAACGCATCTACGAAACTTGTTAGGTTTTCTGCTTTACCATCGAACACTGGTATCAGCTTGGATGCGGTATTTATGAAGTCAATGTTAGTTTGCGCCATTGCGACAGGAGTGCTTTTCTCACTTGGAGTGTCAGAATCTGGGTAGATGTCAGTATCGGTCTAAACCGCTGGAATGGTCAGATTATTTAAATCTTCCTCTTCTATTTTGGGTTTAGTTCCACGAGTCTCTTCTGCTTCTACTTCGTTCGTATCAGCCGATTCTGGGTCAGGAGCAGTGTCAACTGCTATGGGATTGTTTAGTACATTCGGTACCACTATTTCTAGATTGAACTTTTGTTTAATTGATATTAAATCAAATCGTAGTCGTATCAGAAGTTTAGATACTTGGGACCAATGATCTCTATTCAATCTCTCCCTGTGCCCATGTATTAGTATTCGTGCTGCGTTAAAGCACTCTACTAATATTTCGACATGTCTATTAATAGTTGTCTTTTGGATTGGCCTGTTTTGTGTTAATGACTTGTAAGATTTGTCAAATGTAGTTTTTATATCATTAATTTCTTTATACAGCTCATTCCAATCCATTATCTCATGGTTATTGTAGTTAATTTAGCCATTGTGTTCATGTAGCAGAAAGATTTTGTCTGTATTTAATTAAAAATTGTTTTTGTGTTATATTTAATTCATCTTTAAGTATAAATTGTATTATTGACAACGTTACTATTGGCCAACTTCATCTTGTTGGTTTGTATTTATATTTTTGATATAATAACATTCTTTAATATAAGTAGTATGATTTGTTTTAGATTTTATCCAGGTCATTAGCCCGGCTCATGTATCTTTTCTTAAGACATTTATTGTGCAGCTTATAGATTTTGTAGAAAAAATTTGCGCACATTATTACAACAATTATTATTAAAAGTACATGTACCCAATACAAGTCGATATTGTTGGCTTCTACTTTGTTAATAACATTTGCAGTGGAATCCACTGTTTTTATATCCAACGTAATTTTTTTAGGTGGTACATATACCTTTAAACTATACTTTGGGTTACTATTACTGTAACTTTCTATTGAAAATTTGCTTATTACTTTGCATTACTTTTCATCTATTTTAACAGATTTCTACCTATTGTTTTGTATAGCTTTACGGGCCATACGACTAATTGGGCGGAGAAGGTTCCGCTCAATTTTACAATTTATATTATATTAAATAAAAAAAATATGCATCGTAGTGCAATCAAAAAAAAGTATGCAACGCAGTGCATGGGTTTATTCTGGAACGCTCTGCATCTGGTGTGGTCGTGGTGCTCTTCCTTGGCCCACGTCAGCTGGTCGTCGCCGGTTTGGCTTTGCTGACGTTCCCTCGATGGCGCAGGCGGCGGTCTTGCCTCCCGCGCTTGGTGTCTGCTGCTGTTGTCCGGTGCCGGTGCTGGCTTCGCACAGGCAGTCTTCTCCCTCGGAGGTGTAAAGGGCGGATTGACTCTCACACTATTTGTTTTTCTTTGTGCATGTATATTTACAATGCACACTGCTTAGTAGTCCAGGGCAGTCGGCGGGGCAGCTGTGTACCCTCCTGGGCATTTCCTTAGGTGATGGAGGCTTCGTTTTTGTTCCGTTTATTGATTTTGGAACTTGGTGGGTTGCGATCTTGGGCTTGTTTATATTTGATTTTAGAAAATCAAGTTCACTTTGCAGCTTCACTGCTGTGGCCCATGGCGGGGGTGGTTGGTTAGTGTACAATAGCCACTTCAAGTGCGCTATTCTCTTCTGTATTTTATGTTTCACACCAGCCCGGCCCATCACTTTCACTCAGATTTATGCATATTATTTTGTGTGTGTCCGCTGTAGATTCGCTGTTGATTTTGAGGTCGCAGTTTTATATTTTTATGCCGTTTTAATCAGGGATTTTATTGACTCCTGCTCCATCTCCTTGTTCATTTTTATATGTTTGGCCATGGATCATTTTTAATTAATTCTTTTTTTTTCACCATCCATAAGCGGACCAAGTCACGGTCGCCATGAAGTAAATAGATTCGTTTGGTTACATTTAAAGTGTTTCTTTATACAAGGTTTTGGTGCCGCTCGAAGGGTTGGATTGAATATCTTCTTATAATATTCTTTTAATTCTAATTAAGGCTAAGTCTCGTAGCTGCGCTGCTCGCAGGCAGCGGCAGAGAGACGGTTATATACTTATGTATATAAACATATGCCCTTTCTTATGTGAGGAGCGCGAGGGGTATGCACATGCGGTCCGTTCATGCAATTATGCCGACGCTAACACTTTCTGTGTGTGGCCTGAGCCATAGCGATCGGTTCATATTTCGGCCACTTAGAGTTTATGACCGGGACCATGAATTATGTAAACACTGCAACAAAGTGTTACAGTGTGTTCCCTTTAAGTATTGTTGGTACAGTGCATACTACAATGGATTGCTCCCATAAAGCGATAAGTTTCGTGGAGCACAAATAAACCACTAGAGCTTGCACTCCCGCTCTCTCTCTCTCCCGCTCCCGTCTTCCCGACTACGACGTCGGCAGAATCGACGGTCTGCCGACTGCGACTTGAACCCTAACTTCCTTCGAGTACCCGAACTCCCTTCGGGTCCGAAAAAAAAAAAAAACAAATCCGTTGATTCTCGAAACTTCGACTGCATATTTTCGGTGCAGCGAAAGGTCCGCAAATTAAAGAGAGATAGTGATAAAGCGAAGGGAGGGGTAAAAAGATTGTCGCGAAAACCAATTGTCGACATCAGAACAATCTTTTTAAAATAAATTGGGAATTTATAAATATTTAAGATTATCTTGAATTAATTTTGGCTTATTTAATCTATGGTATATTGGTATACGTTTATTAATTACTTTGGCCGTAGCCAATATGTTACTGTTGCATTCTTTGTCTTATATTCTATAAATTACAAGGTATTGCTTTAGTCAGCTATGCCCTGGCAAACGCTAGAATTTTCGGTCATCCCCATTCTCTTCGCATTTGAAGATGAAGTGCAGTGGAAGTAAGAAGTATGTAAATCGAAGTATATATTTCGAGATATTATTGATAAGTGATAAGTTCTGCATGGCTCTTTTGGATAATTTTTATTTAATTTAAATATTTTTTCCCATGACTAATTACACAGGTCTACAAAAATTGACCTTAAAAAGAACAGTGAATTAAACCTTCAGATTGTGAAAGATCTCGGTCTGTATATTGCTAGAGTTCGAAAATCAAAAAAAATTCTCACGTACCAATTTTGAGGAAATCGCCCTCACAGTACCAAAAATGACCTTTTTTGGCACTATTCAAACGATAATAACACAGAAACCACGCGCGTACCAAAGTTGAATTTAGACTTAAATGAAAGGCCAATCTTTCCCCTTTCAGATTTCAGATGGGTCCTTCATTTAGAACGTCAGGTTCAGGAGCTATATCGCTTTTTCTGAACTGATTTTTGAGCCCTTTTTTTTGCTATGTTGTAGCCCTGGAACTCAGTACAAAATGTGATGACTCATTACATTTTGTACTGAGTTCCAGGGCTACAACATAGCAAATTTGGTACACGCGTGGTTTCTGTGTTATTATCGTTTGAAAAGTGTAAAAAAAGGGAATTTTTGGTACTTTGAGGGCGATTTCCTCAAAATTGGTACGTAAGAATTTTTTTTGATTTTCGATAAAGCAATATACAGACCGAGATTTTTCACAATCTGAAGGTTTTATTCACTGTGTTTTTTTCTTGTAGACCTGTGTTATTATTTTTTCTATAGATGCAATTGCCAAAGTGGATAAACATGATCCTAAAGTGCGTCAAAAATTTGGACTCTGAATGGGAACGCAACACCGAAGAGCAAAGAGACGTTGAAGAGGCCTTTATTGTAGATTAATATTTAATGTTAAATGTTTATATTTGTTATTTAGTTTAAGAATAGAATTAGTCAAAATAAATAATAAATAAAAACATGTTAATGCATTATATATGAAAAAAATTGTTGATGAAAGGTTGATGAATTTTTGGTGAATTGTTGCTGAATTGTTGATGAAAGGTTGATAAATTTTTGACGAATTGTTGATGAATTGTTGATGAAATGCTGTTGATGGCAGCCTAGGACATGCCCATGTTAAATTCATCAACAATTTGTATGGCAATTCATCGATGATTCATCAACAACACCCCATAGAAGCTGCGCACTGCGGATCTGCAGCGGCTTCTGCACAGTTTCGGAAGAAGCCGCACTGGTGGTAGCTGGAACGGGCAACTCGGGTAGTGCAGACCAGCGGAGCACCACGCTCTCGCAGTGGCAAGCGAGATGGGACGGTGCAAACACAAGACGATGGACACATCGACTCATCCCGGATCTGGATCCCTGGATACACAGAAGGCACGGGCAGGTGGACTTCTACACGACGCAGCTCGTAACAGGCCATGGCTGCTTCAAGGCATACCTGCATCGGTTCAGGCATGAGGCGGACCCATACTGCGACATCTGCGTCAGTGCAGCGATTGAGGACGCTGAGCATGCGTTTTTTGCCTGCCCACTATTTAACCCAGAACGAGCGGCCGCGGAAGAATCAACGGGATGTCATCTCACTTCCGAGAACATCATAGGGTGCATACTGGAGACTCCTGGAAGCTGGGAGGCGGTTACCAACATGGCAGCAACCGTGCTCAGAGAGCTGAGGCGACGGAAGCAGATCCGACGCTCGGACGGCTAAAGAGGAGCGGCAACCTGACCGCCAACCGCCCCCGCGAATTATAGCTTTGCGGAAGTCCCGCGGGAGTGGACTTACCTTCCCTTCTTACACAACTTTTTATCCCTCTTGTAATTTTTTCTATGTTCTCTTGTGAAAAAAAAACCAGTAGTAACGAGCAAAACACTGGGCCGGTCATACAAAATCTTGCATCCATACCTGAATACAACATCGATCGCAGAAACAAAAATTAATATTTTCGAATAATCGTCAAAGAAAATTTTAAAGTCGATAGCTATTTTACAGTCGTTTTTCAGCTAGTTATACCCTTGCAGGGTATATTAGTTTCAGTCAAAAGTTTGCAACGCTGTGAAGGAGGCATCTCCAACCCTATAAAGTATATATATTCTTGCTCAGGATCAACAGCCGAGTCGATCTAGCCATGTCCGTCTGTCCGTCTGTTCTTCTGTCCGTCTGTCCGTTTCTACGCAAACTAGTCCCTCAGTTTTAAAGCTATCTGAATGAAACTTTGCAGTTAGGCTTCTATATACTCTCACTCGTACATATGTCGGAACGGGCCGGATCGGACGACTATATCATATAGCTGCCATAGGAACAATCGGAAAATTATTTAAAAAAAAAATTATAACTTTGTCAGTTTTCAACCAATTTTCAAAACATCGGCTAGATCGATTCTCCTATTAATTCTGATCAAGAATATATGGAGTTTATTTGGTGGAAAAAGACACCTTCTCGTGTCAAAACGGATTTAAAAGTCATAATTAAAACAAGTAAGAAAGCTACAGTCGAGTGAGCTCGACTGTGAGATACCCGCTACCCATACTTAAACCAGAAAAGCGTCAGGACGCCAGAAAAAACAATTAATATAATATTGAACATAACGGACAAATGCAAAAGCAAGTGTAATATAATCACATGCATACAAAAATACATACACATGTATTTATGTGTGTAAAAACGCGTCATTATTGAATTCAAGCGGCTAATAATTATTACCATTTATTAAAATTGCTTCTCGAATATCTTGTAAGATTCTTTTCCGAACACAACCAAGAACTGATAAGAATATTTAGTTGGTCTAATTGGTCAACCAAAGGAAGCCTGCTGCCAGCAGCCGTTTGTGGCCATACAAAATTATTTCTTTAATAACTTCGACAATTTTTATCTGATCGCAACCAAATTTTCAGGGATCACACAAACTATAGTTCTTAATATACATACCGAAATTCGACTCTAGCTTTAAAATTATACGCTTAATACGCTTTTTTATGATTTGCGGGGGCGGAAGTGGGCGTGGTAAAAATTTGAAACAAACTTGATCTGCGTGCAAGCAAAACAAATACTGTCGAAAAAAATTAGAGCTCTATCTCTTATAGTCTCTGAGATCCAGTGTTTCATACGGACAGACGGACAGACAGACAGACAGACAGACAGACAGACAGACAGACGGACATGGCTAGATCGACTCGGCTGTTGATCCTGATCAAGAATATATATACTTTATAGGGTCGGAAATGCTTCCTTCTACCTGTTACATACATTTCCTGCCGGCACAAAGTTATAATACCCTTCTACCCTATGGGTAGCGGGTATAAAAAGTTATGGTTTGGCGGGCACTATTACTAGCCTGTCACTTGTTCTAAGCTTCGATTAATATCGCGGTTTTATCAGCTCTAATGATGGCCGCCACACATACATACAACACAAAACCAACTAACACATATGTATGCGTGTGTAAGCAATAATCAAAACAAAACATAATAAAAACAAACCGCACATCGCTGTGCCGCCATGGCGCACGCATACATAGAGCATGAAACCAACTAACACATACAGCCGTTGTCAACTAATTAGAAAGACGACTATGCCCGGTGCATTTACTTCGATAAAACCATAAATAAGGGTTTTTTTAAGCACAAAAAGACCTTCTTAAATAATCATTCTTTAATAAATAATAAGGATTTACAAAAAAAACTTGAACAATTTTTGTAAAAAAAATTTTTATGAAAACCTTGCAAAAAAACAGCGTGCCAAGTAATTAGAAAGATTTTAGAGTCTAAAATTTGGACTTATATTAAAATCTTCTGTTTTTATACCCTTGCAGGGTATATTAGTTTCAGTCAAAAGTTTGCAACGCAGTGAAGGAGGCATCTCCGACCCTATAAAGTATATACATATATTCTTGATCAGGATCAACAGCCGAGTCTATCTAGCCATGTCCGTCTGTCCTTCTGTACTTCTGTCCGTCTGTCCGTCTGTCCGTTTCTACGCAAACTAGTCCC
Source organism: Drosophila anomelani (assembly GCA_035045905.1). NCBI lineage: Eukaryota > Metazoa > Arthropoda > Insecta > Diptera > Drosophilidae > Drosophila > Drosophila anomelani. The sequence goes on from JAWNOO010000157.1 coordinate 47,667, forward strand.
TCAGTTTTAAAGCTATCTGAATGAAACTTTGCAGTTAGGCTTCTATATACTCTCACTCGTACATATGTCGGAACGGGCCGGATCGGACGACTATATCATATAGCTGCCATAGGAACAATCGGAAAATTATTTAAAAAAAAAATTATAACTTTGTCAGTTTTCAACCAATTTTCAAAACATCGGCTAGATCGATTCTCCTATTAATTCTGATCAAGAATATATGGAGTTTATTTGGTGGAAAAAGACACCTTCTCGTGTCAAAACGGATTTAAAAGTCATAATTAAAACAAGTAAGAAAGCTACAGTCGAGTGAGCTCGACTGTGAGATACCCGCTACCCATACTTAAACCAGAAAAGCGTCAGGACGCCAGAAAAAACAATTAATACAATATTGAACATAACGGACAAATGCAAAAGCAAGTGTAATATAATCACATGCATACAAAAATACATACACATGTATTTATGTGTGTAAAAACGCGTCATTATTGAATTCAAGCGGCTAATAATTATTACCATTTATTAAAATTGCTTCTCGAATATCTTGTAAGATTCTTTTCCGAACACAACCAAGAACTGATAAGAATATTTAGTTGGTCTAATTGGTCAACCAAAGGAAGCCTGCTGCCAGCAGCCGTTTGTGGCCATACAAAATTATTTCTTCTTCGACAATTTTTATCTGATCGCAACCAAATTTTCAGGGATCACACAAACTATAGTTCTTAATATACATACCGAAATTCGACTCTAGCTTTAAAATTATACGCTTAATACGCTTTTTTATGATTTGCGGGGGCGGAAGTGGGCGTGGTAAAAATTTGAAACAAACTTGATCTGCGTGCAAGCAAAACAAATACTGTCGAAAAAAATTAGAGCTCTATCTCTTATAGTCTCTGAGATCCAGTGTTTCATACGGACAGACGGACAGACAGACAGACAGACAGACAGACAGACGGACATGGCTAGATCGACTCGGCTGTTGATCCTGATCAAGAATATATATACTTTATAGGGTCGGAAATGCTTCCTTCTACCTGTTACATACATTTCCTGCCGGCACAAAGTTATAATACCCTTCTACCCTATGGGTAGCGGGTATAAAAAGTTATGGTTTGGCGGGCACTATTACTAGCCTGTCACTTGTTCTAAGCTTCGATTAATATCGCGGTTTTATCAGCTCTAATGATGGCCGCCACACATACATACAACACAAAACCAACTAACACATATGTATGCGTGTGTAAGCAATAATCAAAACAAAACATAATAAAAACAAACCGCACATCGCTGTGCCGCCATGGCGCACGCATACATAGAGCATGAAACCAACTAACACATACAGCCGTTGTCAACTAATTAGAAAGACGACTATGCCCGGTGCATTTACTTCGATAAAACCATAAATAAGGGTTTTTTTAAGCACAAAAAGACCTTCTTAAATAATCATTCTTTAATAAATAATAAGGATTTACAAAAAAAACTTGAACAATTTTTGTAAAAAAAATTTTTATGAAAACCTTGCAAAAAAACAGCGTGCCAAGTAATTAGAAAGATTTTAGAGTCTAAAATTTGGACTTATATTAAAATCTTCTGTTTTTATACCCTTGCAGGGTATATTAGTTTCAGTCAAAAGTTTGCAACGCAGTGAAGGAGGCATCTCCGACCCTATAAAGTATATACATATATTCTTGATCAGGATCAACAGCCGAGTCTATCTAGCCATGTCCGTCTGTCCTTCTGTACTTCTGTCCGTCTGTCCGTCTGTCCGTTTCTACGCAAACTAGTCCCTCAGTTTTAAAGCTATCTGAATGAAACTTTGCAGTTAGGCTTCTATATACTCTCACTCGTACATATGTCGGAACGGGCCGGATCGGACGACTATATCATATAGCTGCCATAGGAACAATCGGAAAAATCTACGAAAAAAAATTATAACTTTGTCAGTTTTTAACCAATTTTCACCAAATTTGATATTTGCCCATTTAGTATTATTTCCGAATTTCGGTTTTAATTTTATGAAAATCGGCTGACTATATCCTATAGCTTCCATAGGAACAATCAGGAAAATAAAAGAAAAAACAATAACTTTGTCAGTTTTCAACATATTTTCTGTACTTCTGTCCGTCTGTCCGTCTGTCCGTTTCTACGCAAACTAGTCCCTCAGTTTTAAAGCTATCTGAATGAAACTTTGCAGTTAGGCTTCTATATACTCTCACTCGTACATATGTCGGAACGGGCCGGATCGGACGACTATATCATATAGCTGCCATAGGAACAATCGGAAAATTATTTAAAAAAAAAATTATAACTTTGTCAGTTTTCAACCAATTTTCAAAACATCGGCTAGATCGATTCTCCTATTAATTCTGATCAAGAATATATGGAGTTTATTTGGTGGAAAAAGACACCTTCTCGTGTCAAAACGGATTTAAAAGTCATAATTAAAACAAGTAAGAAAGCTACAGTCGAGTGAGCTCGACTGTGAGATACCCGCTACCCATACTTAAACCAGAAAAGCGTCAGGACGCCAGAAAAAACAATTAATACAATATTGAACATAACGGACAAATGCAAAAGCAAGTGTAATATAATCACATGCATACAAAAATACATACACATGTATTTATGTGTGTAAAAACGCGTCATTATTGAATTCAAGCGGCTAATAATTATTACCATTTATTAAAATTGCTTCTCGAATATCTTGTAAGATTCTTTTCCGAACACAACCAAGAACTGATAAGAATATTTAGTTGGTCTAATTGGTCAACCAAAGGAAGCCTGCTGCCAGCAGCCGTTTGTGGCCATACAAAATTATTTCTTCTTCGACAATTTTTATCTGATCGCAACCAAATTTTCAGGGATCACACAAACTATAGTTCTTAATATACATACCGAAATTCGACTCTAGCTTTAAAATTATACGCTTAATACGCTTTTTTATGATTTGCGGGGGCGGAAGTGGGCGTGGTAAAAATTTGAAACAAACTTGATCTGCGTGCAAGCAAAACAAATACTGTCGAAAAAAATTAGAGCTCTATCTCTTATAGTCTCTGAGATCCAGTGTTTCATACGGACAGACGGACAGACAGACAGACAGACAGACAGACAGACAGACAGACGGACATGGCTAGATCGACTCGGCTGTTGATCCTGATCAAGAATATATATACTTTATAGGGTCGGAAATGCTTCCTTCTACCTGTTACATACATTTCCTGCCGGCACAAAGTTATAATACCCTTCTACCCTATGGGTAGCGGGTAGAAAAAGTTATGGTTTGGCGGGCACTATTACTAGCCTGTCACTTGTTCTAAGCTTCGATTAATATCGCGGTTTTATCAGCTCTAATGATGGCCGCCACACATACATACAACACAAAACCAACTAACACATATGTATGCGTGTGTAAGCAATAATCAAAACAAAACATAATAAAAACAAACCGCACATCGCTGTGCCGCCATGGCGCACGCATACATAGAGCATGAAACCAACTAACACATACAGCCGTTGTCAACTAATTAGAAAGACGACTATGCCCGGTGCATTTACTTCGATAAAACCATAAATAAGGGTTTTTTTAAGCACAAAAAGACCTTCTTAAATAATCATTCTTTAATAAATAATAAGGATTTACAAAAAAAACTTGAACAATTTTTGTAAAAAAAATTTTTATGAAAACCTTGCAAAAAAACAGCGTGCCAAGTAATTAGAAAGATTTTAGAGTCTAAAATTTGGACTTATATTAAAATCTTCTGTTTTTATACCCTTGCAGGGTATATTAGTTTCAGTCAAAAGTTTGCAACGCAGTGAAGGAGGCATCTCCGACCCTATAAAGTATATACATATATTCTTGATCAGGATCAACAGCCGAGTCTATCTAGCCATGTCCGTCTGTCCTTCTGTACTTCTGTCCGTCTGTCCGTCTGTCCGTTTCTACGCAAACTAGTCCCTCAGTTTTAAAGCTATCTGAATGAAACTTTGCAGTTAGGCTTCTATATACTCTCACTCGTACATATGTCGGAACGGGCCGGATCGGACGACTATATCATATAGCTGCCATAGGAACAATCGGAAAAATCTACGAAAAAAAATTATAACTTTGTCAGTTTTTAACCAATTTTCACCAAATTTGATATTTGCCCATTTAGTATTATTTCCGAATTTCGGTTTTAATTTTATGAAAATCGGCTGACTATATCCTATAGCTTCCATAGGAACAATCAGGAAAATAAAAGAAAAAACAATAACTTTGTCAGTTTTCAACATATTTTCTGTACTTCTGTCCGTCTGTCCGTCTGTCCGTTTCTACGCAAACTAGTCCCTCAGTTTTAAAGCTATCTGAATGAAACTTTGCAGTTAGGCTTCTATATACTCTCACTCGTACATATGTCGGAACGGGCCGGATCGGACGACTATATCATATAGCTGCCATAGGAACAATCGGAAAAATCTACGAAAAAAAATTATAACTTTGTCAGTTTTTAACCAATTTTCACCAAATTTGATATTTGCCCATTTAGTATTATTTCCGAATTTCGGTTTTAATTTTATGAAAATCGGCTGACTATATCCTATAGCTTCCATAGGAACAATCAGGAAAATAAAAGAAAAAACCATAACTTTGTCAGTTTTCAACATATTTTCACCAAATTTGATATTTAGCCATATTTTATTATTCCTGAATTTTGATTTTAATTTCATGAAAATCGGCTTACTATATCCTATAGCTTCCATAGGAACAATCAGGAAAATAAAAAAAACCATAGCTTAGCCGTGTTTCAAACCATTGCCATCAAATTTGAGATTTGGCAACAAATTATTATTTCAGAATTTCGTTTTTAATTTTTTGTTTCAACTCTGCAAGGGTATACAAACTTCGGTGAGCCGAAGTTAGCTTCCTTTCTTGTTTTTTTTTGCTTCTTTTTCTTGTGTCGCAAAAGTGTTTACGACATTGATATTCGTATTTTTCTGGCGGTTGATTTGTCGTTCTTTTTTCATAGGTTCTACGTTTTGGCTATTTTCGGTGTTTTTTTGTTCAGCTATTCAGCTTTTTTTCATTCAGTGTGGACTACGGTTCGGCTCAGTGATATATAGCTGTTTTTCCAGTGAGCTTTCAGCTACTTTTTCCGAAACCTTTAGCTATATTTAGCTATTTTTTCCAAGGAGCGTGCAGCTATCTTCCTTGTTATTATGGGCAAAATTCAGCTATTTTTTCTATCTATTTTTATAGCTTTATCTGCTAATTTTCTCGAAACCGAGTCTGCGGTTCAGTTTTCTTCGTTTCCCCTTTTTTTTTTGGCGGCGGGCAGGCCGTTCGGTTTGGAAAGCGTGGCTGAGTATGCTCGTCGAGGGTGACAAGAAGCCAACGCCGACACCAAAAAAGGAAACAAAAACCACCCTTTCCTGTCCGCTACCTTCTCGCGACAAACATATGCCCAACCGCTGCGTTGCACAAATTCATCGCCTTGAGGGATCGCGTCAGCGTTTTCGAAGACAAGATCAACACTGCTAGTCAGGCTTCGCAGTATTCACACACATTGCAAGTCCCTCTGCACTAAGTGCGAGCCTTATAGGATAAGGTCAAAAAGGAGTACGAAATATGCTCTGACCTATTTGCCCAAGAAGGATCCCTCAGAACCTACCTCTGTTACAGGCAAAGTATGACTATTGCTATTCATATACTTATACGAGAACTGTGCAGCACAGATTAGTGAAACGCTTGAAAGAGTGACGCCTCAAGTCATTTCCATCTCCTCACCAAAACTAGTGGCGACGCAAAGGCCATAGTGTCCAAATCCGTCAGTGTCCAAATCAGTCAGTTCCCAAAAGGCTGCAATCCTTCGAGACCAAGGTCAGCACCAAACAAAAAGGGTGTGACTTATGCTCTAAGGAAAACCATTCAATTAGATTGTACCCGCGCTTTCTCCAGATGTCTGTCGACGCGCGTCATAAAAAAGAAGCAGCTATGCCTGAATTGTTTCGCGAGAGGCCATCAGCTGCGTGATTGCACGAGCACACACAGCTGTTTCACGTGTAGGGGGAGGCATCATACTCTGCTGCATCGCGGCTCCCCAAGTTCCTTAAACACGAGTTCCTCAACCACGAGTTCCTCAAACGCTCGAACCACGAATTCTCCAACCTCGGCTCCCTCTACGCAACCGTCCTCGAGACCCTCCAGTCGCAATGCATCCACGAGCACCACAACGGTGCAGAATTAATTCGGCTTAGGCACTACATCCGTCCTGCTGAGCACGGCAATTATTGAAGTGTGCCATTTGGGCATGAGTTACCGAAGCCAAGCTTTATTCGACTCGGGACCGGAGGCTACTTTTATCTCCGAATGTATGTTCAACCTCCTCAAGTTGCAATTCCCCAAAATACAAACCGAAGTCTCAGGGTTAAACCACTCGGTTTCGGCAGAGTCAACGAGACTGCTAGTTTGCAATCCGCTCCCCTACTAAGCCGGGTCTTCAATTAGATACCGCAGCCTACGTCCTTCCCGAATTAGCGGGCAAACTGCCCTCCCATCCAGTTTCCAGGAATTCTTTACAAGACCTGCCCGATCTCCAATTTTCTTCAAATTTCTTTGAAAGTTCCCAAATCGATATACTGATCGGAGCTGATATTTTACAGTCGGTTATGATGCAGGGCACTAGGAGAAACATTTGTGGCTCACTCCTAGGCCAAGAGACCACCTTCGGGTGGGTACTTACAGGGCCGATCTCCAATACTATGGCCAACACAGCCGCATTTTTCACGACTCAAGTACACGACAAAAATGAAGATTCCTTAGACTCGCTTTTAGCAAGTTATGGGAGGTGGGGATCTACCATTTCAGATGGTAAAAGAGTCAGATTCCTATTGCGAAAGGAACATCCTCCAGACTACCAAGAGAGACGCAAGCGGGAGGTACGTGGTTACGCTTCCATTCTGCGACCCCGAAAACTCGGAGTCCAATTTAGGATATTCAAGGTCAATTGCGTTAACTCAGTTTCTTCGAAACAAGAATCGTTTAAAAAGAGACTTTCCTTTAAAAGAGCAATATGACAACGTGATTCAGGAGTACCACGACAAAGCTTCGATCTAACTATTCAAATTCTGAAGTGGCGATATTTTTAAGCAGCTTTAGCTCTGCTGGTTTCCCTTTGAGAAAGTGGACTTCAAACCAGCCGATTCCAGCCGAACATCTCCTTCATAGCGAGTTCCTCGATCTCGATACCGAAAGCACTGCCAAAACGCTCCGGATTTGATGGGGGGCTAAGACCGACGAATTTTATTTTGTGCCGCCAGAAATAGTGTTAGAACCATCCTTCACAAAGCGCGAGGTGTTATCCCAAATCAGCCCCCCAATCCAGCCGGATGTCTCGCTCCGTTTATAATACGTTCCAAAATGTTCATGCAGAAAATTTGGCTACAAGATTTAAGCTGGAATGATAAGCTTCCCAGTGAAATAAGTATTCCGACCTCAACCAGATCCGCGTTCCGAGATGAGTCCGTTTTCAGCCTGAAATCAAAGTGGCGCATCATGGATTCTGCGATGTGCCCCAAAAGGCTTTTGGAGCGGCGTGTCGAGGTTGGTCAGGAAATCCTTTCTAACCTCCTCACATCCAAGACACGATTCGCTCCAGTAAAGACCGTGTCACTTCCACGCCTAGAGCTATATGGGGCCGTGCTGTTAGCCGAAATGGTGACAGCTATTTTTCCCAATATTCCCACACCAAGTTCCGACATACGCTGCTGGACCGATGCAACAATCGTTCTGGCCTGATTACGGAAGCCTGCATGCAACTAGACCACGTTTGGAGCCAACAGAGTGGCCAAGATCACGCAGGCAGTACCAGTCGACTGCTTGGCACACGTTCAATCAGAACAAAATTCCGCCGATTTAGCTAGTTGAGGCGTGTCCCTACTCGAGTTAGCGGATAGTCACCTTTGGTGGGACGGGCCAGAGTGGCTGCAAGGGCCACAAGAGCTATGGGCAGCGTAAAGCGATGTGCATCCGAACACAGAGCTCGAGCAGCTCGCGGTAAAAGTGCATTTCAGCCAGGTCCCCTCTGCGAGTCCTGGCGTATGTTCGGCGCTTTGAATGAAGAAATCCGAGAGACAGAACGAGCGCTGATTTCCATTGCGCAGCGTCGAGCATACGGACAAGAGCTAAAGACTTAGCAGAGAAAGAGCCGCTTCCGGAAGCAAGTCAAATTTTAAATTTATTTCCGTTCACGTACTTGGCCTCCTAAGGGCGTGTGGTCGAGTCACACCTTCTAGAGCCCTCCAGTATGATGAACGCCATCCAATAATTCTGCCCTACGGCTGTAGACGGTCTCGCCTTCTCATCCAATTCATCCACCAGATTACTCTTCACGGCGGTAGTCAGTTGATCGTACGCCTGATCCGATCGAAGTATTGGATCCCTAAAATCAAGAATCTGGTCAAGGCAGTGGTGAATCCGTGTAAGATCTGCACGATTTACAAGAAGAGACTGCAAACTCAGCTGATGGACGATCTTTCAAAGGACAGAGTCTCCTTCTCGAGGGCTTTTACATATACGGGCATTGATTATGCCGGGCTGGTCGAGATCAAAAACTATACCGGGAGAGTGTGTCTCATTACCAAGGGATATGTATGTGTATTTGTGTGTTTTTCCATGAAGGCTATTCATTTAGAGCCAACATCCGATCTCACCGCCGAAAAGTTCCTAGCAGCCTTTGCTCGTTTCGTAGCTAGGCGCGGTTGTCCTCAGCAGATCCATTCTGATAATGGCAAGACATTTGTGGGGGCAGCTTCTCTACTTTCTCGGGACTTCCTTCAATCCATCAAAGAGTCTGTGACTGATGCTCGGGGCTCCACATATGGGGGGTCTGTGGGAAGCAGGGGTGAAGAGTTTCAAAAATCTTCTACAAAGCTACGGCTACCCGCAAGTATACGTTTGAGGAACTTGCGACGCTTCTAGTCAAAGTCTGAAGATCCCTCCGATCTGCTAGCCCTCACGCCTGGCCATTTCATGATTGGAGGGCCGTTGCTTTCCATGGCTGAGCCTGAGATAAAAGACGAAGCCAAGTCGATAATCAATCGATGGCAGCATTTGAAGCCTCCCGGGCCTCTTTCACTCTTAGTTTTAAGTTAGTGCTAGAACTGAAGTTGTGCAAATAAAGTGCATATATTGTGAAGTCGACCTTGCCGCCTTAAGCGCCCTCGTCATCAACTGAAAATAGCTCAGAACAAGTTTCGTATTCTTTCTCGACCTTTGCCCATATGGCTCGGACTTGGTCAAGATGAATTTTGCAGGTATACTGAGATTGGATGGGCTCTGCTGGATTGCAGAATTTGGATTCGAAGTGACTCAGACGGTCATATATTTTGTTATGTTGTATATATATTTTGTTATGTTTTCGAAAATATGGATTTTTTATATATAGAAAGTAGAAACTAGATTTGGAATTTAGGAACCAATCGGAAACAGAACAAATTTTCTGAATATATTTTTCTGAATCTTAATTTGTAAATTTTATTGGATGCACGCGGAAGCGTTGGAAATAGCTCAATAATTTATGTCAGTAGGAAAACGGTAGTACGGTCACACTAATGCGGAAATGGAAGCGCATGCAAGTTTCTAACTGAATTAGTTAGTTGGAATTTTATAAAAAATAATTCAACAATTATTTTCTGTGTCCGGACTTGTTTCGTTGACCGCTGCTGTATTTGTAGCGGTACTGTTTACGGAGTCAATGCAGAATAGCGGAGATAACAAGAGGCGGAAAAATTGACAAAGATCGGAGCATCGCCTTACCGACTATTATGCTTGTGATATGTATGTATGGATGTAACCCAGCTCAGAATAGAGCAAAAGCGAGTTAATAGGTATGCATATGTAAACTAAATCGGTGGCGTTGCTGCCGACTCTTGTAATTATGTTTGTCGTTTTGTATTTATGTGGAAATGTATTTGTTTATATAGGAGCTGTTGACTGTAATAATTAATAACTCGTAGTTTCTTAATTTAATGTATTCGTTGTGCCAATTATTTATATTTGAATTTATTTATTATTTATTTATCTAAAGCTAACAGATAGTTAAAAACTAAGAGCTAACTTATATATAGGAGCTATAGCTACTCAGGCCTTCAGCTCGCTAGTTACAATAGTATATTAAGTTATGTACTTTTGGCTAGCTAGTATATACATATTATACATATTTACAGAATTTTTGTTTCCTACTGGTGTTATTGTACGTAATTTATTTTTATTTTTATTTTTCTTTTTTAATTTTTGTGCTTAGATGGGGTTCATATTTTGTGGAAGATTTTGCAGTTGTCTAGGAAATTGAGAATATTTTCAGCGTTTGACTTAGTTGTATCTATCTTTGATTGTGGATTGTAGCTGGTCTATTGCCTCATGCTCGTGTTTTCTCGAAAATCGGACAGTATACGGACTTTTAAAAGTGTAAGTATAATGTATTCCTGGAAAATCAATTTGTAAACAAGGTTGAGTTTAAAAAACGTACGGTGACGAGCTTCTGTGGATTTGAAACGGCTGCCTTTGGTCGATCAACTCTCTTTCAAATTGAATCGCATGCTCCTAAATTTGACTATCTCTTCCAAATCGATGCTCTCAATCCAATATGTTGATTTATTGAAATTAGTTTTATTGTGTCTTAATTGTGGATAAATCAGTCTAGAGCTTCGTGTGCTATAACAAGTTAACAACCTGTCAAGTTCCACGTCTGGGCGCCAAAATGTGTAGTGTACGTAGTTTGCAGGGTTTTCCTAATTGGCCTTTTTATAGTGGGTGGTGGTTACTACAAAAGAGGACCTGGTACATCCTTAGCTGGGATGCGCACTCTTGCTAGGCTCGGGTCTAGCTCGCCGTATGTCGGGGTTCTTTTCAGCCAGGGATAGTACGACGCTACTACATTTAATTAGTGCGGCTTATTCAAAACAATATATAATAATCAAAGCTTAACTGGAGAATTAATGTGAGAAAATGAAATCAGGAACCTACTGTAGATGCACGCCGACTCGCGTTGAATATGTACTAAGGATTCTGATAGAAGTTGGGAGTTAAGCTGTTAATAATTCCCCTACATCTTTACCCTCCCTACCATGACAAGGTTGCTAAAGTTCCTCCTTGTCCCTTGGCCGAGTTCAAATAACCCTACCACCTAATAAAGAAAATGTCCGACTCAAGTACTCGACAAACCATTATACTTATTTATTCAGCATTCATCTTTAACAAATCTATATTTCCATTTTTCCAAATTTATCTTCATTAATTCTTCATTTAATTTAAATTACAAATAATCAATCTTAACCTATCTTCAATTCCTTCCTATTTATTCCTTAACCCATTGTTTAATTTATAGTATCTAATATAGTTAATAAAGATAGTAATAAGTATTTCTATATCAATTAAGAAGGTTAATATAATCATAAAAGAGAGCAAGAATTCCAAAAAAAAACAGTAGTGTGGCATTTGATAGTATAGTTTATGCTAGGTATTTCTTCTTGTTGTTGGTTTATTATGTACTCACGACCTTTTTAAATAATCACTCCATGCTACGTGCGCAAAGTTGGGCCCAAGTTCACATTGACGTTGAAGAGCTGTTGGTCAAAATTTTATAGAACCCTAAGTCAAACTTCCATCACATGCCACTCCAATTGCTCTGCGAGTATTTAAATCATTAATATTTAGGAATATAAAAGAAAAGTATAATCAAAACAAAACGAAAGAAAAATTAACTCCAACACCGTTAGGTGTTCGTCTTGGCGATCCCAAGCGTCATAGGCAGCATCCACTGCACTTGCGATAAGCGAGTATCAATAGCACAAGGGGGGGTGAAGGGGTTCTCCACTGCTGGTTGATGATAAGCGAGTATCAATAGCACAGGCCCTCGCCCGCCATATGAGGGGAGTGGAGGGGTTTCCACTGCAGCTTGGCGAGGGTGGAACCGCTAGAGGAGCACCTGATCCGGTCGAATAAAAAACTCAGCACAACGGACTTGGTTGGCGGTGCTCAGGTCTTCCACTTGCTGGCATCCAAGCCGGAGAGGTTATGTAACCGGTGGCCGGAGGTTAAGTCCGCCCACGCCCTGACTATGGAGCAATATGGGAGTCACTTGAGATCTACTGCAGGTGATCAGCGGAGTTGGCTAAAGGCGCCGTAGTCTGGGCCTCCGTCACGCCTCCGGAGTCGGATCCCTATGAAAATTGAGTTAGCATTGAGACTCACTAAATTGTCACTTAATCACCTTTTCCACACACAATTCACAATTACAGGTGTACACACCACTCTGGTGTTCACTCGAATTAATCAAAAAGTCGATTTTATGGTCACGTGTAATTGGACTTAAATTTGGCAGCGTCGAGAAATATAACGTTGGCCCAAGGGTTATTATAAAAGAATGAATTAAGTTTGGGGAAGCTGATGGCGGGAGTTCAGAGGTTCTGAGCTTTCCTTCGACTAACTGTTCAATCGTTCGATCGTTGTCAATCGTGATTGGTCTTAGCCATTCTCTAGCTATTTCGCTATGGAAAAGTTCCTATAATTTTAAATGCGAGGTTGGGTCAAAAAGTTTCTGTAAGTGTAAGCTTAGCTGGTCACTACACCCACAGATAAGGGTAACGAGACTAATTCTAGGAAGCCTTATCTGGAAGTATCTCTTGTTTTCTGCTTTGCATATCTTTCAAATGGTAAACTCCTAATTTCTTGCCCTTCTCATCTTCTAACTCATAATAGTACGAACTGCGTCTCTTATAAACTTTGGCTGGGAGGAAAACGGGTGCCAATTTGCTACTAAATTTCTTCATAGCACTGCTTTGCGTAAAGTTTCTAGCATAAACTAAATCGCCGTTTTTAAAACCTATCTGCCGAGTTCGTAGATTGTATCTACTTGCATTTTCTTCATGTACTCTGTTTATGTTTAGCTTAGCTTGTCGTCTCTGCAGTTGTAAAATGTCTGGTTTGGATAACCGAGAGTCGTCCGCTAATAAGTTAAGACTGCGCAAGAGATTGTAGTCCTTGCCGTTAAGAATCATATTCTGACCAAAAGTCAGAAAGTATGGCGATGAACCAGTGCTTCAGTGTAAAGACGCTCTTAAAGATCCACTAATCGCATCTAGGTTTTCATCCCAATTGGTGTGATCTTTCCCTATATAAGCTCTTACAGCGGCTAATACCGATCTATTAAGTCTTTCGCTCGCATTGGCCTGCGGAGAATATATGGCTGTAAGTTTTTGCTGTACTCCAAAACTAGTAAGAAAAGCTTGAAAATAACTTCACTTAAACTGACTGCCATTATCAGAAAGTATTACTTCTGGAACGCCAAATGTATAGAATATTGTCCCCTTTAGGTAATCGCATATTTTAGGAGCAGTGAATTTCTTGAGAGGACACAAAAAATGAAATCGGGTGTTATGATCAACAACGATAAGCAAGCCTATGTGACCCCTTTTCGTGCGTGGATATGGCCCTAACAGATCAATATATAGTTTTTGAAATGGCCTATCGGATGTCAAAGGTTTCCCCATTGGTGGTTTAAGAATAGTATTTGGACTTTTTGTAGTACGACAAACGACGCAATCAGCTATATAGTTGCGAATTTGCGTAACCATTCCAGGCCAAAACAAATATCTCTTTAGTTTTTCCACGGTTTTACTCATACCACAATGAGCTGAACTAGGTGCATCATGAGCCTGGTACAAGATGTCTGGTACTAAGGCTGAAGGTATCCAAAGTTTCCAAGGGTTTTCTTTGATTAAAATCATCCGATGCAAACATGGTTCTTTTATAGATATATCCATCTATGACTTGTAAATCGGGAAATTTTGACAGATTGTTAGATATCTTCTCTATTAAGTCCAAGTATTCTGCATATTTAAAGTGTGGAGAATCTAAGTCAACTATTGGACCGTTTTGACAAAATGTGTCGATAGCTGGCTCGTCCTGCCGAGATAAGGTGTCTGCTACGACGTTCTGAGAACCGCTACGATGTTTTATAGTGAACGTAAACGTTCTTAACTTCATTGACCATCGAGCTAACCTTCCTGATAAGTCTTTCTGTCGCATCAACCATTGAAGGGCTGCGTGATCGGTTATAACTAAGAAATCCTGGCCTTCAATATACGCGCGGAATTTCTTAATTCCTTTAATTACAGCGAGACATTCTAATTCGGAAACTGAGTAGTTACGTTGCGCTTTGGACAATTTTTCGGACATATACGAAACTGGAAGTTCAACACCGTCTCGCTCTTGAGCTAAAATACAGCCAATACCAAAAGAGCTGGCGTCACACAATAAAATGAACTGTTTGGAAAAATCAGGTGTTATGAGAATTGGCGCAGCAGTAAGGCACGATTTCAAAGTTTCAAAAGCGATCTGTGCTTTTTCATTCCATTCTAGTGAATTCTTCTTTTTAAGGAGTTCCGTCAACGGAAAACTAACGGAAGCAAAATTTCCTACGAATCGTCGGTACCATCCGGCTAAGCCTAGAAATCTTCGCAACTGCTTAACAGAAGTTGGTTGTGGAAACTCTACTATCGCTTTAACCTTATCAGGGTTGGTTCTTATTTGCCCATTTCCAATTATAAAGCCGAGATATATGATTTCTCTCATACAAAATTTTGACTTGCTGACGTTGATAGTGAGATTTGCTTTACGTAAACATAACGCGATCTCTTGCAGCAAAAGCATATGTGACTCAAAGTCCTCTGATAAAACCAATAAGTCATCCAAATAAACAAATACTCTAGTCCTTAAATGAGCTGGTATAACTCGATCCATCAGACGACAAAGAGTTTGAGCTGCGTTACAAAGACCGAAAGGCATCATTTTATATTGATACAGGGGTCTATTTGGTATTGTACACGCCGTGTATTGCTTAGAATTCTCATCAAGAGGTATCTGCCAGTATGCATGCTTCATATCGATACCACTTATGCATTTAGCTGGTGGTAAACGACTTAAGATGCCATCGATATGGGGTAATGGGTATGCGTCTCGCTTCGTGACTTTGTTTACTTCTCTCGAGTCAAGACACAGACGATTTTTGTCACCCTTTTTTACTAAGACACAGTTGCTGCTCCAAGCACTAGTTGACTCTTCAATAACATCTAATGCTAGCATGTTATCTACTTCAGCGAACATCAGCTTTTCGACTGCTGGTGAAACTGGCCAATGCCGCTGTTTAACAGGACTCGCATTTCCTATGTCAATGCTATGTGTGGATAAAGTGGTCTGACCTAAACCTTCGGAAGCAAATGATGGAAATGTTTTAATTACTGAATCAAGCCGGTGTTTTTCTCTTTCATTCAGCTCATGATATTTTGGAGACTTTTCATTATCATCCAAAGTTCCGATATCCAACTCAGATATGACCGGTTCGCTTGTAATTTTGTTTAATAATTCGAACTTTTGCCAAAAGTCGATGCCTAAGTAGACATCCTGTTTAAGGTCGGGTATTATAAATAGTTCGAGATCGTCTATCTTATCTCCATACTTAACAGAAGTAGTGAGTTTTGAAACTACTTTACTTTCTGTTCCGTTCGCAGCGCGGATTACACCTGAGCATTTTTTTACGTTATTGTGTTTGAGAAAATTCTGAGCAGCACATCCGCCTATGCAGCTTATAGTTGCCCCAGAATCTAACAAAGCCTTATAATTCTGACCCTCTATAGAAATATCCGTATAGAGTCTTTGATCCGCACTAAGTACTATAGCGGAAATAAGTTTCAGTCGTTCCTGACGTACTTTCTTCCAAAACTCTCTTATTCTTCTAGTAGATCGTTTGGGTTTTAAAAGAGTCCCAATATTATCTACATTATTAAATATTTCCTTACGCTTATGAATGTAATTTTGTATCCTTTTATGCAAAGGAATGAAAGAATAATGAATTTCAGGCTGACTTGAAATTTCTGTCTCCTGAAGCTCATGTGTTGGGTTTGGAGTTGCAACTTCAGATTTTACGGATGTATCTCCTTGTTGCTCAGAGAAACATCCTTTTGTCGGTTTCCCGGATTACAGTTTGGATAAGTCGGTTTATATTTGTCTTTGAGTCCACAACCGTAGCAAAATATAATTCTTTTTGCCATGCAATCGTCGAATCTGTGACCTTGCTTGTCACAATTCCAACAAGTTGGGATTTTTCGGCGTTGAATTTGATTAACTTTCTCACCTACTCTTACTGAACCTGTTTCTTCGTCCTCGTTAGTTAACTCTGTAACGTATGAGCGGAAAGGTTTTGGCTTGAATGTTCTGAGATTGTTATAAAACTGTTCATGTCTACGCACTTCGTGTCGGAGTTGTGCTCTATTTAAGATTTTCAGATGCAGCAACTCGTGATGTAGACTCGGTTTCGCGTTCCTAACTAGTAATTCAACTAATTGTGCTTCGGACACTCCGTTTTGAAGTCTATCCATCAATCGTTCCATATTTTCCTGGAAATCTTCAAAGGCTTCGTTTTCACCTTGCTTGCGTTTTCGGATTCCCTCCCAAATATCATAGTCTGTCTCTATATCTTCGAATCTTTTCCTAAATTCGCCGCAAAATGTGTTCCAATCGAAATTCGGGTTGTTTCGATGAAACTTCCAATACCAATCACTTGCTTTTCCTGCGAACAAAAGGTACAAATGGTCACATAAAAGTCTATAATCATTACACAGATTTTGTTTGGTAAGTGAGCATACCCTGTAAATAAATTCATCCATTCTGATACTTGTTTTACTGCCATCAAACTTTAATCCCCATTTTTGAATTATTCCTGATACTTTTTCTGGACTAACATATGAGCTTGTATTGCTCCGGTTTACGCCTCTTTCTTCTACGTTGTTACAGCCATGGTTCTGAGAGTAAGGGTTTTGATCAGAATCGTTCCTACTGAGATCTCTATTTGATCTTATATTGCCAGGTGTTGAATTTGTGTGTGTGGGTTGAGGTAATTGTAAGTTGTTCAATTGACTTTTAATAGATGTCTCTATAGTCTTCCCAAAGTAAGAGGTAAGTTGATCCATAAGTTGGGCCTGTTGTTGGCTAACTGTGAACTGTATATAATTCATCAACTCTGGTTGAGTGCTAAGAGCCATACTGGAAGTGGTTGGAGGTTCTGATAAGAGCCTATCCCAATTTCCTCGGTAAGTATTTCTGGTTGACATTCCTCGTTTAAGTGGTGTACCTCGGACTCTGCCCGTTCGGGTATTCCTTCTTGATTGACTATTGTCATCTTGATACTCGCTTACGCTGGATGTTCCCGCCACTGCGGCATTTAATTCAGCAAGTAAAGTATTGTTAGAATAAGATAAATTCGATTCGTTGCAATCCGCATTGCAAGTTGGACAAGTTTGTGTAATTTTTAAATGATTAATAATACACCGTTTGTGAAATGTATGCCTGCAAGGTGCTGTTGCAGACAGAACTGCTGGAGTAAAGTTTTCTCTACATATAGTACAACTGCTTTCGGTGCCTTGTGACACTTCAACTGCATTATCAGAATTTTGTTTGGCTGCCATCTTATTATGTTATTATAATATTTATAAATGTTTGGTTTGTCTTTCCTTATGTCGGTCACTTCTATCAGAATTCTTAGTTGTCTCTATCTTTGATTGTGGATTGTAGCTGGTCTATTGCCTCATGCTCGTGTTTTCTCGAAAATCGGACAGTATACGGACTTTTAAAAGTGTAAGTATAATGTATTCCTGGAAAATCAATTTGTAAACAAGGTTGAGTTTAAAAAACGTACGGTGATGAGCTTCTGTGGATTTGAAACGGCTGCCTTTGGTCGATCAACTCTCTTTCAAATTGAATCGCATGCTCCTAAATTTGACTATCTCTTCCAAATCGATGCTCTCAATCCAATATGTTGATTTATTGAAATTAGTTTTATTGTGTCTTAATTGTGGATGAATCAGTCTAGAGCTTCGTGTGCTATAACAAGTTAACAACCTGTCAAGTTCCACGTCTGGGCGCCAAAATGTGTAGTGTACGTAGTTTGCAGGGTTTTCCTAGTTGGCCTTTTTATAGTGGGTGGTGGTTACTACAAAAGAGGACCTGGTACATCCTTAGCTGGGATGCGCACTCTTGCTAGGCTCGGGTCTAGCTCGCCGTATGTCGGGGTTCTTTTCAGCCAGGGATAGTACGACGCTACTACATTTAATTAGTGCGGCTTATTCAAAACAATATATAATAATCAAAGCTTAACTGGAGAATTAATGTGAGAAAATGAAATCAGGAACCTACTGTAGATGCACGCCGACTCGCGTTGAATATGTACTAAGGATTCTGATAGGAGTTGGGAGTTAAGGTGTTAATAATTCCCCCACATCTTTACCCTCCCTACCATGACAAGGTTGCTAAAGTTCCTCCTTGTCCCTTGGCCGAGTTCAAATAACCCTACCACCTAATAAAGAAAATGTCCGACTCAAGTACTCTACAAACCATTATACTTATTTATTCAGCATTCATCTTTATCAAATCTATATTTCATTGTAATTCCATTTTTCCAAATTTATCTTCATTAATTCTTCATTTAATTTAAATTACAAATAATCAATCTTAACCTATCTTCAATTCCTTCCTATTTATTCCTTAACCCATTGTTTAATTTATAGTATCTAATATAGTTAATAAAGATAGTAATAAGTATTTCTATATCAATTAAGAAGGTTAATATAATCATAAAAGAGAGCAAGAATTCCAAAAAAAACAGTAGTGTGGCATTTGATAGTATAGTTTATGCTAGGTATTTCTTCTTGTTGTTGGTTTATTATGTACTCACGACCTTTTTAAATAATCACTCCATGCTACGTGCGCAAAGTTGGGCCCAAGTTCACATTGACGTTGAAGAGCTGTTGGTCAAAATTTTATAGAACCCTAAGTCAAACTTCCATCACATGCCACTCCAGTTGCTCTGCGAGTATTTAAATCATTAATATTTAGGAATATAAAAGAAAAGTATAATCAAAACAAAACGAAAGAAAAATTAACTCCAACACCGTTAGGTGTTCGTCTTGGCGATCCCAAGCGTCATAGGCAGCATCCACTGCACTTGCGATAAGCGAGTATCAATAGCACAAGGGGGGGTGAAGGGGTTCTCCACTGCTGGTTGATGATAAGCGAGTATCAATAGCACAGGCCCTCGCCAGCCATATGAGGGGAGTGGAGGGGTTTCCACTGCAGCTTGGCGAGGGTGGAACCGCTAGAGGAGCACCTGATCCGGTCGAATAAAAAACTCAGCACAACGGACTTGGTTGGCGGTGCTCAGGTCTTCCACTTGCTGGCATCCAAGCCGGAGAGGTTATGTAACCGGTGGCCGGAGGTTAAGTCCGCCCACGCCCTGACTATGGAGCAATATGGGAGTCACTTGAGATCTACTGCAGGTGATCAGCGGAGTTGGCTAAAGGCGCCGTAGTCTGGGCCTCCGTCACGCCTCCGGAGTCGGATCCCTATGAAAATTGAGTTAGCATTGAGACTCACTAAATTGTCACTTAATCACCTTTTCCACACACAATTCACAATTACAGGTGTACACACCACTCTGGTGTTCACTCGAATTAATCAAAAAGTCGATTTTATGGTCACGTGTAATTGGACTTAAATTTGGCAGCGTCGAGAAATATAACATTGGCCCAAGGGTTATTATAAAAGAATGAATTAAGTTTGGGGAAGCTGACGGCGGGAGTTCAGAGGTTCTGAGCTTTCCTTCGACTAACTGTTCAATCGTTCGATCGTTGTCAATCGTGATTGGTCTTAGCCATTCTCTAGCTATTTCGCTATGGAAAAGTTCCTATAATTTTAAATGCGAGGTTGGGTCGAAAAGTTTCTGTAAGTGTAAGCTTGGCTGGTCACTGGCATAATTGCATGAACGGACCGCATGTGCATACCCCTCACGCTCCTCACAGAAGGCATATGTTTATATACATAAGTATATAACCGTTTCTCTGCCGCTGCCTGCGAGGAGCGCAGCTACGAGACTTAGCCTTAATTGGAAATAAAAGAATATTATAAGAAGAGATTCAATCCAACCCTTCGAGCGGCACCAAAACCTTGTATAAAGAAACACTTTAAATGTAACCAAACGAATCTATTTACATGCACAAAGAAAAACAAATAGTGTGAGAGTCAATCCGCCCTTTACACCTCCGAGGGAGAAGACTGCCTGTGCGAAGCCAGCACCGGCACCGGACAACAGCAGCAGACACCAAGCGCGGGAGGCAAGACCGCCGCCTGCGCCATCGAGGGAACGTCAGCAAAGCCAAACCGGCGACGACCAGCTGACGTGGGCCAAGGAAGAGCACCACGACCACACCAGATGCAGAGCGTTCCAGAATAAACCCATGCACTGCGTTGCATACTTTTTTTTGATTGCACTACGATGCATATTTTTTTTATATAATATAATATAAATTGTAAAATTGAGCGGAACCTTCTCCGCCCAATTAGTCGTATGGCCCGTAAAGCTATACAAAACAATAGGTAGAAATCTGTTAAAATAAATGAAAAGTAATACAATAAGCAAATTTTCAATAGAAAGTTACAGTAATACTAACCCAAAGTAAAGTTTAAAGGTATATGTACCACCTACAAAAATGACGTTGGATATGAAAACAGTGGATTCCACTGCAAATGTTATTAACAAAGTAGAAGCTAACAATATCGACTTGTATTGGGTACATGCACTTTTGATAATAATTGTTGTAATAATGTGCATTAATGACCTGGATAAAAAAAAATTATGAGGACATCAAGTTAGGCAATAAAAGCAATTGTTGTGTAGGATCATCCAGTATTGTACAAGGTTCAGCTAAAAGAATAAAAAGTGAAGCAAAAGAAAAGATCTTACAGAAAATGCTAAGGGGCATTGATGCAGGACATTTAGTTTTTACATCCGAGAGTCCAAAAGAAAGAATAACGTCAATGTTCGAGGGCTTTAAACTAATAAAAACCGAAAATTTAATTTGGGATGCAATGTTTGCAAGGCAAATATTTGAAGACACCACCAAGGAAGAGCATAAGAGTATAAAAATAAAATATAAGTAACGTTGTCAATAATACGATTTATACTTAAATATGAATTAAATAAAACACAAAAACAATTTTTAATTAAATACAGACAAAATCTTTTTGCTACATGAACACAATGGCTAAACTAAATAAAATCTACATGATAAAATGGATTGGAATGAATTGTACAAAGAGATAAGCAATATAAAAACTTTGATAAGGCGCTTACTCAGAATAGACCAATTCAAAAGACAACAGTTAGGAAACATGTCGAAATATTAGTAAATTGCTTTAACGAAGCGCGAATACTAATATATGGGCACAAGAAGAAATTAAATACAGATCATTGGTCCCAAGTACCTAAGCATCTGATACGACTTAGATCTAATCTAATATCGATCAAACAAAGATTTAGAAATAGTAGTACCGAATGTACTAAACACTCCCATAGCAGTAGACGCTGCCCCAGACCCAGATTCGGCTGAAACAAACGAGCTAGAATCAGAAGAGAGAGAGTGAAACAAAACCCAAAATAGAAGAGGAAGATTTAAATAATCTGACCATTCCAGCGGTTTAGGAAAGCGGTTGAGGAAAGCACTCCTGTCGCAATGGCGCAAACTAACATTGACTTCATAAATACAGCATCCAAGCTGATACCAGTGTTCGATGGTAAAGCAGAAAACCTAACAAGTTTCGTAGATGCGTTGGAAATAGTAGAATCAATTAAGGGCGAGCATGAACAACTCGCAGTGTCAATAATAAAGACCAAACTGAAAGGAGCTGCTAGAAATCTGATAGGAAACGAAACAACGATTTCCCAGGTGATTTCTGGGTTGAAAGGCAATGTCAAGGGCGAAACTGTGGAAGTATTGTGAGCAAAGCTGATGAACCTACAGCAACGCAACAAAACTGCAAGCCAATATACGCAGGAAATTGAACAGATGACGAAAGCCTTAGAAGGAGCCTATATATCAGACGGATTATCATTAGAACCAGCAAGGAATTATTCTACCCAGCATGCTGTAAAGGCAATGACAAAGAACTGCACAATTGATAAGGTAAAACTTATCATGCAGGCGGGAACATTCAATACAATGAATGATGCCGTTTCCAAGTTTGTAAGTAGTTGCACTGAAGCAACTGGACAGCAAAACACTGTCCTGTATTACAAAAACTATTCACATCGCGGTTCAAACGCGGACGTGGAAACTCCGGAAACAACAACTATAGAGGCAATTCCCGTGGGTACCAAAATAAAAAAAATAACAACAATGGACAAGGCCAATATAGAGGAAATAACTATAGAGGCCGTGGTAACTCAAATCGAGGCCACAACAACAACAACCAAGGCAATGTCCGAGTTGCCCAAAATACATCGGGAACTCTCAAAACCCTTTGAATACTCAGAATTAAAAGAAGCCAGAGTTCATACCATTAATCTCAGTCAGAATATATTCGTTTAATTTACTAATGTAAATACAGGGAAAGAACTAGTTTTTCGAATAGACACGGGTGCAGACATTTCAGTTTTAAAAGAAACTTCAGATATTTTTGATAATATCCAAATTGACAATGTTACAGACATAAAGGGAATAAGTCAAGAAATAACCAAAAAAAATACCAACAAATAAAAATATAATTCCACACGATTTTCATATCGTAAGTTTCCAGTTTCCCATCCCATGCGATGGAATATATGCCATCAATTTCAGAAAAAAAAAAAATACAACTGCCAACTAGACTTCAAGCCATCTGAAGATTGGCTTATAATTAGACCAAAAATTCTAAAATACCCAATTAACCTACCAATAGCTCACAGTTCTGGCAACAATTTAATTCTTCTGCCAGCAAGATCCCAAGTTATAAGAAAACTTCAATTAAACTCTCAAGAAGACAGTGATTTTTCAGCATGGTATTTACATTGCAAATACTATAGCAACGTCTAGTAATGCTTTTATAAGGTTACTAAATACGACGACCACTGACCAAGTAGTCAGTACAAATAACCTAATATATGAATCACTTTCGAACTACTATGTAGTTCATACAAATCTTGGCAATAGACAAAAAGCTGTATTGTCGCAACTTTCGAAAAAATTTCCCTCCACAGTTTAAGTCACAGCTTTCCAGCTTATGCACCCAGTATAGTGATCTATTCGGATTGGAATCAATATCAACAAACAATTTCTATAGGCAAAAACTGAGATTAAAAGATGAAGAACCTATATAAAAAATTGTCGCGGCCCGCACAGTCAGCTTGATAAAATACAAAAACAAGTAGGAAAGTTAATTTCCGACGGGATAGTTGAGCCATCCGTATCTGAATGCAACAGTCTATTATTACTCGTACCTAAGAAATCATCCCCAGGGTCAAATGCAAAGAAATGGCGATTAGTGATTGACTATCGTCAGATTAATAAAAAACAAGAAAGGAAGCTAACTTCGGCTCACCGAAGTTTGTATACCCTAGCAGACTTTAAACAAACAATTAAAAACGAAATTCTGAAATAATAATTTGTTGCCAAATCTCAAATTTGATGGCAATGGTTTGAAACACGGCTAAGCTTTGGTTTTTTTATTTTCCTGATTGTTCCTATGGAAGCTATAGGATATAGTCAGCCGATTTTCATGAAATTAAAATCAAAATTCAGGAATACTAAAATATGGCTAAATATCAAATTTGGTGAAAATATGTTGAAATCTGACAAAGTTATGGTTTTTTCTTATATTTTCCTGATTGTTTCTATGGAAGCTATAGGGTATAGTCAGCCGATTTTCATGAAATTAAAATCGAAATTCAGGAATACTAAAATATGGGTAACTATCAAATTTGGTGAAAATATGTTGAAAACTGACAAAGTTATGGTTTTTTCTTTTATTTTCCTGATTGTTCCTATGGAAGCTATAGGATATAGTCAGCCGATTTTCATGAAATTAAACCCGAAATTCGGAAATAATACTAAATGGGCAAATATCAAATTTGGTGAAAATTGGTTGAAAACTGACAAAGTTATAATTGTTTTTTGAAAATTTTTCGGATCGTTCCTCTGGCAGCTATATGATATAGTCCTCCGATCCGGCCCGTTCCGACATATGTACGTGTGAGAGTATATAGAAGCCTAACTGTAAAGTTTCATTCCGATAGCTTTAAAACTGAGGGACTAGTTTGCGTAGAAACGGACAGACGGACATGGCGAGATCGACTCGGCTGTTGATCCTGATCAAGAATATATATACTTTATAGGGTCGGAGATGCTTCCTTCACTGCGTTGCAAGCTTTTGACTGAAACTAATATACCCTGCAAGGGTATAAAAACAGGAAAGGAAGCTAACTTCGGCTCACCGAAGTTTGTATACCCTTGCAGAGTTTAAACAAAAAATTAAAAACGAAATTCTGAAATAATAATTTGTTGCCAAATCTCAAATTTGATGGCAATGGTTTTAAACACGGCTAAGCTATGGTTTTTTATTTTCCTGATTGTTCCTATGGAAGCTATAGGATATAGTTGTCCGATTTTCATGAAATTAAAACCGAAATTCGGAAATAATATTAAATGCGCAAATATTAAAATTGGTGAAAAGATGTTGAAAACTGACAAGGGGATGTATTTTTCTTTTATTTTCCTGATTGTGTCTAAATGTCAAATTTGGTGAAAATATGTGAAAAACTGACAAAGTTATAATTTTTTTTTGAAAATTTTTCTGATCGTTCCTATAGCAGCTATATAATATAGTCGTCCGATCCGGCCCGTTCCGACATATGTACGAGTGAGAGTATATAGAAACCTAACTGCAAAGTTTCATTCAGATAGCTTTAAAACTGAGGGACTAGTTTGCGTAGAAACGGACAGACGGACAGATGGACAGACGGACATGGCTAGATCTGTTTGTTATATGATATTTTATTTATTGTGGAACTCGGATAAGAAACTGTATGTTTAACATGAGTTTATTAAACTTATTAAGGTTGTGCGACAATGCGTGGTGTCTTCTTCAAATGCACATACACGAATAGGAATACTTAAGAATGTATCGCACAAAGCAAAAAGAGATAGCTTAAGTGTTACCAAAGTTTGTATTTCGATTGTTGCCAGACAGATCATATTTCAACACTCCTTCTTAACAATCATATACTTTATACATATTAATAACAATTCATTAATACATTTTACATGTTTGTTCTTTTGCAAGTTTTTAGTTAACACATCTGAGACCATATCATTAGTACTTATATACTTAACATCTATTTCATTTTTAGAATATAACTCTCGTACATGATGAAACTTTATATCAATATGTTTACTACGTTTATGCAAAATCGGATTCTTAGCTAAACATTGTGCGCTTTGATTATCGCTATACAACAAAACAGACTTAGTTTCTAAGAAACCCATTTCATACAATAGTTTCTTAAGATATGTCGCCTCTCTAGCTGCCGTGGATAAGGCAATGTACTCGGCTTCGGTACTGCTAAGTGCCCCCAAACTTTGCTTTTTGGATTCCCACGAAATTGCCTCGCCAGCAGCAATGAAGACGTACCCGCTATACGATTTGCGGTCTGTAGTGTCGTTAGCCCAGTCAGCGTCCACGTATCCATGTATCTCCTTTCCAGTAGCCTGATAGTGAAGCTTCATATTAGCCGTGTCTTTAAGATAACTCAGCACACGCTTTGCCGAAACTTCACGCTCCTTGTGAGGATTGGCGTTGCGCTGCGCTAGTTTTACTACCGAGTGTAGTATGTCTGGCCTAGATGTTATAGCCAAATACATCAGGGTGCCTAGTAACGATTGGTAGCCTTTCTCGTCAATGGCATTGCAGTTGGCGTCATCACATTTGACTTGATGACCCGCCTCCAGTGGTGTAGCTACAGGTTTGCATGTTGACATGCCCCAGGCATGAAGCATCTGCTCGACATACTGCTTATGGCCGATGGCTATACTGCCAGTTTCACCATCGCGCTCAACTTCGATGACCAAAAAGTGATTGAGCTGGCCGCCATCAACAACATCAAACTTATTAGCGATTGATGCTTTGATGCCCAAAAGTTCATCCTTATTTGAGCTGGCAAGTAAAAGATCGTCGACATAAACTGCTATTATATTTATACTACCTTGTCCATTGCGTACATATACGCACGGCTCGCTGACACACGGTGCAAAACCAAGTTTTTGCAATACTGCGTTCAGCTTAGTATTCCATTCTCTGCCGCTTTGTTTAAGTCCGTACAGAGACTTCTTTAGTTTTAGGACCTTCTCGGGAAACTCTTCGCTTACGAACCCATCTGGTTGCCTCATGTAAACGTCCTCCGATAGCTCGCTGTTCAAGTAAGCAGTAGATACGTCCATCTGATGCAAATGCAGCTTCTTCTCAACCGCCAATGCCATGATCATTCTAACGGACGAGTATCTGACCACAGGTGAGAATGTTTCCCAGAAGTCAACACCATAGCGCTGAGCACATCCTTTGGCAACTAGTCTTGACTTAAAGCGCTCTACATAGCCCTCCTTGTCAACCTTTACGCCAAATACCCACTTGCAGCCTATAGCCTTTTTATTTTGTGGCAGATCCACTAGATCCCACGTGTTATTGGCCTCTAGCGCTTTCATCTCCTTCTGAATCGATGCTGACCATTCCTGCTTCATTTCTGACTGATTAATCTCACCCAAATTTGCTGGAATGTGTATATCCTCTGCCTTCAGCATATTCAGATAGTTGTATTGCTTACGGGGTCGCTCCGGCTTGCCAGTTTAAATGAATCTTGGACCACGAGTTTCAGATACTGCAGGCTGCTCTGCCTCATCGCTGATAACACTCTCGTATTCATCATCGTCCTGATCCTCTCTGGCCATCCTCTGCCTGAAGCTGCTCATCATTGTTGTCTTGTGTCTGCTGATTATCTGCTACATAATCATCACAAACGCAATTTCCATTTCATCGCTTGCAGATACACCTACATTATTTTCCATGAAAATAGCATCTCTGCTTTCGATAACTTTCCTTGATTTAGAACAAAACAAACGATATGCTTTTGCTGTCGCTGAATAGCCAATCATAACGTATTCATTACCTTTTTGACTAAACTTCTTTTTATGGGCTTTATTCAGTACGATTGCCTTTGAGCCAAAAACCTTAAGGTGCGATACATACGGTTTCTTGCCCACCCTCGCCTCATATAGCGTCTTGTTGCACAACGCTTTTGTTTCTGACCTATTGCGAAGGTATGCTGCAGTTTGTACTGCCTCAGCCCACAGGCTCTCATCTGCGCTTGAATGAATCAACATACTCCTGGCCATTTCCACCAGAGTGCGATTTGCTCGTTCAGCAACTCCATTTTGCTGTGGAGTATAGGGTACTGTCAGCTGTTTTACTATACCGTTTTCAGTAAAAAATTGCCCAAATGCGTGGCTCACGTACTCGCGCCCGTTATCGCTACGAATTGCTTTTACTTTCTTTCCGCGTTGTTTTTCTGCAAACACAACATAGTCTTTGAATGCGCTTAGTATTTCGTCACGAGATTTAAAAAAATAAACAACTGTATAACGCGAGTGATCATCAATCAACGTTGCAAAGTAACGCGCACCCCCGACAGACGGTTTGTTCATTGGTCCACAAATGTCCGAATGGATCAAATTCAACACTTCTTCTGAACGACTTTCAGATGCCCTTGGAAATGGTTTCACACGAATTTTACTTTTGGCGCAAGTCTCACACGCATCGCTATTTGAGTCAATTTTTGTATTAACTGCTTTTAGACCATACACCATTCCACCGCTCGCCATTTTACTTAAGCTTGACAAATTAATATGGCCAAAACGATAATGCCATTTCCACATTACACTGCTGTTTGTATTAGAGTACATACACTGCTTCATTTTTATGTCGATCATAAACAAGTCACCATATTTGCACGCTTTCAATATGTCCACATTTTGTTTATCTCTAATCACTGCTTTGTGATTATCAAAAATATCTTTGTATCCATTTTCAACAGCTTTAGCTACCGATATAAAGTTTGTCTGCAACTCTTTTGCATACAACACATTTTTCAGTTCTATTGTAAAATTTTCCACACTAACACACACAGTGCCAATGCCATCGGCCAACACAAAATTGACGCCAGCAAGAAATATTTTTTCTTTGTGCTCTCTCATTTCTACGAACCACGACTTATCACAACACATGTGTACAGTCGCGCCACTGTCCAGACACCACATTGATTTGCTCAAATTGTCACTTTTCTTCACATTCGTAGGAATAGCAAGGGCTCTCTTCTTCTCATTAGTTGTGTCTTTGTCATTTTTTACTTGTTCTTTGCACTGAGCAATAAAATGACCTTCGCGTCCGAACCTATAGCACTTCTTTTTCTTTTTTGTATCACCCTTTTGGTATGTATTCTTCGCGCGCGACATAAATGCTTGCTGTACACTGCTGTCCGCGACTTCACTGTTCACTTGCTGTCTCTGTCCTTCTTCAATAATTATACCCTTGCAGGGTATTATAGTTTCAGTCAGAAGTTTGCAACGCAGTGAAGGAGACATCCTCGACCCTATAAAGTATATATATTCTTGATCAGGATCAACAGCCGAGTCGATCTTGTCATGTCCGTCTGTCCGTTTCTACGCAAACTAGTCCCTCAGTTTTAAAGCTATCTGAATGAAACTTTGCAGTTAGGCTTCTATATACTCTCACTCGTACATATGTCGGAACGGGTCGGAACGGGCCGGATCGGACGACTATGTCATATAGCTGCCATAGGAAAAATCGGAAAAATCTACGAAAAAAAATTATAACTTTGTCAGTTTTCAACCAATTTTCACCAAATTTGATATTTGCCCATTAAGTATTATTTCCGAATTTTGATTTTAATTTCATGAAAATCGGCTGACTATATCCTATAGCTTCCATAGGAACAATCAGGAAAATAAAAGAAAAATTCATAACTTTGTCAGTTTTCAACATATTTTCACCAAATTTGATAGTTACCCATATTTTAGTATTCCTGAAATTTGATTTTAATTTCATGAAAATCGGCTGACTATACCGTATAGCTTCCATAGGAACAATCAGGAAAATAAAAGAAAAAACCATAACTTTGTCAGATTTCAACATATTTTCACCAAATTTGATTGTTCAGTCGCAGCAGTATGTAGTCATAAGTAATAATATTTCAGAACACAATACACGTTATGTAACAACTCTTCGTCACAGTGACCTGCATTTATCGTAAATAAAGTATCATTTCCCAGGTCAAGCGAATATGCATGGTCTCAGGTCGCAACACAACCCACATTCACAAGTAACCGCACACTTTTCTTATACGTTATTTCTGTTAGCATAAGCATTTGTGTACCTATATATATTGTTTAAGTTTCATTAATAAAGTCAGTAAGAGTTCTAACGCCAACCCAAGAGCTTTTATTCATGCATCAGAGGCTGTCGCTGTGTCTTCAGACCCTCAACCAACCAAACCGCTCCCCTAGAACAATTCATGCACTCACACACTCCAAACCGTCCACCTAGTTCCAAGTGCTAGTTGCGACAACAAACAGGCAAATAGTTTATGCGCTATCTGCCAGGCATCTAAGCCTTCTTACACTTTACATTTTGGTGACCCCGACGAACACGTCAACCAACAGGAAGGATTCCGTAACTCTTGGGAATCTTCCTGATTTTTTCACACTCGCCAAAAAACATTTTGGTGACTCCGACGAACACGCCAGCCGTGGACGTCAACTTAGGAAAATTTTCCGCTTCACTATTAGGAACCTCCCGCAGGATAATCCGTAATTTTTGGGATTTTTCCTCATTTTTCACTCGCCATAAAACCATTTTGGTGAGTCCTGACTCACTGTCATTACACAGTCAACAGCCTTCAAATCCTTTCTAGATTTCTAGATCTTCCAAGTCTATTGACCAATTGTTAATTCCTTCGACCACACCACGGTTGCGAATAGGAGCGTATCCAGCTATCAAAGCGAATAAAATTCTCCCAACGGTCAGGAATTTAACCAATTGTCAATATGTCTAACAAGGAGGAGCAAGCAGTCAAAGAGACATTAGACTTTCAGGAAGAGATCAGTCATGAGATCTCGCGGCTTATTCGGAATTTTAAGAAGGATTCAGCGGATAGGAAACGACTTCCAAATTACTGCCTAACAAAGTTGGCCGCTTTCGATGACGCATGGAATCGATTTGCGGAAAACGACAAAAATATTCCCGCAGCATATAGAACCGAGGAATATGTAAAGTTCTACGTCGACTGTCGTGACTCATACGACAAATATAGAAATATTATAGTCGATACAATGGCCCAGAGCTCAAGCAATGCCCCAAATCAGGCAACAGCGAGCAACGGCCAGGAAACTGCAGACGTTGCAATCATATCGCAACCTGCACGTAAGCTGATATCAGCATGCCGGCGACAAAAAGCTATCGCCGAATCAATCAAACGGGCTCTGAAAGAAAGTTCAGAGACCGGCAGGGCCGTTTTAAAAGGTTCAATAACCTCATTATGGTCACAATACCAAGAGATTCATTTCTCAATACATGAAGAGTACGAAGACCCGATCAAGGAAGGATACGACATGCAATCGTTCATCCGACTTGAGAAGGAAGTACAGAAAGTCCTGGGGGCACAAACCAATACATCAAACAATGAAGATGTGCAGTTGCCCAGAGTCAGCCTCCCCAAGTTCGATGGGGATCTACTCAAATGGACACAATTTTTTGATTTATTCAAGTGCATGATACACGATACCAACATGCCCACAGTCAAGAAGATGTGGTACCTTAAAACCACTGTGACTGGAGAGGCAGAGAGATTGATAAGGCATATCGATCTAAAAACAGAGAACTACATGAGCGCATGGGAAATATTAGTTGACACATATAACAATCCCCGCCATGTAGCAGATACAATTCTCAATCGTCTTCTGCAACAACAGACAAACAATGACGACCCAAAGTCATTAAAGGAACTGTATATTACAGCCATTGAGTCTCTAGCATCATTAAAGGGACTAGGCATTGATGTATCCAGCTGGGATACAATCATAATTGCGATCATAAAACAAAAATTAGGTCTGGCAAATAGAGCCCTGTACGAACAATCATTAGATGGCTCAAGAGAGCTTCAAGGGCTCGAGACGATGCTCAGTTTTCTGGACCAGCGAAGTCGAGTGTTGGGAACAGGAAAACGCAGTCAGCTCCAAAAAAGGGAACAGAAGAACCCATCTTGCACTTCTGCTAGCGCAGGAAGGCAATCAAGTTGCCCTTTCTGCAAACGGAATCATGCGCTATACAAATGCGATGATTTCCGCAGCAAAACGGTACCCGATCGACTCAACTGGGTACAAAAACAAAAGCTGTGTGTAAACTGTTTTAACAGTACTCACAAGGCAAAAGATTGCCGAGGCCGCATGTGCTTTAAATGCGATAAAAGGCACCATACATTGCTGCACCTGGAGACTTCATCAGGCGCGGCAACAGATCTACAAACACCTTCTGTAGGAGCAGCAAGCAACAAAAGCTACAATTTGCTGGCCACAGTTAAGGTATTGGTAAAGGCAAGCAATGGGCAGGTGGCCATATTCCGAGCCTTGCTGGATTCAGGATCACAAATCAATCTGATCTCTGAACGAATGGCCTCCAAGCTCTCTCTGAAACTACACAATGCATTATTACGCATCGAGGGCATTGGAGGAAATCCGAAAACAAGTCGGGCCAGAGCAAATGTGCTCATGAAATCAATGAACAACGATTTTACTCAACAGGTAGAAGCCTTTGTTCTGCCGCATATCATAGCTGACCAACCAGCTCATGATTTGACTACATCCCACATACGCATTCCAAATAATGTCATCTTGGCCGATCCAAATTTTGACAAACCAGGAAGAATTGGCATGCTTATCGGCGCAGAGCATTATTATTCTTTGCTACTGCCAAATCAAATGACGATAAGACCAGAAGGTCCAATCCTCCAGAATACAAAGCTGGGATGGATTGTGGCCGGAAGAATCTCTGCTGATCACGATTCAGTAGCACTGCGTGCGGCGGCAACCACTGAAGAGGAGGTTGACACGCGATTTTGGACACTAGAAAATCTAGACACCAAAGATAAGGCTCGATCGCCAACTGAAGCACACTGCGAAGCTCATTTTGCAGCAAACCTACAATTCGCAATTGATGGGAAGTTCATTGTCAAGCTGCCATTTGCTGAGGAAACGTTAGCCCTGGGGTCATCGCAGACAATAGCAACCAATAGGTTCCTGGCACTGGAGCGACGAACATCACCAGAAGTCTGGAAAGGCTACGTAGACTTCATGGAAGAATACGAACGTCTCGGACACATGAAGCTGGTACCTCCCTCACACATACCATCGGATCATTACTTCATTCCACATCACTGTGTTTTGAAGCCCGAAAGCAGTACCACGAAACTGCGGGTAGTGTTCGATGCGTCCTGCAAAACGTCAAGTAATAAATCATTAAATGATATATTATATGCTGGACCCACGGTACAGAGCGAACTTTTCGCCATTCTGCTGCGATTCCGCACCCATAGATACGTATTTACCGCGGTCATAGAGAAGATGTGTCGCCAAGTATGGATGCATCCTGATAATCAGTTTCATCAGATGATCGTATGGCGAAAAAGGGCGTCAGATGATCTGAAATTCTACAGGCTAAAAACCGTCACATACGGTACCACAACAGCGCCATTCCTTGCTACAAAATGCTTGGATTATTTAGCAGAGAAGAATAAGAAACAGTTACCGCTTGGGTCAGCTATACTCAAGCATGATTTCTATGTGGACGACTGTCTCACAGGAGCAGACAGCATTCCAGAGGCAATCCAGATTCAGCAGGAATTGAACAAAAGTCTGCTACCGTCCGGATTCAAGCTTCGGAAGTGGTGCTCAAACAACAAGGAAATACTGACCAAAATTCCGCGAGAAGACATTGTACCCAACGTCAACTTAGATGAAACACTTCAGCATTACAGTGTTAAGACATTGGGATTAATTTGGATGACTCAAAAGGATCAGTTGTGTGGGCGATCTCAAAAAATCGAAGCCTCAACCATCACAAAACGGGTGGTCAGCTCAGAATCCTCACAAATATTCGATCCTTTGGGATTATTTGCTCCGGTGGTCGTCAAGGCGAAAATTTTCATGCAAACGCTTTGGGAATTAAAGATGGGCTGGGACGACGAGTTACCTCAGCACCTTCAACTGGACTGGAAAAACTATCGTTCTGATTTGCAAGCTCTAAATACCATGCAAATACCAAGGCATATATTTGAAGGAAGAGTACCAGTCACGCAAGAGATGCACACGTTTGTGGATGCCTCGGAACGAGCATATGGAGCGGCAGTGTATATCCGAGCAACATACAAAAGCAATCAAGTATCAGTTCGGCTGCTGTGCTCAAAATCGAGAGTGGCGCCATCCGCCAAGGAGACGTTACCGCGGCTAGAACTATGTGCCGCAGTCCTGGGAGCTGAATTGACCCATAGAGTCAGAAAGGACCTACGGTTGCCTGAGGAGAAGGCATTGGGTTACTTCTGGACTGACTCAACAGTAGTCCTTTCCTGGATAAATGCATCGGCATCCTCATACCACACGTTTGTGGCCAATCGGATAGCAAAGATCCAAGCAGTGTCACATCAAGCACAATGGCGACATGTGTCATCCGCAAACAATCCAGCAGATGTATTGTCAAGAGGAATTGCCGCAAGCAAGTTGGCAGAACATAACCTGTGGCTATATGGCCCCCTGTTTCTGCACGGCTCTCGAGACAAATGGTCAAAAATACCGACCATTGATCCCATCGATCTGGAGCGTAAAATAAAGCAAGTCAGCTTGCCAGTCTGCCAGGATCAACTAGGAAGCGAGTTATACAGTTGCAAGCACAGCAACTCCTTCCACAAATTGCAACGCATTGTAGCATATATGATGCGTTTTTGTCGTAAGCAGAACCGATCTCCAACGACCACACTAAGTGCAGGCGAGCTGGCTCAGGCCAGAACAATCATCTTCAGCACGATTCAAAAAACGGAATTCAGTGCTGAGTATAAACAGCTTCGCATCCACAAAGCAGTGGACAAGAAAAGCTCAGTCATATCGTTGTCTCCAATAATAGGAACTGATGCACTCATTAGAGTCGGAGGCAGATTGGAAGAATCTAACCTTCCATATGCTGCCAAACATCAAATCTTGCTCCCGTACAATGATACGATTGTGAAAATGCTGCTACGAGAAATGCATGAGGAAAACATGCATTGCGGGGCACAAGCATTGAGGGCCATAGCCAGACAACAATACTGGGTTCTGAATGACAAGACGATGGCCAGGAGCATCATCCACAATTGCGTCAAATGCACAAGAGCACGGCCCAAATTAATGCATCAAATCATGGGTAACTTGCCAGTGGATCGAGTAACACAAGCGCGGCCGTTCTCCAATTCAGGAGTCGACTATTGCGGCCCCTTTTGGATTCACCACAAAATCCGTGGAAAACGGCCAGATAAAGCATACATTGCAGTATTCTGCTGTTTCGCAACAAAAGCAGTACATCTGGAGTTAGTAAGCGATCTAACAACGGACGCATTCCTAGCCGCTCTCCGGCGTTTTTTGGGCCGACGAGGAAAGTGTCGGACCATTCACTGTGATAACGCCACGAACTTTGTTGGTGCCAACAACCAGTTAAAAATACTGGAGGAAACAATTTTCACAGAGCAAGCCCAGAGCAGGATCGTAAATCAATGCAATAAGCAGCAGGTGGAGTTCAAGTTCATCCCACCGCGAGCACCGTCGTTTGGCGGATTATGGGAGGCTGCTGTAAAATCAGCGAAAAGGCTGCTAGTATCAGTCACGGCCACAGCATCTTTAACATTTGAAGAGCTCAACACGGTGGTCATTGAGGTCGAGGCGATACTCAATTCAAGACCCCTCACCCCGATGTCAGCAGATCCAACAGATACTGCAGCGCTCACACCAGGCCATTTCTTAATTGGAGAACCTTTAGTGGCACCGCCCGATGCAAATCTTGCCCGACCAGAAAAATCGTTGGTCAGAAGATGGGAACTTGTGTCCAGACTCAAACAATCATTCTGGAGTCAGTGGTCCACGGAATACCTACGAGAGCTCCAGATGCGCACCAAGTGGAAGACTATGGCTCAGAATGTCGAGGAAGGATTGCTAGTACTGGTAAAGGAAGACAACGTGCCGGTAATGAGCTGGCCAATGGGACGGATAGTGAAGACATCCAGGCAAGGATAACCAAATACGGGTCGTAGATGTAAAGACCGCATCAGGAATCTACAAAAGGGCAGTCACTCGTCTAGCACCACTGATAACAGAAGAAGTAGCCACAAAACGGCCGCACAGCGGCAGCACGGACACAGCGCAGGCAGAAGAGAGCCCTGCGCAAAAAAGGAAAGCATCATTTCCAATCCTCCCAACATTATTAGCAATGCTACTGATCCTTCCGTTAGCGATGGGACAGGCATTCAACATAACGCCATTTGCAAGCCAGCCAGGAATATTCTACGAACGGCTCGGCACATCCAGAATGGCAATCTCGGAATGGAAAATAATTGTATATTACGATTTGAAACCATATTGGAGCGACATGGGAATCTTGGCCAACGGGATATCGGAGCTAAAACACAAATGTTCAGAACTACGAAACATCAACGCTTGTAGATCAGTGTCTGAGCATTTCCAACATGTGTACAGCGAACTACAATCAGGAAATGAATTGATCCATCATTCTCGGCAGTGAAGAGCACCACTGGACATAGTTGGAAATGTAGCGAGCTCACTATTCGGCGTTTTAGACTCAAGATACGCCGATGACATGTCCAAGGTGATCAAGGAGGTCAAATCCAATAAAGACGTACTAATGATGCTCTTGAAAAACCAGACATCAATCTTGAATGCGACAATAAACATAGTCAGGACGAGCAGCTCAGCCACTAACGAGCGGAGCAAGACACTAGAGAGCCAAATAGGTACAATTAATCTGGAAAGGGGAAAGTACCAAGGCGAGCACTGTAGCGTGTAACGTTAGAAATTCTGACGGGTTACTGAGGATCTGAGCTGCGGGGGCACGCTATAGTATCCGGCTCTAGCTCGTCGGCTTTGGGGGTGGTGGTCTTGCTGGACCCAGACCTCGGCGCTTTATTATTAAAAGAATCGAGAATTGAGCGTGCTTGCGACAAAAGAAAAGGAACTAGAACTAAACCGGAATAGAAAACAAATAAATTCAGAAGGAAGGAAAGAGAGGAAGACTAGAGATTTGAAGAAAGAAAATAAAGGATGGAGAAAGCTAATTTTGCGAGAACACGGCTGTTGTTGTGCTCGCGGTATGCCCACCCGACCTATGATCACCTTCCTTTGGAGACATAACTCCGGTGACCCCTTTGGATACCCTACTCTCACGGATCCATCAGCAGAGTTCAAAAAGTTTTTAATTTTAGGTATTCATGATTTTAATCGTCTTTTCTAATATTCTTATAGCTAGAATAATCTAGGAACATTGTATAGTAAGCGTAGATATAATTAAAGAATAATAGATGTAGTAATATTAACCCTAAATAAAACTTAACCGGAATTTCTTTAAGGGTAGCTGAACTAAAGAGGTAATCATTTTCTTTAGATGAACACAATTATACTGAATTCGCAGCTATATTTAGATTCACTTTAACTAACTGTAATTAAGTTTTAAAAATAATATTATTGCTGAACTCCATTTACTTGTTTCAAAACTAAACTTCTTTTTTTTTATCAAGATCCATTATAAAAGATTCCGTAATACAGATTTTATTTCTATTAGTTAATGTAATTGCTTTAGATAAGAAAGTACGCTAAGCTCAGTACTGAAATCGAAAAGTTGCGGCAGATAATTCATTTCCATTTCAATTTAAGGAACGCATTAAGTTGAGGTCACTTCTCTCATTCAATTTGTCAAAAGAACACAATACCCTTGGTTATATAACTCACTCAGAATAATTCCAACGACGAAGATCGATCTCCGGCGTGGTTCACTGAAAAAAAGAAATTCGACTGACCCTTGCTTCCTTTAGCTCTATCACTTTTCGATGCCATTTAGAACTGGCCTTATTTCCTCTGTACTCTAACTTTAACTTTTCTCGATTTAAGAAACTTTATAGATAGTTAAAACTAAATTAATTCGAAGAGTTTAAAAATAATTCAAAATTCACACATTGATTCAAAATATGGTTTGCCTCTGGGCACTTTCTTCACAGTATTCCAAAATTGTATTTGATTTGTTGACATTTGCTCGCATTTATCTCTCAAAAATAACTCTGCTTCGCAGCACATTTAGATTGTTTTAATTCGTGTAGATCAAATCGGCTGCCACAAAAGCGAGAAACAAGGAATTTGGCTAAATTCGTTAGGCCAGGTCAAAAGACAAAAAATATTTAAGTGAGGTTAAATCTGATCGGCCACGGCAAAGGCACAAAAATATGGATGTGAGGTTAAATCAGACATGACTCGCAGGTCAAAGTTTCGCTACAGGAACCATGAAAACACAGAGAAATCCCTAAACGGCTCCTGGTAGAGATGCGTTGCTCGATCAGGCCACGATGCGCTGCAGGATTACTCTCCCTCGAAGTTCAGCCGCGCAGCCATGCTAATTAGACATCCTTACGGCTCGCAAGCCCCTCCTAGGAGGCCACCCGAGAGGGGTGCTCCTTAGGACGCTCTGGAGTTCAGCAGAAGTTCTCGATGCTTGTTCCTGAACCCTCTTTAGCTCCTTTTAAAGCACCTTAACTCGTTACGAGATTATTCCGTTCTGAGTTGACAATTCTTTAACTCGTTATGAGTTCCTTACTTGGGGCACGATCTGTGAATGTAATTTAATTAAGACCGTGTCGCACTGGCGGCGGCTATGGCGTACCTGTGCCCCAAAATGTAATCCTGGGAGTTTCCTGCTCGGTTCTCCACTGATGATGATTACTATGCCGACTAGGCGCCAGCAACGGCGGCGAGGAGCCCCGTCTGGGTCTCGGCAGCGCCGGCAAAAAGCTAAGTTTGCGATCTGTAGAAATTTCGAGGTTAAATTTAACCAAAAATACAGATGCAAGCTTACTTACTTTATAAAAATCACTTGTGGCACTTGTTCACCGCTTTAACTAACCGGATGCCACTTCGCGATTTAATATTTCGCACTTTACAGGCTTTTTAACTTAATTTTCCCGAGTAGAGAGACGCACGTCCCCTTTCGCTGCCGGTTTAATGAAAAAGAATGGCCGCAGGAAATGAACTTGACAGCCTGGTCAAAGGACGACAATCTGGTAACGCTTTTAAGCTTGCCATCGATATTTAATCGATATAGCTACACCGATCTATTTCTGATCTGGTAACGTCAACTTCAGGATCTCAAATTCAAATTTTAATCGAAATTGGTTTAAATCTGAGATAAAATACTAAACAAAATTTTGTCTAGCCAATCGGGTAAGCGCAAATCGAGACAAACTCGGCTCGTTTTATAAACGAAATTATTTAATGAATATTTCACTTTGCAGACGCTACAGGCGCCGTTACAAAGCCCCCCTGCCACAATCAGACTAGGGTATTTTTTTCCTAGAGATACCCTAGGCTGATACCGCCTGGAGCGACTTTACTGTCGAATATCCTTTGCGTGATAATTTCCCAGGACTCGACCTTGCAAGTCTTCCAATTCATAATAAGAACTTCCTAACTTTCTCCTTACTCGGGCTTTCACAAATGTGGGCCCGAATTTAGCTTTATATCCGGTTTAAAAGCAACTCTGCTTAAAATTGCGACGGAAAACTTCCTGTCCCACAGCAAAAGATACTTCTCGTGATCGCAAATTATACCGCTTTTCGTTCTGTTCGTGTGCTTTCTGCATTTGCTTAGTCGCATCTTCCCGAATCAATTCGAACGAGTCTTGCCGATTAAACATTAATGAACGATCGTCTAACATGTTCAACTTCCTCAACAAGGAATATGTAGAACCTGCGGTTACCATATGTTGACCAAAAGCCATATAGGACGGGGTAGTCCCTATGCTTGAATGTATTGAGGATCTTAAGGCACAACATATTTTATTTAGGTACTCGTCCCAGTCCTTTTGGTCCGGACGTAGATATGCTCTTATGCCAGCGATAACAGAACGATTAACGCGTTCCGACGCATTGGCTTGCGGCGAATGGACAGCCGTTAATGTATGAGATATTTCGTACTGCCGCATCAGTTTTTGAAATGCTTCGGAACGAAATTGAGAACCGTTGTCAGACACAACTGTTTCCGGAACTCCAAAAGTCATAAACAACTCTCCTTCGAGATATTTAACTACGACACTCGCATTTATCTTCTTAACTGGTTTTAAGAAAATAAATTTAGAAAAATGATCGAGAACAATAAATATTCCGATATTTCCACTTCTAGAACGTGGGTACGGTCCAAGAAAATCAATGAAAATTCGCTGAAAAAGTCTAACCGTTTCTGGCGCTTTTCCCAAAGGCGGCCTAAGAACCTGACTCGGTGACTTCGTAGACTTACAAGTCTCACAAGAACTAATGTACGCTTTTACATCAGGCACGAGTCGAGGCCAAAAATAGTATCTTCTCACTCGTTCAATAGTCTTATGTATTCCCCCATGGGACGCTAAAGGACTATTGTGCGCTCGAAACAGAACTTTAGATACTAAACCATTAGGTTCCCTTAACTTCCATGCATACTCATCATGCTTTTGTTCACCAGTTAGATGTTCTGCTTTTCTGTATACATATCCGTCTTCAGCTTTAAGATCCGGAAAGTTTGTTTTATTAGCATTAACCTTTGCTACCAAATCTTGATATTCCGGGGACTTAAATTCTTCTGAGTTTAAATCAATGAGTAAACCTTGTTGCAGATCTACAGCTGCTATTTCATCTTCGTTTACACGCGATAGCGAGTCGGGAACAACGTTCAAAATACCCTTACGATGTTCGATTCTGAAACGATATCTTTGCAGAGCTAATGCCCATCGAGCTAAGCGTGAGCTAAGGTCGTGATTGGACATGAGCCATTTTAACGAAGCATGGTCAGTTATGATTTTAAAATCATGACCTTCTACGTAGGCTCTGAAGTCTCTCAGCGCTACTATCGCAGCTAAACATTCTTGCTCAGTCACAGTATAGTTGCGCTGAGCTTTATTCAACTTCTTTGAAATAAATGCTATCGGGCGCTCGTCTCCTTCTTCGGATACTTGCACTAGCACTCCACCAACTCCAGACTTGCTAGCATCACAATGAATGGCGAATGGTTTAGAAAAGTCTGGGCTGCATAAAACCGGAGCTTGACTAAGGCGATTCTTCAACACTTTGAATGCTTCTAACGCTTCGGGAGTCAAGGAAAATTTTCGCTTTGTTGTCATGAGATCTGTCAACGGCGCAGCAATAGTTGCAAAGTTCGGTACAAATTTACGGTACCAACCACACAAACCCATAAAGCTTCTCAAGCCTCGCAGAGTTTTCGGCACCGGAAAATCAGTAATAGCCTTCACCTTTTCAGGGTCGGTTCGAATACCACCATCTCCTATTATGTGACCTAGATAGCGAACTCTCCGCATACAGAAGTGACTTTTGCCAATATTGATTGTCAATCCAGCACGCTTTATTTGAAAAGCTATTTCTCTGAGAACTTCCAGGTGACTCTCAAAGTCAGAAGAAACTACTAAAAGGTCATCCAAGTAGACAAACACTTCGTTCCTCAGATGCGCGGGAACGACTTTATCCATTAAGCGAGACATGGTACTGGTGGCATTACATAGCCCAAATGGCATCACCTTAAATTGGTAAAGAGGCCTACCAGGAACTGTAAAAGCAGTCTTATCTCTAGACTGAGCTTCAAGTGGCACTTGCCAATAAGCATCTTTCAAGTCGAGACTTGTTATGAACTCGGCTTTGGGTAAGCGGCTTAAAATTCCGCTGATCTGGGGAAGTGGATACGCGTCCTTTTCAGTGAAACTATTGACCTTGCGGCAATCTAAACAGATTCTCACTTTGCCAGGTTTGGTGATTCACGCGCTATCTGATTCCTCAATCACGCCTAGTTTTAACATTCTGTCAATTTCTTCATACATACTCTTCTCCACTGCAGGCGAAACTGGGAAATGCCGTTGTTTTATTGGTTTAGCATTCCCTACATCAATCGAATGAGATATCAAGCTAGTCTTGCCAAGACCTTCATCGGTGAACGACGGAAAACATTTTATGACACTAGCTAGCTTTGACTCCATCTCTTCAGATAAGTCGATTCGAGTTCTGATATCTGCAAATTCTTCGGAAGAAGATTATACAGCCTCCAAAAATCTATACCCAAGTAAAGATCTTGCTTTAGAGAAGGCACTATATAAATAGTTAAAGTCTTTGATACACTACCATATTCTACATCAGTTTTCATTCTGCCTACAATACGTTGTGGACTTCCATCTGCCGTGGTAGCACTAATATTTAGCGACTTATACGCTTTTACTGTCGAGATTATCTCTTTAGCTAATTCACCGCCAAAACAGCTAATTGAAGCACCGGAATCTAGTAACCCGTAAACGGTACGGTCGAGTACCCGAATAGGCAAAAATGGACGAAGATCTCTAGTTCCAGTGGGAATACCACATATATATTTCAATCCGAGTGTACAGTTTTTGACATTCTGCCAAAACGTTCTGATTCTCCTAGAACTTCGAGATGTTGATTTCTGAGTACACGATTCAAGGTAAAAGCAAGGTATTTTTGTTTCAGATATCTCTTTGATTTTACAATGCAGTAAACTGACATTGTTAATTGGAACGTCAAGTGTTTTGGATGGTGTTGCTTCTGAATCTGCAACCACCTTTAATCGGTCATTGTTGACTGATGACGAGCGGCATTCGAAGTCTTCACATTGTGTTGCAACTTCGTAATGCCGAATTGCGAATCGCTGCTCCACAGCCGTAGCAAAAGACACGCTTTTCAGACAGACAATCTTGGTATCTATGCCCCTCTTTGCGGCAATTCCAACACACCAAGGAA
Organism: Drosophila anomelani; assembly: GCA_035045905.1. Lineage (NCBI taxonomy): Eukaryota > Metazoa > Arthropoda > Insecta > Diptera > Drosophilidae > Drosophila > Drosophila anomelani. The sequence goes on from JAWNOO010000157.1 coordinate 89,705, forward strand.
AATGCGTCAACTTCTAAATCGTTATCGGATTCGAATTCAACTTGAGAATCTACTTTCGAACTTAATTCCGAGACTTCTCGTCGAAAAGGAGTTACTTTAGTGTAACCGTGAGAATGTTTGACATCGTCAAGAAAAGCTTCGCGTCGACGACATATTTCTCTCAATTCGGGAACATTTCCAATATCTACGTTCAGTAGTTCGTGCCTTATTTCAGGTCTTAAATTGTTCTTAAGGACACGTGCAAGTTTTCGGGAGGACCACGGTGTCTCCAATTGATCAATTAAAACGTTTACACTGTCATAAAAACTGTCGAATGTCTCATTTGGCTTTTGTTTTCTGTTTCGTATTAACTCTTCTATGTCTACATCGTCTCTTCTTTGACGAAATTGACACCGTAATGCGGAACATAGCCTATCCCAATGAACTTCGGAAACTGATTTGTGGTAACGCCAATAAAACTCGTTGGCTTTACCCTCAAAGAGAACGCTAACATGCCTACAGAGAACTGGGAAGTTTCCTTCTAACGTTTGGTGCGTGAGGGCTTCTACTCTGTAGATAAAATTATCTATAGTTACACCAGATCCTGAGTATTTGATTTTCCATCCGTTCAGGATGTGAACTACCTTGTCGGGTCTATTTATGAGATCGGACGAGGAACTTCTATGAGAAACTGGCGATCCAGTGTTAGTCATGAACCTATTTACATTGGGTATTTGTTCACCACCGCTAGTTTGTGGTTGGATGGCTTCTACTAACGGTGTAGGCGTAGTTGACCTTTCGTCACCATTAGCAGCAGAATTAGTAGGTGTTGCAATAATACTTTTAACACTTTCAACCACGGTAGTTTTCACTAATTCGGCCATTTTCTCCGATAAAATCGTGAGCAATCTACGCTCCATGGCAAGTAAAGTAATAGCATTGACGTTATTAATTTAGTTGCTATCTAACCTAACTGACGTACTAGGCATATCCCCTGCTGGATTTCTCGTTTCGAAAACCTCTGTTTGACGACTTCTAGTTTGCGATCGTGTTTGTAACCCTTTATTTTCTGCTACTGGTCTACAAGCGGTTTCGCAAACGGGACAGAATTCGCTTCTCTTAAAGTGTAGTTCTGTACACTTCTTGTGGAACTCATGATTACATGCCGTTTTAAAAATGTCAGTTTGTGACGCGCACAATAAATAATGTAAATAATAATATATAATGTAAATAATAACAATAAATAATGTAAATAATAATAACAAATAATGTAAATAATAATAGTAAATAATGTAAATAATAATAAACATAAAGAAAGCATAAGAACACTGTAAATAAACATGTAAATAATGACAATAAGAATAATGAAGATCAATAAAAGGGAACAAAAACAAATGCGCGCGCGCGCCGATCGACCATACCAGCATCGCAGAAGCGCAGCTTATGATTCCGAACCAGTTCATGCTAAGGCATCTCGGAAGCATAGCTTAGGATTCCGAACCGGTTTAAGCTAAGGCTGAAGGAAGACGGCCGCGGGCCCTGGCAAAGGTACCTAGCAGCCGACAGCAACTGGAAGCGGTGAGTTTTCATAAGCACACTTCCTAGTCAGCAAGCGAAAGTCCTTTTTTTTGGGGCAATCCGAATCCTAGGATTTGGATTGAATCAATAGCCGTAGACTTTAAGAGTCCCTCCGCCCTCTCTCTCATCGACGACTTGAATAGTCCGAACCAGTATCTCTCTCTCTGTAGACTTTAATAGTCCTATCTCTATCTCTCTCATCGAGGACTTTAATAGTCCGAACCACTCTCTCTCATCCGTCAACGCCGACTTAAATAGTCCAGCGCGTCTCTCTCATCGACGACTTGAATAGTCCGAACCATTATCTCTCTCTCTCTCTCTCTCTGTAGACTTGGATAGTCCTATCTCTCTCTCGCATCGAGGACTTTAATAGTCCGAACCACTCTCTCTCATCCGTCAACGCCGACTTAAATAGTCCATCGCGCCTCTCTCTCATCGACGACTTGAATAGTCCGAACCACTATCTCTCTCCGTAGACTGTAATAGTCATATCTCTCTCTCTCGCTCTCATTGGGGACTTTAATAGTCCGAACCACTCTCTCTCATCCGTCAGCGCAGACTTAAATAGTCCATCGCGCCTCTCTCTCATCGACGACTTGAAGAGGCCGAACCATTCTCTCTCATCCGTCAAGCCGACTTAAATAGTCCATCGCGCCTCTCTCTCATCGACGACTTGAATAGTCCGAACCATTCTCTCTCTCACCGACGACTTCAAAGAGTCCGACCCATTCTCTCTCTCTCTCTCTTTAGCAGGTACCCGGACGTCCCGACTCCCGGCACGGCCGAAGACCCGATCCGCCCGACGACTGGCAACGACAAGGTCCCCACAGCGTGGTGTTTCCCCCCGAGACGGGACGAAGCCAGCCCCGACGATCGAGCCCGTATCTCAACTCTGTACAAGAAATCCACTGAATAAAGATCCCTACTGTTAATTTTTACCGAATTCCTCTCACTGTTCTTCCTGGGGCCGGGGCACTTCTCTTCCAGCTACCACTCGGACTAACTCTGATGAGCGGATCCTGGCCGTCCCTGAGCTATCTGGGGAATTGAAACGGCAGACCGTCACAGCTGGCGCCCGAACAGAAAGAGTGGTAGTAACGGAGGCCCGAAACCAGAAGAGCATGTCCACCTGGGTGTACATGGCAACAAAACAAGAGTTGACAGAGTACGCGAGGGAATTCGAGTTAGACCCGACGGGAAGAGTAGAGGACTTGAGAAAAGAGCTAGCGGCTTTTTGCAAGAACACGGACCACACGGAGAGCATAAAGCAGAGGCTAGCCACCTTGGCAGAGAAGTACAAAAAAGAGAAGAGCCCAGCAAAAATACCAGTAGTCGTAGTGACAAGAGTCGAGGAAATGGAGAAACCAAAAGAGACAAAACAAGAGAGGAAAGTGAACGTGGAAATAATCGACCGAGTGCGAGGATGGGGTATTAGATACCAGGGTGTAACAAACCCATTGGAGTTCTTGGAGAAAATAGAACAGTGGGCGAAGGGATACGGCATGGAGATGGACCAGTTAATCCCAACCATGCCATTCATCCTCGAGGGACTAGCAGCCGATTGGTGGAACACAACACCGACCGAAATCGAGTCATGGGAGCAGTTGAAAGAGGAAATACAGGAATATTTTCTACCACCAAGGTACGAAGAACAGTTGGAGCAGAAAATCACACAGATGAGGCAACGGGAAAACGAACCAGTGAGGGAGTTTGCAACAGAATTGCGGAAGTTGATGCGATTTACGAAACTGTCGGAAACAGAAAAATTAGACAGAATATACAAAAATTGCCGAAGCAAGATAAAACTATACACTCGGCGGAATGGGTTCGAGACGTTGACCGAGTTCTTAAAGCTAGCGGAAGAAGTGGAAGAGATCGAAGCCGCAGAGAGCGCAATACAACCAGTACGGCAGCAGATAAATCAAGAGATGTGCTTCAGATGCGGAGGAACAGGTCACGCGGCACGCAACTGCGGGAATCCACCAAGATTATTCTGTTGGGTCTGTAAGAAGGATGGAGTGAGGACTTCACAATGCTGTAGAGCACCGACGGGAAACATGTAGGGCCTGAGCAAATAAGACTGGCAGCTCAGGCCGCACAACAAAAGCCAGACCCGAGGGACGACTTAACATGCGACGGGGTCCAAATTGTGGCAAGGATCAGATTCGGAGGAAATACGGTGAAAGGAATAATAGATACGGGAGCATCAAGAAGCGCGATCAGCAGGAACTCATACCAGGACCTACGGGAGCACGGGAGGTGGAACGGAGGGCGCGTAGAGATAACACTCGCCAATGGGATGAAACAGCGAGCGATCGGAGAATTTCACGCAATGGTCGAATTCGGAGGAGCCCGGATCGAAGTTCCGTTTATGATCATGACGGAAGTAGCGGGAGGCATCCTACTGGGCATGGACTTCCTAGCAAGAGCACGGAGTGTGCTCAGATGTGGGAACCTCGAATTGGAGATAAGGGAGGAGGAAAGCGAGGACGACGACGACGACGAAGCGAGGGAAACAACGGAAGTGCCGAAGCAAGGGGATACGCTGGAGGAGAAAATAGAGGATTTTCTGCGAGAACACAGGCAAGTATTTGAGAGGATGAAGGGGGTCAGTAACGCCGCAACACACAAGATATACCTGACGGACGATAAGCCAATCAAGCAGAGGTACTACCCAAGGAACCCGAAGCAGCAGGCAATTATCGACGAACAGGTAGACGAGTTACTGTCTCTGGGGCTTATAGAAAGGTCTAGGAGTCCATATAGCGCACCCGTGGTACTGGTCAGGAAAAAGAACAACGACTGGCGAATGTGTATCGACTATCGGTTGCTAAACGATAAGACCGAAAAAGACGCATACCCGGTGCCTCGTATGAACTTCATCCTGGACCAGTTGCGAGAAGCGAAATATATAAGTACCATAGACTTGAAATCAGGCTATTGGCAAATCCCGATGGACCCGGACAGCAAGCAATATACGGCATTCACGGTACCGGGACGGGGGCTATTTCAGTGGAAGGTCATGCCATTTGGACTTACAACCGCACCCGCAACGTTCCAGCGAGCCTTGGACACAATCATCGGACCAGAAATGGAGCCCCATGCATTTGCGTACCTGGACGATATCATAGTGATAGGGCGGACGAAGGAGGAGCACCTTCAGCGGTTGCAAGAAGTATTCGAACGGCTACAACGGGCTAACCTCAGGATAAACCCAGACAAGTGCCACTTCTTCCAGGAGGAGCTGAAATACTTGGGGCATGTGGTCAGCAATCAGGGTATTCGGACAGACCCGGAGAAGGTAGCAGCAATCCAGGAACTGCCGGCGCCCAAATCGACAAAGGAGGTGCACAGCTTCTTAGGGATGGCGTCGTGGTATAGAAGGTTTGTTCCGAACTTCACGGAACAGGCAGGACCACTACAGGAGTTGATCCGAAAGGGGCAGAAGTTCGAGTGGGGGGAAAAACACCAAAAAGCCTTCGACGGATTAAAAGATAGCCTAACACGAGCACCAGTCTTGGCATGCCCTGATTTCTCCAAACGGTTCAAGCTACAGACCGACGCGAGCGACTTCGGGTTAGGAGCAGTCTTGACACAGGAAACAGAGGATGGAGAACACGTGATATCCTTTGCAAGTCGGAGATTAAGCAAAACGGAGCAGAAATATAGCGCGACGGAAAAAGAGTGCCTGGCCATTTATTGGGGAGTCGATAAGTACAAGATGTACCTCGAGGGATACCCGTTTACGGTGGTAACAGATCACATGGCGCTGAAATGGTTAAACTCGATTAAAAGCCCGGCCGGGAGAGTGGCCAGGTGGGCACTAGGGTTACAGCCGTACCAGTTTGAGATACAATACAGGAAGGGAAAACTCAACCTGGTAGCAGACGCATTGTCAAGATTACCACGAGCGGAGGTCAGGGGAATGAGGCACCAGGACGACTGGATAAAGCAGAGGATGGAGGCGCTACAGAAAGAACCACGGAGTGAGGAATACCAGATGGCAGAAGGACGACTGTATCGACGGGGTGACAGTCCGAGAGATCAGCAACGATGGAAGCTATGTGCAATGGCAGAGGAGATCCCGCGGATCTTACAGGAAAACCACAGCGCAGCCGAAGCGGGGCACCTGGGGATGTTCAAGACCATAAAACGGATAAAGACAAGGTATTTCTGGCCAGGATTAACCAGGGACACCAAGAAGTTTGTCCGAGCTTGTGACAGCTGCCAAAGGTACAAGGTTTCGCAGCAGAAAGCGGCCGGGAAGATGCTGACACGGGTAGCAGAGGCACCGTGGGAGACGGTATGTGTCGACTTCGTGGGACCACTACCCCGCACGACGCATGGGAATTCTACGTTAGTGGTAATGATGGACAAGTACTCAAAATGGGTGGAATTGGCAGCAATCCGGCAGGCAACAGCGGATGCATTTCTGAAGGTGTTTCGAGAGAGGATCATCGCGAGATTCGGCGTGCCGAAGGTAGTAATATCGGACAACGGAGTGCAGTTCACGGGGAAGAAGTCAAGACAGGCAATGGAACGATGGGGAGTGAAGCAGCAATTCACGGCTCCATACACGCCGCAAGAGAACCCGACGGAACGGGCAAATAGGACGGTCAAGACCATGATTGCACAGATAGCAGGAGAGGACCAAACAAGATGGGACGATCAATTACCGGAGTTGATGCTGGCATTCAATAGCAGTACGTCGGAAACAACAAAGTTCAGTCCTGCGCAGTTAGTACTAGGGAAAGAACTACGGCTGCCGGGGGCAACATTCGACAGGACTACTGAGGGATCCGGAATACAGGAGGAGACGGTAGAAAACCGGTGGAGGAGGATGGAAGCACAACGAGGGGAAGCGCTCGGGAACATGAGAGAAGCAGCAGAGCAGCAGAGGAAGCGCTACGATTTGAGGAAAAGAGAGTGGAAGCCGAGGGTAGGCGAATGGGTGCTATGCAGGACGCACAGGCTGTCAAACGCGGTCGACAAATTCAACGCAAAATTGGCACCAAAGTTCGACGGGCCATGGAGGATTACGGGACTCGTGTCACCAGTGATCATGACCATGAGGAACAGGCAGTCGGGAAAAATAAAACGGGCATACATAGGAGACATAAAACAATACGTAGAAGCGATCCCTGAATATGAGAAAAGATGAATAAATTCGAGGAGAGTAAGAGACGGTTCCGGAAGAGGAGCGAGGTGGTGAAGGCAGCGGCGACCCGGGCCAAGCTGATCACGGCCCAAGCAGCACCCGGGGCAGCCAGGAAGCGGACAGAGCCGGCCAGAATGGGGCGAAAACAGGAGGCGGAGAGAGAGGAGAGGGTGCGAACGGCACCGGAAGCGGACGGAACGGACTACCGGCCAGCGGGCAAGCGTCGAGTGGCCCACACGCCACGACAGGGGGGCTCCGGAGGGCACGGCAAGGCCACACCGGGGGCGACGGCACCCGCCAGCCCGGTGTGTGTCCGGGCCGGAGTGGCAGGCCCGAGGGAGTCGCCGAGTAGACGCAGCAGGTCGGAGGAGCAGGGATACGGCGCGCCACCACCGTTGGTGCGACGACCCCCGACACCCATCCCGGCGTATATACCGGTGAGCCGCCCGCCGACACCAACACCAACACCGGTACGCCCACCACCGACCCCGACGCCGATGCCACGGGCCCAACACCCCACACCGCCGGGCCGACGACCGCCTACTCCCGATGCCGACATCCTCGAGCTCCACCCGGTGGAGCGGAATGATTACGGGTGGACCCTCCCGGAAGGAGCCGTGTTGGCCCCGGATGCGGTGGAGGCCATCCGAAGAAAGCTGGAAGGCAAACAACGTGGGCGTCAGAGGAGGTTTCTGATGGAGGATGGAAACATAGTCTGGAAGGTGGTGTCGAACCGGGGGAACCACGTGGCGGTGACCCGCCACTTCGTAAAGGAGGGGGGGGTGTGACGCGCACAATAAATAATGTAAATAATAATATATAATGTAAATAATAACAATAAATAATGTAAATAATAATAACAAATAATGTAAATAATAATAGTAAATAATGTAAATAATAATAAACATAAAGAAAGCATAAGAACACTGTAAATAAACATGTAAATAATGACAATAAGAATAATGAAGATCAATAAAAGGGAACAAAAACAAATGCGCGCGCGCGCCGATCGACCATACCAGCATCGCAGAAGCGCAGCTTATGATTCCGAACCAGTTCATGCTAAGGCATCTCGGAAGCATAGCTTAGGATTCCGAACCGGTTTAAGCTAAGGCTGAAGGAAGACGGCCGCGGGCCCTGGCAAAGGTACCTAGCAGCCGACAGCAACTGGAAGCGGTGAGTTTTCATAAGCACACTTCCTAGTCAGCAAGCGAAAGTCCTTTTTTTTGGGGCAATCCGAATCCTAGGATTTGGATTGAATCAATAGCCGTAGACTTTAAGAGTCCCTCCGCCCTCTCTCTCATCGACGACTTGAATAGTCCGAACCAGTATCTCTCTCTCTGTAGACTTTAATAGTCCTATCTCTATCTCTCTCATCGAGGACTTTAATAGTCCGAACCACTCTCTCTCATCCGTCAACGCCGACTTAAATAGTCCAGCGCGTCTCTCTCATCGACGACTTGAATAGTCCGAACCATTATCTCTCTCTCTCTCTCTCTCTGTAGACTTGGATAGTCCTATCTCTCTCTCGCATCGAGGACTTTAATAGTCCGAACCACTCTCTCTCATCCGTCAACGCCGACTTAAATAGTCCATCGCGCCTCTCTCTCATCGACGACTTGAATAGTCCGAACCACTATCTCTCTCCGTAGACTGTAATAGTCATATCTCTCTCTCTCGCTCTCATTGGGGACTTTAATAGTCCGAACCACTCTCTCTCATCCGTCAGCGCAGACTTAAATAGTCCATCGCGCCTCTCTCTCATCGACGACTTGAAGAGGCCGAACCATTCTCTCTCATCCGTCAAGCCGACTTAAATAGTCCATCGCGCCTCTCTCTCATCGACGACTTGAATAGTCCGAACCATTCTCTCTCTCACCGACGACTTCAAAGAGTCCGACCCATTCTCTCTCTCTCTCTCTTTAGCAGGTACCCGGACGTCCCGACTCCCGGCACGGCCGAAGACCCGATCCGCCCGACGACTGGCAACGACAAGGTCCCCACAGCGTGGTGTTTCCCCCCGAGACGGGACGAAGCCAGCCCCGACGATCGAGCCCGTATCTCAACTCTGTACAAGAAATCCACTGAATAAAGATCCCTACTGTTAATTTTTACCGAATTCCTCTCACTGTTCTTCCTGGGGCCGGGGCACTTCTCTTCCAGCTACCACTCGGACTAACTCTGATGAGCGGATCCTGGCCGTCCCTGAGCTATCTGGGGAATTGAAACGGCAGACCGTCACAAGTTGCAGACTTGATCTCAAGTTTACACAACGAACAGACTGGCTTGGTTGCTCCCTCAGAGCTCTTGTCTGGGGAGTGATCTACCCCCATTTTAAGATAAGGTAACGATAGAGATAAGAGATAATCAAGATACAACGACTCAAACCAACAATGAAATAAGATAAAAATTATATAACCAAAATCTTTTAGAAATTTGAACTCAATGCTTGATGTCCCCGTGTCGTAGGGCACCGAGTTTATTAGTGAACTTTCTCGGCAAATATAGAATTTGAAGAAACAGAGTGGTGTGGTTCGCATCTTTCGAAAAAAAAATACAACCAACAGAGAGGAGATTAAAAGTTGAAAAAATATCAAACGGACAACGGCTTATTCGAAAACAAAACCTTAGTATTCCTGTCATAACTCTAACAAAATCCAACTCCTCTGAGTAGAAATGAAATTTAAATATTACTGTTAGTCTTTCGTGGATAGAGTACATCTATACGACAGTAACTCTATATTCCAAAGCGATTGAATCTTACAAAAAAAATTTAAATTCTCAGAGTTTGGTTTACGCAACGATTTGAAAAATTTGGACAGGGCCAGAAGATCAACCAAGGTTCGATTCATCTGTATTTTCCTCCACCCAATTCTTTCTCACCTTTGCGCAATGAGGAAAATCTTTATCGTTAAAATATTAATCGTGGCCAAGGAGAGACCCCAAAGTTCTCATTCCTTGTTTTCCTAATCAATTAACAAATGAACGAAAAAAAATTTTAGAGAAGAAAATTAAAGTTGAAAATTTGAAAGTGTAGAAAAGATTTTTGAATTTATCTATCTGTGAGTCTCAATGATGTATTACTGTACTCACTGAGGCCCCACACGTTGGGCGCCACTTCTTTTCTTATTAATAATAAAATTATAACTGTAGCGTGTAACGTTAGAAATTCTGACGGGTTACTGAGGATCTGAGCTGCGGGGGCACGCTATAGTATCCGGCTCTAGCTCGTCGGCTTTGGGGGTGGTGGTCTTGCTGGACCCAGACCTCGGCGCTTTATTATTAAAAGAATCGAGAATTGAGCGTGTTTGCGACAAAAGAAAAGGAACTAGAACTAAACCGGAATAGAAAACAAATAAATTCAGAAGGAAGGAAAGAGAGGAAGACTAGAGATTTGAAGAAAGAAAATTAAGGATGGAGAAAGCTAATTTTGCGAGAACACGGCTGTTGTTGTGCTCGCGGTATGCCCACCCGACCTATGATCACCTTCCTTCGGAGACATAACTCCGGTGACCCCTTTGGATACCCTACTCTCACGGATCCATCAGCAGAGTTCAAAAAGTTTTTAATTTTAGGTATTCATGATTTTAATCGTCTTTTCTAATATTCTTATAGCTAGAATAATCTAGGAACATTGTATAGTAAGCGTAGATATAATTAAAGAATAATAGATGTAGTAATATTAACCCTAAATAAAACTTAACCGGAATTTCTTTAAGGGTAGCTGAACTAAAGAGGTAATCATTTTCTTTAGATGAACACAATTATACTGAATTCGCAGCTATATTTAGATTCACTTTAACTAACTGTAATTAAGTTTTAAAAATAATATTATTGCTGAACTCCATTTACTTGTTTCAAAACTAAACTTCTTTTTTTTTTATCAAGATCCATTATAAAAGATTCCGTAATACAGATTTTATTTCTATTAGTTAATGTAATTGCTTTAGATAAGAAAGTACGCTAAGCTCAGTACTGAAATCGAAAAGTTGCGGCAGATAATTCATTTCCATTTCAATTTAAGGAACGCATTAAGTTGAGGTCACTTCTCTCATTCAATTTGTCAAAAGAACACAATACCCTTGGTTATATAACTCACTCAGAATAATTCCAACGACGAAGATCGATCTCCGGCGTGGTTCACTGAAAAAAAGAAATTCGACTGACCCTTGCTTCCTTTAGCTCTATCACTTTTCGATGCCATTTAGAACTGGCCTTATTTCCTCTGTACTCTAACTTTAACTTTTCTCGATTTAAGAAACTTTATAGATAGTTAAAACTAAATTAATTCGAAGAGTTTAAAAATAATTCAAAATTCACACATTGATTCAAAATATGGTTTGCCTCTGGGCACTTTCTTCACAGTATTCCAAAATTGTATTTGATTCTTTGACATTTGCTCGCATTTGTCTCTCAAAAATAACTCTGCTTCGCAGCACATTTAGATTGTTTTAATTCGTGTAGATCAAATCGGCTGCCACAAAAGCGAGAAACAAGGAATTTGGCTAAATTCGTTAGGCCAGGTCAAAAGACAAAAAATATTTAAGTGAGGTTAAATCTGATCGGCCACGGCAAAGGCACAAAAATATGGATGTGAGGTTAAATCAGACATGACTCGCAGGTCAAAGTTTCGCTACAGGAACCATGAAAACACAGAGAAATCCCTAAACGGCTCCTGGTAGAGATGCGTTGCTCGATCAGGCCACGATGCGCTGCAGGATTACTCTCCCTCGAAGTTCAGCCGCGCAGCCATGCTAATTAGACATCCTTACGGCTCGCAAGCCCCTCCTAGGAGGCCACCCGAGAGGGGTGCTCCTTAGGACGCTCTGGAGTTCAGCAGAAGTTCTCGATGCTTGTTCCTGAACCCTCTTTAGCTCCTTTTAAAGCACCTTAACTCGTTACGAGATTATTCCGTTCTGAGTTGACAATTCTTTAACTCGTTATGAGTTCCTTACTTGGGGCACGATCTGTGAATGTAATTTAATTAAGACCGTGTCGCACTGGCGGCGGCTATGGCGTACCTGTGCCCCAAAATGTAATCCTGGGAGTTTCCTGCTCGGTTCTCCACTGATGATGATTACTATGCCGACTAGGCGCCAGCAACGGCGGCGAGGAGCCCCGTCTGGGTCTCGGCAGCGCCGGCAAAAAGCTAAGTTTGCGATCTGTAGAAATTTCGAGGTTAAATTTAACCAAAAATACAGACGCAAGCTTACTTACTTTATAAAAATCACTTGTGGCACTTGTTCACCGCTTTAACTAACCGGATGCCACTTCGCGATTTAATATTTCGCACTTTACAGGCTTTTTAACTTAATTTTCCCGAGTAGAGAGACGCACGTCCCCTTTCGCTGCCTGTTCAATGAAAAAGAATGGCCGCAGGAAATGAACTTGACAGCCTGGTCAAAGGACGACAATCTGGTAACGCTTTTAAGCTTGCCATCGATATTTAATCGATATAGCTACACCGATCTATTTCTGATCTGGTGACGTCAACTTCAGGATCTCAAATTCAAATCTTAATCGAAATTGGTTTAAATCTGAGATAAAATACTAAACAAAATTTTGTCTAGCCAATCGGGTAAGCGCAAATCGAGACAAACTCGGCTCGTTTTATAAACGAAATTATTTAATGAATATTTCACTTTGCAGACGCTACAGGCGCCGTTACAGCACTTACAACAAGCATTCATGAGTCTGACAGCTCAATTAACTCTAGTGGCAACCGGATTGCAGCGAATGCAAAGTGAGATAGCTAATGTTCTCACTGACGTGCGCCATCGTACCATCAGTCCTATACTAGTGTCTCCCAAGCAACTGAGGGAGCAACTAGATCAGATTCGGGAACACATTCCACCGGATCAACTTCTTCCGGTAGCATCGGCTGAGGTGATCTAGCTGTATAAAATTATGCATGCCGAAGGGACCACAACGAGCAGCCACGTCGTTTTCAAAATATCGCTGCCACTGGTGTCTGTAACAAAACAGGAGATATTCAGCATCATGGCGATCCCGATGTGGAAGGCCGGAAGCTGGCAACGATTCTGGCTACAAACGGAAATCATAGCCGTCAATGCCCATAGAGATCAGTTCATGGGATTGACCAAGGAGGAGTTCAATCAGTGTCTAGAGCTGCCACACGGCGAACACATCTGTTTCAACCACCAAGCCACATTCAGCGTGGAAAACCGGTGTGAATTCCAGCTGTTCAACAATAAGACGGAAACTATCTGCGAAGTCTCTCAGTCGAGGGCCGAGTTGTGGTGGTCAGCAACACGTCAGCGAAACAGATGGATGTTTGCCACACGCAGGCAAATTGAACTTCAAGCGGTGTGCAGCGGAACATCGTTCACAATCCAACTCAACGGAACGGGCTTACTATTACTGGCCCCAGGCTGCACTGCACGCAATTCAAAAATTAGCGTGAGCACATTCAGCACCGTAGTCAGCGAAACAAGGGCGGCATATGTTCGTTTTGGTAACATTACAAGGATGGACCTTAAGAACACACCTGAGCCACTGCAAGGAACGGCAGCCAAGGAAGTCAACTTGGAGGAACTGGGCGCTTTGCAGCACCAACTGGCCAAACTAAAAGAAACCACCTGGAAAAATCAAATCAACACTCCCCAGCACCATCAAATAGCTGCTTATGTGGCTTTAGCAATGTCACTGTTATTAGGCATTGCATGGGTTTTCAGACGAACGATCGGCAAATGGACACCAACATGCCGGAAACCCGAAGCCCGGCAGAACGTGGAAGAACCACAACCAGAACCTACCCCACGAAGGTTCTTGTTCGACGTAATTGAAGGTTGAACACTTGCTCAACGGCCGGGAGAATGTTCAGTCGCAGCAGTATGTAGTCATAAGTAATAATATTTCAGAACACAATACACGTTATGTAACAACTCTTCGTCACAGTGACCTGCATTTATCGTAAATAAAGTATCATTTCCCAGGTCAAGCGAATATGCATGGTCAACTGAGACGAGGAAATGAACTGGGGCAATAGTCTCAGGTCGCAACACAACCCACATTCACAAGTAACCGCACACTTTTCTTATACGTTATTTCTGTTAGCATAAGCATTTGTGTACCTATATATATTGTTTAAGTTTCATTAATAAAGTCAGTAAGAGTTCTAACGCCAACCCAAGAGCTTTTATTCATGTATCAGAGGCTGTCGCTGTGTCTTCAGACCCTCAACCAACTAAACCGTTCCCCTAGAACAATTCATGCACTCACAGACTCCAAACCGTCCACCTAGTTCCAAGTGCTAGTTGCGACAACAAACAGGCAAATAGTTTATGCGATATCTGCCAGGCATCTAAGCCTTCTTACACTTTACATTGATATTTAGCCATATTTCAGTATTTCTGAATTTTGATTTTAATTTCATGAAAATCGGCCGACTATATCCTACAGCTTCCATAGGAACAATCAGGAAAATAAAAGAAAAAATGAGAGCTTTGTCAGTTTTCAACGAATTTTCACCAAATTTGATATTTGGTCATTTAATATTTTTTCCGAATTTCGATTTTAATTTCATGAAAATCGGACAACTATATCCTATAGCTTTCATAGGAACAATCAGGAAAATAAACGAAAAAACCATAACTTTGTCAGTTTTCAACGAATTTTCACCAAATTTGATATTTGATCATTTAATATTATTTCCGAATTTTGATTTTAATTTCATGAAAATCTGACAACTCAGGAAAATAAAAAACCATAGCTTAGTCGTGTTTCAAACCATTGCCATCAAATTTGAGATTTGGCAAACTAATTATTATTTCAAAATTTCGGTTTGAATTTTTTGTTTAAATTCTGCAAGGGTATAGAACTTCGGTGAGCCGAAGTTAGCTTCCTTTCTTGTTTTTATTTTCAAGTCAGATAAGGACGGCAACATTTCTCGCGTCTCGATTGCCACAACGAAATTTTCAAATGATTTGCCTAAGCCGGCTAGCAACAAAATTGTAAGGATGTCTTCACTTTCTATTTCCTTCAGCTTTTCCACTATGTCCGAGAACTCAGTTATAGCTTTTGCACACTTGCACTTTCTAGCAAGCTCATTCGCAGCAATCTTTTAAACAATGCTATTTTTCTAGCTGGTCCGCGCGGCTGATACTCATTAATTTCTCCCATGCCTCTTTTGACGACGTGCAATTTTTTATGAAATTAATTTGCGACGACTTTACACCCAGCAATATGCTTGCTAATGCCTTTTCATCCCGTGTATCAAACAATGCTTTTTGTTCTTGGCTGTCGTCTTCATTTTTGACAGTTCTCCCACACACAATTGGCCACAGATCACTTTGTACCAGAATGCTTCTCATCTGTACCGACCATACCGCGTAATTTTCTTCATCCAACTTTTCGATGGAACATAACCCGTGTCCACTCATGTTCATTAATTTTCTCCGCAATCACACACAGTAATTTGCAATCACACACAGTAATTTAAATTAATGTCACAGTTTTTATCCACTCGAGCCCTGGGCCCATAACCTGTTGGTTATATGATATTTTATTTATTGTGGAACTCGGATAAGAAACTGTATGTTTAACATGAGTTTATTAAACTTATTAAGGTTGCGCGACAATGCGTGGTGTCTTCTTCAAATGCACATACACGAATAGGAATACTTAAGAATATATCGCACAAAAAAAAAAAGAGATAGCTTAAGTGTTACCAAAGTTTGTATTTCGATTGTTGCCAGACAGATCATATTTCAACAAGATCGACTCGGCTGTTGATCCTGATCAAGAATATATATACTTTATAGGGTCGGAGATGCCTCCTTCACTGCGTTGCAAACTTTTGACTGAAACTATAATACCCTGCAAGGGTATAACTTTTAGCCCCATGCACCGTGCACGGGTTAATCTAAGCCCTAGTAGGCGTTTCACTGACACTAACTATTTAATGCTATCTTACTCGCTATAAGAGCAAGGGACTATGATTTTTCCGAGTGGACTGCCTTGTATAATTTTACCATGAATCCCAGTTCAAAACTGACGCGTATGAGGCTCGCATTAGAAAAGTATGACTTCACAGTGGAATATTTAAAGGGTAAAGATAATTATGTAGCCGATGCGTTATCAAGAATAACCATCAAGGAACTACAAAATATAACCGGTAATATTAAAAAAGTCACTACAAGATACCAGAGTAGGCAGAAAATCCACGCGGATAACAAAGAAATAGAATTGCCCAGGCAAACTATTGAAAAAGCTTCTAAGCCCAGCGTTTACGACGTCATAAACAATGATAAAGTACGCAAAGTTGCAGATTAAAGATATGCTATGTTTCCTTAAGCATGGTAAGAAAATAATCGCAAGATATGATGTGAGCGATTTATATACTAATGGAGTTATTGATTTAGGTCAATTTTTCCAAAGGCTTGAAACGCAAGACGGTATGAATAATATCAGCCACATAAATTTGGCACCGTGGGAAAATATCTTTGAAAATATTTCAATGAATAATTTCAAATTAATGGCCAAAAAAAAATTAAAATCATTAAGAGTAGCGCCACTCAACCCGGTTACCCAAATAAAATGTCTAAAAGACAAAGAAGCTGTTCTGTCTAAATTTCATGATGATCCTAACCAAGGAAGCCATACTGGCATACCGAAAACTTTGGCCAAAGTACGAAGACATTATTACTAGGAAAGGTATATCTAAAGATATAACTGAGTACGTAAGAAATTGTCCTAAATGTCAGAAATCAAAAGTTACATCTCATACAAAGACCCCTTTAACGATAACATGCTTTCGACAGAGTGATAGTGGACACTTTTGGTCCACTTCCCAAATCAGAAAATGGTAATGAATATGTAGTGTTAATATGTGATTTAACAAAATATTTAGTTGCTATACCAATTGCAAACAAAAAAGCAAAATCTGTCGCTAAAGCAATTTTCGAATCTTTTATTCTGAAGTGCGGTCCAATGAAGACGTTCATTACGGACATGGGAACAGAATATAAGAATTCAATTATAACTGATCTGTGCAAATATTTGAAAGTCGAAAATATAACATCTACAGCACACCACCACCAGACAGTTGGAACAATAAAAAGGAGTCATAGAACTTTTAACGAGTATATACGATCTTACATATCTGTTGATAAAACTGATTGGGACGTATGGCTTCAATATTTTGTCTTTTGTTTCAACACGACCCCCTCTATGGCACATAGTTATTGTCCATATGAGCTAGTTTTTGGTTATACAAGTAATCTACCAAAACACTTTAATAGCATAGATAACATAGAACCTATATATAATATAGATGACTATGCTAAGGAGAGTAAGTATAGATTAGAAGTAGCTTACAAAAGAGCTAGAGTTATGTTAGAAGCAAATAAGAATAGAAATAAACTACTATACGATCAGAAAGTAAGGGATATAGATATATCCGTAGGGGATCAAGTTTTGTTAAAAAACGAAACAGGTCATAAGCTTGATCCTAAATAATTAGGTCCGCATAAAATAACGGAAATAAGAGATAGAGATAACATAGTAATAACAGGTAATAAAGGTAAGAAACAAACAGTTCATAAGGATAGACTAAAAATCTTTATTTCATAAATTGTACTTAGTATGACCATACGTAGACAAATAAATATATACAGCTACGCACTTACAAAATTATATACATAGCTAAGCACCTAGATAGTTACATGCATAGTTTCATGCATTTTTTTCATACAACTTTTTATAAATAAATTTATATTAATTATTATTGATGATCCCTATACCACCAAACTCCTATTTGTTTCTCTTGTTCGTCCTATTTTGGAATACTGCTCTTGTGTTTGGTCACCCCAGTACGCGAAATATCAGGATCTAATAGAATCGGTGCAGAAACAATTCCTCTTGTTTGCTCTTCGTGGTTTAAACTGGGATCTACATCGTCGTCTGCCTACTTAGACAGACTGCGGCTTTTAGGCCTGCCTACGCTTAAGGACCGTCGGACCTGCCATGGTGTAATGTTCATGCACAAACTCATCCATGGTCACATTTCATCTAATTACCTTTTAAGCCTTATAAGGCTCCCGGTTCCTACAAGGCCTTCCCGTCACTTTCGACCTATCGCCCTGGAGGTCTGTAGGACAAACTTCGATATGTATGAGCCTTTTCGTGTTTTATGTTCTTTGTATAATGAGAATTATCATTTGTTACATGTTGAGATGTCCTTAGATTTTAATTCAGCTTGTATTTTACGATACCTATCCTTACCTCCGACCGCCTGATGTGAGTCGGAGCACATCCTTAAAAAAAACTCCCTTCTTGGTCAGAGGTAAGGGTACGGCCTTATATGGCAGCTATTTGCCATTTTTCTCAATAAATAAATAAATATTAAAATAACTTCATAACTGTGGGCAAAAAGTAAGGTGAATTTTTAACTTAAAGTTCGCGGGGTTAAGATGGCGGACTAGTTCTTTTTTTTTAGTTGCCAGGACTATCAATGACATCTGGGGGTAATTTCACGTCAAACTCAGAATCAGTACTATTTACGCTTGTGTTTACCAAACGCTCAAGAGTGCATTTGGCGATTTTTACAATGTTTGATTTAATTGTTCTGAGAAGTGCCATCAAATTTTGATTGGCGGAAAGAAATTTTGGCTGCGGAAACGTTAAGGATTTTTGCGGAAAGCCTTTGGTGATTTTACCACGTCCCAGAAAAATGTTTATAAGTGGTACAAAGACTTCAAAAAAATTCCCAAAAGAGAACGTCAGAAATCAGGGTCATGATGACAGTTTTTTTCAATTTTCGTGGTGTTGGGCACTAAGAATTCCTTCCACCTCGCCAAACTGTTAAGACGGAATATTATTTATGCGTTATGCGTCGTTTGCGTGAAGCAATTCGTATAAAAAGACCAGAATTATTGGCCAACAACTTGGTTTTTGCATCGCGATAGCGCAGCGTCTCACAATGCACTCGTTCTTCGTGACCATTTAGCCAAGAATTCGACGCAGTCACCGCATTCTCCTGATTTGGCTCCGTGGGACTTCTGGCTAATCCCAAAACTCAAGAATCCACTCCGGGGAACCAGTTTCGAGTTGATTGAGGACATAAAAACGGAATCGGCGAGGGCGCTCATAGCTATACAGAAAAAGGACTATTTGTCCTGTTTCGAGGATTCGAAAAACGTTGGCATAAGTGTATTTTATCGGGACGGGATTACTTTAAAGGGAATTAAATTGATTCAGAAGAATAAATCAAGAATTTTCAAGTTTCAAATAAATTCACCTTACTTTTTGCCCACTGTAATGATGCGCTACGGCCGAGATGATCCTCAGCGGCCCAGAGCCCCATCCAGAAACATTTGTTTTTGGAAACGCCAGTACATGGAGGTTCCGTTTCGTATAGAGAATTTTTAAAGGGGTGGGTTTTGCCGGCGGCCACTGCGATTTGCGAACTCGGCCACACACACACCTACACACATGCACATGCCCCTTATAGACTCCCTATTGCCCACGCTATCCTTGTCCTTGTTTTCTCTGCCGCTGAGGGTCGTCGTCGGGTTTGGGTTCTTATTTTATCACTTGAAAAGTAAACTTGATAGCTCGGTGGGTCCACCGCGAGTGATTCGCATATCAGATTTCAATCTGATCTTGACCCAAATTCCTATGGTCCCTGCGCGACTGCGCTGCCGCGCTTCATGGCACGCGCCGTTCCGCATTCCATGCATTCTTGCATATCTTCGATCTTCCGTCTTGCTCTGTCTGCAGCTCGCAGGTGGCCGCTGCGAATTCCGTTTCGCATTCCTGGGCTCTACCGCTGCCGGCGCCATCGGCCCTCTGCCGCGATCGTGGCTCGGCGGGCCCCTCTGCTGACCGCTGATTGGCTGGCCCAGCGTTCCAATATCCGGGATGTGGCTCTGCCGGCCCATCCTAGTTCCTTGTCCCGTGTTGCGGTACCGTCCCGCAATCGGCGGTGTCCAGCGATGTTGCTGGCGGAGTAGCCGGTGGTATCCAGCGATGTTGCTGGCGGTGATGGCCGGCGATGTTGCTGGCGGTGATGGCCGGCGATGTTGCTGGCGGTGATGTGCGTTTAAGCCTACTTCCCTAGCTCCTAACTTATACCTAATATATATACAACTTACAACTAATATATACAACTTAACCCTAATAACTTATACTAATAATATATATATTGTTTATATCAATGTGACTATCGTCACACCACAGTAGTATTACGTTATTTTTAAACAGGAGGGAGATGTAGTATGCACTGTACCAACAATACTTAAAGGGTATACACTGTAACACTTTGTTGCAGTGTTTACATAATTCATGGTCCCGGTCAGAAACTCTAAGTGGCCGAAATATAAACCGATCGCTATGGCTCAGGCCACACACAGAAAGTTTTTGCGTCGTCCTCACATAAGACAGGGCATATGTTTATAAACATAAGTATATATATTTATAACAGTCTCTGCCGCCGCCTACGAGCAGCGTAGCAATGAGACTTAGCCTTACTTAGACTTTAAGGAATATTATAAGAACAGATTCAATCTAACCCTTCGAGCGGCACCATAGCTGCTCGCCACAAATCAAAACCTTGAATAAAGAAAGACTTTAAATCAAACCAAACGAATCTATTTACTTCACAGCAATTGTTAGTCGCAATTTTCCACTACTTAATGATGAACAAAACATTATTTACGACAGCATTATGCTCACAGTTGCGGCAGGACAAGGACTCTTTTTTTTTGGATGCACGAGGTGGAACTGGCAAAACATTCCTTTTTCGCTTATTCTTGCCGAGATACGATTGACATTGCAGAAACTTTATTAGATGGAGGCAGAACAGCTCATTCAGCACTTAAGCTGCCGTTGAACAAACAAAATAATCTAGATGCAGTGTGCAACATAAAAAAACAATTGTCTATTAGAATAGTGCTAAAACAATGTAAAATAATTATTTGGGATGAATGTACTATGGAACATTCATTTGCTTGATGAATTGGATAGGGCATTGATGGATATAAACAAGTAAGAAAGCTACAGTCGAGTGAGCTCGACTGTGAGATACCCGCTACCCATACATAAACCAGAAAAGCGTCAGGACGGCATAAAAAAGAGTTAATACAATTTTGAACATAACGGACAAATGCAAATGCAAGTGTAATATAATCACATGCATACAAAAATACATACATATGTATCTATGTGTGTAAAACCGCGATATTATTGCATTCAAGCGGCTAATAATTATTACCATTTATTAAAATTGCTTCTCGAATATCTTATAAGATTCTTTTCCGAACACAACCAAGAACTGATAAGAATATTTAGTTGGTCTAATTGGTCAACCAAATGAGGCATGCTGCTAGCAGCCGTTTCTGGCCATACAAAATTATTTCTTTAATAACTTCGACAATTTTTATCTGATCGCAACCAAATTTTCAGGGATTACACAGACTATAGTTCTTAATATACATAACGAAATTCGCGACTCTAGTTTTAAAATGAATACGCTTAATACCCTTTTTTATGATTTGTGGGGGCGGAAGTGGGCGTGGCAAGTGGGCGTGGAAGTGGGCGTGCCGGCACAAAGTTATAATACCCTTCTACCCTATGGGTAGCGGGTATAAAAACAATGATAAACTATTAGGAGGCTTTGTCACTGCTTTCAGGTGATTTCAGACAAGCTCTTCCCGTTATTCCACGTTCAACGCACACTGATAAAATCTATGTTTAAAATCATCGAGACTGTGGCGTAATGTTAAACAAGTAAAAAAGCTACAGTCGAGTGAGCTCGACTGTGAGATACCCGCTATCCATAGCTAAACCAGAAATGCCTCAGCACGCCAGAAAAAACAGTTAATACAATTTTAAACGTAACGGACAAATGCAAATGCATACAAAAATACATACACATGTATCTATGTGTGTAAAAACGCGTTATTATTGCATTCAAGCGGCTAATAATTATTACCATTTATTAAAATTGCTTCTCGAATATCTTATAAGATTCTTTTCCGAACACAATCAAGAACTGATAGGAATATTTTGTTGGACTAATTGGTCAACCAAATGAGGCATGCTGCCAGCAGCTGTTTGTGGCCATACAAAATTATTTCTTTAATAACTTCGACAATTTTTATCTTATCGCAACCAAATTTTCAGGAATCACATAGAGTTCTGTTCTTAATGTACATACCAAAATTCGACTCTAGGTTTAAAACTCTACGACTCTACGCTTTTTGATGATTTGCGGGGGCGGAAGTGGGCGTGGTGAAAATTTGAAACAAACTTGATCTGCGTGCTAGCATAACAAATACTGTCCAAAAAAATTAGAGCTCTATCTCTTATAGTCTCTCAGATCCAGTGTTTCATACGGACAGGCGGACTCACACACGGACACACAGACAGACAGACGGACAGACGGACATGGCTAGATCGTCTCGGCTGTTGACGCTGATCAAGAATATATATACTTTATAGGGTCGGAGATGCCTCCTTCTACCTGTTACATACATTTCCTGCCGGCATAAAGTTATAATACCCTTCCACCCTATGGGTAGCGGGTATAAAAAGTACAACTGACGAAGAACATGTGCGTTCAAATGCTTCTGGAAAGTGGTTGTACATAAAATTACTGGATGTATAAAATTACAAATGGACTGCACAATCATAGACTCGCAAAATACTCTCTTTGATCGCATATTTCCCAAATGTTAGCAGAAAGAGCGATTTTGTTAGCAAAAAATATGGACGTCAATGCATTAAATTTACAAATACAACTGTTGTTGCCTGGGGACTTGGTGTCATACAAATCTATTGATCCAGTTTGTGATATTAACGAAACTGTGAATTATCCAATTGAGTTTTTTAATTCATTGTATTATCTAGACATGCCACCACACCATTCGTAATTTAAGGTTGGAGCTCCGATCACTCTACTTCATAACTTGAACCCACCACGGCTATGTAATGGTACACGATTAGTAATTAAGAAATTAATGAAAAAAATAACATTGAAGCCATCATTTTGAATGGGAAGTTTCGAAGCGAAAATGTGTTATTGCCAAGAATACCTATGATTTCCACAGATGGGCCAATCGAATTCAAAAGAACTCAATTTGGAATTCGATTGGCATTCGCTATGATGATCAATAAGTCACAAGGCCAAACATAATCTGTATATGGCTTAGATTTTTAAAAGCATGCTTGCGTTATTATTGCATTAAAGCAGCTAATAATTATTACCATTTATTAAAATTGCTTCTCGAATATCTTTTAAGATTCTTTTCCGATCACAATTAAGAACTGGTAAGAATATTTAGTTGGTCTAATTAAAGCAGCTAATAATTATTACCATTTATTAAAATTGCTTCTCGAATATTTTTTTATATTCTTTTCCGATCACAATTAAGAACTGGTAAGAATATTTAGTTGGTCTAATTGGTCAACCAAATGAGGCATGCTGCCAGCAGCCGTTTGTGGCCATACAAAATTATTTCTTTAATAACTTCGACAATTTTTATCTGATCGCAACCAAATTTTCAGGATTACACAGACTAAAGTACTTAATATACATACCGAAATGCAGACTCTAGTTTTAAAATGTGATGACTCAGATTTAACTCTCAAAAAATTTGTTCTAGTTCCAGGGCTACGGTTCTAAACTAAGTCTTTATTTGTGTAACACATTCGCTGCCAAATGTCTATCCTACTTATCTGTTATTGTTTAACAACTTAAAGTAGATCAGTGACCTGGCCAGCGGGTTGGGATGGGTCAACAGCCTGTATCGGTGTCTAGTGGTAACAGATTTAATTAAGTCGATTGGCATTCGCTATGATGATCAATAAGTCACAAGGCCAAACATAATCTGTATATGGCTTAGATTTTTAAAAGCATGCTTGCGTTATTATTGCATTAAAGCAGCTAATAATTATTACCATTTATTAAAATTGCTTCTCGAATATCTTTTAAGATTCTTTTCCGATCACAATTAAGAACTGGTAAGAATATTTAGTTGGTCTAATTAAAGCAGCTAATAATTATTACCATTTATTAAAATTGCTTCTCGAATATTTTTTTATATTCTTTTCCGATCACAATTAAGAACTGGTAAGAATATTTAGTTGGTCTAATTGGTCAACCAAATGAGGCATGCTGCCAGCAGCCGTTTGTGGCCATACAAAATTATTTCTTTAATAACTTCGACAATTTTTATCTGATCGCAACCAAATTTTCAGGATTACACAGACTAAAGTACTTAATATACATACCGAAATGCAGACTCTAGTTTTAAAATGTGATGACTCAGATTTAACTCTCAAAAAATTTGTTCTAGTTCCAGGGCTACGGTTCTAAACTAAGTCTTTATTTGTGTAACACATTCGCTGCCAAATGTCTATCCTACTTATCTGTTATTGTTTAACAACTTAAAGTAGATCAGTGACCTGGCCAGCGGGTTGGGATGGGTCAACAGCCTGTATCGGTGTCTAGTGGTAACAGATTTAATTAAGTCTCCAATAGCGGGGATACGCAGTTCTCTCCGAATGTCTAAGTTCCTTATGTACCACTCCGCGACAGTGGTACGCCTAAGGAACTTGGCTTGGAGCACTTGAATTTTTTTCAAGTGCGTCCGGGCCGCTGTGCCGTATATGGCCACTCCATATTGCGAAATGGGAGCTAAAAGGGATTGGTATAGACGGGTCTTACAATTCAGTATAAGCTTGGACTTAGAGCCTGTTAGCCAGCTTATGCGTCTGGCAGCGTTATTCAGCTTCGCTATAGTCTGCTTAACGTGAGAGGCAAACGTCAGCCTCTTGTCCAGAACCATACCCAGATAGGTGTGCTCCGTGCGTTGTGGCAAGAGCTGGCTATGGAGAAAAACACATGGACATGTGTCTCTCCTAAGTGAAAAAGTGACCACCACACACTTGTCCGTGTTAATGGCCACATTTCATCTTCAGGCCCAGTTTTCAAACTTTTTATGAGTATTTGAAGGTTATCTGAAGCACTGTAGACGCAGCTAGATCTCGCCAGCACTGCAGTATCGTCTGCGTAGGTGGCAATACATGTGCGTTCCGAGTTCAGGTGCAAAAGGAGCCTGTTAGTGCTGATCAGGCTTCCACGTCGCGTGCTGCCGCTTCTAATGTGTCAGAGGTGGACAGCAACAGAGATGCTCGTCCTGTGATACCGGCGGTCTCTGTTTCTTCATCCCCTTTCCCCATGCCTGAACTACAGCACTCTACAATCTGGGGAGTTGCTCAGCGAAAACCTTAATCCTTCCGTCTGGCCTGAACATGCCATAGTTCATGAATTTATTAACAAAAATAATCCTCGTGCTCGTGCGCCTCAGACTCCTTTAGCTTTGCCTTCAAAAACTAACCGATTCATTCTCCACAAAAGTTTACCTTACAAAAGTAAAGTGAATAAAACCTTCAGATTGTGAAAGATCTCGGTCTGTATAAAATTCTCACGTACCAATTTTGAGGAAATCGCCCTCAAAGTACCAAAAATGACCTATTTTGGCACTTTTCAAACGCTAATAACACAGAAACCGAGAGTATACCAAAGTTGAATTTGGACTTAAATGAAAGGCCAATCTTCAGGATTCAGGATCGAACTAGCAATATACAGACCGAGATCTTTCACAATCTGAAGGTTTTATTCACTGAACATTTGTAAGGTCAATTTTTGTAGACCTGTGTAATTAATAACTCGTAGTTTCTTAATTTCTAGTGCCAATTATTTATATTTGAATATTTGTAGTAAATATAAGGGCGAGTATTTTTAAGTTTCGAAAGCGACAGTAGATCAGTGGAGTGGACTGTATCGATTATGTGAGTATAAAATAAATTCAATCGCTGGAACACAGTGAACGAAAAGGAACTAGGCAAGAAATACGTGATGAAATTTCACTGTGGCATTTTCCTTTATTTAAACACACACTTTTAAATTTCGAAACTCACAGAAATTGTATCGAAATTTATATTAATTATTTTTGTTTGAATATTTTTATATATATTAACGTACATTTTGTAAACATATTTAGCCGAATGTTTGTATACCACTGGAGTGAACTTTATTGGACATAAAGGTATGCAAGTGTATATAAATGCAAGCGGAGCACAATTGAAAAGATAACTCTGGCTTGTGGCATTTATTTAGACATGCACTTTGGATTTAGAAATTCTTATATGTCTTAAATTTGGAATTGGAAATTATTTGCTGCCGTTGTATCGGATCGATCGCACTGGATTTAGACAATAATCATTATAGATAGTTTAGGCGAATTGAGTTTTGCAAAAACTAACTGTATGACCGGCAGCAATAATGTTGTTAGAACTTATCTTTTGCGATATTAAAGCCACCGGACTAGCTGGAGACGAAATTTCCGGCTTTGTAGGACCATGTTCTGGAGGGGGGTGGCTTTAGGTGTAAAAGTCACTCGGAATAAAAACACGGGAAAACTTGGTGGGGTGTTACGCGGCGTGCGTCGAAGATCTTTAGTTAGATGTAGGTAAATTAGAACTAAAGTACATGAAACTTTAACTTAGCTTGGAGAGCGGATTGGAAGCTCTAAGTCTTGGAAGCCCGGAGAAAGAGGGAGAGAGAGGGTGTACGAAGTGTACTTTGAGGGTGTAGGTGGAATTACACTGCCTCTCGAAAATAAGCGCCATTTTGGCGAGAACAATAAGAAAACAGTTAACCAAACAAAAAATCTGGGTTAACCCAGAAAGCGAAAAGACGCTTAACCACAATTTATAAAAAGCAATAGACAAGCTTTTTATAACAGTTGTGATGTGCTAAAACAAAAACTAGTGCATATTTTAAAATAAATAAATGCCACGCAATGACCTCAATGAACAATGATCAAAGGAACGAGCGTATAAGCTGAATGAACCAAAGAAACGGCTTCTACTCTTACTTTTCAACCCCCGATACCCAAGTGGAAAAACCGGCGATTAAGAGGAGCCCACCTCTACTGACCGCTGAAAGAGAAAGGTCACGGTCTTGCACACTTCGCACCAACAACAAGCAGTGCTAAAATTTCTACAACCACAGCAACATCCACTGCAATTCAAAATACCGCAACATCAACGACTACATCGAGTACAAAAACAACAACTTCGGAAAGTGCCAAAGCAGACCCGGCCACACAGACTGCAATGGATCGCTACATCCAAATTAAGCGCAAGCTTGGCCCTCAGAGTAATCCGGCAGGCAACAAAACAAAAATTAACCGAGTCCAGAAGATCGAGGAAGAACCAGGCAGATCCAGTAGTAACAGATTTGCCCCACTGGCGGAGGTCGAAGAAAACCAACCAGCGCAAGACACCGCAAAAAAACCCAAGCCCCCTCCAATCTATATCAGGGAGAAAAGCTCGAGTGCCCTGGTCAACCGGATTGCGACGTTGATCGGGAACAGTGACAACTTTCATGTTGTCCCGCTTACCAAAGGGAACATCCATGAAACAAAGGTGCAAACCAAGACTGAAGAGCACTTCCGCATCGTGTCCAAATATCTGGACAATGCTCAGAAAAACTATTACACGTACCAGCTGAAAGGCAGCAAGGGCCTACAAGTGGTAGTAAAGGGAATCGAACCCGATGTTACCGCCGCGGAAATAAAAACCGCCCTTAAAAAAAAGGGCTTCGCCGCCAAGAATGTTATTAACATTCTAAATAAAGATAAAAAGCCGCAACCCCTCTTCAAGGTCGAGCTCGAGACAGAAAGCCGGTCGCTGAAGAAAAATGAAGTCCACCCCATCTACAAGCTGCAATATCTTTTGCATCGGAGGATCACTGTTGAAGAGTCACATAAACGCAACGGTCCAGTGCACTGCACTAATTGCCAAGAGTATGGACACACTAGGTCATACTGCACACTTCGGGCTGTCTGTGTAGTCTGCGGGGACGCCAACAAACTCCGCTCAATGCACTACAAACAAGGAGAGTACCGTGAAAAAATGTGGAAACTGCGGAGGCAACCATACGACAAACTATAGAGGATGTGTGGTATACAAGGAGTTGAAGAGTCGCATGCGTCAAGCGACCGCAACGCGCAACCAAAATCCAAATAATGTGTACATTGCGTCAAAAGCTACGCCAGACGTCTTCATTGCCAAAGCTGCGAGGTTCTCATTCGGTCCCCTAAACACCTCCAACGGCTTCTCCTATGCCGATGCTGTACGATCTGGAATGGAAAATCCTAACTCACAAAACAACTCAACAGGCCCCAGAACAGCCACATAGCAAAACGGAAACTATGATGCTTGGAAAAAACTTTTTGAAGGCCACATCGATACAAATTCAGTCAAGTAACGGAAGCCTTTCAATCGCTGCCGTTTACTGCCCTCCTCGTTTATCAGCCTCGGAACGACAATTTATGGACTTCTACAATTCACTTGGGGATCGTTTTATAGCCGCAGGAGACCACAATGCCAAACATACGCACTGGGGATCACGCCTAGTGACTCCCAATCGAAGGCAATTGTACAATGCAATTAGAAATGTGAGAAATAAACTAGACTATGTTTCCCCTGCAAGTCCCAAATACTGGCCAACCGACCCATGCAAGCT
Organism: Drosophila anomelani; assembly: GCA_035045905.1. NCBI lineage: Eukaryota > Metazoa > Arthropoda > Insecta > Diptera > Drosophilidae > Drosophila > Drosophila anomelani. The sequence continues at coordinate 117,979 of JAWNOO010000157.1, forward strand.
CCCAGACCTAATTAATTTTGCGGTGACAAAAAACATACCTCGCAATCTAATAAGAGCCAAAGCAGTCTCGGATTTATCATCAGACCACTCGCCTGTGCTTTTAACGCTTCTTTAAAGCCCAGAAATAATCGAACACCCCTTCAGCCTGACGTCGCCAAAAACGAACTGGCTTAAATACAAAAAGTTCGTGAGTGCATACATAGAACTCGCCCCCGGAGCTTAACATGGAATCGGACATCGACTACACTACGAGCGCCCTGAAAGAAGTACTCTACTCCCCAAAGGAGGGAAGTAAACCGAAACAAATACTACAAAACCATACTGCAAATCGAACAGCTCGTGCAAGAAAAGAGCAGATCACCAGCTTCAAAGCAACGCCTTAAGGAAGCAACCCGTTTGCTCGACCAGGCTCTTCAACAACAGGAAGAAAATGCACAGCTGAGGTACATCCAGAATCTTTCGCCAATTAGCAAAAAGTATTCCCTGTGGAGAGCCCACCCAAATCTTAGCGCCCCAATGAAAACGATCACCCCGATAAGAAACTCTTCGGGATGCTGGGCTCGCAGCGACGAAGATCGAGCTGAAACATTCGCTACACATCTTCGAAGTGTCTTCCAGCCAAACCCTGCCATAAATTCATTCCTCCTGCCAATAATCCAGCCAGAGGCTACCCCCCAGCCAACCGCACCTTCATCCGGCCGAACGAAATCGAAAAAGTCATAAGAGGGCTAAAGCCAAAAAAGGCTCCTGGTGGTGACCTACTGACACCAAAGATGCTGATCGAACTTCCAAAATGCGCTATAGAGGTTGTCTGCAAAATATTTAATGGGATCATAAATCTTGGCTATTTCCCAAAAAAGTGGAAGAAATCCATCATTATAATGACACCGAAGCCTGGTAAAGACCACACAATTCCGTCATCGTACAGACCAATAAGCCTCCTCTCTTGTTTGTCTAAATTGTTTAAAAAATGCTTGTTAACTCGCATAATACCACATCTGGAAGCTTGCAATATCAAACGGCACACCAATTTGGTTTCCGCAGAAACTACTGAACCATCGAGCAAGTGAACAGATTAACATCCGAAATACGCTCAGCCTTCGAACAGCGAGAATACTGTAGCGCTATTTTTCTCGACGTATCTCAAGCTTTCGACAGAGTTTGGCTTAATAGGCTCATGCATAAAATTAAAACGTATTTGCCAACATACACCCACAAGCTACTGGAATCATACCTCTACAATAGGGCATTCTCCGTGAGATGCAACGCAGCTACTTCGGGTGACTACACCATCGAAGCTGGAGTTCCACAAGGAAGCGCACTCGGCCCAATTATATATGTTTTGTATACTGCGGCTATTCCTACGAACGCACAACTAACAATGTCAACGTTCGCCGACGATACCGCTATCCTTAGTCGCTCCAGATGCCCAACGCAAGCAACAAACCAACTGGCTAATCATCTAATAGTAGTGGAAAGGTGGCTGTCTGAATGGCGCATTAAAATAAACGAACAAAAGTGTAAACATGTAACATTTATTCTTAATAGACAAACATACCGTCCGCTTTCATTTAACGGTATGCCGATCCCCCCAAACTAACGAAGTAACATACCTTGGCGACCACCTTGACAGACGACTAACCTGGCGCAAGCACATCGAATGCAAGAAGATGCACCTGAAACTGAAAGCCAGCAGCCTCCACTGGATCATAAACTCACGATTACCACTGTGCTTAGACTACAAGTTATTACTCTACAATTCAGTCGTAAAGCCAATCTGGACGTATGGCTCCCAGCTGTGGGAAAACGCGAGCAGCAGCAACACAATCAAAAATCTTGAGAACAATCACTGGGGAACCTTGGTATGTTCGCAACGAAAACATCCACCGAGATCTGGGCATCCTCGCAGTGAAAGACGAAATCCAGAAGCAAAAGGAGTCCTACAAAGAAAAACTGTCTTCGCACCCAAATATCCTCGGTCGGGGATCGACTCGGATTTCTCGGATCCCGCCTGCGACGCAACGACCGATTTTTAGGGCCGTCTAACTCTGTATTAGTCAATACGACTGCTAGTTAAGTTAAATATATAAGATTGGTACACCTCTTGTTTGTCTCGCAAAGTGAAGATTCAAAAAATAAAAGCAACTTTTACAAAAAAAGAAACAGATAAATGTCCCAAATGAATTCTTTGGCATTATATGCTATACTAAATTATGGGCTGTGTAGCAATAACTCTTCCTAAGCCCAATCGGACCTCTCGCTTTCTGCGTCTTCTAACTCCATCTAAAAAAAACAACTTATCCCTCTGTCGATTTCCTATCAGAATGCGACAGGCTTACGTAGTAAGCTGCCTAAATTGTATTCTGATAGTTTTGCATTTGCCTCCCAAGTAATTGTGTTCACAGAAACCTGGTTAAAGCCGGAGATTCTAAGCTCCAAAGTTTTTCCAGCTGCGTTCACGATTTATCGGCTAGATCAGCTCGTCATAGCGGTTAACTCTACTCTCACGTCGGAATTCTTAACTTTCGAGGAATGAAACAATATTGAAATTATTTTATATTACATGTTCCTACATTCCTCCATTGTCGGAACTTCCTATTTTTTTTTTAACCATCTTTCCGCCATTCGGATGATTTCTGATAGGGTCCATTTAGTAGTCTTGTGTGATTTTAATATCCCTGGGGCTAAATAACTCCTCTAACACACTTCAATCTTCAACACAACATGATTTACTGTCGAACATTTCACTGTACGAAATTCTTAAGAGCGCTTGCTTGATCTTTGTTTTTTTATCTAATCCGGCGAGAGTTAGTTTAGCGAGGGTGACGCCGTTGACACACCCCGAAACTCCTTATCATCCCACTTTTGTTATGAAACTCGACATTGATGCTTGTTGGCGCCAAATGGGCGCCTATTTTCGAGAGGCAGTGTAATTCCACCTACGCCCTCAAAGTACACTCCGTACATTCTCTCTTTCCCTCTTCCACCGGGCTTCCAAGGCATAACACAACAATGCTGATTAAAAAAGTATATCTGATCGTTTTGTATGAAAGTCTACTGCTTTCGCAAGTTGGACTTCGACCGGCTAAATTTTTCATTTTTTATTGATGACCGAAGATGATGACCGAAGTTGTGACCAACTCTAGAGTAAATATGTACGCGGATGACGTTAAACTTGGTCTTGATCATTTCCAAACATTGTTCTGCGTAAACCTATTAAACTTAAGCTGGGATGCCGAACAGAGGTTACATCCTTGCCAACCGAAGAAAAATGCTAGGCATTACGTATATGATTATAATGCATGGGGACGTGGAAAGTGCTGACTTGTTAGGTCAGCTTAATTTCTACCTACCGTGTAGAAATACTAGATCCTATTTACCATTAGTTTTGAGCCATTGTAGAACCTCATTTGAATTGCATGAACCATTTATTGTACTGTTTACAAGTTATAATGATCTGTACACAATAATCTTACACGTAAATTTTTTAATCCTAACCCATTTAGCACGCATACAAGCTAACTTTCAGGTAGCATGCCTCTAGTTATTTTCCTCATATTCCTTTTTATATTTTCTATCCGACTACTAATACCTAACCGTAACAGGCACGTGCCTGGTTTAATAAGGGCTACTTGAGTGTACTGACCGTAGTTCATCATTGCGACTACTAATCCCTAGCCGTAACAGGCACGTGTCTGGTTTAATAAGGGCCACTTGAGTGTACTGACCGTAATTCACCAACACCCATAACAGTTTAAGGAACCTCTTAAGCTGAAGTAGAGCAGACTTGTTACGCTGCCTATGGTTCCTTAGCAATTTTAAAGATATAGTAGCTGCCTCCACTGATACCATATCCGCAATAATACTTCTTCCTGCCGTTAGCTCCGGAGTCGTTCTATCTGCCTAAATGTTAGGGTTGCTCATTTTACGATCCTTAACTTTCTACTTTTCCTCTATGACGTTCTCTGACTTGATGGCTTTTATTTGACTGGTCACCAAACACAAGTTTCATTGATTACTTTATTATCGTCCCTGGAAGCAGCGACACATCAATTAAGGCTTTGATCTCGCCCATTAATTCGACAAGGAAAGTTTGAAACTCTCGGAGAGGTAGTGCGAGGGGTGTCCTCATCCTCATTTCGGTAGGTGGCGCCAAAAACCCCTGTTACACTACTTACACAATTTCTGTTACCATAAAAATTTTTGTCAAACCTCATTTGGTTATAAATCCTTAAATAATTCTCATTCACCAGAGGCTGTCGCTGTGTCTTTATACCCTCATTAAAATGCATACCCGTCTTCATAAGGAACCCACATAATTACCGAGAGGCAGAGCCTGAAACTCGCGTGATAAGCAATAATTTGTGTTATAGGAAAATAATTAAATATTTAATAATATAAAGTCCTTCTGGCGCTTTAATACTTTTTAAAGTACCATAACGACTATCTGCGTAGAAACAATTATTTCGAGTCTAACGTCCACATATGTTATTATTTGACTCGGTAACATAATTTAATTAACGATAGAAAAGTAATTAGGTTGGAAAGGATGTATTACCATTACTATGCACATTAACACCTGCAAAGTAAACATTCCGAATGATAAAAAGCCCAATGTTGTTAGAGCGATATCTGTTATGTCTTTAAAACTGATATCCTTTTTTTCCTTTGATACTTCTGACGAAACTGGTGGGTTTTCGAAATGAGCCAACTGAGATATGTAAGAGTTTTCGTATCCTAAAATATGATATTTAATAGTTTACTTTATTTTATTTAAGTTTAAATTTACCCGTTTTGCTATTTTTATTCACATTAGGACGAATAATATCGTTTATTGCCAATTTGGACACAATTGCCACCGGATGATTTTTCTGAAAATTGGTAAATAATTTAAATAAAATTTGAAAAAAATCTTCTTGACTCACCTTATATTTGCTTTCAGAGTTTTCAATACTTTCATATGCATAACCAGTTATGTCCCCACTCTCATATTCATCTTCTTCTGATGAGGATGGCAGATATTTGTATGATGTTCTTCGTAAATTGTCACCACTTTTATGGAAAGAAAACATTTTTAACTTTTTTCTAATATAATTAAATTTCAACAATAACCAAACATGAAATATATAAATAATATTTAACATTTCAAAACTATCCCTTAAAAATTAAAAGAATTATAATATAAAATTCTGAAAAAGCCACTATCAGGAGAGATTTGTTTTTTTATTTCCGCCATTTTTTGCCACGTACAGACATGTTTCAATCTTATCTATCTATTTATCTTATTATCTTTGTGTAACTTATTTACAAGGGTGGCCACTCGATTCCTGACTTGGTTTTCTTTCCCCCCCTGCTCTTGATTGGTGAAAAATATATTTTAAAATATAAGAAAATTATTTAAAAAAAAAATGCACCACGTATGTAAGTATTTAAAGAATCAGTTACAAAAGTTATCTTAAAAATTTCAAAACGCTTTTGAGTAAAATGGTAAACAAATTTGGAAAATGTAATTTTTCAGCAGAGCGCTTTAATGTTTTTGATGCTCATGTGTTTGACACCAAACGACCTCCTTTTAACTACCCATATCTTCGTTAATTTTGATATGATCAATGTTAAACTTTTACACAATACTTTTAACATAGTTAATATTGGAAATACGAAAAAAAAAAATCGAAAAAAAATGTACTACCCTATTAAAATTTTTTAGGGTCTGTTTTGCTGTTATTCCTGTGGCATGCTTGTGTTTAATTTTTTAAAGCAATATGTTTATTTATTAATAGTTTTTATTATTTATTTATTTAATTGCATTTAATTTAAATAGGTTCGTCTTTTAAGTGTGTGTTTGCATGATCTTATGTTTTTAATTTATGGTGCGACGAAAAGGGAAGCGCCGTAGAAAAACAAGAAAAATTGATTAAAGGCCTAGAAGCGAAAATCTCAGAATGTGGTTTTATTCCTGACAAGATTGAACTAGATACCAGAATTGGATACATTAGTAAAAGGATTGTAACGTTTCGGTTAAGATACAACCGAACTAAATCGACAATTCTCCAAAGTCAATCTGATTGGTTGAATGAAAAGGAATCAATTCTTTTAATCTGTGCCCCATCCCCATCCAGAAGGTCTGCTCGTCGTCGACCGAAAACAGATTTTGTGGAAGCTTCTCAGCGGACAAAACGATGAACAATAGCTTAGGTGTCAAAAACTGACGAATCTATGGTTAACATATTACGTTCGTGCAACTCATCGCAACCAGTGTTTAGCGAGTTGAATGTGGATGAAGTATTGTCACTCTTTCTGGATACAAATATGGCTAAGCATAAATATTTGCTTATCCGTAGTTTTATTAATAGTAAGACTTCTTTCAATTTACTACCAAGATACCAAACTTTTGGCGGCCAAAGCATTAGCGTACCCCAAAAATATTAGTGTCAGCGAATCCGCAGCCGAAGTTGAGCTACAAAGCTTGTTGGATCACACGGCGTTGCAAATAGTCGAACTTCAAGCAGATGTACTTGAGTGCATTGATGATGATAGCGTGTCTGAGTTAATTTTAATTGGCAAGTGGGGATTTGACGCCAGTTTTGGTCATTCCGAATATAAACAGAAAGTATCGAACAATAACATTTATGATTCAAATCATCGTCACTTCGTATGTCCCACTGCAACTTGTGAATTTTAGGGACAATATATCAGCGCTGGAACCATATATATGTAAAGCGTTAACCAAGGATGTTAGAATTACACATCGTTTACCATTAACAATGGTTGATGGAAAACTCTGTAGTGCAATAAGTGAAACGTGTACTTCTAAGTGTTTGATATGTGACGCAAACCAACCGAAATGAATGACTTGGAAAAATGTTTAAGCAAAAAAGTTAACTAAGAACATTATGAATTTGGGTTGTTTCCGTTGCATTCATATACAGTGGGAAGCAAAAGTGAGTACATGTTCAGCATATCCATGTTTGAACGCTCATAAAACGGAAACCAATGAACCAAATGGAACAAACTTTTTTCCCCCGATTACTTATTTTATTAGTATAATTTTATTAGTATATTGTATATAAAACATGGAAAATGCACCATAATGGCTTTGGGGTTCCTTCACGTATTGCCACGTTGGAGAAATTTACAAAATAGACTGGATTAAGAATAAGACAGACTATTTTAACATTTAGAAAGCCCATCTACCCGATTTTCTTGTCTAGTTTATTTACTCAGATCAGAAAATCACTTTTCAGCAAGAGGGGGTTCGCAAGGATACAGCGAAAATGGTCAAAGGATGGATCGGAAACCAAAATTTTAGGCTAGTATAGTGGTCAGCACAAAGTCCTGATGCCAATTTGATTGAAAACTTATGGTCAATCGCGAAGGGACGTCTCAGGCAGCATCAAGCAGCCGCATCCAATTCGCAGGACCTTTGGGGCGTGTGGAATCAGAAGGGAATACAATTCCAAAAGGAATTGTTGAAAAAATAGTTGAGGGCATCCCAAACTTTATACAAAAAATTATAAACAAGAAAGGAAGCTAACTTCGGCTCACCGAAGTTTGTATACCCTTGCAGAATTTAAACAAAAAATTAAAACCGAAATTCTGAAATAATAATTAGTTGCCAAATCTCAAATTTGATGGCAATGGTTTGAAACACGGCTAAGCTATGTATGGTTTTTTTATTTTCCTGATTGTTCCTACGGAAGCTATAGGATACAGTCAGCCGATTTTCATGAAACTAAAACCGAAATGCAGTAATAATAAAATATGACTAAATATCAAATTTGGTGAAAATATGTGAAAAACTGACAAAGTTATAATATTTTTTTTTTAATTTTTCGGATCGTTCCTATGGCAGCTATATGATATAGTCGTCCGATCCGGCCCGGTCCGACATATGTACGAGTGAGAGTATATAGAAGCCTAACTGCAAAATTTCATTCAGATAGCTTTAAAACTGAGGGACTAGTTTGCGTAGAAACGGACAGACGGACAGACGGACAGAAGAACAGACGGACAGACAGACAGACGGACATGGCTAGATCGACTCGGCTGTTGATCCTGATCAAGAATATATATACTTTATAGGGTCGGAGATGCCTCCTTCACTGCGTTGCAAACTTTTGACTGAAACTAATATACCCTGCAAGGGTATAAAAAATTGTTTCCCTGGACAACATATTTTTAAAGAATTTATTTTGTTTTCCTCGCAAAAAGTGCAAAACTGGGTGCATGCCTTATATTTTTGTTTTTTATTTCTATCGCTTACACTTTTTCTTCTACTATTATAGTATTTACATATATTTGTTACTAATAAAATAAGTAATCGGGGGAACAAAATTTGTTTAATTTGGTTCATTGGTTTCCGTTTTATGAGCGTTCAAACATGGATATGCTGAACATGTACACACTTTTGCTCCCCACTGTATAAGGTTTTTTGAATATTTCTTGCATCTGGCATATGATGGACTGGAGTTACAAACTTGGCGAATTTTTACTGTGGAACTAGGTGGACGATTGGGTTGGTTTGGTTGAATGAGGGTCTGAAGACACAGCGACAGCCTCTGATGCATGCATGAATAAAAGCTTGTGGTAAGGTAGAACTCTTACTGATTTTATTAATGAAACTTAACAATATTTATAGGTACAAAAGTGCTTAATAGTGAATTCACTACGTGAATTCAAATAGTGAATTCACTACGTTTCCGACTATCTCAAGTGGTGATCTTCGTTGCCGGGAATGATGGATCCACTCATTTCCTGATTGCAGCTCGACATATACATGTTGAAAATGCTCACATACTGATTTACCAGCATTGATGTTTCGGAGTTCTGAACATTTGTGTTTCAGTTCCGCTATCCCGTTAGCCAATATTCCCATGTCGTTCCAATATGGCTTTATGTCGTTATATACAATTATCTTCCATTCTGAGATTGCCATCCTGGATGTGCCAAGCCGTTCGTAGAATATTCCTGGCTGGCTTGCAAATGGAGTTATGTTTACTGATTGTCCCATTGCTAACGGGAGTATGTGTAGCATTGCCAGCAATGTTGGGAGGATCGGTAAGGACATCTTCTTTTTCTGCGTAGTGATCTCTTCTGCCCTTGCTGCATCCTCACCTGTGTGGACGTTTTGTGGCTGTGGCTGATACCAGTAGCCGTTTCGCAGATTTTACTGCAGCTTCCCATAGGCCGCCAAAAGATGGTGCCCGAGGCGGTATAAACTTGAATTTTACCTTATTCTTGCTGCATTGGTTTATGATCCGTGTTTGGGCATTTTCTGTGAATATTGTTTCTTCTAACGCCTTCAATTGGTTCGCAGATTTTACTGCAGCTTCCCATAGGCTGCCAAAAGATGGTGCGTTTGTATGCGCTTCCAAGACTCTTTGCACCTCCCTTTTAAGTCGGAGGAACGAGTGCTTGTCATATCCTTCCCTGACTGGGTCTTCGCATCCTTCATGAACCGAAAAATGGATGTCTTGATATTGGGACCATAATAAGTTTATCGAATCTCTTGTTAGCCCTTCCGGTCTCTGAATATTCTCTCAGAGCCCGTTTGATTGAGTCGGCAATCGCCCTTTGTCGCCGACATGCTGATATCCGCTTGGTTGCAGGTCGCTGTAAGTTTGCAACGCCTGCATTTTCCAGGGCATTGCTCGAGGTTGCCTTTCCAGGGGCACTGCTCGAGGTTTGAGCCATTAAATCGACTATGATATTTCTGTACCTGTCGTATGACCCACGACAGTCGACGTAAAACTTCAAATACTCTGCGGTTCTACATTCCACGGGAATATTTTTGTTATCCGCAAATCGATTCCATACTTCATCGATTGCGACCAACCTTGTTTGATAATATGCTGGATTCAGCTTTCCCTCCGCTGAATCTTTTTTGAGGTTGCGGATGAGCTTCGAGATCTTTTGACTGATCTCTTCCTGCAAGTCTAACGCCTCTGTGACTGCTTGCTCCTTCTTGCTAGACATATTAAAAATAGCTTTTTAATTCCTGACCGTTGGGAGTGTTTTATTTGCTTTGACAGCTGGATACGCTCCTATTCGCAACCGTGATGTGGTCGAAGGAATTAACAAATGGTCAATAGACTTGGATGATTTCTAGAATTCAGAGTTCAAGAACAGGAGTTTTCCGCTTTGATGACAATGTCCAGGAAAGTTCCCAAGAGTTACGGAACTTTCCCGGTTGGTCTCACCAATATTTTATGGCAAGAGAAAATTCAGGAAAAATTCCAAGAGTTACGGATTCTTTCCTATGATTGACGTATCACGGATGACGTGTTCGTTGGGCGAAAATGCATCAGAAGCTGTCGCTGAACTTTGGGGCGACGTGGAAAGATTCCCAAGAGTTACGGAATCTTTCCTATTCGATGACAGTGTCGGGGAAGGTTCCCAAGAGTTACGGAACCTTCCCGTTCGATGACAATGTCGAGGAAGGTTCCCAAGGGTTACGGAACTTTCCTGTTTGGTCTCACCAAATGGTTTTATGGCAAGAATAAAATTTCAGGAATATTTCCAAAAGTTACGAAATCATTCCTGTGAGTTTGACGTATTTAGGACAAGTTCCTGTGAGTCAGGGCTCACCAAAATGTTTCTTTGGTGAGAAAAGATCAGGAAGATTCCCAAGAGTTACGGAATCATTCCTGTTCGATGACAGTATCGAGGAAGGTTCCCAATGAATGAGGGTCTGAAGACACAGCGACAGCCTCTGATGCATGCATTAATAAAAGCTCGTGGTTGAGGTAGAACTCTTACTGATTTTATTAATGAAACTTAACAATATTTATAGATACAAAAGTGCTGCGACTGAAGAGTTATTACATAATGTGTGTTGTGTCTGGAATATTATTACTTATGACTAAATACTGCTGCGACGTCGTCGCATGTCGTTTTTAAACCTGTTGTTCCCATGTCAGCTATATTATATAAACGAGCTTTGAAACCAATTTTTGTACAGTGTACTAAGAATATTTTGTTCGATTTTTGGTGTAAATTTCATAACGATATGACCTAGAAGTATTTTTGGCCGCTACTCCATACAATCTCGACCACTGTGGCCGCGCGAAAAGATTGACTTTTATATCTATTTTTAATTTGACATGACCTTACAAAAGTAGTTTGTCTAAATAGGTGTCGGGACAGTTTTAGCGTGATAAGACGAAGATATAAGTAATAAGAAAATATAAAAATGAGACGAAGAGCGCAGCAGGTGCAACAGCACACCTGAGTAGGTGCTAGCGGTCTGCTGCAAACAGTAAACAAAATTCCAAACCACCTATCACACTGTGGTGAACGATCGCTATGGTACTAGTGCGATGACACAGTAAGGCAAAAGTACAATAACCTGACTTTCGAGACCTTTGGTGTCGGCAGAAAGGGTAACAAAAAACACATTTAATGGGTTAGCTGTCAAAACGTGAATGATTTAAGTAAAAACAAGAAAGGAAGCTAACTTCGGCTCACCGAAGTTTGTATACCCTAGCAGAGCTTAAACAAAAAATTAAAAACGAAATTCTGAAATAATAATTTGTTGCCAAATCTCAAATTTGATGGCAATGTTATAGTTTTTTCTTTTATTTTCCTGATTGTTCCTATGGAAGCTATAGGGTATAGTCAGCCGATTTTCATGAAATTAAAACCGAAATTCGGAAATAATACTAAATGGGCAAATATCAAATTTGGTGAAAATTGGTTGAAAACTGACAAAGTTATAATTGTTTTTTGAAAAATTTTCGGATTGTTCCTCTGGCAGAGAGGAAGTGTAATAAAGATGCAGTTAATTAGGATCACTGCATCTAAAAGGGTACTTGAGAAAACATGTGTTCAAACGCTCCGACAAGGACTATTAGAAAGAAAGAGAATAAGATGGTAAAAAACTAAAAAACGGAGACAAATTTACAGATAATGCAAATGAATTCAAATCCAAGAAAAAACTCGATAGCTTAGTGGATTAAGCTGCACATTTATTATTGTAAGCATTTGGCTTGTGTTCGATTCTGCCGCAGGCATAAAAACATTTTTATACCCCAGCAGGGTATATTAGTTTCAGTCAGAAGTTTGCAACGCAGTGAAGGAAGCATCTCCGACCCTATAAAGTATATATATTCTTGATCAGGATCAACAGCCGAGTCGATCTAGCCATGTCCGTCTGTCCGTCTGTCCGTCTGTCCGTTTCTACGCAAACTAGTCCCTCAGTTTTAAAGCTATCTGAATGAAACTTTGCAGTTAGGCTTCTATATACTCTCACTCGTACATATGTCGGAACGAACAAATTTTCAAAAAACAATTATAACTTTGTCAGTTTTCAACCAATTTTCACCAAATTTGATATTTGCCCATTTAGTATTATTTCCGAATTTCTGTTTTAATTTCATGAAAATCGGCTGACTATATCCTATAGCTTCCATAGGAACAATCAGGAAAATTATAACTTTGTCAGTTTTCAACCAATTTTCACCAAATTTGATATTTGCCCATTTAGTATTATTTCCGAATTTCGGTTTTAATTTCATGAAAATCGGCTGACTATATCCTATAGCTTCCATAGGAACAATCAGGAAAATAAAAGAAGAAACCATAACTTTGTCAGTTTTCAACATATTTTCACCAAATTTGATATTTAGCCATATTTTATTATTCCTGAATTTTGATTTTAATTTCATGAAAATCGGCTGACTATATCCTATAGCTTCCATAGGAACAATCAGGAAAATAAAAGAAAAATTCATAACTTTGTCAGTTTTCAACATATTTTCACCAAATTTGATAGTTACCCATATTTTAGTATTCCTGAATTTCGATTTTAATTTCATGAAAATCGGCTGACTATACCCTATAGCTTCCATAGGAACAATCAGGAAAATATAAGAAAAAACCATAACTTTGTCAGATTTCAACATATTTTCACCAAATTTGATATTTAGCCATATTTTAGTATTTCTGAATTTTGATTTTAATTTCATGAAAATCGGCTGACTATATCCTATAGCTTCCATAGGAACAATCAGGAAAATAAAAAAAACATAGCTTAGCCGTGTTTCAAACCATTGCCATCAAATTTGAGATTTGGCAACAAATTATTATTTCAGAATTTCGTTTTTAATTGTTTGTTTAAAGTCTGCTAGGGTATACAAACTTCGGTGAGCCGAAGTTAGCTTCCTTTCTTGTTTTTATTTAAAATAAATTAGTATAGTTTTTTTATTGCATTTGTCTTATTTCTTATTATTAAATATTATAATTATTTTGATTTGCAGTAAAATATTAAAAAAAATATATTTGCCAAATATATAAAAATTTTGACTCGCCGCCGACGGCAATCGAACCCGTGACAACTTATATTAATTTTTTATTAAAAAACACTCCGAGCAGACCTCATCTTAGTTCTTTTTGATTTATTTGGAGCCCTCTGTATGTGCTACCTCTGGTATATGGACGTTGATGCACTACAGTCGGTACACTCAAGTAGCCCTTATGAAATCATGCACGTGCCTGTTAAGGTTAGGTATTAGTAGACGCGATGGAAAATATAGAAAAGAATACGAGAAAAAAAAACTACCGGCGAGCTGCCTGAATGTTTGCATGCATGCGATCTAAGTGAGTAAGGATTAAAGTTTTTTGTTTGGAAAGACTATCAACAAGTGAGATTACCGAATACAAATCATTATAACTTGCACACAGTTCTCAAAGAGTTCATGCAGTTCATAGGAGGTTCTACAATGGCGCAAAACTCAGGGTATATACGATCTAGTATTTCTACTCGGAACGTGAAAATTGAGCTGGCCTAACAAGTCAGTACTTTCCACATCACCGTGAATAAGGTTATAAATAAAGGTAATGCCTAGCATAGTTCTACGATTGGCTAAGAAGGGTAAGTTAATTAGGAGAAGTCTATTATAATAAGAGGGTAATCTCTGTTCAGCATCCCAGTTTAAACCGCGTAAAGCGAAAAGCAAAAAGTTCTTTTCAAGCGATTCAATGAGTGTAAATTGCAAGCTTAGGAACGACACGAGAGAATGTCATTAGCTTGCATTTAGAGCCATTTAAGTTTAGGTCTATGCGGCACCAGGTTTGGAAGCTATCAAGATCTGTTTGTAAATCAGACTGGTAGGCGACGTCCTTGTATTGCACACAAAGCTTGACATCATCAGCGTACATGAGTAGTCTAGAGTTTGTCAGAACTTCGGGCAGATCATTAATAAATAATGTAAACAATAAGGGACCCAAGTGGCTCCTTTGCGGGACACCAGAGGTGACCCTGAGATCATTAGCTAAATAGTTTTTAAAGAGGACTTTTTGCGTCCTGCCAGTCAGATAACTAAAGATCCACGTAAGAAGATTAATTGGAAATCCTATTAAATCGAGTTTCTTGATGAGAAGGGAATGATTACTGGAATTAAAACGCTTTGCAGGAGTCAGTATAAATTACATCCGTTTGAGAGTTATTATTGAAGCCCCTTATGATGAAGGAAGTGAGCTCCAGAAGGTTAGTAGTTGTTGATCTTCGCTTAACAAATCCATGCTGACATGGAGAAATTACTGATCTATAAAGTTTAGGAAGGGCCAAAAGTTTAGAGATTTCTCGGTAGTTGTTGGCCTCCGATTTATTACCTTTTTTGTGGAGAGGAATAATAAATGATTCCTTCCAAATAAAGGGAAAGTGCAAGCACAGGGCATCGGCACAATACCGAAGAACGCAGCCCGGTATTCCGTCGGGACTGTCGGGCAAATAGACTGGCTTTACACGATGAAGATCTAAAAGGAGAGAGCTTTTGTTTAAACATGGACAGAAAATTATGTTCGATCTTGGCAAGCTATAAGAATACGTCTGATTTAGGTCAGTGGAAGTAGAGTATCGATACCGGTATCGAGTACCGGTCGAAGTCCGACTTGCGAAAGCAGTAGACTCTTTTGGCTATGATTTATATAATATGAATATGATTTATATAACTTTATAAATTTAGGAGATATACGGTTGTTTTAAAATAGCTCCTCAAAAAAGGGGAAGAGCAAAAATTGAAAACAAACTTGATCTGCCTGCAGATATAGAAGTCTAAATCCCAAGTTTGGTGTCTTTAGCTCTAATAGTCTCTGAGATCTATGTTTATACAGACAGACGGACGGAGAGACGGACGTGGTTTTATCGATTCCTTTAGTGGCCCTGACCAATATTTAGGTAACTTCTGCGGGTCTGCCACGGCCTGTTACAAAAAATCGCTCTCGCACAAAATTATAATACCTGTGTACCTTTGGTACAGGGTATAAAAAGGGATGGAGATGTAATTGAAGGAGGGTGTTGGTCTCGTATCGGAAAAACCCCACTCTACTCGTCTAGGAAGGACGCTCATCCACGATTCTCACTTAAAAAATGGATTTTCCCAGTGAGTTTCCTCACTTAAAAAGGTCATTGGGCACTAACCCGATACCGACCACTTAAAAACAATCATATTTTCCCACACTCATTCCACCTACACTTAAATAAATGTGTGACAATATGCTCAATTAGCCCTCCAAATGAGGATTGGGTGAAAAGGATACATTTATAACGGATTCTTAAGAATGTTGAGATACACTTAAAAAAGAGGTGAAGATAAGGTTAAGAAGGAATGTAAAGTGTTTGTCCAACATTTTTCTGTTTAGATTTTTGTGAGTTTGTGTATAGTCTAGTTGTGACTTAAGAATCGCTTCTAGTTTGTGATTTAAACGGTTCTGAGCGAAAAATAAAAATAAAATAAATAGCGAAAAAGCTTAAAAAGTTGAGTGAAAGTTACATATCATAACATATCAACCATCATCAATACCACCACCTTTGTCATTTGTCCATTTATTGGCATAAATGTGTTTGGGTATGACAATGATAAGGATAAGACAATTGGATCTTATTTTTCAAATGGAATGGAGAAGCCCGATAGCCCATTCCCCGAAATCCATGGACTTTACGTATGGATTAAAAATATTTCTCGGTAAGCACAAATAACTTTAAGAAAAAAAAAAAATATTTACAAAAATAAATAAAATTAAAAAATACATGATAATATACTAACTCAACTTAATTATTTCTTTATAGCCTTCTATCTTCTTAATTGGGGAAAGAGTAAAACAAACGCTGCAACAAGTGCCTCTCCTTCTCAACGAGTGAGGTGAGGGCAGATGTAGCAATATGGTGAGCGAACGACCTAATGAAACTGAGCTGTCGTTTAAAAATACCCATAGACAGCTGGAAGTACGCTTCGCGGTGTATGCAGACTTTAAGTGCATACTCGAGTCCACACCAATAGATGTAAGTGAGAAAACACAAATAGTGAAAAGCATATACCGATAACCTTTGCGTGTTATATTAGGTGTTCGTTCAACCCTTCCTTAGAAAAATTTGTAACAATGTCAGATTCAAATATCATGCGCGCTTTTGTTGATTATTTAACTTCCGATTTGTTCGATAGATAACAAAATTACATGACTTATATAGTTCTGCTTCAAATGAGTCCACAGTTCTCTTATGATTTTGCTGAAGCCTTTAATTATCATATATGTAAGGAAATTTTAGATAGATTTTTTGATGCGCTGGAATCATATGAAAGTGCATGCAAAATATACCAGTATGTTTAGCACCAAAACAGTCTTTACAAGCAGTACGAGAGTTATTGTATTCAAATTGATTTATTTATTCTCAAGCTGCTTCAGCACTATTTATGATGAAAATTAATAGAAAACTTTATTATTATCCTATGATTTTGTGTGGAGACTTTATCATAAACTTTGCAGATGTCAAAAATCAATCATTAATTGAATTTTTATATGCAGAATTTGATTTAACGATGCACAACAAAATATAAAACTACTATTTATGCAGTATTCACTATATAAATAAATAGATTGAAATAGATCAGGATATTTGATGTATGTGGATGCTATTAATTTATACGGATGGGCAATGCCTGAATCACTTTCATATAGTGACTTCAAATGGATGGAACAATCAGAAATTTAATTATTAGACCTAGACTTAGAATTAGACTTAAAATATCCATACTCGCTTCACGACGAACATAATCCCCTACAAATTTGTTTATCTTACCCTTGAAAATTTTAAAACCCCCAAAATTAATAGCCGATCTGTGTAATAAACAGGAATATATTATTCACTACAAATCTTTACAGCAGTGTTTAATGAACGGAATGGTGCTCAAAAAGTATGCTTCAATTTAAGCAGAAAGCCTAGCTTAATATGCAAATTTATATTAACATAGAACATAGGACTAAGGCTAAAAACAATTTTGAGAAAAACAAAAGCGTCTACGGGAAACCTGTGGAAAACAATTTAATCGCAAAGATATACGCTTAATTACAGAATGGGAATCCCCTGTAGATACACAAAGTCGGCGCCCTACGTTAGGTGCGAGAGAGCTAATAGCTAAGTCCAAATTTCATATTGCAACAAAGTTTTGTGAAAACATCTATGCTATCCACATAAATCAATTGCATAACGATTGTTATATATACAACAATATATATAATATTACTAGCGGACCCGGCGAACTCCAATTTTACGACTTCATATAACCCCAGAGTAATAATAGAACATTGGTAATTCAAATTTGTTGTGAAATTTTTTTTGACTCGAAATCAGTGGAAAGCGATGTTTTGTTATCCGGTGCAAAAATAAATAATGATGACGGCTTTCCCACACGCGAACAGGCTACGTATAACTGTCCATGTGAAAATCATTGATATTCTAGATTTTTCCCGCAGACTTCCAACGATTGGCCTTGCGATTTATTGATTGTCATCGCAAATGCCAATCCAACTGGGAACTAAATCCTCTTGAATTGGAATGGAAGATCTGTTGGAATAATCGGAATTCGTGGGACAAGAACTTCCTCTCTGTTAAATTTCCACTTGATGATCGTCTCTAAAACCACGTTGTTCATTAGTTCCTTAACGGACAACCGCGTACCGTTGCATAATCTCGGATGATTTAGATTCCGCGGCATTATAATAACTGATCCCACCTTCAGTTGCAAATTATGCGACGGAAATCTTGGCACATCCAGTGAGCTCAAAAATTCTGTCGGATAGTTTGTCGCTTCATCCTCGTCCGTCACGCTGTCAACGGATCTGTATCAATGCAGTTCTCCAGCGATTTGACTTTTAATAACGAAATTCAAACTATGTACGTCCTTATTCTTCTGTGCTAATATTGCCCGCTCACTAATCCAATCGATATTTTTATAATTTTGTGCAATGTCGGGAAACACTTTTGTGATGAGTTCCTCTTTCGATGATGTGAACTCGCAAAAATTTGCTGGAAACGATATTAGTCCAGTCGAAACATCAACAGGAATTTCACCATTGCCGAGCGCCGGCAGTTGTCTCGAGAATTCAGCAGCGGATGGGTCATTCTGCAATGCGACTCTCATGTTCGTGGTCAATTTAAACTTCTTGACATATCGCCACAAAGAGGACGATTTTAGGCATGAATTAAATTTATCGGCAGCTGTAGAGTGTGCAGTTCGACCGCCTTCCAACAATGTTGCAGCAATGCCAGATGATGCAACAGAAAACGCAATTTGAGATCTTGACCGAATCGTTGCCAGAATCAATGAAATGACGAATGTCTTGCCTGTCCCACCAGGAGCATCGATAAAGTATAAGCCTCCTGTTTCATCGTCAACAACCTTCATCATCGAATCGTACACTTTCTTCTGCTCGGCATTTAAAAGCGGCACATTTGTACGGGCTCTTTCGGCCAGGTTATCGTGATTGTAGTGTTGCTCCCGTTGAAATTCGCGATTGAAAGTATCGTGCACTGAACGATTTGGCGCTGGCATTCCCACGGTCGATAGTACACTGCCGCACATAAGCATGCACTTTTAGTGAACTTGTAAACGCCGGCGCAGAGTAACAAGAACATAGTGAGTGAGGTCTATTCGTGCTGCGGAATACATAAGAGTGAGAGAGTCCACTATATAACTTGAGTGAAAGTTAGAAAGTGGGAAAGGAGAGTGTGAAAGCACAGAGTTGCTGGCATTCTCGATTTGGCAGAGGAAACGAACAGAACTGACAGTGTTCTTATTTTACGATGGAGCTCCCTTCGATATATGTATAGAATAACGATAGAATTCCCTACGAAATAAACTGAAGAAACATATTGAATCGACATCATGTTATTTCCCGAGTCCACCTAGCAATTCACGCGACCCACACCGATCTGGGCAGGACGGGAACAGGACCGCCACGCTGCACAGTGTAAGATTTTGCCAATCTAGGGCGCCTTAATTCAATAACTTTCGTATTTTTTGAGATATCAAATTAAAATTTGAACTGAACATTCTACAAAGCCTAAAGAATTGGATAGATATAAGAAAATATGCGTAGCATTTTGGTTGGCGCCAGAATCTAAAAAAAAATGCATTTCAAAACATAGAAATTAAAAATATATATATTTAAATTTTTTTTCGAGAATTTTAAATAATTTCATATTTTTTGTTGTAATTTTTAACATTAAAAAAGTATTCTGTTTTTAAATTTAGAGACAATTTTTTTTCAATTTTGTATAAAATTTGTGTTTTTGGATATAGGTTTAAGTTTTTAGCTATAACTTCAAGATTATAAGTCAAACCATTAAAAACTAGGGTTTATATTGAACATAATTGACCGAAAAAGAAAAAAAACTTACGTTTAAATTTTTAGCTTTTTTTTAAATAAAAACAAGAAAGGAAGCTAACTTCGGCGCACCGAAGTCGTCCGATTTTCATTAAATTAAAACCGAAATTCAGGAATAATAAAAAGTGGCCAAATATCAAATTTGATAAATATATGTTGAGAAACAGCAGAGTTATTATTTTATCTATTATTTTCCTGATTGTTCCTATGGCAGAAACTATATATACATACAACTATATCCTTGTCAGATTTTCATGAAATTAAAACCGAAATTCTGAAATAATATTAAATGGCCAAATATCAAATATATTGAAAACTGCCAAAGTTATAATTTTTTTCGAAGACTTTTCCGATTGTTCCTATGGCAGCTATATGATATAGTCAACCGATCCGGCCCGTTCCGACTTATGTACGAGTGAGAGTATATAGAAGACTAACTGCAAAGTTTCATTCAGGTAGCTTTAAAACTGAGGGAGTAGTTCGCGTATAATCGGACAGAAGGACGGACAGACGGACATGGCTAGATCGACTCGGCTGCTGGTCCTGATCAAGAATATATATACTTTATAGGGTCGGAGATGTCTCCTTCACTGCGTTGCAAACTTCTGAATGAAATTATAATACCCTGCAAGGGTATAAAATGTAATAATGTCATTTTATAAAGAAATTGTACAGCTTTTTTGGCCGTCAAGCTTATTTGATTCGAGTTTGGTTCAGAGCTATTGTCACCGTATTGATCTTAAGACAATAGTTGGACACATTCTCTGAAAGCTATTAGTGTCTAATTTATGGATATATTTTTAAGAAATATATCATATGATATCAGTAGCACCTCCATAAGATCACCATTTGTATGTACACGCGAAGGTTTCATTATAAACTTGCATTATTTATAAATTTCTGGCTTTATCTTTTCCAAATCTTCAAAATTTGTTTGGAAATTCAAAACAAAAATTTTATTTTTGAAACTGATTCTATATGAATTGATATAGAATAGAATTATATAAGTTTTTTCCCTCCGAAAATAGGAAACATATAAAAACCCCTTACTTTTTGGTATTTTTTTTTCCAAAAAAAGAGAAAAAATGTTAAAGTTGGAAAAAAATATTTTTGTCATTGAAAATAGATAAGGAATAGATCAATTAATATGATAAAAATAATTTTTGGCCGCACCCACTGATTATGCGCTGCAATTAAAAAGACTAAACTTTGTCAACTGATGCTCGCTGCCCAATGCAAGTTTGCAGGCATTTCTAACGTTCCACTTTAAAAATCGTTATCTTCAAAGCAAAAATTTTTAATTTGGTTTGGATTGTGATTTCTTCCAAAAGTGCAGCTTAAAGCGCATCGACTCCAAAAATAATTTTTTCCGGAAGCCCAGTTTTATTGATAAAACGTTCATATTTACCAACAAATACTAAATTAGAACCACAGAAAGAGAGTTATTGGGGAATTAATAGGAGCTGTTTATGAGGAGGCTTAGATGCCTGGCAGTTAGTGCATTGCCTGCATGAGTAAAGCTTCTGTTTGAGGTAGAACACTTACTGATTTATTAATGAAAACTTAACAGTATTTATAGGTACAAAAGTGCTTATGTTAACAGAAATAACGTGTAATAAATGGTGTGGGTTACTGTGAGTGTGTGTTATTGCTAGCTACTGAGACCATTGCCCCAGCTAATTACCTCATATCAGCAGACTATGCATATTCGCGTGGCTTGGTAATTTGATACTTTATTTACGATTACTGCATATTGCTGTGACTGGGGAGTTAATACATAATTGTTATTGTGAATGAATATTATCTATATATATAAAAATGGTGGCAAAAATGTTCGCATTATCATCACAAGAGAACGGCTGGACCGATTTGGATCAAATTTTTTCCAGTTGTTTGTAATTGCCAGAATAAGGCAAATACATAAGAAAATTTTGGTAAAACCTTCTGGAAAAGTCGCTAGAGGCTCAAGAGTTATACACAGTTGATGTAAAACTGTTATTGAACAATAGAAGGCGATGTGGTGTTATTCATAATATAGTGTACATATATGTTTAATTTAAGTCGAATTTTAAAGTTGAGCATTGCAAGACAGAAAATTTCATGAAATAAAATTGCGCATCAGATAAGTAATTTTGTCCCTTCGGAGTGATGGTTATACGTATTATTTATATGTTCTATACCTACAGTCAGCAAAATAATGCCTGCTGTTAGACGATCAAGACGGCGTTCGCGCAATGCAATAAGTAGTCGGAATTTCCGTAATAGTCGGACGCAAGAGGAAAGTGGAGTTTTGAATGCATCGGCACGTGCTCGAATGGCACAGCATCGCGCTGCACAAAACCCACCTCAAGCCCGACAAAATAATAGAAGAAGTCGAACCGCAAATGAAAACTTGAATCGCGCTGCATTCGCATACAATTCTGAAACACCCTACAAGGATCATAGCTGCGTTGTTATTGGTTCATTGTCTGTGGTATGTCAGCATTGTAATGCACTGAAGTTTCGATTGGAAACCCCCGGCTTATGCTGTGCTGGTGGTAAAATTAAATTGCCCGTTTTGGCTCATCCACCAGAGCCATTGTATTCGCTACTTTATGGAAATTCAGCCCAATCAAACAGTTTCCTAAAGCTTGCACAAAAATATAACGGATGCTTTCAAATGACGTCATTTGGAGCCGAGGTTGTTCATCAACCAGGGTACAAGCCAAGTTATAAGGTAATGGCGTCTCTCTATTATCAAAATGAACAACTCCAATTTTTTTTTAAATTGCATCCCAATATTCAGATTCATGGGCAAATTCACCACCGAGCGGGCGCTTTGTTACCACCACAAAACAAAGATCATAAATTCCTTCAGATCTATTTCATTGGTGATTCGGTAGTTGAACTAAATCACCGCTGTGCAATTTACACTGCAACTAAACGTGAAATTATAGAACAATTGCAAAATCTTCTCCATGAGCATAATGAATTGGTCAGGTTGTTCAAAACCGCATTGGATATAATGCATAATGACGAACATAAAATCATTATCAGCGCTGACAAAAGACCCACTGGTAGCCATGCAAGACAATTTAATGCTCCCACTATCAATGAAGTCGCAGTGGTGATTGTTGGTGAGAATGTGGAATCACGCGATATTGTTCTTAAGCGTCGGGATGATGGCCAATTGCAGAGAGTTTATGAGACTCATCGGTCATATGATGCTCTTCAATACCCGTTAATGTTCTGTCGTGGAGAAGATGGGTATCACTTCAACATAAAGATGGTCAATCCAATGACAGGTTTGTATACATTTCTTACATCACTTCTTTTTGATTCTACAACTAAGTTTGAATTAAAATTTTAGGAGAAGAAACGAATAAGAAGGTTAGCTCTATGAATTTTTATGCGTATCGATTGATGATTCGACAAGATGTTGACAATCATCTGTTAAGATACCGCCGTTTGTTTCAACAGTACTGTGTCGACATGTACGTCAAAGTAGAAACGGAACGTCTAAATTTTATTCGTTTTAATCAGTCGAAGTTGCGCTCAGACGAGTACATCCACTTGCGTGACGCAATCGCTACTGAAGGACACGCGGCCAACATCGGTTGTTTGACCATTCTCCCAGCTACTTATGTTGGAAGCCCGCGCCATATGCATGAGTATGCACAAGATGCGATGACGTATGTCCGAAATTACGGGCGCCCGGATTTATTCATAACGTTCACGTGCAATCCAAAATGGCCCGAAATTATCAATCTATTGCTCCCAGGACAAACATCAAGCGATCGACCTGACATCACTGCACGAGTATTCAAGCAAAAGATCACAGTGCTTATGGATTATATTGTAAAGCAGAAGGTTTTTGGCGCAGTTCGTTGTTGGATGTACTCGGTTGAGTGGCAGAAGCGTGGCTTACCACATGCGCACATTCTGCTCTGGATGTTCGACAAGATCCGACCAGATCATATTGATTCGATTATTTCAGCCGAAATACCAGATATACAAACTGATCCCGAGCTGTACTCCATTGTGACAAAGACCATGATCCATGGCCCTTGCGGAGTCCACAACCCAGAATCAATATGCATGGAAAACGGAAAATGCACAAAACGATTTCCCCGTCCGTTGACGGCTGAAACCATCAGTGGAAACGATGGATATCCATTGTATAGGCGTCGTTCTCCAGATGATAACGGCAAATGGATTGAATTAATGGTGAAACGTAACGAAACAAACGTAACAGTAATCGTGGATAACCGCTGGATCGTTCCATATTGCCCGCTTTTGTCGAAAACATTCTCAACGCATTGCAATGTTGAGTACTGCAACTCTATCAAATCCATCAAATACGTTTGCAAATATGTGAACAAAGGGAGCGACATGGCGGTGTTTGGCATTGCTGATCCGAATGCAAACGACGAGGTGACGAAATTTCAACTTGGACGCTACGTTAGTTGTAACGAGGCCATTTGGAGGATGTTTTCATTTCCGATTCATGAACGTCACCCGACTGTCGTGCACTTATCTATTCACTTAGAGAACGGCCAGCGTGTCTACTTTACGGACGCGAACGCAGCGCAAAGAGCAGAACGGCCACCAGCGACAACGTTGACAAATTTCTTTTCGACATGCGAAAGCGATCCGTTCGCAAGGACTTTACTATATTCTGAGATGCCACGCTATTATACATGGAACGCTGCATCGAAGAAGTTTCAACGCCGGAAAAGAGGTGATACTGTTGCTGGCTTCGCTGATGTCTATTCGACTGATGCGCTCGGACGAATATACACAGTTCATCCAAGTCAAGATGAATGCTTCTATCTTCGCTTGCTTTTGGTGAACATTAGAGGTCCTACATCCTTCGACTCGCTGCGTACTGTGGATGGTGTGCTGTGCGCCACTTTTCGGGAGGCTTGCCAACGTTTGAACTTGCTTGAAAACGATACTCATTGGGACTCAACGCTCGCCGATGCCACTGTATCTGCGTCAATGAATCAAATCCATACATTATTCGCAATAATCATAGCTACGTGTCATCCGTCGGACCCAACCGCATTGTGGGAAAAATACAAGGACCAAATGGTGGACGATATTTTGAACAGAGTACGAAGGACAAGTTCTAATTTCAATATTGGCATTAACGAAGATATGTACAACGAAGCATTAGTACGGATCGAAGACATATGCATGCTCATGTGCGGCAGTCTACTATCGACATTGGGAATGCCAGCGCCAAATCGTTCAGTGCACGATACATTCAATCGGGAATTTCTACGGGAGCAACACTACAATCAGGATAACCTGGCCGAAAGAGTTCGAACAAATGTGCCGCTTTTGAATGCCGAGCAGAAGAAAGTGTACGATTCGATAATGAAGGTTGTTGACGATGAAACGGGAGGCTTATACTTTATCGATGCTCCTGGTGGGACAGGCAAGACATTCGTCATTTCGTTGATTCTGGCAACGATTCGGTCAAGATCTCAAATTGCGTTGGCTGTTGCATCATCTGGCATTGCTGCTACATTGTTGGAAGGCGGTCGAACTGCACATTCCGCTTTGAAGATACCCATGAATCTTCTGACGGTTGACCAGCCACCGTGCACGATGAGCAAGAATTCAGCGACAGCAAAATTGATGCGAGAATGCAAAATCATCATTTGGGATGAATGCACGATGGCGCATAAACGAGCTTTAGAGGCCGTTGACCGAACGATGAAGGATTTAAGAGGTGATTCGAGACTATTTGGTGGGGCTTTGATATTGCTGTCCGGAGATTTTCGCCAAACGCTTCCCGTTATCCCGAAATCTACGGCTGCCGATGAAGTTAATGCATGCCTAAAATCGTCCTCTTTGTGGCGATATGTAAACAAGTTTAAATTGACCAGGAACATGAGAGTCGCATAGCAGAATGATCCATCCGCTGCTGAATTCTCGAGACAACTGCTGGCGCTCGGAAATGGTGAAATTCCTGTTGATGTTTCGACTGGACTAATATCGTTCCCAACAAATTTTTGCGAGTTTACATCATCGAAAGAGGAACTCATCACAAAAGTGTTTCCAGACATTGCAGAAAATTATAAAAATATCGACTGGATTAGTGAGCGGGCAATACTAGCACCGAAGAATAAGGACGTAGATAGTTTGAATTTCTTTATTCAAAGTCAAATCGCTGGAGAACTTCATTCATACAGATCCGTTGACAGCGTGACCAACGAGGATGAAGCGACCAACTATCCGATAGAATTTTTGAACTCACTGGATGTGCCAGGAACTCCACCGCATAATGTGCAACTGAAGGTGGGATCAGTTATTATAATGCTGCGGAATCTAAATCATCCGAGATTATGCAACGGTACGCGGTTGTCCGTTAAGAAACTAATGAACAACGTGATTCAAGCGACTATAATCAAGGGCAAGTTTAAAGGAGAGGAAGTTCTTATTCCACGAATTCCGATTATTCCAACAGATCTTCCATTCCAATTCAAGAGGATTCAGTTCCCAGTTCGATTGGCATTTGCGATGACAATCAATAAATCGCAAGGCCAATCGTTGGAAGTTTGCGGGATAAATCTGGAATATCAATGTTTTTCGCATGGACAGTTATACGTAGCCTGTTCACGTGTGGGAAAGCCGTCATCATTATATATTTTTGCACCAGATAACAAAACAAAAAATATTGTTTATCAGATCGCTCTCCACTGATTTCGAGTCAAAAAAAAATTTAACAACAAATTTGAATAACCAGTGTTCTATTATTACTATGGGGTTATATGAAGTCGTGAAATTGGGCCGAGACAAAGTTCGCAAGGTCCGCTACAAAAAAATTTAACCAAGACAAAAAACATCAATTAGGGGCGAGACAAGGTTCGCCGGGTCCGCTAGTTGCTTATAATTAAATAATGCTGCGACTGAACATTCTCCCGGCCGTTAAACAAGTGTTCAACCTTCGCTAAAGTCAAACGAAAAACTTCGTGGGGTAGGTTCTGGTGGTGGTTGTTCCGTGTTCTGCCTGGGTTCGGGTGTCCGGCGTATTGGTGTCCATTTGCCGACTGTTCGTCTGAGAGCCCATGCAATGCCTAATAGTATTGTCATTGCTAAGGCCACATAGGCAGCTATTTGATGATGCCGAGGAGTGGTGATTTGATCCTTCCAGTTGGTCTTTTTCAAAGTGGCACACTGTTTTTGCAAGGCGCCCAGTTCCTCCAAGCTGACTTCCTTGGCTGTAGTTCCTTGGACTGGCTCGGGTGTTTCCTTTAGGCTAGTCTCTGGGATATTGCCAAAACGAACATATGTCGCCTTCGTTTCGCTGACCATAGTACTAAATGTGCTCACGCTAATTTTTGAGTTGCGTGGTCTTTTGAATGTTCCTGATGCTGTTTTCACATCTACGACTCGGATTTGGTTATCCTTGCCTGGATATGTTTTTACTATCCGTCCAATGGGCCAGCTCATTACCGGTACGTTTTCTTCTTTTTCCAGTACTAGTAATCCTTCTTTGGCATTCTGCGCCATGGTTTTCCATTTGGTGCGCATTTGCAGTTCTTGTAGGTATTCCATGAACCACTGATTCCAGAACGATTGTTTGAGCCTGAATACTAACTCCCATCTTTTGACCAAAGTTTTTTCAGGTCGGGCAATATTCGCATCTGGAAGCGCCACTAGAGGTTCACCAAATTGAAAATGACCTGGAGTGAGCGCCGATGTATCTGTAGGATCAGCTGACATCGGAGTGATGGACCTTGAGTTGAATATCGCCTCGTCCTCAATGATTACCGTGTTGAGCTCTTCAAATGTTAATGATGATATTGCTGTGACTGATACCAGTAGCCGTTTCGCAGATTTGACTGCAGCTTCCCATAGGCCGCCAAAAAATGGTGCCCGAGGTGGTATAAACTTGAATTCCACCTGATTCTTGCTGCATTGGTTTATGATCCGTGTTTGGGTATTTTCTGTGAAGATTGTTCTTTCTAACGCCTTTAATTGGTTGTTGGCACCGACAAAGTTTGTTGCGTTGTCACAATGGATGGTCTGACATTTTCCTCGTCGCCCCAAGAATCGTCGAAAAGCGGCTAGGAAAACCTCTGTCGTCAGTTCACGTACTAGCTCCAGATGAACTGCTTTAGTGGCAAAACAGCAAAACACTGCAATATAAGCCTTATCTGGTCTTTTTCCACGGATTTTATGATGGATCCAAATGGGGCCGCAGTAGTCGACTCCAAAGTTGAAGAATGGCCGAGCCTGTTGCACTCGGTCAACCGGTAAATTACCCATTATTTATTGCATCAATTTAGGTCGTGCCTTTGTGCATCTGACACAACTTATGTATGATGCTCTTGACCATCGTTTTGTCATTAAAATTCCAATATTGCTATCTAGCTATAGCTCTCAACGCTTGGGCTCCGCAGTGCATGTTCTCTTCATGCATCTCCCGTAGCAGCATCTTAACTATTGGATCATTGTACGGAAGCAATATCCAATCTCCCTCCGACTCTGATGAGTCCGTCAGTTCCGATTATCGGAGACAAGGAGATGATTGAGCTTCTCTTGTCCACCGTCTTGTGGATGTTAAGCTGTGTACGTTCAATACCAAATTCAATTTTCTGAATGGTGCCTAGGATGATTGTCCTAGCGTGAGTCAATTTAGCCGCACTCAATGTGGTTGTAGGAGCTCGGTTTCGTTTATTACAAAAGCGCATCATATATGCTATGATGCGTTGTAGCTTATGGAAGGAGTTGCCGTGGTTGCAGCTGTATAGTTCGCTTCCCAGTGGATCTTGGCATGTTGGCAGACTTACTTGCTTCACTCTACGTTCTAAATCGATGGGAGCGAAGGTCCGTACTTTTGAGAGCCGTGCAGAAACAGAGGTCCATATACCCAAAGGTTGTGCTCTGCTAACTTGCTTGCGGCAATTCCTCTCCACAGTACGTCTGCTCGATTATTCGCGGATGACACATGACGCCATTGAGCTCGATGCGACACCGCTCGGATTTTCGCGATCCGGTTGGCCACGAACGTGTGGTATGATGATGCAGATGCATTTATCCAGGACAGGACTACAGTTGAATCAGTCCAGAAATACCCTAATTCCTTGTCCTCAGGCATACGTAGATCCTTTCTGACTCTATGGGTCAATTCAGCTCCCAAAACTGCAGCACATAATTCTAGCCGTGGTAACTTGATACTTGATTATTTTTGTATGTAGCTCGTACA
Organism: Drosophila anomelani; assembly: GCA_035045905.1. Lineage (NCBI taxonomy): Eukaryota > Metazoa > Arthropoda > Insecta > Diptera > Drosophilidae > Drosophila > Drosophila anomelani. Next base: position 146,843 of record JAWNOO010000157.1, read on the forward strand.
TACACTGCCGCTCCGTATGCTCGTTCTGAAGAATCGACAAAAGTGTATAGCTCTTGCGTGACTGGCACCTTTCCTTCAAATATGTGCCTTGGGATTTGCATTTTGCAAATCAGCGCGATAATTTTTCCAGTCCAGCTGAAGGTGTTGAGGAAGCTCGTCGTCCCAGCCCATCTTTAATTCCCAAAGTGTTTGCATAAACATCTTAGCTTTGATCACAACCGGGGCAAATAATCCTAATGGATCGAATATTTCCGATGACTCTGAGCTGACCATCCGTTTGGTGATGGTTGAGGCTTTTCTTCTTTGGGATCGCCCACATAGCTGATCCTTTTGTGGCATCCAAAGTAAACCCAACGTCTTAACACTATATTGTTGTAGTGTTTCGTCTACAAAGCACCACTTTCGGAGCTTGAATCCGGACGGCAGTAGTATCTTGTTCTATTCCTGTTGAATCTGGATGGCCTTTGGGATGCTGTCTGCTCCTGTGAGACAGTCGTAAACGTAAAAATCATGTTTGAGTACAGATGACCCAAGCGGTAGCTGGTTTTTGCTTTTCTCGGCCATATAATCCAAGCATTTAGTAGCAAGGAATGCGGCTGATGTGGTACCGTATGTGACGGTTTTAAGCCTGCAACTTTAGATCCGCCATACGATTAACTGATGGAACTGGTGATCAGGGTGCATCCACACTTGGCGATACATCTTCTCTACGTCTGCGGTAAACACGTATCTGTGGGTGCGAAATCGTAGCAGAATTGCAAACAGTTCGCTCTGTACCGTGGGCCCAGCATACAATATATCATTCAATGATTTATTGCTTGTTGTTTTACAGGAAACATCAAAAACTACCCGCAGTTTTGTGGTACTAATTTCGGGCTTTAATACACAGTGATGTGGAATGAAATAGTAATCCGAGGGTAGCTGTGTGGGATGCACCAGCTTCATGTGTGCAAGACGTTCATGCTCTTCCAAAAAGTCTACGTATCCTTTCCAGACTTCTGGTGTCGTTCGTCGTTCTAAAGCCAAGAATCTATTTGTTGCTGTTCTCTGAGATGCCCCCAGGGCTGAAGTTCCTTCAGAGAATGGAAGTTTTACAATGAATTTTCCATCTATTGTAACCTGTAGAATTGCTACGAAATGAGATTCGCAGTGAGCTTCAATTGGAGGTCGAGCCTTTTTTTTTGGTATCTAGATTCTCTAGTGTTCAAAATCGCTCTAGTAGCGTATTAACCTCCTCTTCGGTGGTTGCCACTGCACAACATGCCACTGAGTCGTGCTCAGCAGGAATTCTTCCGGCCACAATCCATCACAGCTTTGTATTCTGGAGGATTTTTCCTGGTTTGTCAAAGTTTAGATCGGCCAGGGTGACGTTGTTCGTGATTTGAATTTGTGAGGCAATTAATTCATGAGCTGGTTGATCAGCTATGATATGCGGCAGCACAAAAGCTTCTAATTGTTGAGCAAAGTCATTGTGCATTGACTTCATGAGAACGTTTGCTCCAGCTCGGCTGGTTTTTGGGTTGCCTCCAATGCCCTTTATGCGTAATGATGCATTGTCTCCAGGTGCAGCAATGTCTTTTATCGCATTTAAAACACATACTGCCTCGGCAATCCTTGGCCTTGTGGTTACTGCTGAAACAGTTTACACACAGTTTTTGTTTTTGCACCCAGTTGAGTTGTTCGGGTACTGTTTTGTTGCGGAAATCATCGCATTTGTAAAGCAAATGAGTCCGTTTCAAGAAAGGACAACTTGGTTGCCTTCCAGCGCTGGCAGAAGTGCATGTTGGGCTCTTCTGCTCCTTTTTTGGATGTTGACTGCGTTTTCCTGTTTCTAGTCATCGGCTTCGCTGGTCCAGGAAGCTTAGTTAGTGTCAAGCCCTTGAAGCTCTCTTGAACCGTCTAACGATTGTTCGTATAGGGCTCTATTCGCAAAATCTAATATTTGCTCGATGATGGCAATTATGATTGTATCCCAGCTGGATATAACAATACCTAGTGCCTTTAATGATGCTAGAGACTCAAACTGTTGTGATACAACTTGTTCATGCTGAACAAAGGGACAATATCGCCAGGGAGGCATCTCTGGGAAATAATGTACCTGTCGCCATATTTTTTCTTGTACGTTTTTACCACTGAGAAAATAAAACCCGAACGAGTCGGATCGTCACTAGCATCATCACCAATCTTTTCTACCAGCTATTTATTTTGGGAATCTTGGGATCGCAACTACCCGGCCCCCGATGACAACATTTGGTCCTTCGAGCCGGATATATTCCAGCGCTTTGCCAAGATAAGTACGGTGCCGAAATTCCCACCATATATGTATGTACATACATGCATATACATGTAGATATATTGCTGCATCTAATTTATGTAAAACAACACTACAAACTCCTGTGCAGTAGTATATGCCCCGCTCCTATACATCTTCTAACTGAGCCAGTATCCAAGAAGGCTTACATCCAGGTTTTTTTTTATACATAAAAAGCCATACATCCACACCGATTTCCTTGGCGAACATACGCAATTGCATACACATATGTATATGTACGTTGTCGGTTTATAAACATACATATGTACATACATGACTTGGATCACAAATCGGCGGCATTTAAAAGAAAAACAAAAAAAAAACACATCCCATCCACAACAAATATATGTGCATATTTTCCATCCAGGTGTTTCACTTCACAATAACACAACAAAAAAAAAGATAAATAAAGTTAACTCCCTCCTCTAGCTGACCGATCATACGTGCATATACATACATATATGCACATATCCATACAAATTGCTGGACCGGCAATTGAAAATCGGCAGTGTCGCCGCATCCGAACTTAAACAACGTGAAACAAACAAAATTAAAAAAAAAAAAACAAGAAAGGAAGCTCACTTCGGCTCACCGAAGTTTGTATACCCTTGCAGAATTTAAACAAAAAATTCAAACCGAAATTCTGAAATAATAATTAGTTGCCAAATCTCAAATTTGATTGCAATGGTTTGAAACACGGCTAAGCTATGGTTTTTTATTTTCCTAATTGTTCCTATGAAAGCTATAGGATATAGTTGACTGATTTTCATGAAATTAAAACCGAAATTCGGAAATAATATTAAATGACCAAATATCAAATTTGGTGAAAATTGGTTGAAAACTGACAAAGTTATAATTTTTTCTTTTATTTTCCTGATTGTTCCTATGGAAGTTATAGGATATAGTCAGCCGATTTTCATGAAATTAAAACCGAAATTCGGAAATAATATTAAATGGGCAAATATCAAATTTTGTGAAAATTGGTTGAAAACTGACAAAGGTTTAATTTTTTTTCGTAGAGTTTTCCGATTGTTCCTATGGCAGCTATATGATATAGTCGTCCGATCCGGCCCGTTCCGACATATGTACGAGTGAGAGTATATAGAAGCCTAACTGCAAAGTTTCATTCAGATAGCTTTAAAGCTGAGGGACTAGTTTGCGTAGAAACGGACAGACGGATATGGCTAGATCGACTCGGCTGTTAATCCTGATCAAGAATATATATACTTTATAGCGTCGGAGATGTCTCCTTCACTGCGTTGCAAACTTCTGACTGAAACTATAATACCCTGCAAAGGTATAAAAAAAAGGAGAAATCAGCATTTTTATTATTTTTTGTTTGTTTATTCTGCATAGTACATACATATGTATTGGCCGCCAAGGTAGCAACACCATTACCATACGCGGCACAATCACTTGGGTCTTGTTTACATTTTTTCTTTTTTTGGCTTGTTTTTTTTTCAATTGTGTACTGATTTCTTCCACGCGATATCCAGCGCCCCTATATTTTCCAATTCGTGGATATCGTTTCCGATTATTTTGTGGTACGCTTTATCCAGCGTTCAAACATTTCTTTCAAAGCGATAAACATCAGTTGTTTTGATTAATCCTTTTTCTACACGTTCCAGCCCACAGTATTTTCGACAAAATTTATTTTTCCCCGAATAATTATTTCTACACATTTTTTTTCCTTTTCGTACCCAAATCGATAAAAACTTTTTTCGACTAATTCCTTAAACGCGTTATCCAGCGTCATTGTATTGATTTTGGAATCAAGAGCATCTTTTTTTGATCAATTGGTTCTAAGCGTTATCCAGAGCCCCCATATCTTTCAAATCGAGTACATCCGTGCAAACGCGTCATCCCGCGCCCCCGTATTGATTTGAAACCGATAGCTTTTCTTCGACTAATTTCTTCTGCGCCTTATCCAGCGCCCTCGTACTTTTCCGAATCAACAACAGCTTTGTCGATTATTATTGGTTATTTACGCTTATCCAGCGTTCCTGCACATCCAAATCGATAAACATAATTTTTCGATTAAATCGTTTTTTTTTACGCTTATCCAGCGCCAATGTATTGATTTGAAATTTATAGCATCCGTTTTCGATTAATTTGGTACACGTTATCCAGCGTCCTCATACTTTTCCGAATTGATATCAGTTTTTTCGATCATTATTTGTTTATTTACGCTTATCCAGCGTCCCTGCACTTCCAAATCGATAAACATAATTTTTCGATTAACTCGGTTTTTTCTCGCGCTTAACCAGCGGGCCTAAAAAGAGTTTAACATGCCAATCGGCGACGGTGAGGAACCAAAATCCCGTCTGACCGATTCTAAGGCGGAGGCTTCTCACAGAGCCAGGGCAACGAGTGAATCCTCTGCGCTTTCCGAAAGCGAAAATCCCTCTCGAAGCAAAAGCACATTGACAACCACCACTCCACTTAAATCTGCGAGCACGTCGCTCGATGTTCCACCGTCTGCACCATCCACAAAAGCCGCAAAATCAGTCGTGTCTCCCCACGTCACTAGAGCAACTGGAAGAATGGCTCAAGCTGAGGGAGACAAGGCCTTGATAAAATTCATGACCATAACCGATAGGATGGGTCAGTTCGAAGCCAGAGTCAACACCCCGGCTGACAAAGGTCCGTCCATCCACACGAGTAGGGTTCGACTTCAGCAGATCAGGTCCCTCTGGGATAAGGTGGAAAAGGAATACGAGACGTGCTTCGAAGTTCTTGCCAGTTTAAACTGCAAAGACACAATAACAGTCATGCAATCCAAGTATGACTACTGTTATACCGTTTACGAGCGGTGCGCAGCAAGCCTCAATGAAATCATTGAAGAGGCAAGAGCGCAACAGTCGGTTCAGTCCACCAATCTGACGCCGTCTCAGGGCGGATGTCGCTTACCTCCAGTCGAGTGCGAAGTTTTCAATGGTGACTATGTTCAATGGCCCACATTTCGGGACCTTTTTCAGCCATCTATATACGCAATCCTCGGCTTTCAGAAGTCGAGAAACTGTTCCATCTCAATGCCAAAACTAGCGTCGAGGCCAAATTCATTGTTGCCTTATCTCCGTTAACCAATGATGGGTTTGAATAAGCGTGGAGAAACTTACAGAATCGGTTCGAGAATAAGAGGCTGCTGGTCAACAGCCAATTAAAGATTTTGTTCAATTTACCTTCTGTTACCCAGGAATGCGGCCAATCCTTGAAGCATTTAGAGAGCACTATACAAGGGTGTTTAACGGCCTTGCATATAGCAAAGATAGAAACCACTAATTGGGATTGCCTGCTCGTTTTTCTATGCTCTTCTAAATTGCCAAAGTTAACTTTGTCTCTATGGGAACAGTCCCTTCTCAGCAAGTCTGATATTCCACTCTGGGCCGAATTCCAGGCTTTCTTACAGTTTAAGCCATATGTGAGTGCTCCATCCAGGGCATTGAGGGCTGACAATAGCTCGCGGTCAATCCAGACCTTTGAAAACAGAGTTACGGTAAATCCACAATCCTGTAAACTCTGTGCATAAGCGAATCATTCAATCCGACTATGTCCTCTTTTCTTACGAATGTCAGTCGCAGATCGGGAGAAGCATGTAAAACAGCAGAAGTTGTGCTTAAACTGTTTCGCAAGAACGCATCTGCTCAGGGACTGCAACAGCTCGCATAATTGCTATACCTGCAGTGGACATCACAATACACTCCTGCATCGCAGCGGCACTCCACCAGTCCACTCATCCACAACAGTCCAGCAACATATACAGTCCACTCCATCGACGGGTCAATCAAATGTGCAAATGTGTACGGCGTTAATAGAAGTTTGCCATTTGGGCATCAAATACTCAGCACGGGCACTCATCGACTCAGGTTCCGAGGCAACCATTATCTCAGATCGGTTGTTCAACCTAATTAAGTTGCCTTATGAGGCTATCCAAGCTCAAGTTTCCGGAGTCAACCGTTCCGTTGCAGCTCAGCGCCGTAAGCGGTGTCAACTCAGCATAGGTTCTCCCGTCAAGCCCCATATCCAGATTGAGACCTGTGCGTATGTGTTACCCCAGCTAGCTGGGAATCTCCCATCCTACACTCTACCAGAGGACTCATTAAAGGATTTTCCACCGTTGCAACTAGCAGATCCAAGTTTCTTCCGGAGCTCGCAGATTGACGTGCTTATTGGTGCCGATATCCTGCCATCGATCGTTCTCAGCGGCTCCCATTCCAATATTTGCGGAACACTCCTGGGTCAAGAGACCATATTCGGGTCGATTCTTTGCGGTCCTATTACAACGAGTCCCACAAGCAGAATCTGCTCCTTTTCAGCCCGATTAGCAGTCACCGAGTCCAAGCTAGACAGCAACCTCACAAAATTTTGGGAGGTGGAGGATGTTCCAGTGAAGCTGGTAAAGGAATCCACCTCGGTTTGCGATTAGAACTTTATCCGATCTACGAAAAGAAACGAGGATAAATGGTATGTTGTTTCGTTGCCCTTTAAAGAGCCGGAGAACGTTAAGCTGGGTCATTCCAGACCCATCGCACTGGCGCAGTTCCTCTGAAACGAAATTCGACTAGGTAAAGATCTTCCATTGAAGGAGCCATACGACTCAGTGATTCAAGAGTATTTAGATTTAGGTCATATGCACCAAGTCTCTCCTAACGACTCCAGCAGTTTTTATCTGCTTCATCACGCGGTCTTCAAACCAGATAGCACCACGACGAAAGTTCGCGTCGTGTTCAATGTTTCCAATCCCTCATCAAACGGGAACAGCCTCAATGATATCTGTAAAGTGTAAGAAGGCTTAGATGCCTGGCAGATAGCGCATAAACTATTTGCCTGTTTGTTGTCGCAACTAGCACTTGGAACTAGGTGGACGGTTTGGAGTGTGTGAGTGCATGAATTGTTCTAGGGGAACGGTTTGGTTGGTTGAGGGTCTGAAGACACAGCGACAGCCTCTGATGCATGAATAAAAGCTCTTGGGTTGGCGTTAGAACTCTTACTGACTTTATTAATGAAACTTAACAATATTTATAGGCACACAAAAGCTTATGCTAACAGAAATAACGTATAAGAGAAGTGTGCGGTTACTTGTGAATGTGGGTTGTGTTGCGACCTGAGACCATCGCCCCAAGTTCATTTCCTCGTCTCAGTTGACCATGCATGTTCGCTTGACCTGGTAAATGATACTTTATTTACGACAAATGCAGGTCACTGTGACTGAAGAGTTGTTACATAATGTGTGTTGTGTTTTGAGATATTCTTACTTATGACTACATACTGCTGCGACTGAACATTCTCCCGGCCGTTGAGCAAGTGTTCAACCTTCAATTACGTCGAACAAGAACCTTTGTGGGGTAGGTTCTGGTTGTGGTTCTTCCACGTTCTGCCGGGCTTCGGGTTTCCAGCATGTTGGTGTCCATTTGCCGATCGTTCGTCTGAAAACCCATGCAATGCCTAATAACATTGACATTGCTAAAGCCACATAAGCAGCTATTTGATGGTGCTGGGGAGTGTTGATTTGATTTTTCCAGGTGGTTTCTTTTAGTTTGGCCAGTTGGTGCTGCAAAGCGCCCAGTTCCTCCAAGTTGACTTCCTTGGCTGCCGTTCCTTGCAGTGGCTCAGGTGTGTTCTTATGGTCCATCCTTGTGATGTTACCAAAACGAACATATGCCGCCCTTGTTTCGCTGACTACGGTGCTGAATGTGCTCACGCTAATTTTTGAGTTGCGTGCAATGCAGCCTGGGGCCAGTGACAATAAGCCTGCGTGTGGCAAACATCCACCTGTTTTGCTGATGCGTTGCTGACCACCACAGCTCGGCCCTCGACTGAGAGACCTCGCAGATAGTTTCCGTCTTGTTATTAAACAACTGGAATTCACACCGATTTTCCACGCTGAATGTGGCTTTGATGGTTGAAACAGATGTGCTCGTCGTGTGGCAGTTCTAGACCTGCTTGAATTCATCCTTGGTCAATCCCATGAACTGATCTCTATGGGCATTGACGGCTATGATTTCGGTTTGTAGCCTGAATTGCTGCCAGCTTCCAGCCTTCCATGTTGGGATCGCCATAATGCTGAACACTTCCTGTTGAGTTACAGACACCAGTGACAGCGATATCTTAAAGATGACGTGGCTGATCGTTGTGGTGCCTTCGGCCTGCATAATTTTATAAAGCTGGATAATATTAGCCGATGCTACTGGAAGCAGTTGGCCAATATTCCCCTGTCGCTCCAATATGGTTTTATATCGTAATATACAATTATTTTCCATTCGGAGATTGCCATTCTGGATGTACCCAGCCGTTCATAGAATGTTCCTGGCTGGCTGCAAACGGAGTTATGTTGACTGACTGCGTTTTCCTGTTCCCAGCACTCGACTTCGCTGGTCCAGGAAACCTAGTATCGTATCGAGCCCTTGAAGCTCTCTTGAGCCGTGTAAGGATTGTTCGTATAGGGCTCTATTCGCAAGATCCAATTTTTGCTTTAAGATGGCAATTATGATTGTATCCCAGCTGGATACATCAATGCCTAGTCCCTTTAATGATGCTAGAGACTCATTTGATGTAATATACAATTCCTTAAGTGACTGTTTGTTTGCTGTTGCAGAAGGCGATTGAGAATCGTATCTGCTACATGGCGGGGATTGTTGTATGCATCACCTAGTATTTCCCATGCGCTCATGTAGTTCTCCGTTTTCAGATCGATATGCCTTATAAGTCTCTCTGCCTCTCCGGTCACAGTGGTTTTAAGGTACCACATCTTCCTGACTGTGGGCATGATGGTGTCATGTACCATGCATCTGAACAAATCGAAGAATTGCGTCCATTTGAGTAGATCCCCATTGAACTTGGGGATGCTGACTCTGGGCAAGTGTACATCTTCATTGCTTGATGTGTTGGTTTGTGCCCCCAGGACTTTCTGTACTTCCATTTCTAGTCGGAGGAACGACTGCATGTCGTATCCCTCCCTGACCGGGTCTTCGTACTCTTCATGGATCGAGAAATGGATCTCTTGGTATTGGGACCACAATGAGTTTATTGAACTCCTTGATACGGCCCTGCCGGTCTCTGAACATTGTTTCAGAGCCCGTTTGATTGAGTCGGCGATTGCCCTTTGTCGCTGACATGCTGATATCAGCTTACGTGCAGGTTGCGCTAAGCTTGCAACGTCTGCAGTTTCCCGGCCATTGCTCGCGGTTGCCTGATTTGGGGCATTGCTTGAGCTCTGAGCCATTGAGTCGACTATAATATTCCTATATTTATCGTATGAATCACGACAGTCGACGTAGAACTTTAAATATTCTTCGGTTCTATATGTTGCAGGAATATTTTTGTCCTTCTCCGCAAATCGATTCCATACTTCATCGATTGCGACCAACTTTGTTTGGTAATATGCTGGATTTAATTTTCTATCCGCTGAATCTTTTCTAAAGTTGCGGATAAGCCTTGCGATCTCTTGACTGATCTCTTCCTGCAAGTCTAATGCCTCTTTGACTGCTTGCTCCTCCTTGTTAGACATATTGATAATTGTTTAATTTCCTGACCGTTGGGAGTGTTTTATTTGCTTTGACAGCTGGATACGCTCCTATTCGCAACCGTGGTGTGGTCGAAGGAATTAACAATTGTTCAATAGACTTGGAGGATCTAGAACTCTAGAAAGGATTTGAAGGCTCTTGACTGTGTAATGACAGCGTCAAAACAGAATCCCAAAAGTTACGGATTCTTTCCTGCGGAAGGTTCCCAAGAGTTACGAAACTTTCCCTGTTGGTTCCCAATGTTCTATGACAAGAGTGAAATTCTGGAAGACTCCCAAAAGTTACGGAATCTTCCTGGGGTTCTGACGTATTCAGGACAATTTCCTGTGAGTCAGGGCTCACCAATGGTATTTATGGCGAGTGAAAATTAGGAAATCCCAAGAGTTACGGATTATCCTGCGGGAGGTTCCTATGAGTTAGCGGAAATTTCCCTACGTTGACGTCCACGGCTAGCGTGTTCGTCGGGCGAAAATGCATCAGAAGCTGTCGCTGAGACTTGAAGCGACGTGGAAAGATTCCCAAGAGTTACGGAATCTTTCCTGTTCGATGACAGTGTCGAGGAGGTTCCAAGAGTTACGGAACTTTCCCGTTCGATGACAGTGTCGAAGAAGGTTCCCAAGAATTACGGAACTTTCCTAAGAAGGATCAGGAAGATTCCCAAGAGTTACGGAATCTTCCTGGGGGTCCACGGCTAGCGTGTTCGTCGGGGTCACCAAAATGTTTTTTGGCGAGTGTGAAAAAATCAGGAAGATTCCCAAGAGTTACGGAATCCTTCCTGTTGGTTGACGTGTTCGTCGGGGTCACCAAAATGTTTTTTGGCGAGTGTGAAACAAAAATCAGGAAGATTCCCAAGAGTTACGGAATCCTTCCTGTTGGTTGACGTGTTCGTCGGGGTCACCAAAATGTAAAGTGTAAGAAGGCTTAGATGCCTGGCAGATAGCGCATAAACTATTTGCCTGTTTGTTGTCGCAACTAGCACTTGGAACTAGGTGGACGGTTTGGAGTGTGTGAGTGCATGAATTGTTCTAGGGGAACGGTTTGGTTGGTTGAGGGTCTGAAGACACAGCGACAGCCTCTGATGCATGAATAAAAGCTCTTGGGTTGGCGTTAGAACTCTTACTGACTTTATTAATGAAACTTAACAATATTTATAGACACACAAATGCTTATGCTAACAGAAATAACGTATAAGAGAAGTGTGCGGTTACTTGTGAATGTGGGTTGTGTTGCGACCTGAGACCATCGCCCCAAGTTCATTTCCTCGTCTCAGTTGACCATGCATGTTCGCTTGACCTGGTAAATGATACTTTATTTACGACAAATGCAGGTCACTGTGACTGAAGAGTTGTTACATAATGTGTGTTGTGTTTTGAGATATTCTTACTTATGTCTACATACTGCTGCGACTGAACAATATCCTTCATGCGGGGCCGGTACTACAGTCCGATCTGACTATTCAGATTCTAAAATTGCGTTTTTTAAAGTATGTTTTCAATGCGGACATCACCAAGATGTACCGGCAAATTCGGGTCAATCCTGATCACACACGCTTTCAGAGAATCTTATTCCGCAACAAAAACGGTGAGCTCTGTGACTATGAACTCGACACAGTCACCTTCGGCGTGAAGCTACATCCGATAGTTTCTTTTTTGTTCCGATGGTGATTCCCCTGCAAACTGCCTACACCAAACGAGAGGTCTTTTCTCAGATAGCCAAACTGGTCGACCCGGCAGGATGGTTATCGCCTTTCGTAATCCGAGCCAAGATTTTCATGCAGGAAATTTGGCTACGGGAGCTGGGCTGCGATCAGCCGCTTCCCACCGACCTCGTGACCAAGTGGCAAGAGTTCGTGAAAGGGTATCCGACCCTGAGGGAAATTCGTATTCCGAGATGGATGCGTTTCCATCCTGCTGCCAAGGTGCAGTACCATGCGTTTTGCGATGCGTCACAGGACGCGTATGGGGCTGCCATTTTCGTCCGAGTCGAAACGACTGATGACTGTTGTGCCCATTTGCTGGCATCCAAAACCAGAGTCGCTCCTGTCAGGTCCATCTCCATACACCGCCTGGAGCTGTGCGGAGCAGTGCTGCTCACTGAGCTAGCAGCATCCGTAATTTCCGAATTGCCTCCTACAGCTTATGAGATTTTTTATTGGACCTACTCGACCATAGTTCTTGCATGGCTAAGTAAGCCAGCATGCACCTGGACGACATTCGTGGCCAACAGGGTCGCAAAGATCGAACAACGCACCAACGAAAGCAAATGGGGACATGTACGATCCGAAGACAATCCAGCTGATCTAGCAAGCCGGGGTGTCTCGCCCCAAGAACTTAAAGACAGCACGCTTTGGTGGCACGGGCCGGACTGGCTGCCACTCAAGCAGGAGCAGTGGCCGAATGAACCATTGGTTAATCCGGAAACCGAGATGGAACAACGGCCTATCAAATGTCACAGTGTCACAGTGCCGCCAGCAGTGGATATCCTAGTGTAATATGCACATATAAATATATCCGACATACGCAACCAATTCCAAATAAACATATTTAAATACATTGAAGGGTTATACAACCCAAGGCCAGGTCATAAACCTCAGCCGAAATATGAATCCCTCGTTGCGCATTTGCACCGCACGCAGAAAGTGCAGGTGTCAGCATAAATGCACCACGAGCGGACCTTACGTATGCATGTGCATATACCTCCGCGCTCAGCCTAAGCGAGCATAGCTATGTATTTAAGAATATTATATATATACGTCTCTTCGCTGCCGCTGTTGGCAGCGCAGCTACACGACATAGCCTTCTTTAGTTTTAAATACATATAGATAAGATCATTATCAATTATGACTTTGGAGCGACAACAATGGTTGCTCTAAAGAACTGATGAATTGAAACAATAAAGAACTAAACACTACAACTAAATCCTGACTACTCACTTGGGACAAGCTGCCGGCGAATAAATTCTACTACATGGCGACCGTGACAGGACGATGGACATAACCGTAACTCTGCAGATCGAATAAATACCAAGGAAAACGTGGAAATACTTTCGGAGATCTTCGATGGAAAACATTGTAACGAACACACTCATCGAGCGTTGTTTATCTTAACACCCTCTGTCTACTTTTGACCGGCATGCTCAGGGTAAATGGGCGTGGGTTTGATGCTAAGATAAACAAAGGTGTTACAAAATTAATAATTGTAGACAGAGATAGATAGCGACAAGAAGGAGAACCCATCGGTTAGGGAAGCAGACAAAAAGAAGTACCTATTGAAGATGAGACCCAGATGTTATTGGCCTCGATCTATACCCACCCTACCTGTGAAGTCCCATTAGACCCCACCCAAATACAACCGCTGCTTTACATGACCTCAGGTGCCCAACAAAAAGTCATTTACTCCATAACTATAACTATATAATTTACGAGAACGATAACTCGATACATTTCCTAAAACTAACCCTTATCCTACAAAATTAAATTAATATTGAAGAATTTCTTATGCCTTAATTTTTGATTATGTTACTGACGATAATAAAAAGTAATTACTTTAATAAGGCAAATTAATGACGTTAACGTTACATTAAATTAAGCTTTATTCCCTATAAATACGAATGAGTAATATGAAAGTAATATAAAATTAATTAAATCAAATTAAATATTAATATCTTTAACTAGACTTTGTGGGACTTTTGATTATAATATGTTCGTATATATATATAAATGCTTTTACATGTTCTCGGTTGTTCTGACGGCTATGCCGTACTTACGCAAAATCCCTCGATGTCAGCAGGCCTGATGACTGATGAGTTATATAGCTGTTGTTAATTTATATGTGAAGAAAGTCGAATTATATATATATAGATGTGTGATCAAATTTTCTCCACAAAAATAAGCTAAAGTAAGATTGAAGAGTTTTATAAGTAAATAAGCTTAATTGAATTTAGAACAAAATATATTAATGATACTAATCAGGTTGCTACACGCAACGGGTGCAGCCAGGTGTGCAGCAGGCTGTCAGCTTCGTGTTGTCCAGATGTCCAATTGGTCATGCAAGCATCATCAACCAATAAGAATGGCACAACAAAGGTTGATGTGTGTGAAGAAGCAGACACCAAAAATGTAGAGATGACTCTATCAGCACACTGAAGTAGAGGTGCTTCTTGCAGAACACGTGACGTAGGGATGCTCCACGTGGCACGCGCACAGAACAGGGTGCTCCTTGTAGAACACGCAAAGAAAAAGATGCTCCTCGCAGAACACGTGACGTAGGGGTGCTCCACGTAACACGTGCACAGAGTAGGGTGCTCCTCGCAGCACACACGAAGAATATCAAGAGGAAGTCACTCAGGAGCGATGGTGATCGCTGTTCGCTGATAGCGAAGAAAAAAGAAAGGCGGCACCTTCCGCCGCCCGTGGCGAAGGCTCCAGCGGCGCACGAACTAACGCCTAGATCGGTCAAGGGCACAATTTTACGGCAGCAGCCCTGACTGTGTTGTCAATAAGGTCGCCAAAGTGAACCTTTAGGTTAAGTTGCACGCTGTTGTTCGAAATTTTCACAATTATTCACTTGCGATTAGCGCGATTTGGAAATGCTTACCAGCAAGAAATGCAGAAACTCAATCTATATGATTTGCAATGTTTTATTGAGAATAATTGTGATGATAAACACGAGATGGGCGAGGATTAAAATTTCAGCTTTGTTAAACTCAACTGTATGCAAACGCCATCCAAAGAAAAGAGACCGGAAATTAACAAAGTGACCAGTATTAGCCCTAACGCCTTTTTTTGAGTAATCCTGAATTTCGCCATAGAATTCGCTAAAATTAGCCAGACTAGAGCTTTCCTACACTGGTTTGCGGCGATCTGTTAAGGACCTGCCAACTTACGCCGGTTCCTGCAAATAAGACTTGCCAATTAGCGACTGGATCCCACAACCACAGATTTAATTTTTAGTCCCTGTGACTAACAATAAAAACTGAAAAAGGAGACAAAGCAGCTACCAAATGTCTTTGGCATGAAATTTCCCTATTTCTTTGCCGTTCATATCTTCCAAGAGATAAATCGATTGGCCAATTCTTTCCTTGACTCGAGCTTTGATACCTACAGGAGCCAGTTTCGCATTAAAATCCTTTGCTGCGTTACTAAGGGCAAAATTCCTTTTGATAACTTCTTGGCCAATTTCAAAAGAACGTGGTCTTGCTCGGAGATTATACGACTTTCGATTAGCTTCATAAGCCCTGTTCAAATTTTTGTCAATATTCGCGCGAATCTTATGAAATTCGTCCACCCTTGACAAACCCACATCACCTTCCGTGAGTAAACCAAGTTTGCGTAACAGCTTATAGTCCTGGCGATGAGATATCATGTGCTGACCGAAAACAACATGATAAGGAGATATGCCAATGGATTGGTGTATCGAATTACGAAGAGAGCAATTGATGCTACTGAGGAATACGTCCCACTCGCGTTGGTCTGAACGAATATAGGCTCTCAGAGCTGCATTGATTGAACGGTTGACTCTCTCGGCTCCGTTGGATTGTGGAGCATAGGCACCAGTGAACATATGTCGAATGCCATATTTTGAAAGAAAATCGGAGAGATCACGGCTTTTAAATTGAGTTCCGTTATCACTCACCATTGTTTCGGGCACCCCAAAGCATGAGAAGATTTCGTCTCGCAACATATTGATGACTACCTTTGCTGAAAACCTTTTGACCGCCTTTAAAAAGGTGAATTTGGAAAAATGATCAAGGACTATCAATATTCCTATATTGCCGGATTTGGAGCGCGGAAATGGGCCGATAAAATCAAGATATAGTCTTTGGAAAATCCTATCGCTTTTCATTTGAGCTCCCATTGGTGGTTTTAAAGAATGATTAGGATATTTAGTGGTCTGGCACGTTTCGCAATTCCGTATGTAATCACGAACGTTGATAACCATGTTTGGCCAGTAGAAACGCCGTCTAATACGTTCTAAGCATTTAGCCATCCCACAATGAGCAGACGTTGGTTGATCATGAGCTGAACTAATTACATTCTGGCGCAATGATTCGGGTACGAACAACTTCCAGCAATCGTCTGGTGAAACGTCCTCAGAATTAGGGAACGCGGCACGATGATAAATGAACTCGTCTACGACTCGAAAATCAGGTAATTTCGCAGACGAAAATTTGTCTCTGAGCACAGAATATTCTTCCGAATGGAATGCGTTTGATGAAAGATCAATTTCGGGAAGGACTTCGAGATCTATTGCTGCAATGTCACCAGCATCCTCGAATGATCGAGACAAAGCATCTGCCACTACATTTTCCGTTCCCTTGCGATGCTCAATTTCAAAAGTATAACCCTGAAGTTTAATGGCCCACCTAGCCAATCTGCCGCTTAGATCGGATTGATTCATTAGCCATTTAAGACTTGAGTGATCGGTGACTACTTTGAAACTATGACCCTCGATATACATTCTGAATTTTTTAATTGCCAGAACTACGGCCATGTATTCGAGTTCGGTAACTGTGTAGTTACGTTGGGCTTTATTAAGCTTCTTCGACATGTAAGCTATTGGACGTTCACACCCGGAATCATCAGCTTGGGCTAAGACTGCACCCACACCATGTAGTGAAGCATCGCACTGCAGAATAAAAGGTTTGTCATAATTAGGGTGAACAAGACACGGGGCAGCGCATAACTTGGCTTTAATATTTTCGAAAGCCTCTTGAGCTTGATCATTCCAAATTAAAGATTTGCCACGCAATAACTCTGTGAGATGGAAGATAATTGTGGAATAATTTGAAATAAATCGCTGGTACCAACCAGTCATACCTAAGAATCTTCTCAACTGTTTTTGGGTCTTAGGGACAGGGAATTCGCTCACAGCGTTGATCTTGTTTGGGTTTACTTGAAGTGTGCCTTCGCCAACTAAGTATCCTAAATAGTCTACAGATTTCAGGCAAAACTGACTTTTCCGAACATTAATTGTCAGTCCGGCTTTGCGCAATTGTGTGGCTACTTCCGACAGATGAATCAGATGTTCCTCAAAATTATTTGATAAAACAAGCAAGTCGTCGAGGTACACTAACACATGCGATTTTAGTTGATAGGGGATGACAAGGTCCATCAAACGGCACATTGTTTGAGGGGCGTTGGTCAAACCAAACGGCATTCGTTTAAATTGATAAAGCGGCCGATTTGGAACAGTGAAAGCTGTCTTCGCACGGGATTCTTGATCTAAGCAGATCTGCCAAAAGGCATCTTTGAGATCAATTTTAGAAATGCAGTGCACGGGAGGAATGCGACTTAGCAGTCCATCCATTATAGGAATGGGATATGCGTCCTTTACAGTGACTGCATTCAATTTCCTCGCGTCTAAACAAAATCGTACTTTGCCAGGCTTGACGTGCAAAGTAACTGGAGATGACCACGGCGATGAAGGAGCTTCTTCAATCACATCCATTTTTATCATCCTATCGATTTCGATGCACAACAGTTTTTCCTTAGCTGGGGAAAGTGGATAAAATCTCTGTTTGATTGGTTTTGCATTGGAAGTATCGATATTGTGTTCTATTAGTTTAGTCAATCCTAGACCCTCGCTTTCAAATGATGAAAAGAATTCGATTACTTTGCGCAGTTTGGATTTATGTAAATCCGACAATTGTATTTGAATAGGATCCTCCTCTAATTCGCATTCAATTTCGCTTATTATTGGTGACTGATTAATAGAGATTCCGAATGCTAACCAGAAATCCATTCCGCATATCACGTTCTGCTTTATGGAAGGAACTATCAAAAATTCGAAATTGTTATTTATAGAGTTATAAGTCAGGGGAATTGTGATCACGCCAGCAACAGATTGTCTCTGACCATCGGCAGTTCGTACAGCTGATCTAAACCTGTCAAATGGCTGCGTTGATATTATTTGTTGGGCTAAATCGCCACCAATGATGCTTTTATTAGCACCGCTGTCTAGGAGAGCTAAATACGACTGATTGAATATGTCAATGTTTGTGAAAGGTCGGATGTCATTCTTTTTGCTAATGAGCGATGACACAGTGAAAAGTTTGAAGGATCTCTTGCGAAACCAAAATTTGCGAATTCGCCGTGAAGATCGTCGTTTGCGACCGACGATGAAATTGGGCTGGAGTATCTGGGATTTACGCTTTGCATACTCCAGTAACCGCAGATGGTACGGGTTAAAAGGTTCGTTTGTTGATACGTCCGTTTGCGTATCGGGCAATATTGGTTGTTCATCACTACCCGAAGAGTCTGATTTTACTGGTATTACTGAGACTGATTGCGGACATCCGTCTTCTTCATCCAACGAATGTCCGGTTTGGAGTTTTTTATAGCCGATTTACATTTTGCGCAGTTGGGCTTGTACACATCCGGTGTGCCACAACCATAACAAAAAATACGACGGGTTTTAAGGCAATCATGGTATCTGTGGCCTGTCTCGTCACAGTTCCAGCACTTAATATCATCTGAACTCCTGACAGCGAAAATTTCGTCCTCACTAACTGGTTCTTCCTCGGATTGGGCTTCTGACTCATCCTCGTGAAGAATTGTATTAACAAAACGCTTGCTAGGGATCGGACGTTGAATCGGCTTGGCCCGAGTGCTACGAAAGAATTCTTCATGACGGTGACATTCCCTACGCAATGTTGCTAAGTTTGGAGTGTCTATGTGCAACAATTCATGTTTAATCTCCGGTTTAAGATTGTGACGAACTTCAATCGCAATATCGCCATCCTGCATTGGTTCGCGGAGAGAATCGGCAATGGAAAGCATAGCGTCCAAAAAGTCATCAAAACTTTCGGTGCTGCCCTGTTTACGGCGACGCATGACGCTTTTAATCTCGCGATCAGATCTCTGATCTTGATATCGCTCTTTCAAACGCCTGCATAATACATTCCAACTCATGTTGTCTGCTGATCTATGGACACGCCAATAAAATGCTAAGGCAGGACCCGCAAACAATAAATTCGCGAACTGAGAAAGTATTTCGAAGTTACCGTTCAGGCACTGTGAAGTAAGACAATTTACGCGGTAAATAAAATCTTCGATGGCGATGTCGCCAGATGAGCCACTGAATTTAATACGCCAATTGGATATTATATTTGAAATCCTATCTGGTCGATCCGAGGAAAGATCATTACGGTCGCTACGAATCTCTGAGGAATCCCTACCACGTCGAATATCATTTCGTTCTGAGTTAGTATCGGAACCATTTCGACCGAAATTAGTTCGTGGATTTTGCTGCAGATCACTCTGCCCGTTATTTCCAAAAGTTGATCTATTCAATTGGGTAAATGCCATAGTTATTTGTTCTGTAACTGATTGTAGCATGTTAGTTTGAAAAACCTGCATCGAATTTTGAATTAATTGTTCAACACGACCTTCGGTTACCACCCTCGACTCTGAGTTATCGTTGCTACAAACCTCCTGCAAAGAATTCTGATCAAGACCTTCAGTCTGCTTTGCTGCATTTTTAGAAGCTGAACGGGTCATTATTTTGTTTCCCTGAAGAGGAGCTGAATGGGGTCCTAAGACGGGTTGAAGGCATGTTTGACCACAGATAGGGCATTTGTCATTGTTCTTCAGATGATTTTCGAAACAAGCCTTATGAAAAGAATGCTTACAACGAGCTTCAAATAAATCTAGGTTGCTTACTGGTCCGTTGCATATGCCACATGTTACAGACTCACCAGCTTGTAAATCGACTAAATTTTCATTACTGCGGGTCAACATTTTCGATGCTAAACAGAATATAAACGATAGGGAAATGAACTATATAATGGGAACGATGAGTTCAAACGAGAAAAATACGATATACGGTAGACGATAAGTTCAAATGAGAGAAATACGATATGCGGTAGACGATAAGTTCAAACGAGAAAAATACGATATGCGATAAGCGGAAATGCAGGTCTTACCCTGAGTAGTAAAGCAGTAGGTTGTATTGTTCAATAGGTACAAAAATGTGAACGGGATGTGAATACGGGGTTTAAGAAATGCAAATGTATGATTTATTGTCTTGCCAATTAAAAGAGTAACTAACCGAATCTATCCAGCTAGAGAAAATCTCGATTTTGTTTGGTAAGAAGGTAGTGTTTGAGTAGTGAAATCCTGGTATAGAACCGATCTTGACTCAGAACTATAATTCCTAAGAATCAATTACCCAAATTGGAATGTGTTTTAACTATAATGATCGATTATTACCGAGCTGATAGAAAACAACATATAAAAGTATGACATTTCCTCCGGTATGGCACCGAATCTATCCAGTGACCATAAAATCCAGGACGATAAATGAAATACCTAACTGAAACTAAATGTGGATGGATTGTATATTATCGGGAAGCTCGGCTGTCGAACGACAGATGCCTAATCAGGCATTGGCTGGCCTCGATGTTGGGCGCCAATTAATTCTGTAACGAACACACTCATCGAGCGTTGTTTATCTTAACACCCTCTGTCTACTTTTGACCGGCATGCTCAGGGTAAATGGGCGTGGGTTTGATGCTAAGATAAACAAAGGTGTTACAAAATTAATAATTGTAGACAGAGATAGATAGCGACAAGAAGGAGAACCCATCGGTTAGGGAAGCAGACAAAAAGAAGTACCTATTGAAGATGAGACCCAGATGTTATTGGCCTCGATCTATACCCACCCTACCTGTGAAGTCCCATTAGACCCCACCCAAATACAACCGCTGCTTTACATGACCTCAGGTGCCCAACAAAAAGTCATTTACTCCATAACTATAACTATATAATTTACGAGAACGATAACTCGATACATTTCCTAAAACTAACCCTTATCCTACAAAATTAAATTAATATTGAAGAATTTCTTATGCCTTAATTTTTGATTATGTTACTGACGATAATAAAAAGTAATTACTTTAATAAGGCAAATTAATGACGTTAACGTTACATTAAATTAAGCTTTATTCCCTATAAATACGAATGAGTAATATGAAAGTAATATAAAATTAATTAAATCAAATTAAATATTAATATCTTTAACTAGACTTTGTGGGACTTTTGATTATAATATGTTCGTATATATATATAAATGCTTTTACATGTTCTCGGTTGTTCTGACGGCTATGCCGTACTTACGCAAAATCCCTCGATGTCAGCAGGCCTGATGACTGATGAGTTATATAGCTGTTGTTAATTTATATGTGAAGAAAGTCGAATTATATATATATAGATGTGTGATCAAATTTTCTCCACAAAAATAAGCTAAAGTAAGATTGAAGAGTTTTATAAGTAAATAAGCTTAATTGAATTTAGAACAAAATATATTAATGATACTAATCAGGTTGCTACACGCAACGGGTGCAGCCAGGTGTGCAGCAGGCTGTCAGCTTCGTGTTGTCCAGATGTCCAATTGGTCATGCAAGCATCATCAACCAATAAGAATGGCACAACAAAGGTTGATGTGTGTGAAGAAGCAGACACCAAAAATGTAGAGATGACTCTATCAGCACACTGAAGTAGAGGTGCTTCTTGCAGAACACGTGACGTAGGGATGCTCCACGTGGCACGCGCACAGAACAGGGTGCTCCTTGTAGAACACGCAAAGAAAAAGATGCTCCTCGCAGAACACGTGACGTAGGGGTGCTCCACGTAACACGTGCACAGAGTAGGGTGCTCCTCGCAGCACACACGAAGAATATCAAGAGGAAGTCACTCAGGAGCGATGGTGATCGCTGTTCGCTGATAGCGAAGAAAAAAGAAAGGCGGCACCTTCCGCCGCCCGTGGCGAAGGCTCCAGCGGCGCACGAACTAACGCCTAGATCGGTCAAGGGCACAATTTTACGGCAGCAGCCCTGACTGTGTTGTCAATAAGGTCGCCAAAGTGAACCTTTAGGTTAAGTTGCACGCTGTTGTTCGAAATTTTCACAATTATTCACTTGCGATTAGCGCGATTTGGAAATGCTTACCAGCAAGAAATGCAGAAACTCAATCTATATGATTTGCAATGTTTTATTGAGAATAATTGTGATGATAAACACGAGATGGGCGAGGATTAAAATTTCAGCTTTGTTAAACTCAACTGTATGCAAACGCCATCCAAAGAAAAGAGACCGGAAATTAACAAAGTGACCAGTATTAGCCCTAATGCCTTTTTTTGAGTAATCCTGAATTTCGCCATAGAATTCGCTAAAATTAGCCAGACTAGAGCTTTCCTACACTGGTTTGCGGCGATCTGTTAAGGACCTGCCAACTTACGCCGGTTCCTGCAAATAAGACTTGCCAATTAGCGACTGGATCCCACAACATATTACATATTATTACATGGCATTAAGCGGAAAACATGGCAAAAGAGGAAGCCGCAGTAAGTAGAGTGCGATGTGTGGGAAAAGAAGTGGAGTGGTAAAAAGATTAAAGGCCAGAAAGGCCGAATTGCTAAAGCTGTTGAACAGCGGAGATAATATAAAGTGGACCCACTCGGTAAAAATACATGCCGAAGTGGAATACATAAAAACAGTGCTAAACGGAAGAATTAACCGGAATAAAACCACAGACACACCCACTACATCCACCTACTCTGAAATTAAAAACATTGCAAAAACTAATAACACTCAATCTCCTCCGGAAAAAATCGAAATACCTAAGCTGAAAAAGGAATGTCCCAAGGACTGCCCGGGACCTCTGGAGAGCCCGTATTGCGAGTATACTTGTCGAAAGCCTGTGCGAAGACCAGCACCGGCACCGCCTGAGCCCATAGGCCCAGGACATCAGCAGCAGAATCATCAAGTGTGAGGGGCAGGCCGCCCCTTATGCCAACGAAGGAGCGTCAGCAAGGCCAAGCCGGCGACGACCAGCTGACGCGAAGGATACCACAGGAGTCTAAAGAAACATAGATTACATTTTGCACTGCGTGGCATAATTTTTTTAATTGCACTGTGATGCATATTTTTTCATCTACCTTGTAAAAAGTATTGTAAAATTGAGCGACATAAAAGTTGCCGGATTAGCGCGTGGCCTGAAAACCATGCAAAAAACTAGGCAGGTTTCCATATGTTAAAAAAAAAAATTTTTTTTCTTAACAAAATTTTTATGCTTTCTTTTTGAAATACATGAGCCAATATACATGGCAAGTTAATTATAAATTTGAAAACCCAATCAATGTTAGTAGAAAAACACCCAACATGGGATTAGTTGACGTTAAGGAAGTGGATTCCACTGCCAACGTTATAAATAAGATAGAATCAAAAACTATAAACAATGATTTAACAAATATCTTGCTGGACATAATCGTATTTATTATGAGCGCATTGATCTGGCCAATGATCTGGACAAAATATAAAAGCGCTAATAATAATTGATATCCAGATATATATATGTATATCCATATAATGATTTATCGTTAAAAAAAATATATATATAAATAAAAAGCTAAAATTAAATCAACTGTTGGTTATAATATCATGAATATGTCAGGAGAAATTGAAACACTGGACGAGCGGTCCAAACGTGTAAGACAGGAACATACTGAATTCGCAATTAAAAAATATATAGAGCCGAATTTCCACCAGAATTCTATACAAATAGCGTTATAAAAGAATCAAATAGGAGGCACATGAGGAACATCCGTACCTAAAAGTAAAACGGGCAGTAGAAGCAGGGGATTTAGATTACCCGCTTGATAGTCTGAAAGAGAAAATATCCTCAATGTGCAGAGTCGGTAGAACCTATGCACCAAGAGATTTAGCCTTAGAAGCAATATCTATTAGGCCTAAAGCCGCTCGGTACAGACTGCTACGGAAAAATCCTATATATATAAGTTACATGAGACTGTAAAACAGGAAAAGATCTAATAACATATATGTCAGTGTCTGTATTGTAATGGACTGGAGTGAGATATATGACGAATTAAAGGCAATCAAAATTGAGTTTGATAAGTCATATAAGTCACTGACACAAAACCGTCAAATCCAACCAGCTACAGTAAAGAGACATGCAAGTGTATTAGTGGAGTGTTTTAATGAAGCACAAGAACTGATACATAACCAGAGAGAAAGATTAACTAACGATCATTGGTCTAAGGTATCAAAATTCCTTACCAAGCTTCGAGTAAATATAAACTCGATCAAACAAAAATTTGATCTAGACACATATGTCCCTACTGTCCTTAATACTTCGGCATCCGTTGTAAATAATGACGAGCCAGCCGGTGACGAGGAAGTAGAAGAACCAGAATCAGCAGAAAACGACGCTGAAGAACTAGAACAGGAAGAATTAGGAGGTAAAGATTTTGAAACCGAAGAAATCGAACAGGAGGAATCTGAAGAAAAACTAGATCTTGAACCCAAAATAGAGGAGTTAGACATAATCAATCTCACCATTCCTGCTGTGTTAATAATACCAGTAGCAGAGGAAGAGAAACAAGGGAAATCAGATTCGCTATCCTCCCCTGATATCTTATTAAGCTCGTTAGACACAATAATCAGCATGATGGCAGATCCTGCCGTAAAGCGAGCCTATATAAAGGACATATCAAATGCCATACCCGAATTTAATGGACAAAAAATCCATTTACAAAGATTTGTAACTGCCTTAAAGCTAGTAGATTTAACGAAAGGAAATTTCGAAGAACTAGCCGTCGAAGTAGTTAAATCGAAAATAGTAGGATCAACCTTATATAAGGTCCAAAATGAAACTACTATTACAGCTATAATTGACAAACTTAATGCCACTATCGTCGGTGAAACATCCGATGTAGTTAAAGCTAAATTGGCAAATACTATGCAAAAAGGGAAAACGGCAGAAAAATTTACCAATGAGATCGACAACTTACGAAAACTCCTCGAAGCTGCGTACATTGATGAAGGCCTATCAGCCGAACACGCTGACAGATTCAGCACAAAGGAAGCCATCGCCACAATGGTCAAAAATTCTGAACATGGCCGACTTAAAACAATATTAGAAGCAGGCAACTTCACAACAATGAACGAAGCTGTCACTAAGTACATACACTGTAGTACTGAAATGACAGGTAATGCCAATTCGATATTGTATACGCAGAGAAATCACAATAATAACTATCGCGGTAATAATTATAGAAACAATTATCGTGGTAGAGGTAATAGTAGAGGTAATTATCAAAATAACGGATATTACCAGAATAACGGATATAACCAAAACAATGGTTATAACCGAAACAACAATTACAGGAACAACAATAACCGTAATGGAAACAACCGCGGTAATGGAAATAGCCGCGGGGGAAACAACAACGGAAATTATAATAATAACAATAACAACAATGTCCGAGTAGCCCAAGGGAACTCGGGAAACCGACCGAACCCTTCAGATGTTTAGAGCCAACAACCAGCTCAGTAAACACGATCAACCTTAATCTAAGTATCTTTGTAAAAATTAATAATGAAAGAACAGGCAAATCTTATACTCTATTGCATGATACTGGTGCAGACATATCTATATTAAAAGAAAACATAGATCAATTCAATTTAATTATAAAATTCACACCCAGATATCGGGAATTGGCGAGGGAACAATTTCTTCAAAAGGCTTAGCCGCAATAGAACTCACTACAGGCAAATACATAATTCCACACGATTTATATTTAGTCAATCAAAATTTCTCAATACCTAGTGATGGCATACTAGGATTAGACTTCATAAAAAAATATAATTGCCAACTAGATTTCACTCAGAGTGGCGACTCACTGATTCTTCGCCCAAATAACTTGAATTATCCAATTAAAATACAAATACTTCATACCTGTGAAAATAATGCCACAGTACTCCCAGCTCGTTCCGAAGTTGTCCGTGAAATACAAATTCCCTCAGTACAAAATCAAATTCTGATATTAAATCAAGAAATTGAGGAAGGAATTTATATCGCAAATACGATATCCCATCACACAAACACATATGTCCGTATAATAAACACAACAAACACAAATAAAATTGTGAATTTAAATAAAATCAAATACGAAACCCTAAACAATTACGATATAATAAACGAAAGTAACGAAGGAAGAGATGAATTCGTTATGGAAAAGTTAATTAAAAATTTCCCGCCTTTGTTTAAAAACCAATTAAAAGATTTATGTACCAGATATACAGATATATTCGGACTGGAAACCGAATCCATAACAACTAATAATTTTTACAAGCAAAGACTTGGAATGAAGGATGATGAACCCGTATATATTAAGAATTATAGAAATCCTCACAGCCAAGTACAAGAAATTCAAGCCCAAGTTCAAAAATTAATAGATGATAACATAGTTGAACCATCAGTCTCAGCTTACAATAGCCCACTTTTATTAGTTCCAAAGAAGTCCCTTCCGGGATCTGATACGAAAAAATGGCGATTAGTAATTGACTATCGTCAGATTAACAAAAAACTCTTGTCTGACAAATTTCCGCTCCCTAGAATTGATGACATTCTAGATCAACTAGGTAGAGCAAAATACTTCTCATGCCTTGACTTAATGTCAGGTTTTCACCAAATTGAACTTGAAAAAAGTTCCAGGGATATAACGTCATTTTCAACGAGCAATGGCTCGTATCGCTTCACGCGATTACCATTTGGCTTAAAAATAGCCCCAAATTCATTCCAGAGAATGATGACTATCGCCTTCTCCGGATTAGAACCGTCACAGGCATTTCCTTATATGGATGATTTAATAGTTGTAGGATGTTCCGAGAAACATATGCTCAAGAACTGATGTCTTTGAGAAATGTAGGCAACATAACTTAAAGCTACATCCTGAAAAATGTTCATTTTTCATGCATGAAGTCACATTTTTGGGACATAAATGCACTGATAAAGGAATCTTGCCCGACGACAAAAAATATGACGTCATTCAAAATTATCCAGTCCCACATGATGCGGACAGTGCTAGAAGATTCGTTGCATTTTGCAATTATTATAGAAGATTTATAAAGAACTTCGCTGAATACTCCCGTCACATAACACGATTATGTAAAAAAGATGTAAAATTCGAATGGACAACTGATTGTCAAAACGCATTCGATCATCTTAAATCAGCCTTAATAAATCCAACTCTGTTGCAATACCCCGATTTTAGCAAAGAATTTTGTATAATCACAGATGCGAGCAAATACGCTAATGGAGCAGTCCTAACTCAAAATAAAAACGGACTACAGCTTCCAGTTGCATACGCATCAAGATCCTTCACAAAAGGAGAAAGCAACAAAAGCACTACAGAACAAGAGTTAGCAGCTATTCATTGGGCAATAACTCATTTCAGACCATATATTTATGGTAGACACTTCACTGTCAAAACAGATCACAGGGCACTTACCTATTTATTCTCAATGGTAAACCCTAGTTCAAAACTAACACGTATGAGGCTTGAGTTAGAGGAATATGATTTTACGGTAGAATACCTGAAGGGGAAAGATAATTTTGTAGCTGATGCGTTATCAAGAATAACCATCAAAGAATTACAGAATATTACTGGCAATATACTAAAGGTCACTACGAGAAATCAGAGTAAACAGAAAACTTCCTGCGCAGGAAATAAATATGAAAAAGTAGATTTGCCACCGCAAAGTCTTACTAATGCTTCTAAGCCCAACGTATACGAAGTCATTGTAAATGACGAGGTACGAAAAGTAGTGACCTTGCGAATAACAGACTCTCTATGTTTACTAAAACAAGGAAAAAAAGTTATAGCAAGAATTGATGTTAGCGATATGTACACCAATGGAACCCTTGACTTAGGTCAGTTCTTCCAAAGGCTTGAAAAAGAAGCCGGTATACACAATATCAGCCAACTCAAAGTGGCACCGAGCGAAAAGATCTTTGATACAATCTCAGTAGAATCTTTTAAAATTATGGGCAATAAATTATTACAATCTCTAAGAGTAGCGCTACTCAAGCCAGTGACTCTATTATCAAATGTTGAAAAAAATAAAGAAGCAATACTGTTTACATTTCCTGACGATCCAATACAAGGAGGTCACACTGGCATTACAAAAACCTTGGCCAAGGTCCAGAGACACTACTACTGGAAAAATATGTCTAAGGACATAAAAGAGTACATAAGAAAATGTCCAAAATGCCAAAAGTCTAAAACGACTAAAAATACAAAGACTCCATTAACAATTACAGACACCCCAATAAATGCATTCGACAGAGTGATAGTGGATACTGTTGGTCCGCTTCCAAAATCAGAACATGGTAACGAATGTGTAGTCACTTTAATATGTGATTTAACAAAATATTTAGTAGCCATACCAGTTGCAAACAAAAACGCAACAACTGTCGCAAAAGCAATATTCGAATCTTTTATTCTGAAGTACGGTCCAATGAAGACGTTCATTACGGACATGGGAACAGAATATAAGAACTCTATTATAAATGACCTGTGCAAATATTTAAAAATTAAAAATATAACATCTTCAGCACACCACCACCAGACAGTCGGAACAATAGAAAGAAGCCATAGAACTTCAAACGAGTATATACGATCTTACATATCGGTAGATAAAACCGATTGGGACGTTGGCTTTGGACGATTGTTGCCTCTATGGCACATAATTATTGTCCATATGAATTAGTTTTTGGTAAGACAAGTAATCTACCAAAACACTTTAATAGTATAGATACCATAGAACCTATATATAATATAGATGACTACGCTAAGGAAAGTAAGTATAGATTAGAAGAAGCCTATAAAAGAGCTAGAATTATGTTAGAGGAAAATAAGAATAGAAATAAATTACTATACGATCAGAAGGTAAGGGATATAAGTATATCCGTGGGTGATCAGGTGTTATTAAAAAATGAAACTGGTCATAAATTAGACTTTAAATATACAGGCCCCTATAAGGTAGAACATATAGGAGATAGGGATAACATAACTATAATAAATAATAAAAATAAAAAACAAATAGTACATAAAGATAGATTAAAACAATTTATTTCATAATCAATTTTTCTATTTTCATATATATATATCATTCATGGAAATACATGAAATAAACACAAAAAAAAAAAAACAATAAAATAATAATAATATTAAAAATCGAAAAACTCAAAAAAAAAAAAATATATAAAAAAATAAATAAAATTAAATTTAAGGTATTAAAATGCATAATTATATACTAGAAAATAACTTCATTATATTACGTTATTTTTCAAAAGGAGGGAGATGTAATATGCACATATAAATATATCCGACATACGCAACCAATTCCAAATAAACATATTTAAATACATTGAAGGGTTATACAACCCAAGGCCAGGTCATAAACCTCAGCCGAAATATGAATGTGCATGTGCATATACTTCCGCGCTCAGCCTAAGCGAGCATAGCTATGTATTTAAGAATATTATATATATACGTCTCTTCGCTGCCGCTGTTGGCAGCGCAGCTACACGACATAGCCTTCTTTAGTTTTAAATACATATAGATAAGATCATTATCAATTATGACTTTGGAGCGACAACAATGGTTGCTCTAAAGAACTGATGAATTGAAACAATAAAGAACTAAACACTACAACTAAATCCTGACTACTCACTTGGGACAAGCTGCCGGCGAATAAATTCTACTACACTAGAGTGTTTTTCAACCTTCGAAAGGGCGCTCCGGGTTCTAGCATACGTAGTCCGTTTTGCAAAAAGGTGCAAAAGGGAAGAGATACCCCCTTCGTCAGCACTCACTTCGGCGGAATTATCCGACGTGCAAGAGCGTTTAATCGTGTTCACTCAAAAGACTGAGTTTCCCGTCGAATATAAGGCCTTAAGTAACAAGCAGCAAATTCCATCCTCAAGCACGATTTCTAACCTAAACCCTTTCCTTGACAGAATGGGGGTCTTGAGAGCAAGCGGCCGTTTACAAGCATCTGACATGCTCAGTTATGATGAGAAACATCCTATCATCATCCCAGCACGGTGTAGGTTCGCGAAACTACAAGCCCTGTTTACCCATCGCATATCCTTGCATGGGGGGAATCAGTTAATGATGCGACTGATTCGGTCTAAATTCTGGATTTCTAAGCTTCAGAGGTTGGTGAAGCATACAATTTACTCGTGCCGCGTTTCTGTCATCCACAAGAAAAACCTGCGGAAGCAGTTGATGGAGGATTTGCCCCGGGCGAGATCCACTTTCTCCAGGCCAGTCACTAATACGGGCATGGATTTCGCGGGACCATTTGACATCAAGAGTTATGTCGGTCGAGCCTGCAAAATCACAAAGGGATATGTCTGCGTTTTGGTCTGTTTTAGTACCAGGGCCATCCATCTCGAGGCGACATCCGACTTGACAGAGAAATTTTTAGCTGCTTTCTCTAGGTTTTCCGCTCGCCGTGGGTGTCCACAGCACGTCTACTCTGACAACGGGAAAACGTGTGTCGGAGCCTCCACGTCCTTATCCAGAGACTTTATGGAGTCAACCAGAACATTGATCCTCTCCAAACATAGCCTGCAGAACTTGGCCTGGCATTTCAACCCCCCTGGCGCGTTCATATGGGAGGGCTCTGGGAGGCGGGTGTGAAGAGCTTAAAGGCTCATTTCTACAAGCACACAGCTGCAGGAAAGTACACCTTCGAAGAACTGGCTACTCTCCTTGCGAAAATTGAGGCCTGTCTAAACTCCAGGCCTATTTCGCTAATGTCCGAAGATCCCACGGACCTTGTGGCTCTTAGCCCTGGACATTTTCTAATCGGTGGACCGCTTCTTACGGTATCGGAGCATGTGATTGAAGAAAATCCTATTTCCATCACCAATCGGTGGCGGAGGTTGAAGGCCCTGCATCAGCAATTCTGTGTGCGTTGGAAGGAGGAATACTTGAAGGAGCTCCACAAAAGGAACAAATGGAAATTCCCATCGCGAGATCTCCAAGCGGGAGACATGGTTGTGATCAAGGAGGAGAGCTTGCAAGCCAACGAATGGCGGCTTGGGCGCATCCAATTGGTCTGTCCGGGCGCCGACGGCAAGGTCAGAGTTGCAGACGTGCTCACAGCACGGGGCGTCATCAGGCGACCAGTGGCGAAAATGATTCGCCTCCCAATGGACGGGCCAAGTGACTATACTGACTCCTTAACTCCTTAGTTCTTCCGGCTGACCGTTGCTAGTCATAAGTTGTGTCGTCCAACGTCGTTGTTCCGTTCACGTTTTGTGATCATCCGAATCCACAGGACTTAATTTTTTTCATATTTATCCATTTCCTTTGATATAGATCCGAGTATCCAATGGCTCCAACGACCCACCAAAGTGCTCGTCGCTCATCAAGGAGCAATGTGTACAGATGTCGAGTCTGCAGGGGAGTCCACGCACTGAGGAGTTGCCAGCGTTTTCTTCAACTGCCGGCTGTGAAGCGGCTCCGCGCGGTACTTATCAATAAGTACTGCGCAAACTGTCTGGCCCACGAGCATTTCGGTCGGTCGTGTCGCAGTAAAGTGGGGTGTCGCATATGTAAGGAGGCCCACCACACGCTGCTGCATATTCACTCTGGGCAGCCACGATCTTCGCGACCCCGACAAAGGCGCCAGCCACTTTTGGATTCTCGACCTCAGCGTCAGCCACAGCAGCGCCAGCAGGCGTCTTCATCCGAATCACGACGCTCCGCCACGCCAATGGATATAGCACCATCCCGCAGCCCGTCGTGCACGCCTATCATGACCCGCACGAGGGTGAGTATCCTTCCGACCGCGTCCGTGCTAATCGGATCCGAACAAAAGCGGTTTGATGTCCGAGCCTTGGTGGATCCATGCTGTCCTGTGAGTCGCATCCACATCTCCCTGGTGAAGGCCCTTAATCTGGCCATCACGGGCATTGGCGACCAGCGGGTGTGCACCACCGAGATTCGCTCCAAGGTGTCCAAGATGAGCAAGCAGCTGCTGATGCTGGTGGACGAGCAGATGCAGACCCGAACGCCGGGGCAATCGCTGGATCCGAAGGTGCAAGACATGTTCCAGAATGTCACTTTGGCGGATGACCGGTGGTTCCACCCATCTCTGGTGTCGGTAGTGCTTGGGGCGGATGTCTACGCTGACCTGATGCTACCGGGTATCCTCCCGGGTCAGGACGGCTTGCCGATGGCACAGAACACGACGCTGGGATGGATCCTTTCCGGACGGTGCTCCCTCTCCTAAATTGCGAGTATTCCTCACGCAAGGGGGGGAGAGTGTTCATGCTGAACAAAGGGACAATATCGCCAGGGGGGCATCTCTGGGAAATAAGGTACCTGTCGCCATATTTTTTCTTGTACGTTTTTACCACTGAGAAAATAAAACCCGAACGAGACGGATCGTCACTAGCATCATCACCAATCTTTTCTACCAGCTATTTATTTTGGGAATCTTGGGATCGCAACTACCCGGCCCCCGAAGACAACACAACTCTTTTAGTGACTTTGGATCGTCACTGTTTGTATGTTGTTGCAGGAGGCGATTGAGAACCGTATCTGCTACATGACGAGGATTGTTGTAGGCATGAACTAGTATTTCCCACGCGCTTATGTAATTTTCTGTTTTAAGATTAATATGCCTTATTAATCTTTCTGCCTCTCCAGTCACGGTGGTTTTGAGGTACCACATCTTCCTGACTGTGGGCATGCTGGTATTATGGACCCTGCATTTGAATAAATCAAAGAACTGAGTTCATTTGAGTAGATCCCCATCGAGTTTTGGGATGCTGACTCTGGGCAAATGCACATCTTCATTGCTTGATATATTTGTTTGTGCCCCAGGACTCTCTGCACGTCCCCTTCTAGTCGGAGGAACGGAGGAACTAGCTCATATGGACAATAACTATATGCCATAGAGGGGGTCGTGTTGAAACAAACGACAAAATATTGAAGCCATACGTCCCAATCAGTTTTATCAACCGATATGTAAGATCGTATATACTCATTAAAAGTTCTATGACTTCTTTCTATTGTTCCAACTGTCTGGTGGTGGTGTGCTGTAGATGTTATATTTTTGATTTTCAAATATTTGCACAGATCAGTTATAATTGAATTCCTATATTCTGTTCCCATGTCCGTAATGAACGTCTTCATTGGACCGTACTTCAGAATAAAAGATTCGAAAATAGCTTTAGCGACAGTATTTGCGTTTTTATTTGCAATTGGTATAGCAACTAAATATTTTGTTAAATCACATATTAAAGTGGACCAACAGTGTCCACTATCATTCTGTCGAAAGCATTTATTGGTGTATCTGTTATCGTTAAAGGGGTCTTTGTATGAGATGTAACTTTAGATTTCTGACATTTAGGACATTTTCTTACGTACTCAGTTATATCTTTAGACATACCTTTCCAGTAATAATGTCTTCGTACTTTGGCCAAAGTTTTCGATATGCCAGTGTGACCTCCTTGGATTGGATCATCATGAAATTTTGACAGAACAGCTTCTTTGTCTTTAATACATTTTATTTGGGTCACCGGGTTGAGTAGCGCTACTCTTAATGATTTTAATTTTTTATTGCCCATTAACTTGAAATTATCTTTTGAAATGTTTTCAAAGATATTTTCCCACGGTGCCAATTTTATGTGGCTGATATTATTCATACCGGCTTGCGTTTCAAGCCTTTGGAAAAATTGACCTAAATCAATAACTCCATTAGTATATAAATCGCTCACATCATATCTTGCGATTATTTTCTTACCATGCTTAAGGAAACATAGCATATCTTTAATCTGCAAGGTCACTACTTTGCGTACTTCATCATTGTTTATGACGTCGTAAACGCTGGGCTTAGAAGCATTTCCAATAGTTTGCCTGGGCAATTCTATTTCTTTGTTATCCGCCCAGATTTTCTGTCTATTTTGATATCTTGTAGTGACTTTTCTAATATTGCCAGTTATTTTTTGTAGATCCTTGATGGTTATTCTTGATAACGCATCAGCTACATAATTGTCTTTACCCTTCAAATATCCAACTGTGAAGTCATACTCTTCTAATTCCAGCCTCATATGCGTCAGTTTTGAACTGGGATTGATCATCGAGAATAGATAGGTCAAAGGTCTATGGTCGGTTTTTATTAAAAAGTGTTTGCCATATATATATGGTCTAAAATGAAGTATTGCCCAATGTATTGCAGTTAATTCCTGCTCAGTAGTACACTTATTACTCTCTCCTTTAGTGAAAGATCTGGATGCGTAAGCGATTGGAAGTTGGAGTCCATCATGGTTTTGACTTAAAACCGCTCCACATGCTTGTTTGCTTGCATCTGTAATTATACAGAATTCTTTAGAAAAATCTGGATATTGAAGTAAAGTGGGTTCCATGAGTTTTGTTTTTAAATACTCAAATGCATTTTGACAATCATCTGTCCATTCGAAAGGAACATTCTTTTTACATAATCTAGTTATGTGCCGTGAATAGTCGGCGAAGTTTTTTATAACGCGCCTATAGTAATTACAAAAGGCTACGAATCGTCTAGCACTGTCCGCGTCATGCGGAACTGGGTAGTTCTCAATGACATCGTATTTCTTGTCATCTGGAAGGATTCCTTTATCAGTGCATTTATGACCTAGAAAAGTCACTTCATGCATAAAAAACGAGCATTTTTCTGGATGTAGTTTCAGGTTGTATTTCCTACATTTCTCAAAAACATCTGTTAAGTTCTTAAGCATATGTTTTTTGGAACAACCGATTACGATTAAATCATCCATATAAAGGAATGCTTGGGTAGGTTCCAGAACAGAGAATGCAATAGTCATCATTCTCTGAAATGAATTAGGAGCTATTTTCAGTCCAAAAGGTAATCGCGTGAAGCGATATGAGCCATTGCTCGTTGAAAAAGACGTTATATCTCTTGAACTTTCTTCTAGTCAATTTGATGGAATCCTGACATTAAATCCAGACATGAAAAATATTTAGCTCGACCTACATAGTTGATCCAAAATATCATAAATTCAAGGTAGTGGGAATTTATCAGATAGTAATTTTTTATTAATCTGACGATAGTCAATCACTAATCGCCATTTCTTTGCATTTGACCCTGGGGATGATTTCTTAGGTACGAGTAATAATGGGCTGTTGTATTCAGATACAGATGGTTCAACTATCCCGTCGGAAATTAACTTTCCTACTTGTTTTTGTATTTCATCAAGCTGACTGTGTGGGCTGCGATAATTTTTTATATAAACTGGTTCTTCATCTTTTAATTTCAGTTTTTGTCTATAGAAATTGTTTGTTGATATTGATTCGGTTTCCAATCCGAATATATCACTATACTGAGTGCATAAGCTGGAAATCTGGGACTTAAACTGCGGAGGGAAATTTTTCGAAAGTTGTGACAATACAGCTTTTTCTCTATTGTCAAGATTTGTATGGACTGCATCGTAGTTCGAAAGTGATTCATATATAAGGCCATTTGTACTGACTACTTGATCAGTGTTCGTCGTATTAAGTAACCTTATAAAAGCGTTACTAGACGTTGCTATGGTATTTGCAATGTAAAAACCATGCTGAATTTCCTGATTTGGGATTAGTACACTGTCTTCTTGAGAGTTTAATTGAATTTTTCTTATAGCTTGGGATCTTGCTGGCAGAAGAACTGAGTTGTTGCCAGAACTGTGAGCTATTGGTACGTTAATTGGGTATTTTAAATTATTTGGTCTAATTATAAGCCAATCTTCAGATGGCTTGAAGTCTAATTGACAGTTGTATTTTTTTATGAAGTCGATGCCTAATATTCCATCGCATGGAATGGGAAACTGGAAACTTACGATATGAAAATCGTGTGGAATTATATACTTATTTGTTTGTATTTCAATCGAAGTTCGGCATTTGGATTTCGTTATTTCTTCACTTATTCCCTTTATATCAATGATATTGTTATCTTGGATATTATCAAAAATATCTGAAGTCTCTTTTAAAACTGAAATGTCTGCACCCGTGTATATTAGAAAGACAAGATCTTTCTCTGCATTTACATTAATAAATGTAACGAATATATTTTGACTGAGATTAATGGTATGGATTCTGACTTCTTTTAATTCTGCGTATTCGAAGGGTTCTGGAAGTTTCCCGATGTATTTTGGGAATTTCCCGATGTGTTTTGTGCAACTCGCACATTGCCTTGGTTGATATTATTTTGGCTTCGATTCCCGTTGCCACGGCCTCATAGTTATTTCCTCTATTTTGGCCTTGGTAGTTATGGTTTTGGTTATTGTTGTTATTATGATAACCACGTGAATTGCCTCTATAATTGTTGTTACTGCTGTTCCACGAGTTTCCACGTCCACGTTTTTGTTTGTTTTGGGAATTGTTCCTATAGTATAGGACAGTGTTTGATTGTCCAGTTGCCTCGGTGCAACTACTAACAAACTTGGAGACAGCATTATTCATGGTATTGAAAGTTCCAGCTTGCATGATAAGTTTTACCTTATCAATCGTGCAATTTTTGGTCATCGCCTTGACTGCGTTCTGGGTGGAATAACTCCTGGCTAGCTCTAGAGGTAGGCCGTCTGAAATGTACGCTCCCTCCAAAGCTTTTGTCATCTGCTCAATTTCCTGTGTGTATTGATTTTCAGTTTTGTTGCGTTGCTGTAGGTTCATCAGTTTTGCTGATAACACCTCTACAGTTTCGCCCTTGACATTGCCTAGAGATCACCTGGGAAATCGTTGTTTCGTTTCCTATCAGATTCCTAGCAGCTCCTTTCAATTTTGTTTTTATTATCGAGACTGCGAGTTGTTCGTGCTCGCCCTTTATTGATTCTACTATTTCTAATGTATCTATAAAACTTGTTAAGTTTTCAGCTTTACCATCGAACACTGGTATCAGCTTAGATGCAGTATTTATAAAGTCGATATTTGATTGTGCCATTGTTATAGAGTTACTTCTCTCGCTTGGCGTTTCAAAATCTGAGTCTGAGTAATTATCGATATCGGTGTATACCGCTGGAATAGTCAGGTCGTTTAAATCCTCCTCTTCTATTTTAGGTTTTGTTTCGCTAGTTTCTTCTGATTCTAGCTCGCCTGTTTTAACAGATTCTGGGTAGCGTTTATAGCAATGGGAGTGTTCAGTACGTTTGGTACTTCTATTTCTAAATCGAATTTCCCTTTTACCGATATTAGATTAGACCGGAGTCGTATCAGAAGTTTAGATACTTGTGACCAATGATCGGTATTTAATCTCTCCCTGTGCTCATATATTAGTATTCGCGCTTCGTTGAAACACTCTACTAATATTTCCACATGTTTCTTAGCCGTTGTTTTCTGTATCGGTCTATTCTGACTAAGCGCCTTGTATGATTTATCAAAGGTAGCTTTTATTCTGCTTATCTCTTTGTATAAATCACTCCAATCCATTATTTTATGGACATTGTCATTAGTTTAGCCATTCTTTTAAGACAATTGTGTGTGGATGTAAGTTTTTAGTTTTATTTATGAAACATTTATGAAGTTATCTTTATTTATAACATTATTTAATGTATAATATATAGTAAGAAAATATGTATTTAATGTGTTTTATTATTAAATTTTATCCAGATCGTTTGCCCGGCTCATATACCTTTTCTTTAAACATTTGTTATGTAACTTGTAGATTTTGTAGAAGCAGTTAGCGCACATTATTACAACTATTATTATTAAGAGTACATGAACCCAATACAAATCAATATTATTTGCTTCCACTTTGTTTATAACATTGGCAGTAGAATCCACTGTTTTTATGTCCAATGTCATCTTGGTGGTTGGTTCGTATACTCTTATAATCTTGCTTGGAAAATAATTAATATGGTACTTTGGTTTGTGCTTATTTTCTTCTATTTCATTCTCAACTGATGTCTTATAGAATTGTTGTTCATTAGTGGTTACAAATTTCTACCTAATGTGTTGCGTAGCTTTGCGGGCTACACGCTATCGGGCAGAAAAATTAGGCTCGATTTTACGATTTGAATTATTGTGTAGAAAACAAAAATATGCCTCGCAGGACAATCAAAAAAATTATGCAACGCAGTGCATGGTTTTATTCTGGATCTGCAGTATCTCCTGTCGATGTTGCATCTCTTCCTTGATCCACGTCAGCTGGTCGTCGCCTGGATCGGCTTGGCTGACGTTCTCTCGATGGCGTAGGCGGCTGTCGTGCCTCCCACGTTTGGTAACTGTTGCTGCTGACCTGAGCCTATGGGCTCGGGCGGTACCGGTGCTGGCTTCGCACAGGTTAAATCTCCCTCGGAGGTGCAAGGGGCGGACTGCCTCTCACACAAATTGTTCCTTTTTTACACATGTATACTCGCAATGTGCACTGTAGAGCGGTCCAGGACAGTCGGCAGAGCAGCTTGGCTTCTTCTTGGGTATCCTCTTGGGAGATGGTGGCTTTATTTTTCCTCCGTTTATATTTTTTATCGCTGTTTGATTTGTTCTTCGGTTGCCGGTTTTTTCTATCTTCGTTTTCAGGAAATCAAGTTCTTCTTGTAATTTCACTGCTGTTTCCCATGGCGGGGGTGGTTGATTCGTATATAGTAGCCACTTCAAGTGCGCTACTCTCTTCTGGATTTTATTTTTCACACCACTCCGGCCCATTACTTCTTTGTTTTTGGTTCACTTATTTGTCTGTTGTCTGCTGTATAGATTTTGTTTCAGTAACTTTATGTCTTGAAGAGTAGAATTGACAGCTCTTCCATGGTGAAGTAAATGAAGTTCTCCGGCAGGTATGAGACGTAGCTTCCGAATTTTTGTCCCACGATGCAATTCCACTTGGGTTTGTATTTTTTGTCGAACTCACTTTTGATATGCTCCGCTTTTTTCCAATCTTCCTCGAAGCTACGTGCTGTCTTTGCGCAATCAATTGCGTCTTTCTCCATTTCCTTGGTCATCTCCACTTTCTTGACCACTATGGTCAGTGGATCTGTCATGTTTTCAATTTCTATCAGCAGACCATGTCACGGTCGCCATATAATGAAAAAGAGTTTAATTCTGTTTTGTAAGGTTTCTTTATTTCTTCCTCGAATTAATTGTTAGCAGCAGTGGTGCCGCTTACAGGGTTCAATTGTATCTCCCTTATGATATTCTTTTTAATTCGGATTAAACCTAAGTCTCGTTACTGCGCTGCTCGCAGGCAGCGGCAGAGAGACGGTTATATACTTATGTATATAAACATATGCCCTCTCTAATGTGAGGAGCGCGAGGGATATATGCATGCGGTATGCTCGTGTTGCAATTATGCCGACGCTAGCACATTCTGCGTATGGCCTGAGCCGTAGCGATCGGTTCTTATTTCGGCCACTTAGAATTTATGACCGGGATTTCGAGTTGCGTAAACACTGCAACAAAGTGTTACAGTGTTTGCCCTTTAAGTACTCTTGGTACAGTGGGTAATTAATATTAGAGCATACTACAACTGCATGTCGTATCCTTCCCTGACCGGGTCTTCGTATTCTTCATGAACCAAAAAATGGATCTCTTGATATTGGGACCATAATGAGTTTATTGACTCCCTTGTTATGGCCCTTTCGGTCTCTGAATATTCTTTCAGAGCGCGTTTGATTGAGTCCGCAATCGCCCTTTGTCGCCGACATGCTGATATCAGCTTGCTTGCAGGTTGCGGTAGGCTTTCAACGTCTGCATTTTCCAGGGCATTGCTTGAGGTTGCCTTTCCAGGGGCAGTCCTCGAAGTTGCCTTTCCAGGGGCACTGCTCGAACTCTGAGCCATTGAATCGTCTATGCTATTTCTGTATTTGTCCATAATCCATAATATTGATCGATCGATCGATTCATAATATGTTGGATTTAGTTTTCTTTTCGCTGAATATTTTTTGAAGTTGCTGATGAGCTTTAAAATCTCTTGACTAATCTCTTCCTGCAAGTCTAAAGCCTCTTTGACTGCTTGCTCCTCCTTGTTAGACATATTGAAAATTGTTTTAATTCCTGACCGGTGGGATTGTTTTATTTGCTTTGACAGCTAGATACGATCCTATTCGCAGCCGTGGTGTGGTCGAAGAAATAAAAACCTAGTCAATAGGGGGGATATCTAGAATTCTAGAAAAGGATTGTAGCTTCGTTGATAGTGCCGAGGACAGGTTCCCAAGAGTTACGGAATTTCCCCGGTTGATCTGTATCAGGAAGATTTTTAAGAGTTACGGAATCTGTCCTGTGAGTTTGACGTATTCAGGACAATTTTCTGTGAGTCAGGGCTCGCCAAAATGTTTCTTTGGCAAGTGAGAAAGGATCAGGAAGATTCCCAAGAGTTACGGAATCTTTCCTGTGAGTTGACGTTCACGGTTGACGTGTTAGTTGGGGTCACCAAAATGTTTGTGAGGAGGCTTAGATGCCTGGCAGATAGTCCATAAACTATTGCCTTTGGTTGTCGCAACTAGCACTTGGAACTAGGTAGACGGTTTGGTTGGTTTGTTGGTTGGACACAGCGACAGCCTCTGATGCGTGTGTAAAGCTTCTGTTTGTGGTAGAACTCTTACTGATTTTATTAATGAAACTTAACATTATTTATAGGTAAAAAAGTGTTTTTGTTAACAGAAATAACGTGGAATAAAAGGTGTGGGTTACTGTGAATGTGTGTTATTGCTAGCTACTGAGGCCATTGCCCCAGCTAATTGCCTCATATCAGCAGACTATGCATATTCGTTTGACTTTGTAACTTGATACTTTATTTACGATTACTGCATGTTGCTGCGACTAGGGAGTTATACATATTTGTTTATGTGGATGAATATTATTGCTTATAATTAAATAATGCTGCGACTGAACAGCAAGCGAAGATAGAAGCATTCATCTTGACGTGGAGGAACGCATCAGTCGAATAGATATCAGCGAAGCCAGCAACAGTATCACCTTTCTTTCGGCGTTGAAACTTCTTCGATGCAGCGTTCCATGTATAATAGCGTGGCATCTCAGAATAGAGTAAAGTCCTTGCGAACGGATCGCTTTCGCATGTCGAAAAATAATTTTTCAACGTTCTCGCTGGTGACCGTTCTGCTCTTTGCGCTGCGTTCGCGTCAGTAAAGTAGACATGCTGACCGTTCTTCAAGTGAACAGATACCACCGAGGTTTCCTCACCCAAATATCAATAATTTTATACCGTTTTGCTATTCTTTTGCATTAATAATCACTTTTTAGTTTGTGCTAAGACGGTTATCTTATTTTCCTCTTTGTTTTTATCCCGTTTTTACTTGTATCCCCCGCTTGAGTGTCGTTTGCTGTAAGCTCCATGTAAGCGGTTCTGCTGCTCATATTCTAACCCTAGCGCTCCTGTGTTTTTTCTCTCTCTCTCTTTGCTTTTCCGGTACTGATAGTGTGCACAGTGGTTCTGGGGTTTGTGATTATGTCCCAGAATATTGTATGTATTATAAAGATTTGTAAAAAAAAAAATTTCGGCAGACCAGCCCAGTCTCCATTGCTGGCTTTGCGATGCAGTAGTGCATGTTAAGTGCATTGAAATGACAGGTCGCATAGCTGGCGCAGTTTCCAGCAAAATGGGCCTGCGTTATTGTTGTGTGGCCTGTCGACCGGTTGAGAAGGAGATACCACCCTTCATGCTTCAGACCAGGAGTGAATCTTCTGAGATCATGGCCACTTTTCGCAAGGCAAATGACCTCAATTTAATAGTATGAAGCTGTTTAATGCGTCGCCGAAACGCAAAAAATCTGCTGCTGGTCGGCTGCAACTGTGCAAACCACAGCAACCGATTTCCTGCCAATCTCCTGCGCCAAGCTCCTGATACCTGCTCCAATGGTTCTGAGATCAGGAACGAGAAAGGTTTCGGTAACCAATTCGGACGCTGGGGCAACGGCTGCTCAGTCGGCAATTTCCGTTGTATAAGTTGCGGAGCCCAAATCTTTGGCTCCGCAAATCCCCGTTGAAAAATCCACCCAGGGTCCAAAGATGCCCGGAATACCGACCGTGGTTGGTAACACTACGTTACGTAAGACGCTTACAGCAGTAAGTACCTTCGTAAACAATATTTATTTCGGGGCTTGCCTCTGATCTCGCATCGGAAGATGTTCTAGCCTATATACAAGACAAAACAAAAGCCGAAAATATAAAGGTGGAAAAATTCAAATTTTCGTATGCCAGGGACATTTTGTTATTCAAAATAAATGTCTCATCCCAACTTTTTGACAGCATTTGCTCGGGTGACTTCTGGCCCGAATACGTTATAGTCAAGGAGTACGAGGCTCGAATGAAGAGAACACGTCCTGCGGGAGTTCAACTGCCCAGGCTGTCACAATCCTCAGTAGCCACCGCTGTACCTTCTGTCCCAAAAAACTAACCTATCCCATCTAACTTTCCTATCAGAATACTAGGGGCTTACTCAATAAGCCCTCTAAAATGTATTCGGATAGCTTTTCCTTTGTATCCCAGGGGATTTTGTTTACTGAAACCTGGTTGAAGCCGGAGATCCTCTGCTCCGAAATTCTTCCGAGTAAGTACACAATTTAGAAATTAGACCGCCTTCTTCCGCGTGGTGGCGGAGTTTTAATTGCCGTTGACACCTGCCTCATCTCGGAACGGGTGGCATCTAATGATTTTTTGGACATCGTTTTTAACAGGCTTTCTGATAGGAACCAATTAGTGACTTTGGGTGACTTTAACATACCTGGAGCTCACTGGTCTTCTGATGGTGTGTCTAATGTCCTTCAGACTGCGGAACAGCATGACCTCATAAATGGCTTGCTTGATTTATCTTTGTCTCAAGTTAACCATGTCTCTTTGATTTTTTAAACCGCCTATTGGATCTATCCTTTGTCTCCGATCCAGCAGGCGTAAACCTAATTAGTGTTCCTCCAATCACGCAACCTGAAGATCCTTATCATCCAACTTTCGATGTGACTATCGACACTGGGACAGTTTTAGCAACGACATCTGGTAGTAGTTTAAACAGAGTCCGCTGTTTCCGAAAGGCTGACTATCAGAGGCAAAACACTTTAATAGAATTTGATTGGTTTAATCTTTTCATGAGCTGTGACATGGCAACCGCCGTTTATATTTTTTATAGTGCCATGAACTCATTTTTCTCCTTACGCATTCCTTAAACCTATCCGTCAGTTTCTAATAAACCACTTTGGTTTAACAAAGACCACCACAAAGACCAAAGATACGTTTAAAAAACGTTAAATCTAGGCTTTATAATAAATATAAACTCACTGGTTCAAGAACGGCTTTCTCATCTTATCTTAGTGCTCGATCTAACTTTACCGTACTTAACGCTCAGTGTTATAAAAATTATTTGATATATTGCAAGGTCCAGTACACATAGGACGCTAAACAGATTTATAACTTTATTAACTCTAAACGTAAACACACCTTATACCCTTCTTCGCTGTCATTTAAGAATACTACAGTACATTCTGATCAAGCAATAGCCAATCTCTTTGCTGAGTTTTTTAAAACTAAATATTCGCCCTTAACTTCTTTAGATCATACACTTTCACCAGCTATGCCCAGTTCGAACTTAATCTTCAGTCCTATTTTAAACGAAAGCTCACTTATTCTCGATCTTCAACGTGTTAAGCCAGTACATTCGCCAGGTCCCGATGGAATACCGGGCTCTGTGGTTAGGTATTGCTCCGAGACGCCCCTTCTTAAATTGTTTACCTTATCTTTAGAATCCTCAGAATTTCCCCTTATTTTAAACGAATCACTTGTTATTCCTCCCACAAAAAAGATAGCAAATCGGATGCCAGTAACTATAGGGGGATCTCTAAGTTATTGGCAATCTTCAAACTTTTAGAGAATGTAATAACTCCTCACTTGCAACATCTATGCAGATCCGTCATCTCTCCATGACAGCATGGTTGTATGAGGCGAAGATCAACCACGACCAATCTTCTGGAACTTACCTCATTCGTTATTAGGGGCTTCCAACAAAATTTTCAAACCGATGTTATTTATTCGACTCGGTTAATCATAATCTTCTGGTTAGGAAACTTGATTCAATGGGGTTTTCTAGTGATCTTCTTAAGTAGATTTTAAGTTATCTAAGTGACAGGACTCAAAGGGTTCTGTTCAGAAACGTTATATCCAACAGCCTCAGTGTCACATTTGACGTCCCACAGGGTAACCACCTTGGACCACAGCTATTTACATTGTTTATCAATGATTTGCCGCAG
The DNA here is from genome assembly GCA_035045905.1 of Drosophila anomelani. Taxonomy (NCBI): domain Eukaryota; kingdom Metazoa; phylum Arthropoda; class Insecta; order Diptera; family Drosophilidae; genus Drosophila; species Drosophila anomelani. The sequence goes on from JAWNOO010000157.1 coordinate 190,716, forward strand.
AGTACTCATGTCCGCTGATGACGTTAAACCTTGCTTTGCTGTTCATGCCTATCAGACCTACAATCGGATCTCGATAACTTCCAAGCATGGTGTCATGCTAAGAATTTACATCTCAACAGCTCCTAATGCAAACTGATGACATTTTCACGCGTCACACCCCTGTTTGCCACATATATGCTTAACGACTTGGAAAAATATTTCTCTTTTTGACGATCTGGGTGTCCGCCTGGACCCCAAACTTTCGTTCTCTGAATATATTTCTTGTATGGTTAACAAAGCAAGAGGCATGCTTGGATTCATTAAAAGGTGGTCGAAGGAATTCGATTTTCCTTCTGTAACGAAGAATCATTTTACTTCGTTAGTTCGCCCTATATTGGAGTATGGTTCGTTTGTCTGGAGTCCTCAATTCGGAGTCCATAGTAGCCGCATTGAATCTGTCCATAAGATTTTTTTGCTTTTCGCCTTCCGTTGCCTACCCTTGGATGCTAACTTAAGATTACCGTCTTACTTCTCCTACCTAATTTACTTTCTTTAGCTAACCGTAGGACGATGCTTGGCGTCGCCTTTTTACATAAATTTATTCACGGTGATGTGAAGAGCCCCTATCTGCTAAGCCAGCTCAATTTCCATGTTCCCCGTCCTACATCTAGAACTTCCACTGGTAGTTTACCACTGTAGGCGTGAGTTTGAAGTACATGAACCCTTTAGGGTTTTATGTACTGATTACAATCGCCTTTTTAGTAGTATTGAAGGCATTGAAAGCCTTCAAAAACTAAAAACTGTATTGCTTGTAGAACTAGCCCGTATTGTATCTTAATTTTTCCTCGTCCTATTCTATTTTTCTTCTCTCGCGCCTATCTAGAACACGATCGTGCCGTACGTTACACGGCTTAGTATTGGTTTCTAAGAAAATGCAAAGGTTGCCACTCGCTTTTTTCCTTGTTCTTTTTTACAAGCTGATCCCCTGGGGATGTGCTTATATTGAATTTTGTACCGAATTAATCCAGTAAGTCTGTGTTAATAATACAACCAGTCGAGTTGACCAATATCTATTGTCTCGCTCCTTAGTCGTTCCGTAACTCGAATTGGTCCTTGGGATAAATGAATCCGACATTCTTATATTTTAATTGACGCATCAATATCGCCGCGAAGAAATCACCTCGACTTTTTTATCTCATTTTTGCGGTTTTAGACACCGTGTCCGTGTTCATATTGCAGATAAGTGGACCCATCAAAACAAATTGTCTTGTGCCTCGATTGTCCCATACCGCATTTGTCCGTATATCTGCCGTTAACTTACTCAGCTGCCCTTAGCTGTCAATGAATTGGGAGTATAGGGAAATTAAACAAAAAAATGATAGTGACGACAGCAAAGAGGTAGGATTCTGTCCCGTAGAAAGGAACATAGACCAATCAGAGATGAACGCGGTCCAATCGATCGTCGCAAATGCTTTTAGTAGCGCTCTTGCCGCGCAGGAAGAGCGTTTAAGAAGCACATTTTTCTCAGGGTTTGAATCTGTTAGAACGCAGGTTAGAGCGCTGTCGGTCCAAGCGCCGCAGGTTGAGGTTTATGAACCCTGAAATAAAATGCGATGCGAAATTAGACATTGTAAAATCTCTTCCAACATTCAATAGAAGCCGCGAGGTATGTATATGAAGTATTCGAAAATTACGACGGCAGTGGGCAATAGATGTAACAACAAAAGCAATGCCAATGCAAGCACCATAAGGACAACCTTTGACTTATGGGATTGTCCTTATACCGTAGACCAGAATAAAGTTCAACCCATATTGGTAGACCCCTCAACGGCCATGTTCACACAGGAAACAAGCTGGGGGAAGCCACAGAGTATTAATACTAATTACAAAAAGGAGAACTCATTTCAGCGTCAATCGGGCCAAAGACGCCAACGCATTAATAGTGTAGTCCAACCCCAACAGGAGGAGGCAGGCTATTACGACACAGCTGAGGCTGAAGTTGCTAATATTGAAGAAGACGGCGAAACTGCCGAACTTAATGACCTCCTTTTTTTTAGGCAGCGCTCCTGACTGCCGTTCGTCGAGCTGGAGTTGGCTGGCAGAACACTAAAAATCATCATCTACACGGCGGCGGCAAAAAATTACGTTAAGCCTAAGGAGCTAAGAAACGTAATTCGGGCTGAGACCCCTCCACTGTGAGCTGACGCCAAAATCAAATGCATAAATTTTTGGGCTAAACGCCCCATTTTTTCCGTTAGAAACACTGAGCACGTTCGATGCTCCCTAACGCGAGCAGGGGTAGCATTGGACTTAGGTGTTGCCTAATAATAAAATACGCAAACATCATTGAAAAGCTCAAATTGTTTGACTGCGAAAATGTCAATTTCACCAAAATCGACGAGATAGTGGTACCAAGTTCGGCGAAATTCAGAAAATCTTTCTGAAAAGAATTAAGGTGTTTTCGACCTCTGACGAGGCACTTACCTTTAACACCTCGGTCATCGCTACCACTCGAACTACGAGTGACGAACCTATGGTCCCCATACAACAGCCCTACTTGGGTGGTTGGCAAAAAAGAAAGAGACAGATGGCAATGGCATCAGGAAGAAGCGATTAGTAATCGACTTCAGAAAGCTGAACGAATGAAAAATTGCCGATCGCTATCCCATGCCAAGTATACCAATGATCTTAGCGAACTTGGCGAAAATTAATTTTTTTACTACCCTAGACTTGAACTCAGGGTATCACCAAATATGACTGTCCGAAAACGACGGAAAAAACCTCGTTCTCAATTAATGAAAGGGCGATGCTACCGCAAAAAGATTCCAGAGGTTGTATAAGGCCACGTCGCAAACGAAAATAACCCGGAGGCTCGAAAAGAAGAAGTCGGGGGCGTCGTGGATAAAATTTCAAGGGGCGTCAGTTCTATTCTGCTGCATACGTGGCTAAAGCGAGAGCGGGAGATCGACGACGGCGGGCCGCGGCATTCGGACCTGAGAGAGAGTGCAAGATGCCAAACGCAGAATTGTGCAAAGAGGGGCGAGCGCGGATGCGCTCTTAAGTTCCGTTGAGCGGCGGCACAATGGGCCCCTCACCTAAACAGCCCGCCCCCTTGTAATCACTTGGGTTGCAATAGATCCCTCGTCGTTACGGCTGGTGGCAGGCTCCGGACACGACCCATCCAAAAACGGTGCTCTGGGCCACTGGCAGCCCGTCCTGGATCTTTAGGAAGCCCGGCTGCATGATACGCGGCTACATATCCGCGCCCAGGACAACGGAGATCGCAACACGTTGACGCTGTTCCGCTGCAGCAGCGACGATAGGGTGGGCGCAGCGGCAGCGACCTTCGGGGGCCCTCGACGATAGGCGGAAAATTGCCTAGGCGCGGATGAAGCGGGCGGACGAGCGGTGGACGGCACCCGACGTTGCGGACGAAGGCCATGGAGCGCCTGAAGACTGCTGGCCAGTGGCGGAAAAATGCCGAGGAGTTGTCGACGAGCGCCGGGAAGCCGATGACCGTAGAGCGGCTTGTGAGTGCCGGAGGCCCCCCTTCAGATCCCGAATCGCAACTTGGGCATCGGCCTTGGTACATAAACCGGATAATTTGGCTTGCTTGCGGTTACCTCGACTCTTCGTCGTCGGCGAGCCGTTGCAGGACACGGATCTCTAGGAAAGGGGCACAATTGACTCCGAAGGTGACCGTTTTCAATTTGTAATCGCGGATATCCCCATCGGGATTGCGAAACAAAATACGCGAGCGGAGTATGCTTGGCATCTACCCACATTTGCCGATACATCTTCTCGATGTCGGCGTTGAAGACGAACCAAAAGTATCGCCACTTTAGGATATGAATCGTCGATTGTAAGACCGGGCCCGCGTAAAGAATGTCATTCAGACTGGTCCCGTTTGCGGACGGGCTCGAAGCATTAAAGACCACCCGCACCTTAGTGGTCGTGCTTTCGGGCTTGAAGACGGCATGATGTGGAAGACAGTAGGTAGCGGAACTGCTCGCGGGAGAGACTTCGGTCGTATGGCCTAAGTCGATATATTCCTGGATTACCGAGTCATAGCAGGCTTTAAGAGGCGGATTCTTCAGGCGCTGCACATTACGCAAGAACTGAGCAAGAGCAAAGGACCGTGGAGCCGCTAGCTCGGAACCCTTCTGCTCGGGGTCGCGTAAGGGGACTCTTCTCGTCGTCTGGACAAATTTGTTCTCGCAAACTGAATTCGATTCCGAACTGATCTGTGTGGACACATCTTCCACCTCCCAAAAGTTGGTGAGGAGCTGATCCAGTGAGTGACCGAGGCTACGGACAACTCGTGTGGAAAAAACGGACACGCTGCGGGGGTTGGCTGGAGATGATGGGCCTGTCGACACCCATCCAAAAATGGTCCCCTGACCAAAAAGCGACCCGAAGATGTTAGCCTTGGAATTACCGAGGAGATTGGACGGAAGAATGTCAGCTTCTATTAACACATCGACTTGGGAGCTCTCAAAGATTTTGGGGTCCGCCAGGGGAATGTCGGGCAGCCCCTTGAGACGATCTCGCGGAATCGATTAGAGACTGCGGCTCACGTTCTTCCTGCCAACTTCGGAAGAACGTGAGCCGCAGTCTCTAATTGTAGCCCGGGTCTGGACGGCGACCGAATGGAGAAATGGTACAATTTAGTAGACTGCGCGGAAATGGTCTGATTAAGACCGGAAATTTGGGCTTGAATCGTCTTGAAGGGAAGCTTGACCCTTGACCCTGAAGCTTCGGACCCTGAGTCTATCAGTGCTCGTGCCTGGAAGCTGCACCCCAAATGGCACTCGTTGATAGTAGTAGAACGGCTCCTGACCGGGAAGCGAAACACACATGTATACCGACTGATCCTCTGAGCCGTTTGTGCTTCTGGCTGTCTGTGCGGGTCGAGCACTTGCTGGAGTAGGCGGACTTGGAGCGGTAGCGAACGGATTGCCGCGGTGCAGGAGGGTGTGGTGTCGGCTGTGGCATGTGAAGCAGGTATGGGCGCTCGTGAAGTCCAGCTGCTGGTGCCCTCGGGCAAAACAGTTTAAACATAACTGCTTCCTCTTAATGTAGTCAGAGCGCCCATTTACGTCCATTTCTAGGAAACGTGGACATAAGCGAATGGGGTGGGTCTCCATCCAACAGAGATCGCAGCCCTTTTGGCCAGGAACCACTCGAGTCTCGTATGAATTAAGCCTCCGAGCAGGGGCAGTAGAAAGTCCCGACCTAGGCGGAAATTGCCCGGAGCCACTAGGCCTGATGTCGTCGATGGCCTCCAGAGTGCGATGGCGCTCTTTCAGGAAGTTATCTAATTCCTTCCATGTTGGAATTTCGGCCTTTTTATGTACGAATTGCTCCCACATAGAAAGTGTGACTTTGGGGACCTTTGAGGAAATCATAAATACCAGGAGACAGTCCCAAGCCTCAAAATTGATAGAGGACATTTCTAGGGCTATTAGACAACTCCGAATGGTGGCTGGCAACTCCTTCAGCGCGACCCCCAACTCTTGAGAAATAGCCTAGATGTTGAAAAGGATCTTCAACTGGCTATTGACCAATAGCCGCCGGTTATCAACGCGGTCTGTGAGGCTTTGCCACGCTGCGACAAACCCCTCATGGGTAAGCGGAGCCTTAGAAACAATGGCGTGTGCGTCACCACTTGTTTTGGACAGCAAGTGGAACAACTTCTCTACCGGGGTGAGCCGCGAGTTGTAGTGTGCACTTTCTTCACCAAAACAAAAACAAATATCTAGGCAGGCCAATATTTCTTCCCTTGACTGTATCCACGCAATAGATGGGAACAGAATTGCATAGACCGATGCAATTCCACACCTGCATGAACTGACCAAAGTAGGTAGAAAATCATACGATTCCTCCGTTAGGTAGGAAAGCTTTACTAAAGCATGGGAATTATGAAGCTCTTGGCAGTTTTAGCATCTATTCTTTTCTAATCTGCGGCCGAGCAAAGAAGTTTTCGTCAGCGTATTTTAAAAGTGATAGAAAATTTGGCCAAGACACGTGGAGTGAATAAAAAGGGGAAAACCCCATACGGAAAATTCGGCAATTCGGCCAGAAATAAAGTTTAAAACAAGAGTGATTGTGATCGTGTTGAGGGAATAAATTTATAAGGTGAGACTAGGTTGGAATAGTTAGAATATCCAACATAACCAATCGCTTGGCAGGTGGCACAGCGCTACGACGATCCTGACCAGGTGCAGCCTGATAGGCTTTCCGTTTGGAATTTGGGCCTCGGATCGGGCGTGGGACAAGGTCGAATCCAGGAGAACCACCGTAGCAACCCGTCTGTCCGTCTGTCCGTCTGTCCGTCTGTCCTTCTGTCCGTCTGTCCGTCTGTCCGTCTGTCCGTTTCTACGCAAACTAGTCCCTCAGTTTTAAAGCTATCTGAATGAAACTTTGCAGTTAGGCTTCTATATACTCTCACTCGTACATATGTCGGAACGGGCCGGATCGGACGACTATATCATATAGCTGCCATAGGAACAATCGGAAAAATCTACGAAAAAAAATTATAACTGTCAGTTTTCAATAAATTTTCACCAAATTTGATATTTGCCCATTTAGTATTATTTCCTAATTTCGGTTTTAATTTCATGAAAATCGGCTGACTATATCCTATAGCTTCCATAGGAACAATCAGGAAAATAAAAGAAAAATTTATAACTTTGTCAGTTTTCAACATATTTTCACCAAATTTGATATTTAGCCATATTTTATTATTCCTGAATTTCGATTTTAATTTCATGAAAATCGGCTGACTATACCCTATAGCTTCCATAGGAACAATCAGGAAAATAAAAGAAAAATTCATAACTTTGTCAGTTTTCAACATATTTCACCAAATTTGAAAGTTACCCATATTTTATTATTCCTGAATTTCGATTTTAATTTCATGAAAATCGGCTGACTATACCCTATAGCTTCCATAGGAACAATCAGGAAAATAAAAGAAAAAACCATAACTTTGTCAGTTTTCAACATATTTCACCAAATTTGAAAGTTACCCATATTTTATTATTCCTGAATTTCGATTTTAATTTCATGAAAATCGGCTGACTATACCCTATAGCTTCCATAGGAACAATCAGGAAAATAAAAGAAAAAACCATAACTTTGTCAGTTTTCAACATATTTTCACCAAATTTGATATTTAGCCATATTTTATTATTCCTGAACTTTGATTTTAATTTCATGAAAATCGGCTGACTATATCCTATAGCTTCCATAGGAACAATCAGGAAAATAAAAGAAAAATTCATAACTTTGTCAGTTTTCAACATATTTTCACCAAATTTGATAGTTACCCATATTTTAGTATTCCTGAATTTCGATTTTAATTTCATGAAAATCGGCTGACTATATCCTATAGCTTCCATAGGAACAATCAGAAAAATAAAAAAAACCATAGCTTAGCCGTGTTTTAAACCATTGCCATCAAATTTGAGATTTGGCAACAAATTATTATTTCAGAATTTCGTTTTTAATTTTTTGTTTAAACTCTGCAAGGGTATACAAACTTCGGTGAGCCGAAGTTAGCTTCCTTTCTGGTTTATTATTATACCCTTGCAGGGTATATTAGCTTGAGTCAAAAGTTTGCAACGCAGTGAAGGAAGCATCTCCGACCCTATAAAGTATATATATTCTAGATCAGGATCAACAGCCGAGTCGATCTCGCCATGTCCGTCTGTCCGTCTGTCCGTTTCTACGCTAACTAGTCCCTCAGTTTTAAGGCTATCTGAATGAAACTTTGCAGTTAGGCTTCTATATACTCTCACTCGTACATATGTCGGAACGGGCCGGATCGGACGACTACATCATATAGCTGCCAGAGGAACGATCCGAAAAATGTTCAAAAAAACATTATAACTTTGTCAGTTTTCAACCAATTTTCACCAAATTTGATATTTGCCTTTTTAGTATTATTTCAGAATTTCGGTTTTAATTTCATGAAAATCGGCTGACTATATCCTATAGCTTCCATAGGAACAATCAGGAAAATTATAACTTTGTCAGTTTTTAACCAATTCTCACCAAATTTGATATTTGCCCATTTAGTATTATTTCCTAATTTCGGTTTTAATTTCATGAAAATCGGCTGACTATATCCTATAGCTTCCATAGGAACAATCAGGAAAATAAAAGAAAAATTCATAACTTTTTCAGTTTTCAACATATTTTCACCAAATTTGATAGTTACCCATATTTTAGTATTCCTGAATTTCGATTTTAATTTCATGAAAATCGGCTGACCATACCCTATAGCTTCCATAGGAACAATCAGGAAAATAAAAAAAAACATAGCTTATCCGTGTTTCAAACCATTGCCATCAAATTTGAGATTTGGCAACAAATTATTATTTCAGAATTTCGTTTTTAATTTTTGTTTAAACTCTGCAAGGGTATACAAACTTCGGTGAGCCGAAGTTAGCTTCCTTTCTTGTTTTTGACTATCTTTAATTATATAAAATGAAATTGAGATAAATTCTTTTATTTAGAGCACTTCGGATCATAACATGGCAGTCGCATATGGGTAGACTCCACTGTTTAGCGTAAAGTCTACATGGAAGGGAGGGTATAGACGAAGATCAACAACATCTGGTCTTTCATTAGTTAGGGTCAGTAGAATCAACCACCCAAGGATCGGCCTTCCTTTTCTCTGTCTACGACGAATTTGAGTAACGTACACGGTCTAGTTTGCCGTGCCCATACCCACGCCCCTTTCGACTGAGCCAAGCCGCCCCCCCCCCAAGTAGACAGAGGGGCGCGGTAAAGACCACCCGTGCAGTGTTCGGGACAGTTTACTGTACCTAACCTTATGCCTTACTGTACGCGTTCGTTACAGAGTTTTGGATGTAAATGTCCGTAAACAAGTCTCTGACGGTGGGACACCAAAGATAATCAGCCGCAAAGACTTCGGTATCCACTGGCTGTAGCTGGCAGCCTGTAGAGGTGGGAGTGTGGACATTGACGGAAGTCTGAGTGGGAGGCAATTTTCTCCCGAAGCTGGGCAATACACCTCGAATAGACGGAGTAACAGTAGCTGTACTTCGATTCCAGCTCTGTTGAGGTGGCCGCGTTGTCGTCGGACACGGCTAGCAAATCGGAGCAGCTCTAATAGCACTTCTCCACCTTCTCCCAGAGTGCCCGAATTCTCGATGGTCTCGATGGACTTCGCACATGTATTGGGAGCCTATTTCCGTTTCTGGGGCGCCCGGAGTAATTATGTTGGCCTCAAATTGTCTAATCCGATCTTTTGTGGCGATGAACTTTTTTAGCGCCACTTCGATCGCACTTTGAGCCATTTTCGCAACTGAGCGAGTCTGCCTCTGTGAAGGGCCGGGTATTGTATTGACGGATTCGTCACTCTTTGCCCTTGGAATGGCACTGGTCGCCTTAGGCTTTAAATAGGCGTCCGCGCAGATGCGGATTGCGATCTGTCCAAACAGATCGCTGGGATCGGACGCGGCTTTTTGTCGTCTCCCGTGGGCATTCTCAGAATCATACGATACGCAATACCGGAGCTTGGGAACGCCGCTTCGTGGTTCGGCTGCTAGCGGCTGTTCGGGACTTACAAGTCTTCCGAGAGGGGGTCGGACTCGAAAGTCTTCTATTGCGGACTCGAAAGTCTTCGGTTTGTGGACTCGAAAGTCTTCAGAGAGAGAGTCGGACTCGGAAGTCTTAAGTTTGCGGACTCGAAAGTCTTCAGAGAGCGAGCGAGAGGCGGACTCGAAAGTCCTCGGGCGGACTCGAAAGTCTTCAGAGAGAGACGCGGTGGACTCGGAAGTCTTCGGTAGGCGAGAGAGAAAATGGGTGGACTCCGAAGTCTTCAGAGAGAGAGACGCGGCGGACTCGAAAGTCTTCGGTAGGCGAGAGAGACAATGGGTGGACTCGGAAGTCTTCAGAGAGAAAGGGCGGGGCGGACACGAAAGTTTTCAGAGAGAGAGAATTCGGCAAGCCGAACTGTTGGACAATGCGTTGCAACACAAACCCTGAGATTCAGGTCAAAAAATTACTTTAGCTGCTGACTACTGGAGTACCCCTATCTTGGCGCGCGCGCGTATTCGAATTCAAGTTGTTTTCTTCTTTTTTAACTATTTGTGCGCGATACGCGTCACACACAATTCGAATGTGAAAAAAAACTTCAGGAACCAAAAAAAAACCCAAAAGGAGACGAGGTTTGTTGAGATTGTAGGCGGATGTTTCCTGATGCGGAGTAGAAGCAGTGTTGGAGGCACGGAAAATGGACAAGTACCGGAAAATTCGTGCCCGTTCGGAAAAAAAAATTGATGACGATCTATATATGTTTATTTATATAAATGTGGCTCGTACGTAGATATTGAATTATTAACTATTTTTGAAATTCATTTTTGCGGAGCCGGAAAGGTGGGCTTGAACTTGGCTTAGATGTAACAAAAAATAAATAATTAATAATAACTAATTTTTGACTAATTGTCGGATTTAATTATTATGGAGCCGGAAAGGTGGAGTTGAAACCTCGGCGTTAGTTCGGACGGAAAGTTAATTATTAAATAGTTAATAAAAAATTAAATTTTTAATTACTCGTTGGCGGAATTACTTTTATGGAGCCGAAAAGTTTGAGTTAAAGCCCTAATCTTTAATTAATTGGATTTTTTTATCACGAAGCCGGAGAGGTGGAATTGAAACCTTAATCTTTAATTAATTGGATTTAATTATCACGAAGCCGGAAAGGTGAAATTGAAACCGCTGGTCTATTCGGATAGAAGGTTGATAATTAAATTATTTTATTATTTTCGAATTTATTTAATTATTAAGCGACCGGAAAGGTAAATTAAAAAACCTGGTATTTTGCTCGAACGGAAAATAATAATTAAATAAATTGTAGTTTGTGACGCCCCTCTAGAGGCGCCACAATGTATTATTATTATATTATAGTATAAGTCATTATTATTATAGTATAAGTCATGTAAATATCCATATAAATAACCACCCGTAAATACTAGATACTAAGTAACCGATTAAGTCGCCCGCCAACTCGGATATTCGATCAACAACCGGATCGGATATCGAGATGAAAAACGATACGATAGAGATCGTCATCGCTTTTTCGGTCTCTTTCGTTTCCGATCCTCGTACCGACAAGTAGTAATTTTCAAGTGCGCGTCGCAAAAGTTTTCCGCAGAAGTGAAGAACACGTGACCATCGACAGAGACGATACCTATAGATAATCTTGAGCCCACGAGCCAGACACACAGTGAAAAGTGTGATTTTCCTTTTCCGCGACTCCGCGCCAATCCCGCGAGCCGCGATCTGACCACCGGGTCCTCCGCACGAGGAACCGCACACCACCGGCCCCCGCTGTGTAACATCCAGCCGGCCAGGCCTAGACACCGCCTTTGTAAGTCTCACCAGACCCCTTATCGTTGTAACTTAAGTAGAGTTAAACATACATCTTTATACATATATATATATATCTAAATTTAAATATAATAACCACCCGTATTATCTAAGGAAAAAAATCCCCTAGTCGTGTGTTCTTTCGCTTGGGGGGGGGGGAGGGAAAATATCTGCATGGACAGCCCTTTTCACATTTCAGCATAATCATATTTTCTTCCCTAAATTACGCCTAGCCGAACGATATATCTCGCCTCTGCACTTGTTCACACACACACATCCATAGCCATCTCGAACCGTGCACAAATCATAACCTCAAAGTGTCGCATATACGCATTCGCCCGTTTTCAGCCACCAAAACATTCGCATTACATATTTCGTTGCACCCATACACACACGCTGCCTGACCCAAACCGTGCACGAAATATAACCTCCAAATCAAAGCATGCACGCCTTCTCTCATTATCTGTCACACACACATTTCGCTACTCACCCATACACACGGTGCCCGACCAAAATTTGCACGAAACCTAACCCTTGTCTGCTCGCACACACACACACTTGTCCCCTGTTAACATCCAGCCGAGGAGATCTAGCACTTCGGCATACATACATACAAATCGCTGCCATTGATAAATAAAACGCATCCTCTTCGCTGGGGAACATATTTTCTGGGTCGGGAGATTTTATTACAGCTAAATACTAAATTCTAAGTTAACAATTATCATTAATGCATACATTCACACACACACCCCGGTTCAGCAGGTGCCCCATAGGAAATGTACTCGTTCATACGCAAATATCTTTTCACTCCTACATACGTGCGTGTACAGTCCGCGTACCCAATAGGAAATCGGCTACCTGTGTATGCCAGTGCATGCATACGGCGCGTATCCAATAGGAAAATTACAACGGTGCCGGCGCCTCCCCACTGCCGGGAAAACCTCGTGGCCCCGTAGGCCGTAGTTAGCTTCCGTATCCAGCCGGAAGATTCTTCTGGACCCGGCCAGCCGTGTGCAGCCGGCGCCGCCGTCCACAGCTAGGCTCTGGATTTTATTCAGAGAAATCCCGCCGCAGTGTTGGTCGCCGCATTCGCTGGAGCCCATTGGCCCGCCAGCCGCCATGAAACCTTTCGGTTTCGCCGCCCATAGTTAGCTCCCGAGTCCAGCCCGGAGATTCCTCTGGACCCGGCCAGCCGTGTGCAGCCGGCGCCGCGTCCACAGTCAGGCTCTGAATTTTATTCAGAGAAATTCCACCGCAGTGTCGGCCGCCACATTCGCTGAAGCCCATTGGCCCGCCAGCCGCCATGAAACCTTTCGGTTTCATCACCAGTAGTTAGGCTCCGTGTCCAGCCGGAGAATTTCCGGGTCCGGTCAGCCGTGCCCAGCCGGCACCGCCACTCGCTCCTAGCTTCCGAGACCCGCCCGGGAGGAAAAGTATAAAATATTCGCAACCACCGACGAGGTGTGTGCCGCCGCCGCCGCCGCCGATCGTGCCGCCCCGGGCTCCCGCCCGTTCACCGACCCTTAGCTAGCCTCCGCGCCCAGCCTGAGGATTATTCTGGGCCCGGACAGCCGCGGTCATCCGGCGCCGCCACCCACAGCTAGCCTTCGTGACAAGCCGAAGGACCCACACTTAGACCCGACGCAGCGCCCGCACGGCGACCCAGATCATACCAGCAGCCAGCCATAGCCGCGTGGCTGCCCGAATCCCTAATCCTGTCCAGCTCGGACATCGTGGACTAGGATTCCGCCGGCACACCCGAAGCTGCATTTCCGGCCGAACGCGTGCCATAGCAGTCAGCTTCTGAGAGGGTGGTCGATAATGCCGTGCAAGCAGTAGGCCTGCATATAGGAACAACGATCGGTAAGGAGGAGTTGGTACATCGATAGCTTCTCGTGCCCTCCACCCAGATAGGTGATCCGAGGCCAACCGAGGCACCTCGATACATGAAATAGGGGTCGAATACACAGTCTAAACACGTTGCCGATAGTATTTTTCCTCGATTGAGATCTACCGCAGCCAGAGAACTTCGTTACAAGTGGCGCCCGAGCAGGGACGAGACAGGGAGAAAAACCAGGAAAAATAACACCCATATAAAGAGGCCATACTGTCCCGCGTGTCCGAGACTTAGCACTGTCGAATGAAATTCGACCGGACAAGCCCCAGAAACGAAGATAAATCAACTCATCGCCATTTATACCCTCTAGTTCGGAGCCGTGAGCTCAAAACGCGACGCACGCCTACAACGGGACCAAGCGCGGTCAAATTCACCCGATCCTGACCAGAAGGATCTATTTTTGCCTTGGAAACTTTGCTTTTTACATCGTAATCATGGACAGCGACCAACAGAGTCCCGGTGAGTCCGTTCCACGTAGAATTAAGAACCCGGGGGTCGGTACGCGGTGGATTTACTCCCGCTTAAAAGCCGAATTATTAGCCTTTGCCGAAGAATTTGGATTCTCTGCCGATGGAGTCGTCGACGACTTGCGGCGCAGCTTTGTGACTTTCGTTAGGGACACAGAGCAGACTCAGGAAACTTGGACCCGATTAGCCGACTTAGAGAGACAGTATCCGCTTCGCTCCGGCAGCCCTGCGCCTCCTAGTGAGGACAAGCCCAGTATCAGTGGCCTCTCGGTGCCCCCTTCACTCATGATTAATCCTACTCATTCGCCCGCGGCACGCACACGCCGCATGTCAACCACCGTCCAGGCCGTGCCCGGACCTACCGGCACCAGCCAGGAACCGAGTCCCGACCGGGCTCGACGAGACTTCACTTGCGTTCCCGAGCGGATTCGCAAGTGGGGCCTGCACTACGATGGGTATACAGATCCACTCGCTTTTGTAGAACAGGTCGAAAGCCGCGCACTATCCTACGGTATCGACTTAGGGGCACTTCCGCGTGCCATGGCAGAACTGCTGACTAGTCGAGCAGACAAGTGGTTCCAAGCTAGCCGCCTCCAAGGGGCAGATTGGACCACGTTCCGGCGAGAATTCTTGGAATTTTTCCTTCCGCCGAGGTACCTCCAACGCTTAGACGACCGGATCCGCGGTCGCAAGCAGTAGGAAGGGGAAACTTTCAAGGACTATATGATCGACCTTCGAGTCCTCATGCGGCATGCAGGATACACCGAGGCACAAGAGTTGGACCGACTCTACGAAAACGTCGCGCCGGAATATCAAATGTATATTCGACGCAGCGAGTTCAGGACCATCGGAGAATTGGCACAGCTGGCCACAGAGTTCGAGGTGGTGAAGCCTCGAGAGGCACCCCACGACCGTCGCCGCCCCCCGGGCGGGCACATGCCCCAGAGACCGCAAGAGAGAGAAATCCGCCGAGGGCTGCTTTCGACTCCCCAGCCCCCGCGGCTGCGAGAGTAAACCGAGTGGTAGCCTCGGAACGCCGAGTCGATGTTCGCAACGCATGTCATACCTGTGGCGAACCAGGACACTTCAGCAACGAATGTAGCAATCCTCGACAATACTTCTGTTGGGATTGCGGGCGTCGCAATATTCGTACCGTCGACTGTTGCCGCCGTAATCAGCCGGGAAACGGAACGGGTCCCCACGACCGGTGGAGTCCGTCGGGGACCAATGTCGCTCGGAACAACCAGTAACCGCGTCGCTTAGAGTAGAGAGGGGGAGAATTGCCGCCGTCGTGGAGATAGGGGGTCATAGGCGCATGGCCACTATCGACACCGGGGCATCTAGGAGTTTTATTAGCCAAGAAGTCGCTGACATCGTTGGGCAGCCGCATCAGTTTCAGCAGACATACACCCAAATCAACCTCGCTGATGCCTCCCAAGTAGAGGTGCGAAAACTTCTCCGAGCAGAAATTACCCTGGCACGAAAAACGGTGCAGATTCCACTATTTGTTATGTCTGCCATGTTAGAGCCCCTGATCTTAGGTATGGATTTCCTCGCCACGATAGGTACTACCATCCAGTGCGGGGCAGCCACACTCGTGCTATCCAGGCGCAGCCCTGCGGGAGCACCAGCGCGCGAAATCTCCGGAACCGAGCCTCGAATCCACTTGATTACCATGGGAAGGACCCATAATCACAGCCAACGAATGATAGACGGCGAGGAACCGCCAGACGCCAGAAGGGCGGAACCAACAAGGGTGCGGCCAGAAGAGCCCCACTTAGGAATCACATGCCACGAACCACGAGACACACAGGAAGGATACCCAGCGCCACACGAAGGAAATCACGACACAAGGAACACGGAAATGTACACGGGAGCCAACACTAGCCCCGCCAGAGGAAACAATTACCACGCAGAAGATCAACTCCCAGGGAAGCCCATAGCACGCCACTAGGAGCCACACGCAGAAGAATATCCACTCCCAGGGGAGCCCCTAGCATGCCACCAGGAGTCGGACACCGACAGCGAGAATGACCTACGAGTCCAAGAATTCCTCCGCGAGCAGTTGACCCAATTCGAGGGTATGTCCGGAGTGGCCAACATCGCCGAGCATAGGATTACCATGCGAGACGATCGGCCTATAAAACAGCGTTATTTCCCCAAAAATCCGGCGATGCAGAAGATCATCGACGAGCAGGTGGATGCGCTCCTCAAACAACACTGTATCGAGCCTTCACGCAGTCCACATAGCGCACCCTTAGTCTTAGTCCGGAAAAAGACCGGCCAATGGAGGATGTGCGTGGACTATCGACAGCTGAACGCGAAGTCCATCCCGGACGCGTATCCGCTGCCACGCATAAACCACATTTTAGAGAGATTAAGGAACGCGAAGTATATCTCCACGTTGGACCTGCGAAATGGTTATTGGCAAATACCCATGGAGCAGAGTAGCCGAGCCTGTACCGCGTTCACGGTGCCCGGACGGGGCCTATATCAATGGCGAGTCATGCCATTCGGGTTGCATTCCGCCCCCGCAACTTTCCAACGGGCCCTCGACAGCGTGATCGGGCCAGATCTCGAACCACACGCGTTCGCCTATCTAGATGACATCACCGTCATCGGGGCCAGCCTACAGAAGCATATGAAGAATCTGAGTAAAGTTTTCTATCGCCTTCGGAAGGCGAACCTGCGTATTAACCAGGAGAAATGTTCGTTTTTCAAGCGAAAGCTGGCCTATCTCGGGCACGTTATCAGCGATCGAGGTATTCATACCGATCCTGACAAGGTAGCCGCGGTACGAAATCTGAGTCCCCCGACAAGTCTACGGGAACTTCGTCGATGTTTAGGTATGGCTTCATGGTACCGACGGTTCGTACCTAACTTCGCAGCAGTCGTCGAGCCTATGACGAATCTGCTTCGCAAAAATCAGCGGTGGAAATGGGAAACGTAGCAGCAGAACGCCTTCGATCGGCTGAAAGAGTTGCTAACCGACGCACCGGTATTAGCCTGTCCCGATTTTTCAGCCAAAATGACCCTCCAAACAGACGCCAGCCATTACGGACTTGGTGGCGTACTTACCCAAGAGGTCGATGGACATGAACGCGTCATAGCTTATGTCAGCCGGAAACTTGACGCTGCCGAGCTGAATTACTCTCCGACGGAGAAAGAATGTTTAGCGATCGTCTGGGGAATACGTAAGCTTCGCTGCTACTTGGAAGGCTACCGATTCGACGTAATCACCGACCACCTCGCGCTTAAATGGCTTGATCAAATCGAGAATCCGACTGGAAGGATTGCTCGGTGGGCCCTAGAACTACAACAATATCAATTCGACGTGCTCTACCGCCGAGGAAAATATAACGTAGTCGCCGACGCGTTATCACGACAGCCCCTCGAACATCTACAACGCATAGAGCCCGAAGAGCAGCGCTGCAAGTGGCTCCAACGAAAGATCAACGAGATACGAGAGGATCCGCAGAAATTCCCGGATTATATCATGGAGAATGGAGAGTTATATCGACACCTCGGACACCGCCCCGATGACCAGGATTACATCCCTTGGAAACTTTGCGTTGCGGCCGAACATCGAATAAAAATTCTCCAGGAATGTCATGATGCGCCCACGGCGGGCCATCTAGGAACAAGGAAGACCATCTTAAGGATCTCGCAGAAATACTATTGGCCCGGGATGTTCCGCGACGTCAAGCGGTATATTCGACAATGCCTCCCGTGTCAAAAGTATAAGGCGGAACAACGTCAGCATGCCGGCAAGATGTTAACCAGACAAGTCGACGAACTCTTTGGAATTCTTTGCGCAGATTTTGTAGGACCCCTTCCACGCTCTAAGGAAGGGCATACCATGCTGCTGGTTTTCTTCGACAGTTACACCAAGTGGGTCGAGCTAGTACCACTACGGAAGGCCACCACGGCTACTCTTATCCGAGCGTTCCGCGAACGGATCATTGGACGCTTTGGGGCCCCCCGGAAACTGGTGTGCGACAATGGCACACAATTCACCAGCAAGGCATTCCGAGGATTTCTGAACGAAACCGGGGTAGAATTGCAGATCACCGCGCCATACTGCCCCCGAGAAAATCCAACCGAGCGTGCCAATCGCACCGTGAAAACTATGATATCGCAGTATGTTGAAGGGGAGCAAAACACCTGGGATAACTTACTCCCAGAACTCTCATTGGCAATCAACACTAGTGTGTCGGAGACAACGGGATAAAGCCCGGCATTTCTAGTACAGGCTCGAGAGCCTCGACTACCAGGATCATGGTACGACAAAGTGACATCGGGAACCGGAATCCCGCCACAGACACCGAGCGAGAGGGTCGAGCGGCTGAGAGAGATATTCCAGATAGTGCAGAACAATCTGCAAAAAGCAAGTAGAGACCAAGGAAGGCAGTACAATCTACGCCGCCGAGTATGGAAACCGGCCATGGGATCACTTGTATTAGTTCGCCAGCACCATCTCTCTAAAGCCACCGAAGGGTTTGCGGCCAAACTGGCCCCAAAGTTTGACGGACCATACAAGGTGGTCGCCTTCCCGTCACCTAATGTAGTCCGCATACGACGCCCAGGCCAGCGAAAAGGCAGGCTTGCAAACATCGCTGACCTGAAGGCATTCCACTCGACACTAGACGAAGACAAGACGGACACTGACGAGGACGACGGGGTGGCTGAAGGTGCCGGAGAACGGCCCGGACCTTCCCTCACTCAGAATTCCAAACCTAATCTCAGTAAACATGATTAGAGACCCCGCCTCCCCACTAACTGACCCAAAACTACCGGAAGATTAACTCATAGCCCCTTCCACGATAAATACACTGACAATGTTTTCTATTTTCGCAGTTCAAAACCCGCACCATGGAGGAGATGATCACTGTCATCTCCAGTGACGAGGAGGAGGCCGCGCCACCGACTCGCACCACCGCCGCCGCCGCAGCCAGGATCCCCAGGGACCCACGTCTGCGCTCAGGGGCCACGACTGCCGCACAGGACCCCTACCCGAGCCCCGCCGGATCCTTCGACTACTGCTCCAACAGTTCGGAGGGCTGGGACGAGGGGCAGTATGGTAGTGGGTCGGGGAGCTGGACCGAGGAAAATGCCACACCTCGCAGCCCCCAATTCTTGGACGCGTCGGTCGACGATGACTACGCCCGAGCAGATGCATCGGACTCGGACAGCGAGCCCCTTTTCACTCGACGGGAACCGCAAGCCGAGAGCCCCATGGAGGACACCTCCAGCAGCCATTACTCCGACTCCACCGACGAGGGCCGCCGGAGCCCCTACGTGGAGGAGGCCCTCCATGTAGTCATGGAGGGAAATGATTATCGAATATACCAGGAAGGCACCTGGATACATATTATCCGAAACCATTGGACGGACATCGGGATTCAGCTCCCGAGGGACCCCACGGCCGACCCTATCGTGACTTTCCCACCGTCGCCCTCCCAGTTGTGCATCGCCATGGCCACTGAGCCCCCGGAATCAGGCGATTGGGCAGATGCCCTGGACGCGCCATCGTCCCCGGGGCTGGCCCTAGACCTGGCATCCTCGCCGCCGCCATTGGTGAGCCGAGTATCGCCGCCAGTGGAGGAGATCGTCCCGGCCACGTCCATCCAGCCGACTCCAGCCGGAAAACCCATGTATTGGGAATCCGGGACCAGCGACGACGAGGACGAGGACGCCCCCCGCTGCCGACGCAGGGCAGCCTGCACAGTGGTCGAGATAGCTAGACCACACCCGAGCCTGCAACAGCGCCTCCGAGGACACAGCCCTCTCCGCGCCACTTCGTATCCGGGGTATCAACCGGACCCCCTCACCGCCATCGCTCCGCCGCCGGCGGACATCGGCGCTGCAATACCACTGCCACCGATCCCGATGCCGCCGATCCCGCGGTCAGCCGAGCCCCACGGGCTGCCGACGTCATCGCCGCCCACCGCAGAGACCCAGGCGAACCCGCCGACGCCAGCTCCATGGGCACCCGCGCCGCAGGAGGCCGTCGAGCTGCCCCACCACTGGCGCAGCAACATCCCAAAGCACGAGGTGCCCGCCGAGGTATGGGCCGGCAGCGAGCGGCGACTCTACGCGGCCCAATATTCGCGCCAGCGTTTTCGAGTCGCCACCGAAGAAGGGCTATATCAAGTAACCCTTAAGCCGACAGGAGACGGCCTCGTTTCTTATGCTCCCCGAGGAAGGAGGGGAGTGTGACGCCCCTCTAGAGGCGCCACAATGTATTATTATTATATTATAGTATAAGTCATTATTATTATAGTATAAGTCATGTAAATATCCATATAAATAACCACCCGTAAATACTAGATACTAAGTAACCGATTAAGTCGCCCGCCAACTCGGATATTCGATCAACAACCGGATCGGATATCGAGATGAAAAACGATACGATAGAGATCGTCATCGCTTTTTCGGTCTCTTTCGTTTCCGATCCTCGTACCGACAAGTAGTAATTTTCAAGTGCGCGTCGCAAAAGTTTTCCGCAGAAGTGAAGAACACGTGACCATCGACAGAGACGATACCTATAGATAATCTTGAGCCCACGAGCCAGACACACAGTGAAAAGTGTGATTTTCCTTTTCCGCGACTCCGCGCCAATCCCGCGAGCCGCGATCTGACCACCGGGTCCTCCGCACGAGGAACCGCACACCACCGGCCCCCGCTGTGTAACATCCAGCCGGCCAGGCCTAGACACCGCCTTTGTAAGTCTCACCAGACCCCTTATCGTTGTAACTTAAGTAGACTTAAACCTACATCTTTATACATATATATATATATCTAAATTTAAATATAATAACCACCCGTATTATCTAAGGAAAAAAATCCCCTAGGCGTGTTACAACGGTGCCGGCGCCTCCCCACTGCCGGGAAAACCTCGTGGCCCCGTAGGCCGTAGTTAGCTTCCGTATCCAGCCGGAAGATTCTTCTGGACCCGGCCAGCCGTGTGCAGCCGGCGCCGCCGTCCACAGCTAGGCTCTGGATTTTATTCAGAGAAATCCCGCCGCAGTGTTGGTCGCCGCATTCGCTGGAGCCCATTGGCCCGCCAGCCGCCATGAAACCTTTCGGTTTCGCCGCCCATAGTTAGCTCCCGAGTCCAGCCCGGAGATTCCTCTGGACCCGGCCAGCCGTGTGCAGCCGGCGCCGCGTCCACAGTCAGGCTCTGAATTTTATTCAGAGAAATTCCACCGCAGTGTCGGCCGCCACATTCGCTGAAGCCCATTGGCCAATGGGCCAGCCGCCATGAAACCTTTCGGTTTCATCACCAGTAGTTAGGCTCCGTGTCCAGCCGGAGAATTTCCGGGTCCGGTCAGCCGTGCCCAGCCGGCACCGCCACTCGCTCCTAGCTTTCGAGACCCGCCCGGGAGGAAAAGTATAAAATATTCGCAACCACCGACGAGGTGTGTGCCGCCGCCGCCGCCGCCGATCGTGCCGCCCCGGGCTCCCGCCCGTTCACCGACCCTTAGCTAGCCTCCGCGCCCAGCCTGAGGATTATTCTGGGCCCGGACAGCCGCGGTCATCCGGCGCCGCCACCCACAGCTAGCCTTCGTGACAAGCCGAAGGACCCACACTTAGACCCGACGCAGCGCCCGCACGGCGACCCAGATCATACCAGCAGCCAGCCATAGCCGCGTGGCTGCCCGAATCCCTAATCCTGTCCAGCTCGGACATCGTGGACTAGGATTCCGCCGGCACACCCGAAGCTGCATTTCCGGCCGAACGCGTGCCATAGCAGTCAGCTTCTGAGAGGGTGGTCGTGCCGTGCAAGCAGTAGGCCTGCATATAGGAACGACGATCGGTAAGGAGGAGTTGGTACATCGATAGCTTCTCGTGCCCTCCACCCAGATAGGTGATCCGAGGCCAACCGAGGCACCTCGATACATGAAATAGGGGTCGAATACACAGTCTAAACACGTTGCCGATAGTATTTTTCCTCTAATTATGAAATTTCCTACTGTCAGTCCCACTTTATACAAATATTTTTTGTATAGGTACCCTGGCCGCGATTGAGATCTACCCCAGCCAGAGAACTTCGTTACAAGTTGCTATAGTTATAAATATATAAATTTATAATTAATTGATTTTTTAAATTTATTTGTTACGCAGCCGGGTATGCCATCGGCACGATGTACGTTGTTCACCCCAAAGGAAAAAAAACAGCGTTTTATAATTGTTGGTTTTTTTTAAATTTTATTTAAATTTAATTTTATCAGTTATATATTTCCTGAAATTGGGGGCAGAAAATATATGGAAATATATGGACATGCATGCAATTACGGATACATATATGAATGGGCATGTGGGGCATATGTTGGCACTGTGGAGCGTTGATAAATGGACTGTATAACTGGGGGAACAGAAAAGTTATGTGGTGTAAAAATGACACTGATTGGGGAAAAAAAATATTACGGCAGCGGCGGACTGTTCGGTGAATTTGGAAATTTCCGGAACTAATTCACACTGGCTGGCCAATTTCTCTGTTCACTTGCGAATTTTTCGCGGATTAATTGCACAAAAAAAAATATGTCTGTGTCTATGTATGTGTTTATGCCAGGAGGCCCTCTTCGGCGCGCTCAGCGCCGTCTCTGTCCACCGGCAATCAAAGGGCTCGTCCACTTTTTGCGCTCCCCGATTTCGGCCCTCCGCGCACCAACTTCTGAGCGAACCTATGTTCTCCCGCTCTCCGGTTCTCGGCATTCCCGATCTGCGCTCGCTGTGAGGCGAGCTGGGGATGGCTGGCCCGCTTTCCGTCACTTGTGCGCGCTCCCGCACTGTTAAGCTCGGACTTGCAGTTGACACGGAAGGAAAAAATCTTGCAGCAGTGTGATCGGACCACTGCTGAAGACCGGCAGAGAGACGGAGACGGAAAAATGTCGTACTTATCTTTTGGCGGAACAATGCCGGGAACTGCTGGTAGAAAAATATCCAAAAATATCCGGCTCTGATGGACTAAATGTTGGAGGGCGATGCTGCCGCAATAAGATTCCAGAGGTTGTAGAAGGCACAGAAGAAACAAAATCCCACGTCGCGAACAAAAATTAACCCGGAGGCTCGAAAAGAAGAAGTCGGGGGCGTCGTGGATAAAATTTCAAGGGCCGGCAGCTTAATTCTGCTGCATACAAGGAGCCGCGCTCCCGTCCGCTTTACTGGGCTAAAGCGAGAGCGGGAGATCGACGACGGCGGGCCGCGGCGTTCGGACCTGAGAGAGAGTGCAAGAGGCCAAGAGATGAATTGTGCAAAGAGGGGCGAGCGCGGATGCTCTCTTAAGTTCCGATGAGCGGCGGCACAATGGGCCCCTCACCTAAACAGAAAGTAATACGAATTTTGCCGGCTACCTTTTCAAAGAGCGGACGATGATGTGCTGCAGGAGGAAATTAGCAAAATATGTTACGTCTACGTTAATGACGTTATACGAGGGTTGCTATTTATAGTTCTAGCCTAATAATGAAAATACTAATATTTATTATCAAAAATTGATTTTTGGTTTAGAGTATTTTCCGGATTCCGCTACGCTGCGGGTCTTCACCAGACTCTGCGGGATTTCGCTTGCATTGACATATAGTTTCCATTGTTGTTGGTCGTTTTCCTTTCCAAAACGTTTATATAATCTGCCTCCCAACATCTGCTACTCCTCGTTTCCTCCACCTTCTGCCTGATCCAATCATCCTGGTGTTTTAATTCCTTTGTTTCTATCTGTGGTAGTCTTGATAAGGCATACGCCACTACGTTGAGTTTTCCTTTCCGGTATTGCACCTCGAACTGGTATGGCTGCAGCCCAAGCGCCCATCTGGCCATCCTTCCTGCGGGGCTTTTAATTGAGTTTAGCCACTTTAGCGCCATATAGTCCGTCACCACAGTGAATGGGTACCCATCCAGTTACATTTTGTATTTCTTGACGCCCCAGGAAGTGGCCAAACATTCCTTTTCCGTTGCGCTATATTTCTGTTCCGTTTTGCTTAACCTTCTGCTTGCGAACGAGATCACGTGTTATCCATCTACTGAGTCCTGTGTCAGCACTGCTCCTACTTCGAAGTCACTTGCGTCCGTCTGCAGCTTAAACCTCTTCGTAAAGTCCGGACAAGCCAAAACCGGTGCTTGCGTCAGGTTTTCCTTTAAGCTGTCGAATGCGCGTTGGTGCCTCTCCGCCCACTCAAACTTCTGCCCCTTTCTGATCAACTGTAGTATTTTACTCCACCGTCGCAGTACGATCCCATTAGTAAACCAACATCATGTAGTTTCTTATTATTTCTTTCTTATTTATTTGTTAAAAGGTTTTAAAAGGTTTTTTATAATTTTATAATTAGGCGTAGAGCAGCCGTTGTTGCCGCTCTGAGCTCGTCATTCATTCTTGTTTTATAAATTTACTTAAGGGCTAATGAAAGCTAAATATGATAGCCGCGCTGCCAACAGCGGCAGCGGAGGACGGCTATGTATTCTTAAGTATATAGCTATGCTCGCTTAGTCTGGAGCGCGGAGGTATATGCACATGCATACGTAAGGTCCGCTCGTGGTGCATTTATGCTGACACTTGCACTTTCTGCGAGCGGTGCAAATGCGCAACGAGGGATTCATATTTCGGCTGAGGTTTATGACCTGGCCTTGGGTTGTATAACCCTTCAATGCATTTAAATATGTTTAGGTGCAATTGGTTGCGTATGTCGGATATATTTATATGTGCATATTACATCTCCCTCCTTTTGAAAAATAACGTAATATAATGAAGTTATTTTCTAGTATATAATTTACGAAATTTAAAGATATTATTTTTTTTTGTTTTGAGTTTTACGATTTTTTTTTTTTAATTAATTAATTTATTTTTTTTTTTTGTTTTTTTTTTTTTGTTTATTTTATGTATTTCCATGAATGATATATATATGAAAATAGAAAAATTGATTATGAAATAAATTGTTTTAATCTATCTTTATGTACTATTTGTTTTTTATTTTTATTATTTATTATTGTTATGTTATCCCTATCTCCTATATGTTCTACCTTATAGGGGCCTGTATATTTAAAATCTAGCTTATGACCAGTTTCATTTTTTAATAAAACCTGATCACCCACGGATATACTTATATCCCTTACCTTCTGATCGTATAGTAATTTATTTCTATTCTTATTTTCTTCTAACATAATTCTAGCTCTTTTATAGGCTACTTCTAATCTATACTTACTCTCCTTAGCGTAGTCGTCTATATTATATATAGGTTCTATGGTATCTATACTATTAAAGTGTTTTGGTAGATTACTTGTCTTACCAAAAACTAATTCATATGGACAATAGTTATGTGCGATAGAGGGGGTCGTGTTGAAACAAAAAACGAAATATTGAAGCCAAACGTCCCAGTCGGTTTTATCTACCGATATGTAAGATCATATATACTCATTTAAAGTTCTATGGCTTCTTTCTATTGTTCCGACTGTCTGGTGGTGGTGTGCTGAAGATGTTATATTTTCAATTTTTAAATATTTGCACAGGTCATTTATAATGGAGTTCTTATATTCTGTTCCCATGTCCGTAATGAACGTCTTCATTGGACCGTACTTCAGAATAAAAGATTCGAATATTGCTTTTGCGACAGTTGTTGCGTTTTTGTTTGCAACTGGTATGGCTACTAAATATTTTCTTAAATCACATATTAAAGTGACTACATATTCATTACCGTGTTCTGATTTTGGAAGCGGACCAACAGTGTCCACTATCACTCTGTCGAATGCATTTATTGGGGTGTCTGTAATAGTTAAAGGAGTCTTTGTGTGTTTAGTAGTTTTAGACTTTTGGCATTTTGGACATTTTCTTATGTACTCTTTTATGTCTTTAGACATATTTTTCCAGTAGTAGTGTCTCTGGACCTTGGCCAAGGTTTTTGTAATGCCAGTGTGACCTCCTTGTATTGGATCGTCATGGAATGTAAACAGTATTGCTTCTTTATCTTTATCAATATTTGATAATAGGGTCACCGGCTTGAGTAGCGCTACTCTTAAAGATTGTAATATTTTATTGCCCATAATTTTAAAAGATTCTATTGAGATTGTATCAAAGATCTTTTCGCTCGGTGCCACTTTGAGTTGGCTGATATTGCGTATACCGGCTTCCTTTTCAAGCCTTTGGAAGAACTGACCTAAGTCAAGGGTTCCATTGGTGTACATATCGCTAACGTCAATTCTTGCTATAACTTTTTTCCCTTGTTTTAGTAAACATAGAGAGTCTGTTATTCGCAAGGTCACTACTTTTCGTACCTCGTCATTTACAATGACTTCGTATACGTTGGGCTTAGAAGCATTAGTAAGACTTTGCGGTAGCAAATCTACTTTTTCTTGTTTATTTCCTGCGCAGGAAGTTTTCTGTTTACTTTGATTTCTCGTAGTGACTTTTAATATACTGCCAGTAATGTTCTGTAATTCTTTGATGGTTATTCTTGATAACGCATCAGCTACAAAGTTATCCTTCCCCTTCAGGTATTCTACCGTAAAATCATATTCCTCTAACTCAAGCCTCATACGTGTTAGTTTTGAACTAGGGTTTACCATTGAAAATAAATAGGTAAGTGCCCTGTGGTCTGTTTTGACAGTGAAGTGTCTACCATAAATATATGGTCTGAAATGAGTTATTGCCCAATGAATAGCTGCTAACTCTTGTTCTGTAGTGCTTTTGTTGCTTTCTCCTTTTGTGAAGGATCTTGATGCGTATGCAACTGGAAGCTGTAGTCCGTTTTTATTTTGAGTTAGGACTGCTCCACAAGCGTATTTGCTCGCATCTGTGATTATACAAAATTCTTTGCTAAAATCGGGGTATTGCAACAGAGTTGGATTTATTAATGCTGATTTAAGATGATCGAATGCGTTTTGACATTCGGTTGTCCATTCGAATTTTACATCTTTTTTACATAATCGTGTTATGTGACGGGAGTATTCAGCGAAGTTCTTTATAAATCTTCTATAATAATTGCAAAATGCAACGAATCTTCTAGCACTGTCCGCATCATGCGGGACTGGATAATTTTGGATGACGTCATATTTTTTATCGTCAGGCAAGATTCCTTTATCAGTGCATTTATGTCCCAAAAATGTGACTTCATGCATGAAAAATGAACATTTTTCAGGATGTAGCTTTAAGTTATGTTGCCTACATTTCTCAAAGACATCAGTTAAGTTTTTGAGCATGTGTTTTTCGGAACATCCTACAACTATTAAGTCATCCATATAAAGAAATGCTTGTGACGGTTCTAATCCGGAGAAGGCGATAGTCATCATTCTCTGGAATGAATTTGGGGCTATTTTTAAGCCAAATGGTAATCGCGTGAAGCGATACGAGCCATTGCTCGTTGAAAATGACGTTATATCCCTGGAACTTTTTTCAAGTTCAATTTGGTGAAAACCTGACATTAAGTCAAGGCATGAGAAGTATTTTGCTCTACCTAGTTGATCTAAAATATCATCAATTCTAGGAAGCGGAAATTTGTCGGATAAGAGTTTTTTATTGATCTGACGATAGTCAATTACCAATCGCCATTTTTTCGTATCAGAGCCCGGAAGGGACTTCTTTGGAACTAATAAAAGTGGGCTATTGTAAGCTGAGGCTGATGGCTCAACTATGTTATCATCTATTAACTTTTGAACTTGAGCTTGAATTTCTTGTACTTGGCTGTGAGGATTTCTATAGTTCTTAATATATACGGGTTCATCATCCTTCATTCTAAGTCTTTGCTTATAAAAATTATTTGTTGTTATCGATTCGGTTTCCAGTCCGAATATATCTGTATATCTGGTGCATAAATCTTTAAATTGGTTTTTAAATAAAGGCGGGAAATTTTTGGTTAGTTTTTTCATAACGAATTCATCTCTTCCTTCGTTACTTTCTTTTATTATATCATAATTGTTTAGTGTTTCGTATTTAATTTTATTTAAATTTACAATTTTATTGGTATTTGTTGTGTTAATAATACGGACATAAGTGTTTGTGTGATTTGATATCGTATTTGCGATATAAATTCCTTCCTCAATTTCTTGATTTAATATCAGAATTTGATTTTTTACTGAGGGAATTTGTATTTCACGGACAACTTCGGAACGGGCTGGGAGTACTGTGGCATTATTTTCACAAGTATGAAGTATTTGTAATTTAATTGGATAATTTAAGTTATTTGGGCGAAGAATCAGTGAGTCGCCACTCTGAGTGAAGTCTAGTTGGCAATTATATTGTTTTATAAAATCTATTCCTAGTATGCCATCACTAGGTATTGGGAAATTTTGATTGACTAAATGGAAGTCGTGCGGAATTATGTATTTACCTGTAGTGAGTTCTATTGAGGCTAAGCCTTTTGAAGAAATTGTTCCTTTACCAATTCCCGATATTTGGGTATGAATTTGATCATTAACGTGTTCAAATTGATCTATGTTCTCCTTTAATATCGATATATCTGCACCAGTATCAAGTAACAGTGTATAAGATGTACCTGTTCTTTCATTATTGATTTTTATAAAGATACTTAGGTTAAGATTGATTGTTTTTATTGAGCTAGTTGTTGGCTCTAAACACCTGAAGGGTTTTGTATGTTTCCCGAGTTCCCTAGGGCGACTCGGACATTGTTGCTATTGGTGGTGTTTGCCCCGCGGTTGTTTCTGCCGCGGTTGTTTCCACCACTGTTATTTCCTCTATAATAATTGTTGTTTTGATTATTATAGTTATTATTTCGGTTATAACCATTGTTTTGGTTATATCCGTTGTTCTGGTAATATCCGTTGTTGTGATAATTACCTCTATTGCTGTTTCTACCGCGATAATTGTTTCTATAATTATTACCGCGATAGTTGTTTCCTCTCTGGGTGTACAATATAGAATTGGCATTACCTGTCATTTCAGTACTACAGTGTATGTACTTAGTGACAGCTTCATTCATTGTTGTGAAGTTGCCTGCTTCTAATATCGTTTTAAGTCGGCCATGCTCACAATTTTTAACCATTGTGGCGATGGCTTCCTTTGTGCTGAATTTGTCAGCGTGTTCAGGCGAAAGGCCTTCGTCAATATACGAAGCTTCTAGGAGCTTTCGTAGGTTGTCAATTTCATTGGTAAATTTTTCAGCAGTTTTACCTTTCTGCATAGTTTTTGCCAGTTTAGCCTTAACTACATCGGATGTTTCACCGACGATAGTGGCATTAAGTTTGTCGATTATAGCTTTAATAGTAGTTTCATTTTGCACCTTGTATAAGGTTGATCCTACTATCTTTGACTTGACTACCTCGACGGCTAGCTCTTCGAAATTACCTTTCGTTAAGTCTACTAGCCTTAAGGCAGTTACGAATCTTTGCAAATGGATTTTTTGTCCATTAAATTCGGGTATGGCATTTGATATGTCCTTTATGTAGGCTCGCTGTACAGCAGGATCCGCCATTATGCTGATTATTGTGTCCAACGAGCTTAACAGGATATCAGGAGAGGACAGTGAACCTGATTCCTCTTTTTTTCTTCCTCTGGTATTATGAACACAGCAGGAATGGTGAGGTTGATTAAATCTTCTTCCTTAACCTTGGGGTCGAAATCTATTTCTATCTCTATTTCTTCTTCTAGTTCTTTCTCCTGTTCTAGTTCACCAGGTTCAGTGGGATTTTGATCCTGTTCTACTTCTTGCACTTCCTCGTCACCGGCTGGCACGTCGTTATTTACAACGGATGCCGAAGTATTGAGGATAGTAGGGACATATATGTCTAGTTCAAACCTCTGTTTGATAGAGATTAGATTTGCTCGAAGTTTGGTTAGGTACTTTGATACCTTAGACCAATGATCGTTAGTTAACCTATCTCTCTGCTCATGTATTAGTTTTCGTGCTTCGTTGAAACACTCCACTAATATACCTGTATGTCTTTCTACCGTAGGTGGCTGGATTTGACGGTTCTGTGTCAATGATTTATATGACTTATCAAACTCAACTTTTATTGCTTTCAATCTGTCATATATTTCACTCCAGTCCATTACAATGCAGACACTGTCATATATATATTATGAAATCGGTTTTGTCTTTTTTTTTTTTTTTTTTTTTTTTATTTATATATTTGTTCAAAGTTTTTCTTGACTATATGTCATTTCATGGATATACATCATTTAGAAAAACATTATTATCAGCGCATTTATATCTTATCCAGATCATTTGCCTGGCTTCTACTTATAGCTCTCTTCGATACACATTTGTTATGAAATATGTATAATTTATATAATATAAATGCGCTCATAATAAATACGATTATGGCCAGCAAGATATTGGTTAAATCATTGTTTATAGTTTTCGATTCTATCTTATTTATAACGTTGGCAGTGGAATCCACTTCCTTAACGTCAACTAAACCCATGTTGGGTGTTTTTCTACTAACAGTGATTTGGTTGTCAACTCTATAATTAATTTGCCATGTATGTTGGCTCATGTATTTTGAGAAAATTTAAAATTTTAAATTAACATATGAAACCTGCCTAGCTTTTGCATGGTTTTCAGGCCACGCGCTAATCGGGCAACTTTGATGTCGCTCAATTTTACAATAATTTTTATAAAGTAAATGAAAAAATTTGCATCGTAGTGCAAGCAAAAAAATTATGCAACGCAGTGCATGGGTTTTTTTTTTTAAAATACACGCTCTAGGAAGCGTTGTTGGTCCTTTCCCGCGGTCTTGCTGGGATGGCAAGACGTGGCCGGTGCTGGCTGCACAGGCTGTTGTAATGTGTTTCTTCTTCCGAAGTCCACTGCGTCAGCTGGTCGTCGCCTTCCTGGCTATGCTGACGCTCCCTCGTTGGCATAAGAGGCGGCCTACCCCTCACGCTTGTTTATTCGGCTTCTGTTGTCCTGGGCCTATGGGCTCAGGCGGTGCCGGTGCTGGTCATCGCACAGGCTTCAAGCAGGTTGCTTCGCAGAACGGGCTCTCCAGAGGTCCCGGGCAGTCCTTGGGACACTGCTTTTCCAATTTTGGTATTTCTATTTTCTGTGGCGGAGTTGTTTTTTTTTTATTATTAGGCTGCGCAAGGTTTTTAATTGCAGTGTAGGTGGATGTGTGTGTGGCTGTGGTTAGATTTTTTTTCTCATTCAGTAACTTTTTTATGTGTTCGACTTCGGCATGGATTTTTACCGAGTCGTTCCACTTCACATTACTTTCGCTATTTAGTAGTTTCAGTAATTCGGCCTTTCTGGCCTTTAATCTTTTTACCACACCACTACGTTTAGCACACATCACACTCTACTCACTGCGATCCTTTGTTTTCTCTTCCTCGTCGGCTCTTGCGACTGTCAATTTCCTTGGTGCCATGTAATAGATAGATTCCGCCCGGTGGTTGGTTCCAATTAAGTAGTCCGTATTTTTAAACTTGCAGATTTTTTTTTTTTTTTTTAGTTGTCCAACGATGTCACCCACGAAGATTGCAGATTGTCACGGTCGCCATGTAGTATTTTACTCCACCGTCGCAGTACGATCCCATTAGTAAACCAACATCATGTAGTTTCTTATTATTTCTTTCTTATTTATTTGTTAAAAGGTTTTAAAAGGTTTTTTATAATTTTATAATTAGGCGCAGAGCAGCCGTTGTTGCCGCTCTGAGCTCGTCATTCATTCTTGTTTTATAAATTTACTTAAGGGCTAATGAAAGCTAAATATGATAGCCGCGCTGCCAACAGCGGCAGCGGAGGACGGCTATGTATTCTTAAGTATATAGCTATGCTCGCTTAGTCTGGAGCGCGGAGGTATATGCACATGCATACGTAAGGTCCGCTCGTGGTGCATTTATGCTGACACTTGCACTTTCTGCGAGCGGTGCAAATGCGCAACGAGGGATTCATATTTCGGCTGAGGTTTATGACCTGGCCTTGGGTTGTATAACCCTTCAATGCATTTAAATATGTTTAGGTGCAATTGGTTGCGTATGTCGGATATATTTATATGTGCATATTACACAACTCCTGTAGCGGTCCCGCTTGTTCAGTGAAGTTTGGTACAAACCGTCTATACCAGGAGGCCATCCCCAGGAAGCTGTGTACCTCTTTTGTCGACTTTGGTGGCGGCAGTTCTCGAATCGCTGCTTTCTTTTCCGGGTCTGTCCAAATGCCTTAGTTGGTTACGACGTGCAGTCTTCTAAACACTTCGTGTAGTTACTGCAGGTTAGTCCGCCCTATAACGATGATGTCGTCCAAGTATGGCAAAGGCATGGGGCATTGCCTCGTCGATTCCCGCACCGCAGTACGCTTCGTGCCCTCACCAGGAAATCCATTCCTAATAGAATGCCCCCAGCCACCTCCTGCATAATCATGAACGATATTCCGCGGTCAACGCGGTCAATCCGAACCTGATCTCAGCGTGAAACTCTCCAACCGCCTGATGCTTTCTCCCTGGTACGAGTTCTTGCTGATCGCGCTCCGTGATGCTCTCGTATCTATTACTCCCTTTACCGTCCTCTCTCCAAATCCGATCCTTGCAACAATCTGGAATCCGTCGCACGTTAAATCGTCTCTCGGGGTAGGTAGCGCAGGGATGGCCAGAATCCGCTCAGTAAATTTGCTTAGTCCGAGTGGTTGCTGTAAGAGATCCAGACCCGTTTCCCAAGGAGAACAGCGAAGGAAATTCGGTTAAATTAAGTAGGTTTCGTTCTTTATTCAATGATTCGGTAACAGAGTTTCAGATGCGCTGCGCAAAGCTCTCTCATCGGTCGTCTTGTCCTCTCGCGTCTAAGTGATCCGGCTCTGCTAGCGGCTGCTCGGGACTTGCAAGTCTTCCGAGAGGGGGTCGGACTCGAAAGTCTCCAGGGAGAGCGACGGACTCGAAAGTCTGCAGTGGCGGACTCGAAAGTCTTCAGAGAGCGAAAGAGAGGCGGACTCCAAAGTCTTCGGGGCGGACTCGAAAGTCTTCAGAGAGATAATACGGCAGGCCGAATTGTTGCCGCGACTCGGAAGTCTGTCGGACAATGTATTGCAAACCTAATCCGGAGATTCGGTTTGCCCAAAAAAGTGACTTTGGCTGCTGACTACTGGAAGGTGCTGTTAAAGGCTTATCGCTTCCGATCGCTGCCGGCAGCTAAGTGATTTCCTATCGCCAGGGCCCCGCATTATATAGGCCCTGGTGTGCCCGTTGCGACCGTCGTCTTCCTCTTCTTTGCCGCCTAGTGTGCCCCTAGCTGCCGGTGTGACCCTTTCTTGGGGCGCGCGCACATTCGAATTTAAATTGTTCCTATTATGTGCGCGGCGCGCGTGATGTTCTGCCGCGCTGATCATATTCCCGATCGCGTTCTTCCTCTGTTCCTCCATCCGTCTCCATCGGTCCTCGAACGTTTCTTCTTGGATCACGGACCGCTCGGTTGCCCTATCGAACGCTGCTTCTGGTAGCCGTAGTTCTCTACCCAGTACTAATTGTGCGAGGCTGTATTTCTTTGTTTCCGTGGTGCTACTATTAAATGCCAACATCAGTTCTGGCAGTCGCTCGTCCCATTTCGTTTGGTCTTCTCCTGTTATCTGTGCAATCATTGTTTTGACTGTTCGGTTTGTTCGTTCCTTCAGGTTTTCTTGTGGCGTATATGGAGCCGTAAATTGTTGTTTTACGCCCCACCTCTCCACCGCCAGTTTCGTCTTTCTTCCCGTGAACTGGACTCCATTGTCTGATATCCGGTTCTTCGGGACTCCGAATCTTGCGATTATCCACTCCCGGAAAACCTTCAGAAATGATTCTGCTGTAGCTTGCCAAATAGCTGCTAATTCCACCCACCTGGTGTATTTGTCGACTACTACTAGTAACATTGTGTTTCCGTGCGTCGTACGTGGTAGTGGTCCCACAAAGTCGACGCATACTCCTTCCTACGGTGATTCCTCCACTTGCGTCAGCATTTTCCCGGCAGCTTTTTGTTGCGAGACCTTATACTTTTGGCAACTGTAGCATGATCTTACGAATTTCTTTGCGTCCCTCGTCAGCCTTGGCCAAAAAAACCTTGTCCTTATTCTTTTTATTGTTTTGAATATCCCAAGGTGTCCCGCTTCTGCTACGCTGTGGTTTTCTATCAAAATCTGTGGAATCTCGCCCGTTGTGGCACTCAGTTTTCACCGTTTGTATAATCGACCCCCCGACACCTGCTACTCCTCGTTCCGTAGCTCCTCCATCTTCTGCCTTATCCAGTCGTCTTGGTGTCTCAACCCCTTGAGCTCCGCTCGCGGCAACCTCGATAAGGTGTCCGCCACTACATTAAGTTTCCACTTTCTGTATTGAACCTCGAACTGGTATGGTTGTAGACCCAAGCCCCTGGCGACTCTCCCTGCGGGGCTTTTGTTTGAGTTCAACCACTTCAGCGCCATATGGTCCGTCACCACTGTAAAGGGATATCCTTCGAGGTACATCTTGTACTTCTCGACGCCCCAATAAATGGCTAGGCACTCCTTTTCCGTCGCGCTGTACTTCTGCTCCGTTTTGCTCAACCTCCGGCTTGCGAATGAGATCACATGCACCCCGTCGTCTGCTTCCTGCGTCAGTACTGCACCTACTCCGAAGTCGCTTGCATCCGTTTGCAATTTGAAACGCCTCATGAAGTCCGGATACGCCAACACCGGTGCTTGAGTTAGGCTTTCCC
Source organism: Drosophila anomelani (assembly GCA_035045905.1). Lineage (NCBI taxonomy): Eukaryota > Metazoa > Arthropoda > Insecta > Diptera > Drosophilidae > Drosophila > Drosophila anomelani. Next base: position 225,061 of record JAWNOO010000157.1, read on the forward strand.
TTAAGTCGTCGAATGCGCGTTGGTATCTCTCGGCCCACTCGAATTTCTGGCCCTTCCTGATCAGCTCCTGCAGCAGCCCGGCTTGCTCCGTGAAATTTGGCACGAACCGTCTATACCACGAGGCCATCCCCAAGAAACTGTGTACCTCCTTCGTGGATTTCGGTGCCGGTAACTGCCGAATTGCTGCCGACTTTTCCGGACTCGTTGGTTGCTCACGACATATCCTAAGTACTTTAGCTCCTCCTGGAAGAAGTGGCACGGGTTTATTCTTAGATTCGCCCTTTGCAACCTCTGGAATACCTCCCGTAACCGCTGCAGGTGTTCTTCCTTAGTACGCCTTATTACAATAATGTCGTCCAAATAGGCAAAGGCGTGGGGCTCCATTTTTAGTCCGATGATCGTGTCCAGTGATCGCTGAAATGGTGCCGGTGCCGTGGTTAGCCCAAACGGCATTACTTTCCACTGGAACAGTCCACGCCCTGGTACCGTTAATGCCGTATACTGCTTACTATCCTGGTCCATTGGGATCTGCCAGTACCCCGACTTAAAAAAAATGCCTCCGGCGACCTCGGAACGATATCCCGAACGAGGCTCCTCCAAACTTGATTTCTGCGTGGAATTCTCCTATCGCCTGATGTTTCATACCGTTGGCGAGTGTTATTTCCGCCCGCATTCCTCTCCATCTTTCGTGTTCTCTGAGGTCCTGGTACGAGTTCTTACTGATCGCACTCCGTGATGCTCCCGTATCTACTACTCCCTTCACAGTCGTCTCCCCAAATCCGATAACTACCACAATCTGGAACCCGTCGCACGTCTGATCGTCCCTTAGGTCTGGCGTTTTCTGTGTGGCCTGATGCCAGCTTCAATTGCTCAGGCCTTACGCGTTTCCCGGCGTAGGTCGTTTTTATTGCGTTTTTCCCACAGACCAACAGAATAGTCTCGGCGGATGCCTCCGCATCGTAGACACATCTCCTGCCTGCCTTATCTGCTGCTTCCCGGGTCGTATCGTGTTTTCCATGGTTTCAATCTCCTCTACATCTTCCGCTAGCTTAAGGAATTCTGTCAACGTGCTGAATCCGCTCCTCCTTGTGTATAATTTTATCTAGCTCCTGCAATTCTTATACACCCGGTCTAGTTTCTCGCACTCGGATAGCTTCGGGAATCGCATCAACTTCCTTAATCCTGTGGGATATTCTTTTATCGGCTCATCTTCTCGTTGCCGCATTTGGGCGATTTGTTGCTCTACAAGCTCCTCGTACCTCGGTGGTAGGAAGTACTCCAATAGTTCCTCTTTTAGTTGCTCCCAGGACATGATTTCCGTTGGAGTCTTGTTCCACCCATCGGCTGCAAGTCATAAGTGGCATAGTTTGGATCAACTGGTCCATTCTCATACCGTACCCTGCCGCCCATTGTTCCATCTTTTCCAAGAACTCCAGTGGGTTTTTTGTTCCTTGGTACCTGATCCCGGTCAATGATTTCCGTTTACAGTCTTCTCCATTGCTTCTCCTCCCCTGGACATGCTCTCCTGGTTTCGGGTTTTCTCTTACTACCACTCTTAACTGTTCGGGGGCGAACTGTGACGGTCTGCCGCAGGTTCCCAGGTAGCTCAGGGACGGCCAGAGTCCGCTCAGTAATTTTATGAGAATTCGGTTAGCTTAAGTATGTTCTGATCTTTATTAAATGATTCGTTTATAGAGTTTCGGATATACCGCGTCGGGACCCGGGTAGCGTCGTCTCTTCGGTCGTCTGGGCCTCTCGCGTCTGGATGGACCGCCCGAGACTCGAAAGTCCTCAGAGAGAGAGGCGGACTCGAAAGTCTTCCGTTGCGGATTCGAAAGCTTTCCGTTGCGGACTCGAAAGTCTTTTGAGAGAGAGGCGGACTCGAAAGTCTACAGTGGCGGACTTGAAAGTCTTCAGAGAGAGAGAGGCGGACTCGAAAGTCTTCGGTTGCGGACTCGAAAGTCTTCAGAGAGAGAGAAGCGGAATCGAAAGTCTTCGGTTGCGGACTCGAAAGTCTTTAGAGAGAGAGGCGGACTCGAAATTCTTCGGTTGCGGACTCAAAAGTCTTCAGAGAGAGAAGCGGACTCGAAAGTCTTCGGTTGCAGACTCGACAGTCTTCGGTTGCGGATTCGAAAGTCTTTAGAGACAGAGGCGGACTCGAAAGTCTTCGGTTGCGAACTTAAAAGTCTTCAGCCTAAAATTTAGCGGAGCTAAGTATGCATTGCAAACCAAATCCGAAGATTGGGTTTACACCAAAAAGTGACTTTGGCTGCGGACTACTGGAAGTGTGCTACTAGAGGCTTACCGGTTCCGATTGCTGTCGGCTGCTATAAGATTTCCACGGCCAGCGGCCCGCATTATATATGGACTGGTGGTACCTAGTGTGCCTGCCGCGATCGGCCTCTTCCTCTTCCTGTCTATTTTTTGTGTGGTCTTGTGCCCGCGGCGCGCGCGCCCTCGAATTTAAATCGTAGCCTTTATACTAAATATGTGCGCATGACGCGTCTAACTTGTGCTCAGGGGACATAATTTTTTTTTGAGTTGGCATTTCCTCCAGAAAACAAAATAGCCTCAATAGCAATATACAGACCGACATCTTTCACAATCTTCAGGTTATATTCTCCGTAAAAAAAGGTACATTTTTGTTGGCCTGTGTTTATAAATGAAGTGGACTGTATTAATGTTGATTATAGGTGGTTTGCGTTTATTAGTTGTTTAGCTTTAGGAAAATTTACATTGACAATTAGCGGGTGCGACTAAGCGAGCGGTTGCGGTTAGAGTAAGCTATATAGAAAAAAGCGGCAGAATTCTAGCACATGCAAATAGGGAAAAAAAGCATAGATCGCGTGATGTTCTAATACCTAGCCATATATGCTGCATAAAGCTTTATGTTGTAAACAATACAGTTATGTCCAATAAACTAGGTTCGATTATACAAGTAAGAAAGCTTATCCAAACATAATAATAATATTGATATTCAATAAAACGACCTATTTATTCCTCAACATACCGGCCCCCCTGAACGACGGTTCAGTTCAAAGGAAGCACAGCAATTTTCGTAATGGGGCGCTTGTAGATTCCTCTGGCGGTTTTAACTGTTGCTACACGAACCCGCTGATCTTGGCCAGGATGAAGCTCTATAACTCGTCCCAACAGCCACTTGCTTGGCGGCTGATTTGGCTCCTTCAAAACAACAAGGGTATCCAATGCAATATTTGGAGCATCTTGTTGCCATTTCGTGCGAGCTTGAAGTGTACTAGATACTCTAAGTTCCAGCGACTTCAGAACCTTTGAACTTTGGCCTGCAATTGTCTCCAGCGCTGCAGTCTGTTAATGTTCGCATCCAGGAAAGATGTCTCCGGTACCGAAGTAAGTGGCTAACGTGTTAGAAAATGAGAAGGGGTTAGCGGATTAAGGCTGTGATCGCTGGGTGCGCACAAAGGACGAGAATTCAAAAGCCCTTCTATCTGAATTAACATGGTCGAATATTCTTCGAATGTTAGTGCACTGCTGCCAGTAACTCGTTTTAGGTGCAGCTTTATAGATCGCACACCAGTTTCCCAAATCCCTCCGAAGTGGGGTGCAGAAGGCGGGATGAAATGCCAATTAATCTCGTGAGTCGACAAGAAGCTTGAAATCTCTTCATTTTGACTTTGGGTAATTGCTATCCGTTGCATTTAATCTAATTCTCGTTTCGCTCCATGAAAAGTAGTACCATTGTCCGAGTATAAATCTGATATTGGCCATCGCCGAGCCCAAAATCGTTTAAAAGCGGCTATAACGGCGGATGTTGTCAGATCACTGACCAACTCAATATGTATCGCTTTTGTACATAGACAAATGAATATTGCAAACCAAGCCTTTCCAAATTTTGGTGTCCGACCTGTAGATGCTTTGATCGTTACAGGTCCAGCATAATCCAGTCCAGTGTGAAGGAAACAGCGGGCGGGTTGAACTCTGAAGTTGGGTAAATCAGCCATAAGTTGAGAACTCGTATGTCGTGGCTGCAAAAAGCAAGCTCTGCAATTAAATACAGTTTTGCGGACGAGGTGCATATTGTAGTTCCCACGCCGACAGGAACACCGAAAGTTGATTCCTTCTACGGAGACGGTGAACGAAACGAAGGCAGTAGCTGAGTATCCACAATAAACGAGACCATGAAGAGATTTTGTTGATCATAAAGGTTAGCGCATTTCCGTCCTCAGAAATGTGTAGATTAACTTTTGGTTCGGCCTTTACCTCTAAGCATGCCTGTTCTTCGGTCGACAAAACAAACTTAGCCTTAACGGGTGGCCAAATTGAGCGTGACTGGGATAGCCAGGCTGGTCGATTCTACCAGATTTGCTGATTAACGAGATCTTTTTGAAGTATTCCTCGCAATGCGCAGTCAGCAGGATTATCGCCACTTTTAATATGTTGCCAGCAACTTCGTGGACATGCCTCTAAAATCTCAGCAGTGCGATTGCAAACATATGTGTTCCAAGTCCGTGGAGATGCTGATAGCCAATGCAAGACTATTTCAGAGTCTGACCAACAATTGATCCTGGAAATAGGAATAGTTAATGATTGCTTGACCAGTGAAATCAATTTCGAGAGTAAATGAGCAGCATTTAACTCAAGACGAGGAATGGAAATGGGCTTAATAGGTGCCACGCGAGTTTTTGCCATTACCAGCTTAACAGCATATCCATTGTTGACCTCGACGCGACTATAGATGACGGCTGGATATGCCTGAGATGAGGCATCCGCAAATCCATGCAGTTCAATTGATTGATGCGGTGCTGCTATGTAACGAGGAACTCGACAAGTTTCCAGTACGTGCATTTGAAATATGAATTGTTGCCACCGTGTACATAATTGGGGGGGTAATGCCTCATTCCATTCGACGGAACTCAGCCAGCTTTCTTGAAAGAGAATCTTTAGCAAGACAGTTGTGGGTGCAATCAAACCCAGAGGATCGTAGATTTTGGCTAGTTCTGAAAGCAAAATACGTTTGGTTAAAGTCGTTGTAGTTCTAGGGAGCTCTAGCTTGAAGAATATATAGTCAGTTCTTGGTTCCCAACGCAGTCCAAGAACTTTAATAACTCGATCAGAACTATCCTGTTCAAAAGCGTCAGGAGGATACTCACAATTCTCCTGTGGCAAGGACTTTAAAAGGGCTCGACAGTTTGAGCTCCACTTTCGAAGTTTGAATTGAGCTTCGCTCAGGAGTAGAATTAATTCATCTTTGAGTGCAATGAGATCCTTAAGGTTATCGCATCCAGTAGGAATGTCATCAACGTACGCGTCTCTGTTTAAAATAACAGCAGCGTTCGGATACAAATCGGCATAGTCTATCGCAAGCTGTTTAAGAACTCGAACGGGTAAAAACGGCGATGAAGCTAATCCGTAGGTGACCGTCAGCAATCTATAGTGATCCAGTGTAGCGTTCTCCTCCTTTCTCCAAACTATACGTTGGTATTGCGTGTGATCGTCTGATATCAAAATCCCTCTGAACATCTTTTCGATATCAGCGCAAAATACATACAGCTGCAGGCATCAATTCCATGTGTCCTCTTTTCAAGTAGTCATCCATAAAATGTACATATTGTTGTTTAAGAGCAGGGAATTTCCGAAACTTTCGTTCTAAAGCGGCGAAGCGGTTAAATGGGTACTGAACAATGTATACACCATCTTCTCTGCGAGCATGCGTTGCAAGAAAGTGTCATTCTGCAGGATCACTGGAATCAATTGTTGCTTTACTTGGATGAACTTGTTCCATATCCATGAATGATCGAACCAAAGAATCCAAATCTTCATATGCGTGGTGGGCTTGTGCGTACATCCCTGCTTCGTTACAATCATTGAAACTGCCTGTAATAACCCAACCGAAATTAGTATGTAGTGCTATAGGGTATTCAATACCAAACTCTCGGCGATTCCCAGTATATATGTTCCACAGTTGATCAGCGCCCAGAATAACGTCGATTTTTCCCGGAGCTCCAAACGTTGGATCAGCCAATGGAAGGCTGCGAATCTTGTTCCAGATAGGAGAGTTGGACTTGACCTGTTGAGCTGGAATCAAAGAAGTCAGAGAACTCATAATTAGACCAGAGACTTCCAGTGTTGCATTAGTGGTTCTTGAAAGCAGGGTAAAGCTGGCACGTCCTCGGCTAACACCGGCTGGATTAGCACCTAAACCAACCACCGAGATACGAGCATGTGTGCGTGAAATTCCAATCCTTTGGATGAAAGACTCGGCTACCATAGTTATTGTCGATCCAGTATCGAGCAATAACCGACATGTGGTCCTGTTGCCCCATATATCCATTATATTGGCAAGAATAGTTGGCAGTAAGGCTTGATTGTTAGCCCTCTCCAGAGTGTGATGACTAACAGCGGCAGTATTAGCAACTTCATCTTCCGTATTTACTTCAGCAGCAGACAGATGAGCAGGAGCTAAAGGAATCGATCTTGACTCAACCGGGTGGACAAACGTGTGGTGCTTAGCGTTGCAATGACGACAAGTGTTCGATGATTTGCAGTCCCTGACTTGATGCGATCGACTGAGGCAATTGAAACATAGCTTAGTATCTCTGGCAAATGTGCGGCGCTCTAGTACATCCAGGGCATTGAACTCATCACATGCATATATATTGTGCCGTCCTTGACAATAAATACAGTCGCGGGACTGCTGATTAGATCCACTTGCATGATAGGTGACTTGGCGGCGTTTACTCTGGGCTGGTCTTGACGGTTGTGTTGGTGTAAATCCTGACAAGATTCCAAAGTATCACAATGAGCAAAAAGAAAAGTGAATAAATCATTTATGGTGACATCTTCCTTAGCCGACAGATTACAGGTGGCCCAGGCTTGTTTGATTTCAGAGCCTAACTTTGAAAGCAAAATATGAATTAGCCACACATCGCGGCTGTTACAGTTCAGCGCGTGTAGGCCACGTATACATTCGTCGGCGGAATCAACTACCTTACGTAATTCAGCGATATTCGAATTGTTAGCGGTAGGCAACGACATAAAATTCTGAATGAAAGATCGAGCGATGAGAGTTTTCTTGTTGTAACGATTTGCCAATTTCTCCCATGCGTCTTGGTAATTATCATTACAAAGGGCAATATGTTTAATTAGGGAAAGGGCTTCACCATCCAAATAAGTCTTCAGGTAATAAAACTTCTGGCACTTAGAAAGCTTGTCGTTATTGTCTACTGAACTTAAAAACAGATCACTAAACTGGCTCCAATACTCGTATTTTTCATAAAATGTGGGAATCCGAATTTTCCCAAACTCAAACTTCTTGAGAGCAAAATGTTAGACTGGTCTTGGCCATGATCTTGCCCTCCCATCTCCTTTATGGCTTTAGTAAAGATAGCGTGCGCACTGTAGAACTTGTCTTCGTACTCGGGTATATCCAAACCAGGGTCTTCATATCCCTCCTCCATGTTGAATACTACTAAATCCTCGGAGAGTTCCATAAAGTGGTCGAAAGTGGCTACTAAACGATTCAGCTTCATTTGCAATGTTTCCACATTTTCACATCTCTGCGAAAACTCTGAAGCGTTGTTAAAAGTGCGAGTTATTTGCCCCTTGCAGGCACCACGTTGTTGAATCGTCCGATGCATTATTGAGTTCATTACAAAAGAGGCTTTTATTATTCTCAAAAATAAACACAAAGCAATCCGGTTATCCGGCTACTCGAACGGACCAAATTTTGTTATGTTTATTTTGTTTGCGTTTATTAGTTGTTTAGCTTTAGGAAAATTTACATTGACAATTAGCGGGTGCGACTAAGCGAGCGGTTGCGGTTAGAGTAATCTATATAGAAAAAAGCGGCAGAATTCTAGCCCATGCAAATAGAGAAAAAAAGCATAGATCGCGTGATGTTCCAATACCTAGCCATATATGCTGCATTTTGGACATGCGTGTGTGCTTAAAGCTTTATGTTGTAAACAATACAATTATGTCCAATAAACTAGGTTCGATTATACAAGAAAGAAAGCTTATCCAAACATAATAATAATATTGATATTCAATAAAACGACCTATTTATTCCTCAACAGCCTGTTTTATTTGTTTTGTTTAAAGGTACTTTTTCCTGCTTCGGCTCTGTCGATTTTTCACGATATTATCGAAAGGCTGAATAATGTTAAAATATTATTCATATAGATGAGGCATTCGTTATCGTAAGCCTTTTTCAAACTGGCCATTGCCTTTTTGTAATTGCTCTCGATGCCATAATTGTTTGTTGTTTAATTGTTCCTAAAGCTGCGCAAGAGAGACAAAAAATTATATATAAATTTTTCGATAACTGGAATGCTGGCGTCTTTATGAACTTTGTGAAGTTCATGCTGAACTTTATGAAGTTCATGCTAAACTTTGTGCAGTTTCGAAGAGGCCAATAAAGTTTTTAAATTCTGAATAATTTCCACTGAATTTTGGCAATGCAAAATTCGGAAGACGAGCACGAGGTGGTGCTACAGCAACTGCTTCCGGAATATCGCTACGTAACACTCGTTTAAAAAAAGTCACGAAAATGTAATTGAAGCACAAAGGACCCACGATCCTGTAAGACGCCATATTTAAGAAAAGGAACAGAACACTCGAAATGTATATGAGTGTAATAAGGACTCATTGAAGTATGCCTATCAACACACCATCCCATCCTTTCATTCCATTCGAGGAAGGGACTCTTTCACGATCCTTTCTCAAAAGGGATTACAGGTCAGGGGAATTCGAAACGACTGTAACGGAAAAAGGCCAGACTTCTAGAGACGAGGCGTCATTCTAAAAAGAAATTTTCCAAGTCCCTTTCCCAAATAAAAAATTTATTACAACTTCTTTCAAATATTTTTTTATTTTATTTCTTCAATCTTTCGATCTTTCTCTTCGTAGCGGACGGTCGTGTTTTTGTTTTGCGCTCCGACTTTTGTGTTAATTTAACTTCAAACCACCGGGGTTTTATTCAAATTTATCACCTAATCATTCATAATTATATACCGTTTCGCAAACGCGCGTGCATGCACTTTTCTGTGTAATTAATTATTATTAATAATCACTTTATAGTTTTGTGCTAAGACGGTTATCTTTTTCCTCTTTCTTCTTTATCCCGTTTTATTTTTCTCTCCCCGCTTGAGTTGTCGGTTGCTGTTAGCTGCATATAAGTGGTTCATAGCTCTCATCGCTCTTGTGATTTCTGCTGCTCATACTCTAACCCGTGCGCTCTTTCTGTTCTCTCCTTATCTCTTTGTTTTTCTTGGTACTGATAGTGTGCACAGTGATTCTAGGGTCTGTAAAAATGTCTCAAAATATTGTCTGCAACATAAAAAACTGCCAAAAAAATGGTTTGGCAGACGAGCCCAGTATCCATTGCTGGCTTTGCGATGTAGTACTGCATGCTAAGTGCATTGAAATGACAGGTCGCATAGCTGACGCAGTTTCCAGCAAAATGGGCCTGCGTTATTGTTGTGTGGCCTGTCGACCGGTTGAGAAGGAGATATCATACTTCATGCGTCAGGCCAGGAGTGGATTTTCTGAGATCATGGCCACTTTTCGCAAGGCGAATGACCTGTGCTCCGCGCTTGACGCTCCATTTAATAGTATGAAGCTATTAAATGAGTCGCCGAAGCGCAAAAAAACTGCTGCTGGTCGGCTGCAACTGTGTGAGACACAGCAACCGAGTTCCTGCCACCCTCCTGCGCCCCAGCTCCTGGTCGCCGCTCCTATGGTGCTGAGATCAGGAACGAGGAAAGATTCGGTAACCGAATCAGACGCTGGGCAGCCGCTCAGACAGTAATTTCCGCGTCGTCTGCTGTGTCCGCTGCGGAGCCCAAATCTTTGGCTCCGCAAATCACCGTAAAAAAAGCTAACCAGGGTCCAACAATGCCCGGAATACCGGCCGTGGTTGGTAACATTTCGTTACGTAAGCCCCTTACAGCAGTCCCTTCGAAAACAATATTTGTTTCGAGGCTTGCCCCTGATCTCGCATGGGAAGATGCCGGTAATATCAAGGTGGAAAAATTCAAATTTTCGTATTCCAGAGACATTCATGATAAATGTCTTATTCCAGCTCTTCGACACAATTTGCTCGGGTGACTTCTGGCCCGAGTACGTAGTAGTCAAGGAGTACGAGGCTCGAAACAAGAGAGCACGGCCTGCGGGAGTACAACTGCCAAGGTCGTCACAATCCTCAGTATCCGCTGCACCTTCTGTCCCAAAAAACTAACCTCTTCCTTACAACTTTTCTATCAGAATACTAGAGGTTTACGTAGTAAGCTCTCTAAACTGTATTCGGATAGCCTTTCTTTTGTATCCCAGGTGATTGTACTTACTGAAACCTGGCTGAAGCCGGAGATTCTGTGCTCCGAAATTCTCCCAAGTGAGTACACAATTTACAGATTAGACCGTCATCTCCAGCGTTTTGGCGGAGTTTTTATTGCCGTTGACTCCTGCCTCGTCTCGGAACGAGTGGTATCTAATGACTTTTTGGACATCGAATTTATCTGCGTAAAGCTATCTCTTACAGGTAGTTGCATTTTTGTAACCTGCTCTTACATTCCTCCATCTTCGGAAGAGCCAACTTATTGGAAACACCTTTCGGCAATTCAGGCAGTTTCCAATAGGCTTTCTGATAGGGACCAATTAATGATTTTTGGTGACTTCAACAGACCTGGAGCTCACTGGTCTTCTGATGGTGTGTCAAATGTCCTTCATACAGAGGCGCAGCATGACCTCATAAATGGCTTGCTTGATTTATCTTTATCCTTTATCTTTATCTCCTTATGTGTTCACGCAGGACTCTAAACTGTTCTATAACTTTGTTAACTCTAAACGTAAACCAACGTTGTACCCTCCCTCTCTGTCATTTAACAATACCCCTGTAAATTCTGATCAAGAAATAGCCAATCCCTTCGCTGAGTTTTTTAAAACTACATATTCTCCCTCGACATCTTCAAAACATACATTTTCTGCAGCTATACCCAGTTCGTACTTAATCTTCAGTCCTATTTTAAACGAAAGCTCACTTATTCATGATCTTCAACGAGTTAAGCCAGTATATTCGCCGGGTCCCGATGGAATACCAGGCTCTGTGCTTAGGTATTGCTCTGAGGCGCTGTGTAACCCCCTTCTTAAATTGTTTACCTTATCTTTAGAATCCTCAGAATTTCCCCTTATTTGAAGGGAATCATTTGTTATTCCTCTCCACAAAAAAGGTAGCAAATCGGAGGCCAGTAACTATAGGGGTATCTCTATGTTATCGGCAATCCCCAAACTTTTCGAGAATGTAATCACTCCTCAATTGAAACATCTTTGCAGATCCGTCATTTCTCCATGTCAGCATGGTTTTATGAGGCGAAGATCAACCACGACCAATCTTCTGGAACTAGCCTCTTTCGTTATTAGGGGCTTCCAACAAAACTCTCAAACCGACGTTATTTACACGGACTTTAGTAAAACATTCGACTCGGTTAATCATTCTATTCTGGTTAGGAAACTTGATTCAATGGGGTTTCCTAGTGATCTTCTTAAGTGGATTTCGAGTTATCTAAGTGACAGGACCCAAAAGATTCTGTTCAGAAACGTTCTATCCAATAGCCTCAGTGTCACTTCTGGTGTCCCACAGGTTAGCCACCTTGGACCCCTGCTATTCACATTGTTTATCAATGACTTGCCGCTGGTTCTAACTAAATCGAGAGTACTCATGTATGCGGATGACGTTAAACTGTGCTTGCAGTGTAGGGACAGTTTATGCCAATCAGACCTACAATCGGATCTTGACAACTTCCAAGCATGGTGTCATGCTAAGGATTTACATCTCAACAACTCTAAATGCAAACTGATGACTTTTCACGTGTCACTCCCCAGCTTGCCACTTATATGCTTAACGATTGCTCTTTGGAAAGAATTTCTATTCTCGATGATCTGGGTGTCCACCTAGATCCAAAACTTTCGTTTTCAGAACATATTTCCTGTATGGTTAACAATGCCAGAGGCATGCTCTTTACTTCGTTAGTTCGCCCCATATTAGAGTATTGTTCGTGCATCTGGAGTCCTCAATTCGGAGTCCATAGTAGCCGCATCGAATCTGTCCAAAAAAACTTTTTGTTTTTTGCCCTCCGTGGCCTACCCTGGAATGCCAACCTCAGATTACCGTCTTACTCTAGTAGACTTCTCCTAATTAATTTACCTTCTTTAGCTAACCGTAGGACGATGCTTGGCGTCGTCTTTCTACATAAACTTATTAACGGGGATGTGGTGAGCCCCTACTTGCTAGGCCAGCTCAATTTCCATGTTCCCCGCCTTCATCTAGAACCTTTATTCCTTTAGTAGATAACCATTGTTGGCGAGAGTTTGAAGTACATAAACCCTTTAGGGTTTAATGTACTGATTATAATCGCCTTTTTAGTAGTATTGAAGGCATTGAAAGCCTTCAAAAACTTAAAACTGTACTGTTGGTAGAACTTGCTCGTAGTGTATCCTAATTTTTTCCTCGTCCTATTCTATTATTTCTTCTCTCGCGTCTATCCAGAACGCGTTCGTGCCGTACGTCACACGGCTGCGCCCTTCGGTCGGTTGGGCGGGAGGTGGGCGTGGGACCCCGAGCAAAAAGTTCAATAATCAGATAATGATATTTGAAAGCGTACAGTAAATGATATGCACACGTATCTGGTCCATTGTTGCCATAATCATTCGCCCAACAACAAGTTGTAAAATGTTGTCCATGTACATTTGAAACCAACGGCGTATCAGGCATCCTCTTATTGAAGTCTTCCAGAGAATCCTCCAGATATTGAACGTGTTCAAGGAAAATTTTCACCTTAAATATTTTCATAAAATTATTTTTCCCTGTGACAAGTTGTTGAATTGAGATGGGTGTTCAGTCGCAGCAGTATGTAGTCATAAGTAATAATAGTTCAGAACACCACACACATTATGTAACAACTCTTCGTCACAATGACCTGCATTTATCGTAAATAAAGTATCATTTACCAGGTCAAGCGAATATGCATGGTCAACTGAGACGAGGTAATGACCTGGGGCAATAGTCTCAGGTCGCAACACAACCCACATTCACAAGTAACCGCACACTTTTCTTATACGTTATTTCTGTTAGCATAAGCATTTGTGTACCTATATATATTGTTAAGTTTCATTAATAAAGTCAGTAAGAGTTCTAACGCCAACCCAAGAGCTTTTATTCATGCATCAGAGGCTGTCGCTGTGTCTTCAGACCCTCACCACAACCAACCCGTTCGCCTAGAACAACTCATGCCCCTACACACTTTATACCGTCCACCTAGTTCCAAGTGCTAGTTGCGACAACAAACAGGCAAATAGTTTATGCACTATTTGCCAGGCATCTAAGCCTTCTTACACTTTACATTTTGGTGACCCCGACGAACACGTCAACCAACAGGAAGGATTCCGTAACTCTTGGGAATCTTCCTGATTTTTTTTCACACTCGCCAAAAAACATTTTGGTGACCCCGACGAACACGTCAACCAACAGGAAGGATTCCGTAACTCTTGGGAATCTTCCTGATTTTTTCACACTCGCCAAAAAACATTTTGGTGACCCCGACGAACACGCCAGCCGTGGACGTCAACTTAGGAAAATTTTCCGCTTCACTATTAGGAACCTCCCGCAGGATAATCCATAATTTTTGGGTTTTTTCCTAATTTTTTTCACTCGCCATAAAACCATTTTGGTGAGTCCTGACTCACTGTCATTACACAGTCAACAGCCTTCAAATCCTTTCTAGATTTCTAGATCTTCCAAGTCTATTGACCAATTGTTAATTCCTTCGACCACACCACGGTTGCGAATAGGAGCGTATCAAGCTATCAAAGCGAATAAAATTCTCCCAACGGTCAGGAATTTAACCAATTGTCAATATGTCTAACAAGGAGGAGCAAGCAGTCAAAGAGACATTAGACTTGCAGGAAGAGATCAGTCATGAGATCTCGCGGCTTATTCGGAATTTTAAGAAGGATTCAGCGGATAGGAAACGACTTCCAAATTACTGCCTAACAAAGTTGGCCGCTTTCGATGACGCATGGAATCGATTTGCGGAAAACGACAAAAATATTCCCGCAGCATATAGAACCGAGGAATATGTAAAGTTCTACGTCGACTGTCGTGACTCATACGACAAATATAGAAATATTATAGTCGATACAATGGCCCAGAGCTCAAGCAATGCCCCAAATCAGGCAACAGCGAGCAACGGCCAGGAAACTGCAGACGTTGCAATCATATCGCAACCTGCACGTAAGCTGATATCAGCATGCCGGCGACAAAAAGCTATCGCCGAATCAATCAAACGGGCTCTGAAAGAAAGTTCAGAGACCGGCAGGGCCGTTTTAAAAGGTTCAATAACCTCACTATGGTCACAATACCAAGAGATTCATTTCTCAATACATGAAGAGTACGAAGACCCGATCAAGGAAGGATACGACATGCAATCGTTCATCCGACTTGAGAAGGAAGTACAGAAAGTCCTGGGGGCACAAACCAATACATCAAACAATGAAGATGTGCAGTTGCCCAGAGTCAGCCTCCCCAAGTTCGATGGGGATCTACTCAAATGGACACAATTTTTTGATTTATTCAAGTGCATGATACACGATACCAACATGCCCACAGTCAAGAAGATGTGGTACCTTAAAACCACTGTGACTGGAGAGGCAGAGAGATTGATAAGGCATATCGATCTAAAAACAGAGAACTACATGAGCGCATGGGAAATATTAGTTGACACATACAACAATCCCCGCCATGTAGCAGATACAGTTCTCAATCGTCTTCTGCAACAGCAGACAAACAATGACGACCCAAAGTCATTAAAGGAACTGTATATTACAGCCATTGAGTCTCTAGCATCATTAAAGGGACTAGGCATTGATGTATCCAGCTGGGATACAATCATAATTGCGATCCTAAAACAAAAATTAGATCTGGCAAATAGAGCCCTGTACGAACAATCATTAGATGGCTCAAGAGAGCTTCAAGGGCTCGAGACGATGCTAAGTTTTCTGGACCAGCGAAGTCGAGTGTTGGGAACAGGAAAACGCAGTCAGCTGCAAAAAAGGGAACAGAAGAACCCATCTTGCACTTCTGCTAGTGCAGGAAGGCAATCAAGTTGCCCTTTCTGCAAACGGAATCATGCGCAATACAAATGCGATGATTTCCGCAGCAAAACGGTACCCGATCGACTCAACTGGGTACACAAACAAAAATTGTGTGTAAACTGTTTTAACAGTACTCACAAGGCAAAGGATTGCCGAGGCCGTATGTGCTTTAAATGCGATAAAAGGCACCATACATTGCTGCACCTGGAGACTTCATCAGGCGCGGCAACAGATCCACAAACACCTTCTGTAGGAGCAGCAAGCAACAAAAGCTACAATTTGCTGGCCACAGTTAAGGTATTGGTAAAGGCAAGCAATGGGCAGGTGGCCACATTCCGAGCCTTGCTGGATTCAGGATCACAAATCAATCTGATCTCTGAACGAATGGCCTCCAAGCTCTCTCTGAAACTACACAATGCATCATTACGCATCGAGGGCATTGGAGGAAATCCGAAAACAAGTCGGGCCAGAGCAAATGTGCTCGTGAAATCAATGAACAACGATTTTACTCAACAGGTAGAAGCCTTTGTTCTGCCGCATATCATAGCTGACCAACCAGCTCATGATTTGAATACGTCCCACATACGCATTCCAAATAATGTCATCTTGGCCGATCCAAATTTTGACAAACCAGGAAGAATTGACATGCTTATCGGCGCAGAGCATTATTATTCTTTTTTTTTTTTTTTTTTTTTTTTTTTTTCGACCGAGTCCCAGCGAGGCCCACCTCCCGCCCAACCGACCGAGGGGCGCAGCCGCGTGACGTACGGCACGAACGCGTACTAGATAGACGCGAGAGAGGAAAAATAGAAAAGAACGAGGAAAATTAGGATACACTACGAGAAAGTACTACAAGCAATACAGTTTTTAAGTTTTGAAGGTTTTCTACGCCTTCAATACTACTAAAAAGGCGATTGTAATCAGTACATAAAACCCTAAAGGGTTCATGTACTTCAAACTCACGCCTACAGTGGTTAACTACTAGGGGGATAAAATTTCTAGAAGAAAGACGGGGAACATGGAAATTGAGCTGCCCAAGTAGGTAGGGGCTCTCCACCTCGCCGTGAATAAGTTTATGTAGAAAGACGACGCCAAGCATCGTCCTACGGTTAGTTAAAGAAGGTAAATTAATTAGGAGAAGTCTACTAGAGTAAGACGGTAATCTAAGGTTAGCATCCCAGGGTAGGCCACGGAGGGCGAAAAGTAAAAACTTCTTTTGGACAGATTCGATGCGGCTGCTATGGACTCCGTATTGAGGACTCCAGACGCACGAGCCATACTCCAATATAGGGCGTACTAACGAAGTATATAGGGTCTTCGTTACATAAGGAGAATCGAATTCCTTCGACCACCTTTTAATGAATCCAAGCATGCCGGCGGCTTTATTAACCATACAGGAAATATGTTCTGAGAACGAAAGTTTAGGGTCCAGGCGGACGCCTAGGTCATCAACAATAGTAATTCTTTCCAAAGAGCAATCGTTAAGCATATACGTGGCAGGGAGAAAAGTGGTGCGAGAAAATGTCATCAGTTTGCATTTAGAACTGTTGAGATGTAAATCGTTAGCATGACACCATGCTTGAAAGTTATCGAGATCCGATTGTAGGTCAGATTGGCATGAGCTGTCCCTATACTGCACGCAAAGTTTAACATCATCAGCATACATAAGTACTCTGGATTTGGTTAGAACCTGCGGCAAATCGTTGATAAACAATGTAAATAGTAGTGGTCCCAGGTGGCTACCTTGTGGGACGCCAGAAGTGACACTGAGGCTATTGGATAGAACATTTCTGAACAGAACCTTTTGGGACCTGTCACTTAGATAACTCGAAATCCACTTAAGAAGATCACTTGGAAACCCCAATGAATCGAGTTTCCTAACCAGAAGAGAATGATTAACCGAGTCGAAAGCTTTACTAAAGTCCGTGTAAATGACATCGGTTTGAAAGTTTTGTTGGAAACCCCTAATAACGAAAGAGGTGAGTTCCAGAAGATTGGTTGTGGTTGATCTTCGCCTCATAAAACCATGCTGACATGGAGAGATGACGGATCTGCAAAGATGTTGCAAGTGAGGAGTGATTACTTTCTCGAAAAGTTTGGGGATTGCCGATAACTTAGAGATACCTCTATAGTTACTGGCATCCGACTTGCTACCTTTTTTGTGGAGAGGAATGACAAATGATTCTCTCCAAATAAGGGGAAATTCTGAGGATTCTAAAGATAAGGTAAACAATTTTAGAAGGGGGCTACACAGCGTCTCGGAGCAATACCTTAGCACAGAGCCCGGTATTCCATCAGGACCTGGTGAATATACTGGCTTAACACGTTGAAGATCAAGAATAAGTGAGCTTTCGTTTAAAATAGGACTGAAGATAAGGTTCGAACTGGGCATAGCTGGAGAAAATGAATGATCTGAAGATGTTGAGGGAGAATATGTGGTTTTAAAAAACTCAGCGAAGAGATTGGCTATTGCTTGATCAGAATTTACAGTAATATTATTAAATGACAGCGAGGGAGGGTACAACGTGGGTTTACGCTTAGAGTTAACAAAGTTATAAAACTGTTTGGGGTCCTGCGTGAACTGGACCTTGCAACGAGTCAAATAATTTTTATAACACTGAGCGTTAAGCACGGTAAAGCTAGATCGAGCACTTAGATAGGATGAGAAAGCCGTTCTTGAACCAGTACGTTTATATTTATTATAAAGCCTAGATTTTACGTTTTTTAAACGTGTCAGCTCTTTGTTAAACCAGAGTGGTTTATTAGAGACCGACGGATAGGTTTCAGGAACACATAAGAAGAAAAATGAGTTCATGGCATTATAAAAGATATCAACGGCGGTTGCCATGTCTGAGCTCATGAAGAGATTAGACCAATTAAATTCAGCTATTAAAGTGTTTAGCCTCTGATAGTCGGCCTTTCGGAAACAGCGGACTCTGTTTAACCTACTACCAGATGTCGTTGCTAAGACTGTCCCAGTGTCGATGGTCACATCGAAAGTTGGATGATAAGGATCTTCAGGTTGCGTCATTGGAGGAACTCTACTTAGGTTTACGCCAGCCGGATCTGAAACAAAGCATAGATCCAGTAAGCGGTTTAGAGAATTAAAGACATGGTTAACTTGAGATAAGGATAAATCAAACAAGCCATTTATAAGGTCATGCTGTGCCGCAGTCAGGAGAATATTAGACACACCGTCAGAAGACCAGCTCCAGGTATGTTGAAGTCACCCAAAGTCACCAATTGGTCCCTATCAGAAAGCCAGTTGGAAACTGCCTGAATTGCCGAAAGGTGTTTCCAATAAGTTGGCAATTCCGAAGATGGAGGAATATAAGAGCAGGTAACATATATACAGCTGCCTGTAAAAGATAATTTAACGCATATGAATTCAATGTCCAGAAATTCGTTAGATACCACCTGTTCCGAGATGAGGCAGGAGTCAACGGCAATTAAAACTCCACCACCACGCTGGACAATACGGTCTAATCTATAGATTGTGTACTTACTCGGAAGAATTTCGGAGCAGAGGATCTCCGGCTTCAACCAGGTTTCAGTAAATACAATCACCTGAGATGCGAAAGAAAGACTATCCGAATACAATTTAGAGAGCTTACTGCGTAAGCCTCTAGTATTCTGATAGGAAAGTAGTAAGGAAGAGGTTAGTTTTTTGGGACAGGAGGTACGGCAGTGGACTCTGAGGATTGAGACGGCCTGGGCAGTTGTACTCCCGCAGGCCGTGTTCTCTTCTTTCGAGCCTCGTACTCCTTAACTATTACGTACTCGGGCCAGAAGTCACCCGAGCAAATAGTGTCAAAGAGTTGGGTTGAGACATTTATCTTAAAAGATGAAATGTCTCTGGCATACGAAAATTGAAATTTTTCCACCTTGATATGTCCGGCTTGGGTTTTGCCTTGTATAAAGGCTAGAACATCTTCCGATGCGAGATCAGGGGCAAGCCTCGAAACAAATATTGTTTTCGAAGGTGGGACTGCTGTGATGGGCTTGCGTAACGAATTGTTACCAACTACGGCCGGTATTCCGGGCATTGTTGGACCCTGGGTTGATTTAGCTACGGAGATTTGCGGAGCCAAAGATTTGGGCTCCGCATCGGACACCACGGACGACGCGGAAATTGCTGGCTGAGCGGCTGCTTCAGATTCGGTAACCGAATCTTTCCTAGTTCCTGATCTCAGAACCATTGGAACGGGGGCCAGGAGCTGTGGCGCAGGGGAGTGGCAGGAAATCGCTTGCTGCGTCACACACAGTTGCTGTCGACCAGCAGCAGATTTTTTGCGTTTCGGCGACTCATTTAATAGCTTCATACTATTAAATTGAGCGTCAAGCGCGGAGAACATGTCACTCGCCTTGCGGAAAGTGGCCATGATCTCAGAAAATCCACTTCTGGTCTGACGCATGAAGGATGATATCTCCTTCTCAACCGGTCGACAGGCCTCGCAGCAATAACGCAGGCCCTTTTTGCTGGTCAGCTATTCGACCTGTCATCTCGATGCACTTAGCGTGCACTACTGCCTCGCAAAGCCAACAATGGAAACTGGGCTGGTCTGCCAAAATATTTTTTTGACAGTTCTTAATTACACAGACAATATTTTGGGACATTTTCGCAAACCCTAGAACCACTGTGCACACTATCAGTACCAAAAAGCTAAGAGAGAGAGAGAACAAAAGAGCGCAAGGTTAAGAGAATAAGCAGCAGAAATCAACAAGAGCGATGAGAGCTATAACGGCTTAGTTGCAGCTAACAGCAAACGACAATCAAGCGGGGGAGAGAAAAATAAGTAAAAACGAGAAAAAGAATAAGGAGGAAAACAAGATAACCGTCTTAGCACAAACTAAAAAGTGATTTTTAACACAAATTAATTACACAGAAAAGTGCATGCACGCGCGATAGCGAGACGGATTATAATTTTAAAAATTTAAGTGATGAATTCAGAGGAAACCCCGGTGGTTTACAATAAAATTAACACAAAAATCGGAGCGCAAAACAAAAACACGACCGTCCGCTATGAAAGAGAGAGATCTTGACATGACTTTGCTACTGCCAAATCAAATGACGATAAGACCAGAAGGTCCAATCCTCCAGAATACAAAGCTGGGATGGATTGTGGCCGGAAGAATCTCTGCTGATCACGATTCAGCAGCACTGTGTGCGGCGGCAACCACTGAAGAGGAGGTTGACACGCTGTTAGAGCGATTTTGGACACTAGAAAATCTAGACACCAAAGATAAGGCTCGATCGCCAACTGAAGCACACTGCGAAGCTCATTTTGCAGCAAACCTACAATTCGCAATTGATGGGAAGTTCATTGTCAAGCTGCCATTTGCTGAGGAAACGTCAGCCCTGGGGGCATCGCAGACAATAGCAACCAATAGGTTCTTGGCACTGGAGCGACGAACATCACCAGAAGTCTGGAAAGGCTACGTAGACTTCATGGAAGAATACGAACGTCTCGGACACATGAAGCTGGTACCTCCCTCACACATACCATCGGATCATTACTTCATTCCACATCACTGTGTTTTGAAGCCCGAAAGCAGTACCACGAAACTGCGGGTAGTGTTCGATGCGTCCTGCAAAACGTCAAGTAATAAATCATTAAATGATATATTATATGCTGGACCCACGGTACAGAGCGAACTTTTCGCCATTCTGCTGCGATTCCGCACCCATAGATACGTATTTACCGCGGACATAGAGAAGATGTATCGCCAAGTATGGATGCATCCTGATAATCAGTTTCATCAGATGATCGTATGGCGAAAAAGGGCGTCAGATGATCTGAAATTCTACAGGCTAAAAACCGTCACATACGGTACCACCTCAGCGCCATTCCTTGCTACAAAATGCTTGGATTATTTAGCAGAGAAGAATAAGAAACAGTTACCGCTTGGGTCAGCTATACTCAAGCATGATTTCTATGTGGACGACTGTCTCACAGGAGCAGACAGCATTCCAGAGGCAATCCAGATTCAGCAGGAATTGAACAAAATTCTGCTACCGTCCGGATTCAAGCTTCGGAAGTGGTGCTCAAACAACAAGGAAATACTGAGCAAAATTCCGCGAGAAGACATTGTACCCAACGTCAACTTAGATGAAACACTTCAGCATTACAGTGTTAAGACATTGGGATTAATTTGGATGCCTCAAAGGGATCAGTTGTGTGGGCGATCTCAAAAAAGCGAAGCCGCAACCATCACAAAACGGGTGGTCAGCTCAGAATCCTCACAAATATTCGATCCTCTGGGATTATTTGCTCCGGTGGTCGTCAAGGCGAAAATTTTCATGCAAACGCTTTGGGAATTAAAGATGGGCTGGGACGACGAGTTACCTCAGCACCTTCAACTGGACTGGAAAAACTATCGTTCTGATTTGCAAGCTCTAAATACCATGCAAATACCAAGGCATATTTTTGAAGGAAGAGTGCCAGTCACGCAAGAGATGCACACGTTTGTGGATGCCTCGGAACGAGCATATGGAGCGGCAGTGTATATCCGAGCAACATACAAAAACAATCAAGTATCAGTTCGGCTGCTGTGCTCAAAATCGAGAGTGGCGCCATCCGCCAAGGAGACATTACCGCGGCTAGAACTATGTGCCGCAGTCCTGCGAGCTGAATTGACCCATAGAGTCAGAAAGGACCTACGGTTGCCCGAGGAGAAGGTATTGGGTTATTTCTGGACTGACTCAACAGTAGTCCTTTCCTGGATAAATGCATCGGCATCCTCATACCACACGTTTGTGGCCAATCGGATAGCAAAGATCCAAGCAGTGTCACATCAAGCACAATGGCGACATGTGTCATCCGCAAACAATCCAGCAGATGTATTGTCAAGAGGAATTGCCGCAAGCAAGTTGGCAGAACATAACCTGTGGCTATATGGACCCCTGTTTCTGCACGGCTCTCGAGACAAATGGTCAAAAATACCGACCATTGATCCCATCGATCTGGAGCGTAAAATAAAGCAAGTCAGCTTGCCAGTCTGCCAGGATCAACTAGGAAGCGAGTTATACAGTTGCAAGCACAGCAACTCCTTCCACAAATTGCAACGCATTGTAGCATATATGATGCGTTTTTGTCGTAAGCAGAACCGATCTCCAACGACCACACTAAGTGCAGGCGAGCTGGCTCAGGCCAGAACAATCATCTTCAGCACGATTCAAAAAACGGAATTCAGTGCTGAGTATAAACAGCTTCGCATCCACAAAGCAGTGGACAAGAAAAGCTCAGTCATATCGTTGTCTCCAATAATAGGAACTGATGCACTCATTAGAGTCGGAGGCAGATTGGAAGAATCTAACCTTCCATATGCTGCCAAACATCAAATCTTGCTCCCGTACAATGATACGATTGTGAAAATGCTGCTACGAGAAATGCATGAGGAAAACATGCATTGCGGGGCACAAGCATTGAGGGCCATAGCCAGACAACAGTACTGGGTTCTGAATGACAAGACGATGGCCAGGAGCATCATCCACAATTGCGTCAAATGCACAAGAGCACGGCCCAAATTAATGCATCAAATCATGGGTAACTTGCCAGTGGATCGAGTAACACAAGCGCGGCCGTTCTCCAATTCAGGAGTCGACTATTGCGGCCCCTTTTGGATTCACCACAAAATCCGTGGAAAACGGCCAGATAAAGCATACATTGCAGTATTCTGCTGTTTCGCAACAAAAGCAGTACATCTGGAGTTAGTAAGCGATCTAACAACGGACGCATTCCTAGCCGCTCTCCGGCGTTTTTTGGGCCGACGAGGAAAGTGTCGGACCATTCACTGTGATAACGCCACGAACTTTGTTGGTGCCAACAACCAGTTAAAAATACTGGAGGAAACAATTTTCACAGAGCAGGCCCAGAGCAGGATCATAAATCAATGCAATAAGCAGCAGGTGGAGTTCAAGTTTATTCCACCGCGAGCACCGTCGTTTGGCGGATTATGGGAGGCTGCTGTAAAATCAGCGAAAAGGCTGCTAGTATCAGTCACGGCCACAGCATCTTTAACATTTGAAGAGCTCAACACGGTGGTCATTGAGGTCGAGGCGATACTCAATTCAAGGCCCCTCACCCCGATGTCAGCAGATCCAACAGATACTGCAGCGCTCACACCAGGCCATTTCTTAATTGGCGAACCTTTAGTAGCACCGCCCGATGCAAATCTTGCCCGACCAGAAAAATCTTTGGTCAGAAGATGGGAACTTGTGTCCAGACTCAAACAATCATTCTGGACTCAGTGGTCCACGGAATACCTACAAGAGCTCCAGATGCGCACCAAGTGGAAGACTATGGCTCAGAATGTCGAGGAAGGATTGCTAGTACTGGTAAAGGAAGACAACGTACCGGTAATGAGCTGGCCAATGGGACGGATAGTGAAGACATATCCAGGCAAGGATAACCAAATACGGGTCGTAGATGTAAAGACCGCATCAGGAATCTACAAAAGGGCAGTCACACGTCTAGCACCACTGATAACAGAAGAAGTAGCCACAAAACGGCCGCACAGCAGCAGCACGGACACAGCGCAGGCAGAAGAGAGCCCTGCGCAAAAAAGGAAAGCATCATTTCCAATCCTCCCAACATTATTAGCAATGCTACTGATCCTTCCGTTAGCGATGGGACAGGCATTCAACATAACGCCATTTGCAAGCCAGCCAGGAATATTCTACGAACGGCTCGGCACATCCAGAATGGCAATCTCGGAATGGAAAATAATTGTATATTACGATTTGAAACCATATTGGAGCGACATGGGAATCTTGGCCAACGAGATAACGGAGCTGAAACACAAATGTTCAGAACTACGGAATATCAACGCTTGTAGATCAGTGTCTGAGCATTTCCAACATGTGTACAGCGAACTACAATCAGGAAATGAATTGATCCATCATTCTCGGCAGCGAAGAGCACCGCTGGACATAGTTGGAAATGTAGCGAGCTCACTATTCGGCGTTTTAGACTCAAGATACGCCGATGACATGTCCAAGGTGATCAAGGAGGTCAAATCCAATGAAGACGTACTAATGATGCTCTTGAAAAACCAGACATCAATCTTGGATGCGACAATAAACATAGTCAGGACGAGCAGCTCAGCCACTAACGACCGGATCAAGACACTCGAGAGCCAAATAGGTACAATGAATCTGGAAAGGGGAAAGTACCAAGGCGAGCACTTACAACAAGCATTCATGAGTCTGACAGCTCAATTAACTCTAGTGGTAACCGGACTACAGCGAATGCAAAGTGAGATAGCTAATGTTCTCACTGACGTGCGCCATCGTACCATCATCGTACCACCATACTAGTGTCTCCCAAGCAACTGAGGGAGCAACTAGATCAGATTCGGGAACACATTCCACCGGATCAACTGCTTCCGGTAGCATCGGCTGAGGTGATCCAGCTGTATAAAATTATGCATGCCGAAGGGGCCACAACGAGCAGCCACGTCGTTTTCAAAATATCGCTGCCACTGGTGTCTGTAACAAAACAGGAGATATTCAGCATCATGGCGATCCCGATGTGGAAGGCTGGAAGCTGGCAACGATTCTGGCTACAAACGGAAATCATAGCCGTCAATGCCCATAGAGATCAGTTCATGGGATTGACCAAGGAGGAGTTTAATCAGTGTCTAGAGCTGCCACACGACGAACACATCTGTTTCAACCACCAAGCCACATTCAGCGTGGAAAACCGGTGTGAGTTCCAGCTGTTCAACAATAAGACGGAAACTATCTGCGAGGTCTCTCAGTCGAGGGCCGAGTTGTGGTGGTCAGCAACACGTCAGCGAAACAGATGGATGTTTGCCACACGCAGGCAAATTGAACTTCAAGCGGTGTGCAGCGGAACATCGTTCACCATCCAACTCAACGGAACGGGCTTACTATCACTGGCCCCAGGCTGCACTGCACGCAATTCAAAAATTAGCGTGAGCACATTCAGCACCGTAGTCAGCGAAACAAGGGCGGCATATGTTCGTTTTGGTAACATCACAAGGATGGACCTTAAGAACACACCTGAGCCACTGCAAGGAACGGCAGCCAAGGAAGTCAACTTGGAGGAACTGGGCGCTTTGCAGCACCAACTGGCCAACCTAAAAGAAGCCACCTGGAAAAATCAAAACAACACTCCCCAGCACCATCAAGTAGCTGCGTATGTGGCCTTAGCAATGTCAATGTTATTAGGCATTGCATGGGTTTTCAGACGAACGATCGGCAATTGGACACCAACATGCCGGAAACCCGAAGCCCGGCAGAACGTGGAAGAACCACAACCAGAACCTACCCCACGAAGGTTCTTGTTCGACGTAATTGAAGGTTGAACACTTTCTCAACGGCCGGGAGAATGTTCAGTCGCAGCAGTATGTAGTCATAAGTAATAATAGTTCAGAACACCACACACATTATGTAACAACTCTTCGTCACAATGACCTGCATTTATCGTAAATAAAGTATCATTTACCAGGTCAAGCGAATATGCATGGTCAACTGAGACGAGGTAATGACCTGGGGCAATAGTCTCAGGTCGCAACACAACCCACATTCACAAGTAACCGCACACTTTTCTTATACGTTATTTCTGTTAGCATAAGCATTTGTGTACCTATATATATTGTTAAGTTTCATTAATAAAGTCAGTAAGAGTTCTAACGCCAACCCAAGAGCTTTTATTCATGCATCAGAGGCTGTCGCTGTGTCTTCAGACCCTCACCACAACCAACCCGTTCGCCTAGAACAACTCATGCCCCTACACACTTTATACCGTCCACCTAGTTCCAAGTGCTAGTTGCGACAACAAACAGGCAAATAGTTTATGCACTATTTGCCAGGCATCTAAGCCTTCTTACACTTTACAATGGGTGTTGCGGTGTTGTTTTGTTTCCGATTGGCAGCATTTTTGATAGCGAACGTCTGCTGCCAACGAATTTAAATATTTGAATGAACTTGTCCTCTGAAGATTGTTACACGATTCGTTGAACTAATCCATTCAATGGTGTGTATTCAACAAGTCGATCATGGATGAGAAGTCAATATACCTTCGTATTCATCTCACTTGCTTGAGTTAGCTCTCTAGAAATTCTCCCTCATTCCGGTATTAGAGATCTACAACAACAATTGGTGCCTTTGACACGAAATCCATGGGAATAGAAGAGCTCGTTGTTCTCGATTGTAGTAACTCTCTTGAAATTTTGTATACATATCATACAAGACAGCAAGCCGATTTTCAGAATATCTGAGATTTAGGATAAACTTCAGCATTTAGATATACCTTTGCATATCTCAAATTTTTTGTAATTAGTGGTCCATTAAATGTAAACGCAATAATAGTAAAGCGTGGGCGTTCTCTATTGGCTGACAACTTTACATTCTATATATGATGTGTTCCCTGTATCAATGTTGGATTTATATAGCAATCCCAACTCCGATATACGAGTGGAAGGGTAGCCCACTTTTCACAACATTTAACATTTAAATTTTCGCTGTATCACTTGGAACAATGTGGGGGGTCTTCCAACTAACGCTATTTATAGCAATTTTATGTGCATATCAATAGTGTTTTTTGTAAGCAAGAGAATGAGTTAATGTAATGAACCATCGGGCAAGTTAACAGATTAACATCCGAAATTAATTATTATAATGGAAGTTGATGCACTACGGTCAGTACACTCAAGTGGCCCTTATGAAGCCAGGCACGTGCCGGTTAGGGTTAGGTATTAGTGGACGCGATGGAAAATATAGAAAAGAATACAAGAAAAAAAATACCGGCGAGCTGCCTGAATGTTTGCATGCATGCAATCTAAGTGGGTAAGGATTAAAGTTTTAGCTTTGGGAAGACCTTATCAACTGTAACGCCTCTTCCAGAGCCGCCACAACACTTCATACGTAAATAATTATATTAATACTAGAGGACCCAGCGAACTTCCTCTCGCCCTTAATTGATGTCTTTTGTAAAAATTGTTTAGTGGGAAAAGCATGCTATTTCTAAATCTAAGCCCCATACAGATAATGTTTGGCCTTGTGACTTATTGATCGTCATAGCAAATGCCAATCGAATTGGAAATTGAGTCCTTTAGAATTCAATGAATGAATCATAGGTATTCGTGGCAATAACACATTTTCGCTTCGAAGCTTCTCATTCAAAATGATGGCTTCATTGATATTTTTCGAATTACTAATCGTGTACCATTACATAGCCGTGGTGGGTTCAAGTTACGAAGTAGAATGATCGGAACTCCAACCTTAAATTGCGAATGGTGTGGTGGCAGTCCTGGCAAATCCAATGAATTTAAAAACTCAATTGTATAATTCACAGTTTCATTAATATCACAAACTGGATCAATAGATTTGTATGACATCAAGTCCCCAGGCAACAACAGTTGTATTTGTAAATTTAATGCATTGACGTCCATATTTTTTGCATTGGGAAATATGCGATCAATGAGAGTATTTTGCGAGTCGATGATTGTGCATTTGTAATTTTATACATCCAGTATTTTCATGTACAGCAACTTTCCCATCGCCAATATCTAACAGTTGTTTAGAGAAAGTTTCGGCAGATGAATACCGAATCATTTGAACACACATGTCTTCGTCAGTTGTACTTTTTTAACATTACGCCATAGTCGCGATTATTTTATTAAAGTTGCTGAACTTTCCCATCGCCAATATCTAACAGTTGTTTAGAGAAAGGTTCGGCGGATAAATACCGAAGCATTCGAACGCTCATGTTCTTCGTCACTTGTACTTTTTATACCCGCAACACATAGGGTAGAAGGGTATTATAACTTTGTGCATTTCCCATTGTGCATTTGAGCATTTCCGACCCTGCCTGTCTGTCTGTCTGTCTGTCTGTCTGCCTGTCTGCCTGTCTGCCTGTCTGCCTGTCTGCCTGTCTGTCTGTCTGCCTGTCTGTCTGTCTGTCTGTCTGTCTGTCTGTCTGTCTGTCTGTCTGTCTGTGTTCGGAAAAGAATCTTATAAGATGTTCGAGAAGCAATTTTAATAAATGGTAATAATTATTAGCCGCTTCAATGCAATAATAACGCGTTTTTACACACATAGATACATGTGTATGTATTTTTGTATGCATGTGATTATATAACACTTGCATTTGCATTTGTCCGTTATGTTCAAAATTGTTCTTTCTGGCGTCCTGACGCTTTTCTGGTTTAAGTATGGGTAGCGGGTATCTCACAGTCGAGCTTACTCGATTTTATGTTATCATATTTACTGTCTTGCATTAAACATATGTGTACACTATATTGTTACTACAGTATGAATAACACCACATCGCCTACTATTGTTTGATTTTGTAAAAAAAAAAAATTAATACAACAGTGTGTACATCTGTTGTGCCGCTAGCGACTTTTCCAGAAGGTTTTCCCATGTAGCAACCTTCTTCTGGTAATTACAAACAACTGAAAAAACATTTGAGCCAAATCGGTCCAGCCGTTCTCTTGTGATGCGATAGCGAACATTTTTTGTCTCAATTTTTATACCCTAGCAGGGTATATTAGTTTCAGTCAGAAGTTTGCAACGCAGTGAAGGAAGCATCTCCGACCCTATAAAGTATATATATTCTTGATCAGGATCAACAGCCGAGTCGATCTAGCCATGTCCGTCTGTCCGTCTGTCCGTTTCTACGCAAACTAGTCCCTCAGTTTTAAAGCTATCTGAATGAAACTTTGCAGTTAGGCTTCTATATACTCTCACTCGTACATATGTCGGAACGGGCAGGATCGGACCACTATATCATAAGCTACCAGAGGAACGATCCGAAAAATTTTCAAAAAACAATTATAACTTTGTCAGTTTTCAACCAATTTTCACCAAATTTGATATTTGCCCATTTAGTATTATTTCCGAATTTCGGTTTTAATTTCATGAAAATCGGCTGACTATATCCTATAGCTTCCATAGGAACAATCAGGAAAATTATAACTTTGTCAGTTTTCAACCAATTTTCACCAAATTTGATATTTGCCCATTTAGTATTATTTCCGAATTTCGGTTTTAATTTCATGAAAATCGGCTGACTATATCCTATAGCTTCCATAGGAACAATCAGGAAAATAAAAGAAAAAACCATAACTTTGTCAGTTTTCAACATATTTTCACCAAATTTGATATTTAGCCATATTTTATTATTCCTGAATTTTGATTTTAACTTCATGAAAATCGGCAGACTATATCCTATAGCTTCCATAGGAACAATCAGGAAAATAAAAGAAAAATTCATAACTTTGCCAGTTTTCAACATATTTTCACCAAATTT
Source organism: Drosophila anomelani (assembly GCA_035045905.1). NCBI lineage: Eukaryota > Metazoa > Arthropoda > Insecta > Diptera > Drosophilidae > Drosophila > Drosophila anomelani. Next base: position 254,466 of record JAWNOO010000157.1, read on the forward strand.
GATATTTAGCCATATTTTAGTATTTCTGAATTTTGATTTAAATTTCATGAAAATCGGCTGACTATATCCTATAGCTTCCATAGGAACAATCAGGAAAATAAAAAAACCATAGCTTAGCCGTGTTTCAAACCATTGCCATCAAATTTGAGATTTGGCAACAAATTATTATTTCAGAATTTCGTTTTTAATTGTTTGTTTAAAGTCTGCTAGGGTATACAAACTTCGGTGAGCCGAAGTTAGCTTCCTTTCTTGTTATATATATAAATAAATAATGTAAATATAAATTAGTCATTAAGAAATAGATTATAAGAGATAACGTTTAATTCGGGATTTAGGGTATTTTTTAAGTTGGGTTAGCAAACCCTCGAACCCTGTACGAACGCAAGTAACAGCTGATAGTCAGCTATATCCGATGACGCAGAACTGGCTCACGAGCTTAAGCGAGTAACGATAGCGAGTTGTATCCGCTTCTCGATCTCTTCCGCCAGGCATCTCCGCCAAGTTCAAACGCGAGCGCTCCCGACAGGGAAAAACGAAAACACAACCCATTGTGAAAGACACCAAGGATTTTTCGACAGAGACTTTTATAAGAACCACGGGCAAAGTGAGCCATGACAATGTGAAATCCCGTACAAGTGCGTGCCCCAGCCCCCCCCTCCCCTTTCCGCGAAACAAGGTGACGGTTCTACCGCCGTCGCTAACCGCGGGTGCCGCGCCGTACATACGCACACACACACGTGCACGAAGCCACGCCGAGCCATCTTTGAGGCCTGGCCGACATCTCTCGCAATATTTTCTTCCGGTCATTTGGGGCTTTTCCTTTTCAGCGTTTTTTTCTTTCCCTCTCCCGCAGAAAGTCTTACGTCGTGGTCCTACCCGCCGTGAAACTCGCGACGGCTGCGGCACGTTTCGATTCGCCGATTCTTCCTCCTCCCTTCCCCGTCTTTTCCCAACTTGTGTGCAGAGCACGAGGATCGGTTTTCCATCCACGGCGCGACGACACGAGTAGGGAATCTCCCCGACGCTGTCTACTCGACCCGTAGCTAGTCTCCGCGCCCATCCGGATAATTCCCGGGTCCGGCCAGCCGCGCACATCCGGCACCGCCGCCCGCAGTTAGCTTCCGTGCTTCATCCGGAAGAGTCTCGTTTCAGTGTAGGCAGCCGCGACCACCCGGGTCTGGTCAGCCGCGCCCATCCGGCGCCGCCACCCGCAGCTAGCCTCCGCGTCCATGCGGAGGAGAGCATCCCTAGCCCCGCGCTGCACGACCCGCGCCACGGTTTGGCCGACGCCGCGGTAGCCCTAGCAGTCGCACCGGTGGTATTATCCTCCTGATTATGATATTTCCTACTGTCATTCCCACTTTTACATAAATTTACTTGGATAGGCTCCCTGGCAAAATCATTATAACTTGCACACAGTACTCTAAAGGGTCATGCAGTTCATATGAGGTTCTACAATTGCGCAAAACTATGGGTATATACGATCTAGTATTTCTACTCGGAACGTGGAAATTGAGCTGGCCTAACAAGTCAGTACTTTCCACATCACCGTGAATAAGGTTCTTCTCCACCCAGCATTGCGATAAAGAGCTCCTTCTTGCTGACCGACTGAGACATAGTTCTGAATAGTTGTTGTAACACCAGTAAACCGTGTCCTATCCACTTCACATCCGTTCAACTCATATTTTATTTCATTTAGAAAATAGACAATGCAAGTATTTTTGATCACCCCCTTAATTCGTATCAATAATTTGGCTTCCTTCAAAGTGGAGAAAATTTTCACAAGGAAGGATGTTCTGGTCCGTGTTTTGGATGGTGATTCTAAGTTCATCGTTTTTTTTTAATATTATTATATTCATATTAATATTATTATTTTTATATTCATATTAATACCTTTACTTATACTTATACTTACAATTAAAGCTTACACACATATACTGTTTGTGTAAGGAGGCTTAGATGCCTGGCAGATAGTGCATAAACTATAAACTATTGCCTTTTTGCCTTTGGAACTAGGTGGACGGTTGGGTTGGGTGAGGGTCTGAAGACACAGCGACAGCCTGTGATGCATGCATGAATAAAAGCTCGTTGTTGAGGTACCACTCTTACTGACATTATTAATGAAACTTAACAATATTTATAGGTACAAAAGTGCTTATGTTAACAGAAATGACGTATACAAAATAGTGTGCGGTTACTGTGAATTTGGGTTAGTGTCGGGAACTGAGACCATTGCCCCAGTTCATTTCCTTGTCTCAGCCGACCATGCATATTCGCTTGACCTGGTAATTGACACTTTATTTACGATAAATGCAGGTCGCTGCGACTGAAGAGTTATTACATAATGTGTGCTGTGTCTGAAATATTATTACTTAAGACTACATACTGCTGCGACTGAACATATACCTTATGATAAGCTTACATCTTAAACCTAATATTAAAATAAAGTTAGTCATTAAGAGAACTCCGATCATTGCGTTTCGACTCAACGGACACTACAATTAAAAACTTTATTAAAACCCAATGATTTAAAAATTAATTTATTGTTTAATGTGACAGTAGGACGTATATGTGAAAATCCTGGAGGTGATGATATAAATAATCATTCTGACGGCCGTACGTGAAGTCGAATTTATACAGTTTCACCACGAAAATTAATTAAATCTCCGTTCTGATTAGTTTCTCTGGTGTTGACATTTATATACATTAAATTTCGTGGTGTAATGTTCATTTTATATCCTGGGGGAACGTTGATTCCGAATTCATGAAGCACATGATTTGGTCTATTCCCCACATGCGACCCGTTAATTATGTTACATTCTAATCTAACAGAATTTATTTTAAAAATATTCTCAGGGTTATCGGAGACGTAAATTTCATTATCATGTGGTCTCAATTTACTTTTATTAAATCCAAATAACCGTCCAATTGACTGTTCATGATCAAAATATTCAGTCTCATTATTGGTAGTAACTTCAACTTGTAAAGTATTGGTGTTACATTCAATTTTTAAGCTGTTATGGTGATCATATTTCTTGACTTAATCCATAATATATTTGACAATATCTTTAAATTCATATGACCCTATAGGTATTTCCACGACTTTATTTCCAATATGAAACAGATTATTACCCTCATCCACATTCCGAATAGAATTGAATGTATAAAAGTCGATAAGAGCTGATTCATAATTTCGATTTAGCTCAATTTGAGGGAAAAAATGTTCGCTTACTACAAATGTATTCCCATTGAACTCATTTGTCATTGATGTAGTCATTATGAAGCTGGATGATGACTTTTTTTTCAATTATTTCATAATACTTATATTTTATTTATTTGAGTACAAAAAACTGATCGAAACCTTTCCTATATCGTCCACTTTTCATATCATCATCCTTAGAGATTACAAGAAATCCAAATTTGTCTGCCTAACATGTTCTTGATATATACATAAATGAATTGTAATCCATATCACTGTTTACATGATCTCGGTATATACGATGCATGTTTAAGTCATCCTGTTTAAACATTATAATAAAATTTGCATTATCTCGAATCAAATGTTTTGGTATATGTGTATACGTTTGAGATAAATAGAATGAATGAATTTTTCTATAACATCCCATACAAAAATAGTTCCGAATATTATCTTGTTTTCCACACGCAACATCATCAAATATCATAATGGAATTGTTTTTAGCTTTCTGCGGTGACAAAACGGCATTATTTGTTGAAAATGTGTAATATCCCATTCCTCGTATCGGTTTGATAAAAATAAATACTCATATTTTGGTTGCTACTCTTAACTGGTGGTTACTCTTGGTTGCTTGGACTAGTTGTGGAACACAACATCGATTAAATGGCCGCCTATATGAACCACGGCAAAACGGCATTTTCCATCACTTTCAACGCAAACGCCGGCGCAAGCGGAACATGAATCACATGAGGATTCTCCGTCCCCCAAATACGGCAATTTTGCTTGTTGACGCCGCCAGATAGCGTGAAATGGGCCGCATCGGTCATCAAAAATTCGCTGCAGCCAAAAGAGCCAGTTTTGCCATGGCCCGTAAGGGCGGCTATTTAATTGATGTTGTGTTCCACAACTAGTCCAAACAAATTGTAAACGACCAAATTAAAAAATACCTAATTTGTGAAAATCGGATGTTTTTTTCAAAAAGTTATAGCAAATTTACATCCCGTATTAAAAGATGCGCACCCTGTATTAACAATGCAGAGATGGCAAAGGCACAACTTGAGGCAAACCAGAGACAATAGAAAAATGGAATCAGTAGCATTGTGGGAGAGATTGTATTTACAACCATACAAGAAAGTGAAAGAAGGAAAAATAATAACAAGTAAGAAAGCTACAGTCGAGTGAGCTCGACTGTGAGATACCCGCTACCCACAGTAAATAGTTAATACATTTCTGAACATAACGGACAAATGCCAATGCAAGTCTAATATAAGCACATGCTTACAAAAATGCATACACATGTATCTATGTGTGTAGAAACGCGTCATTATTACATTAAAGCGGCTAATAATTATAACCATTTATTAAAAATGCTTCTCGAATATCTTATAAGATTCTTTTCTGAACACAATCAAGAACTGATAAGAATATTTAGTTGGTCATACAAAATTATTTCTTTAATACCTTTGACAATTTTTATTTGATCGTAACCAGATTTTCAGGGATCACACAGACTATAGTACTTAATATACATACATAAATTCTAGCTCTAAAATTATACGCTTAATACGTTTTTTTATGATTTGCGGGGGCGGAAGTGGGCGTGGTAAAAATTTGAAACAAACTTGATCTGCGTGCAAGCATAAGTCGAAAAAAAATTAGAGCTCTATCTCTTATAGTCTCGGAGATCCAGTGTTTCATACGGACAGACAGACAGACAGACAGACGGACATGGCTAGATCGGCTCGGCTGTTGATCCTGATCAAGAATATATTTACTTTATAGGGTCGGAAATGCTTCCTTCTACCTGTTACATACATTTCCTGCCGGCACAAAGCTATAATACCCTTCTACCCTATGGGTAGCGGGTATAATAAACAAAAACGTACAAAACTACAAAATGAGTTACCTAATAGTTAATTTGTAATGAAGGAAGGACATGGATACGGTCGCCATGTATTTGTAGAAGGATCACCAAAAATGCATTACAAATTATTGGTTACCATCTCCCAGTAATAACGTTTTTATATGTTTCAATTCGAGTTACTCTTTATTAATATTTTCCTTTTTCTCCGGAGGCATCAAAGTTGCCGCGCCCAGTCCTCGATGATCTCTGATATTACAAATCATTTTTATGAACTATGTAGGCATATGTCTCGTAGCAGCGATGCCTACAGCGGCAGTGAAGAGACGGTTATGTATTCTTAAGTTTATATGTAGCTATACTAGCTGCACATACACTTGAGTTCATGTACATGTGAGGCCCGCTGGTGTCAGTTATGCTGACACCTGCACTTTCCGTTAGCTGGCCAATGTATATAGTTCGGCTCGGAATTCGGTCACTTGGTTTAGGCAAGTGAACAAAGAATATATATTTAATGTTTATTATTCATATGCAGCAATGTATGAGGTACAGTACTCATTCGATATATATGCATATTACACATTATCCAACTTTGATACATTAATGTTTGCTTTTAAACATATTCCACATTTTTCGAGGACTTTATATTAAAGATGAGTTTCTCAAATTACCACATCACACTGAGTGTGGAATTATAAATAAAGCAGACTCGACATCTGAACGAACGCATTTGGGTAGCGTATTATAGGAGAGGATCAGAATCAATTTAATTTGATAGTTTTGGGAATTTACAACCACCATTAGAAGTAATTCGATATTTGGGAAAAAACCTAAGATATGGTTGTGAATAAAGTTGATCGTTATCGTTATCATCATCATCATCATCATCATGATTCTCATTCTTGTCAATAGTAATTTCATAATCCTCATCACTTTTTAACCTCCAATCAAATGGTATGTATTCATCATACTGTTGTTGATGAGAATAAGGAAGAATCACCTTCAACAGCATCATCAACATCATCAACTTTAGCTGGTTGTTAATAAAGTAGATCGTTATCATCATCATTCTCATTCTCATTAAGGGTAATCCCATTATCCTTATCACTTTTTTACCTCCAATCCAATGGAATGTATTCATCATATTTAGGAGTAGTACAAAAACGTCACTTTTGGGACCTTTGATGTCGACAATAAAGGTAATAAAATTCAATTAATGTGTTAGCTGCCAAAATTTAAGTGCTTTAAGTAATAAAAATGCAATTATTAGTGTTAGATGTCAACCTGTCAATAGGGGATGGTTAATGATGCAATTAATTGGGGTCAGTTCATGTAATAGGGTACTTGAGAAAACACGTGTTCAAACGCTCCGACGAGGATATGAACACGAGTGGGATTCTGGACCGCACGTGCACTTTCCCCATAACCCTTACTTAAAAAAGGGACGGAGAATAGGGCGCTATGGTATCCCGATCCCGTTACCGCACCGCAATGAAACCCATTTGGGCAGGCACCCACGATCCTCACTTAAAAAAGGGATAGAGATGTAAGTAAAGAAGGGTGCTGGTCTCGTATTTGAAAACCCCCACTCTATTTATCTACGAAGGACGCTCACCAATAACCCTAGTTTAAAAAAGCCACGGGGATGTATAGTAATTGAAGTACAAAGGATGCTCACCCGAGGCGATATCGCTGTCCGGCGAGATGATGTCCGAGCTCTGGTGGGCCCGGGCGAGGGTGTTTCCGCTCGTCGCTCGGCGTATCCGGGGGTCGCGGGTGGTCGTTGGCCTGTGGAATGCCCGAATGGGGCGGTTGCTCACGACTGTTTAATCGTGCGTAAATTCGGGGTGGTGATGTTTTCTGACTCCTAGTGTGCTAGGGCCTTCCCTGGTAGTATTTGTCCTAGAGTATTGGCTCTTGGTGGCACCCTTGTGGCTTTCCTGGGAGTCCGGTTCCTGGTCTAACTCCTGGTGGCATGCTAAGGGCTTCCCTGGCAGTTCGTCAGGGGCGTGGTGGCTTGGTTAGGCGGGACTTGTGTCTCTGTGGGTACTCGTGGTGTCCGTGAGTATATGTTCCCGTGGGTAACATTTTCCGGGTAGTCTCTGCGTGCACTCATGTCTTCCTCCGTGTATATTTTCCGTTGATGAAGTTCTCCACTTAGTCTCTGTCTGTGCTCGTGGTATCAGTGCGTATATTTTCCGTGGGTAAAGTTCTCCCGGTAGTCTCTGTGTGTACTCGTCTTATCAGTGGGTATATTTTCCGTGGGGGAAGATTATCCGGGTACGGGAATTCATTTTTTCCGGATGTTCTGAGCGATTTCCGTTCAAAATCAGGGAAGTTTCCGATGAAAACTGATTTTTGGAGGTTAGGTTTTTTTCGGGCTTTTATCCCTATCGCCATTCCTGTTCGGGCTTCCCTAGTCTACTTCTAGCAGACCATCACTACTACGATCTAGAAACCACAGATCCATAATATTATTGGACTTTGCAAAAGCCTTCGACCGTATAGGAATACACTCCATCTTAGACAAACGTACAGCTTGGAAAGCAGAACCAAAAATGACTAATACCATAAAAAACTACATGACAAATAAACCTCTGCCTAGAAGCGGTCTGGGGACAATTCGGGAAAAAAAAAATGTATAAGGTGAGTTTGAAAGGGAAACAACCTATGACATATTTAGGTACAAATAATAGCTTCAGTAGACATGGAACGACGACAAGTGAATAAGCTGTCAGCTGTTTCCGACGTGGAGATTGAAAAATGACTAAATTCTATTGATTTTGACATTGATATGGATTGAGAAGAAGAATTGGAGGACGATTTTGCGAGGCAGCACTTCCTGTCAATGAGGAAGATGAAGAAGCGATTAAAAAAGTTCTACATATGACGGATTCTATGTTGGCTAGACAGACTTGTTTAACTTCAAGCGGAAGTCCTTTATAGACAATCCTTACCAGACAAACCACACAAAGGGGGAGTGAAATTCTTCAATTTGTCTGACTCTTCCGGCTTTTGCTATAATTTCGAGATATATTGTGGGAGCTGGCGACAACGTTGTTCAAACTGGCTTACCAGATCTTGGTGCGGTAGCAAATGTAGTTGTTCGATTGTCACGCAATGTTTCACTAAAGGAAGACGTGATAGTAATAATTGTATTCAACGGGTCCGTCCAAATTACATTTTTTTTCGTCGGAAAAGACCACTTTCTGCCACTCGCTCGTCCAGCTCATATGCTTGTGCACAAAGAGCAGTCGTGAAGCTGTACGTGTATCATTTGACTACGGTTTTTTTTAAGTTTTATTTGTTTTATATGATCAGCCTATGAAATCAGTCTTTTAACTGTTGACACACTGACTTTAACACTGAAAATTTCTTTTATTTTGGGTACTGAGAGGTGCGAATTAGACTCAAGCTCGCTAATTTTCACTATAGGCTTAAATTTGGCCTTTTTCAGACTCGGATAATTGGTCTCCGCGTCCCATTTTTCAATTAATTTAAAGAATATATATGAAATTAAAAATTTGCATCAAAAATATGTCATTTAGCCTCCTAGTTTAATTGCAAACTAAAAATCTTTCAGCTGAACCTATTCAGTTGAACCAAAAAAATAATTGATTTTGTTAAGCTTTCAGAAAAAAAAATATATAAGGCTAAATAATATGTTTTTGAAAAATTTTTCTTCAGATTTCAGTTTTAATATGATTTAAGAATTAAAGAAAAAAATTATGTAAATCGGAAAACGGGTTTAGGAATTATAGATAAATTTTTACCACTGAGATCATAAACCTATTCAGTTGATCGGCAGTATATATACATATATATTTATTTATATATAAAATATCATCCATATAAATTATCATTCTACTTGCTCGTATCATGTCCGCAAAAATTCGAACTGCCCTAACGGTGTTGTAAAAGATGGTATTTTACCGATTCTTTGTTAACGAACATGAAAGTATCAATTTTTTAAATCCAATTTTGTAAAAACCGATTTCCCTACCAACTTGTCTAATGGTTTCATCAATCAGAGCAATAGGATTATTATCCTTCATCATAATTTTATTTAACCTACAAAAATCAATAGACAATCTAAATTCTCCACACTTTTTCTTGACTAGAACTATCGGAGATGCATATTCCAACTTACTACTTTGAATGATTCCTTTGTCCAAATATTCATCTAACAGTATTTGCAATGATTCCTTTTCACTATATGACAATCTCCTAGGTGCACAGCTAAACGGTTTTGTACTTTCTAAGCTTTTACTAATCTCACACCTGTTTTTGGGTATCTCAGGTCGAGTCACCTGAATATACCCTTCCTCTAAAATTTTAATTAACTTCATCTGGTCTGCATAACTAACACCATCCCCAATGTCAAACGCCATATCATCCTTATCTTGTTCTTCCATATTTATTTGCAACATTTCCCTCCAACACTCCTATTTGTTCTTCTACAATGTTTGTATCAAACTTTCTACCAAGATCATCTTTACCTATCTTTGTACCTAAATTATTTTCCGGTACACTTGCTCTCCAAACCTTTTCCCTAATGTTGTACCTAAAACATCTTTCTCTAACTTGTACCTAACCCTTCATCCGCTAAACATGTACCCAAAATATTTTCTCCTTCACTTATACCTAAACAATTCTCTTCTAAACTTGTATCTAAAATATTTTCTCCTAAGGTTTTACCTAAACCATCCTTACCTAAACTTTCCCCTAAACATTCTTCATCTAAACCTTTTCCCAAGCTTTCTTCACCTACACCTTTTCCTTAACTTTCTTGCTGACCTGTCAAACTATTTCCCGATTTTCTTATTTCCATACAATTATTGGAAAGTACTTTTCTTTTTGATTTTCACTTGTAATCAATTTAAATACACTCCACCGTAACCATTTTTAATGCTTCTATATCAATTTTTAGATCCCACGCATTCATAAAATCTCTACCCAGCATTATATTACAGCCCATAGATTTATCAGCCACCACAATTTATTTATTTATTTTCTTTTTCCATACGAAACATAACATTTTTCCAAAACTTTTCAATAAGCTTTTGTTTATTCCAAAATATTCTTCTTCTTGAACGTTTTATAAAAGACACAGGGCTTCCCGAATCTAATTGGCATTCTGTAATAATAGGCTGGCTAGGATTTTCAAAAACACATATTTCAAATAATCTTACATAATTATTTCCCTCCTTCTTCTTATTCTGGGGCCATGTCGCTATTTGGTATCATTAGCACCGCAGGCACGCTCAGCGCTGGCACTCTTCCTCGCACGTCGGCTGGAACTCCCGCCAGTCTCGCGAAAGGTGTCACTTTCGTGCCCTTCGTGTACAACCCCAACTGCTCCAGTCCCTTTTTAATTCCACCACCGTTGTTTCAGCTATATTCATATCCATTCCGCTTGGATCACTTATCACTTATGCAGTATTAATTAGTCTTTATTTTTCTCTTCTTTAATAGTTCACTTTATTTCAAATTGCTTCTTTTTCAGTTCACTTCTTACGACTTGCTTCGTGCACAGATTTTCAGAGAGTGCTGCACGCAGGCAGTTCTCAAATCAACGCCCGTTTCTGACTCTTGATCTTCCTCTCTCGCTCTCTTGCTCTCCTGAGAGCGTAATTGGTTTCTTATATTTCGTTAAAGTCTATCCTGCTCTAATTCATTTGAATTCTCTATCTCTCTTCCATTTCTCTCTCTGTGTCAATTATCAGTTCTTTTACCTCTATCATGCCCGCTGTTGCATATACGCAACATTGTATATTTATTATCAGGGAACGTAAATAACGATTATCTGTCAAATTTTGAAATGAAAAAATCAACCACTTAGAACCGACTTAAAAAAAAAAATAAAAATTCCCGTGAATCCTTGTTGTCTAATCTATCAATTCACGGGATTATTATTTTTTTTTTTGATTTTTATTATATATATCATTCATAATTATTAATATTGAGTAATATTATATTAATCTATAATAATTATTTTTTTTTACCAAAAATATAAAAATTTATACATAATCATTATTTATAAACAAAAAAATAAAAATCAATAATAATTATTATTTTTGATTTAATAAAATAAAAATCAAAAATAATAATTATTTTCGATATTTATTTTTCAAATCAATAATAAAACTCGTTCGATAATTTAAGGGGGTTAATGCATATTTTTTGCCAATTTTATTATATGCACTTGTAGAGCACATCCGAAGGATCAATTGTGTGCTATGGGATTGACACGCCCCCTCCGCTTCCCCGTGAAATTGGGAAAATGTTTGGAGTGTGCACACACAAGCATCCATACATACGTAGGCATTCGCCCCAAGAAGGCGCCAGGCCCGGACGCCGTGCCCAATAGGGCCCTGAGGCTGGCTATGGCACTCCACCCGAAGGAGTATGCTTCGCTTTACTCCAAGTGCCTAGCGGAGGGGATCTTTCCCGAAAGATGGAAGAGGCAGAAGCTGCTGCTACTCGCCAAGCCGGGAAAGCCTCCCGGGGAGCCATCGTCCTACAGACCGATATGCCTCACCGACACCACTGGCAAGGTGTTCGAGAAGCTGATAGCAGCGAGGCTGAACGCAGCTATCGAGGAGGCCGGGGGCCTCTCTCCGAGCCAGTTCGGCTTCAGGAAGGGGAGGTCGACTCTGGACGCAGTGGAGATGGTGAAGGGGATAGCAGAGAAGGCGATCGAGGGTTCGAGGTGGAAAGGCGGTTCCAAGAGCTACTGCCTAGTGGTCACGCTGGACATAAGGAACGCCTTCAACACCGCGGACTGGAACCGCACGCTGGAGTCTCTAGCCGCTCTGAGCATCCCCGGGCACCTGCTGGAGATAGTAAGGAGCTATTTCAGCGAGAGGGTGCTCACCGTCGACACGGACATGGGTTCCAGGGTATAAGAAGTCTCAGCCGGCGTCCCGCAGGGCTCCGTGCTGGGACCCCTACTCTGGAACACCATGTACGATGGTGTCCTGCGGCTCCCGATGCCCGGCGAAACTACCGTCGTGGGTTTTGCCGACGACATAGCCGTAGTCGTGGTTGCGAAGGAGCGCAAGGAAACGGAGGAGAAGGCCAACGCAGCCATCAAGGCCATAGAAGCGTGGCTCTCGCGCGCCGGCCTGGAGTTAGCGGCGCACAAGACGGAGGCGGTCCTCATTTCAAGCCGGAAACTGGTGGAAACGGCGGAGGTCAGCGTCGGCGGAGCCGTGATAAAGTCGCAGAGGTGCATAAAATACCTCGGCGTTCTCCTCGACACACGGCTCTCGTTCAAGGAGCACCTCGAGTACGCCAAAAAGAAGGCCAGCGGGACCGTTGGAGCGCTATCCCGGATGCTGCCGAACAGCAGAGGGCCCAAACACGCCACAAGGAAGCTGCTGGCAAGCGTGGTCACCTCTCAGCTGCTGTACGCGGCGCCGGTGTGGTCCGAGGCAGTCAAGACGGGATCGTACGCGAGGGGGATCGAGTCGACGTACAGACTGTGCGCTATACGAGTGGCCAGCGCATTCCGAACGATTTCGGACGACGCAGTGCTGGTCCTAGCCGGTCTGGTACCGCTGAGGGAGCTGGTGCAGGAGATGACGGACCTACGCAACGCGCTTCGCGAGCACCAAGGACCCGATGGTGCCCTCAAGGCCGAGCTGAGGAGGGCCGCCAAAAGGAGGAGCTACGAGAGCTGGCAGGCCAAATGGGATGGCTCGCAAAAGGGACGATGGACACACCGGCTGATCCCCAACATCGAGTCCTGGATGGAGAGGAGGCACGGGCAGGTAAACTTCTACCTGACCCAGGTGCTAAGCGGGCACGGCTGTTTCCGCGCCTACCTCAAAAGGTTTGGCCACGAGGAGGAGGACGGTTGCCCGGAGTGCGGATCAGGGATCGTCGAAGACGCAGAACACGTCTGGAGGCAGCAGCAGGGTCAGCAATCAGGCCGGAGACGCTGGCGTCGCTGATGCTGGCAGACCCAAGGGTCTGGGACGCAGCTGCGGAGTTTTCGGCGAGGATGATGACGGCGCTGAGGACCCAGGAGAGGGCGAGAAAAGAGAGGACGGGTTACGGGACCTTCCGCTGCGCGAAGCATTGCTTTGCGGCCGTACCGCGCAGTGCGGGCCCCTCCCCCCGTCATGCACAAATTGTGCTACTCACAGTATAGTTGTAGTATAAACCTATAGAATAATAAACGAATACAAAAAAAAAAAAACATACGTATGCTTAGACGTATATATGTATATATTTACATATATTCATTAAAATTCGTTAAACCAATTAGTGTTCTGTTCAGTTTGGCATTACTTTTTTAAAATTAGAAATATAATGAAAATGTAAATAAAAATACATTTTTTGTTTATGAACACTCATATTTGGTGTGCAACACCCCAGTGTCCGACGATCTACTGAGTAATTTGTTTGTGATTGTAATACGAGTAGTGATTGATTTATTTGAAATGGGTCGAAAGCGAAATCTTAAGCTGGCTAACGTAGTGCATGCTGTACCTGCCACACAAGTTAGTGTTGAAAGGTCATTTTCTGCACTTAAACTAGTTTTGACCGGGGAAGCGGAGGGGGGCGTGCCAAACCCATAGCACACGATTGATCCTTCGGCTGTGCTCTGGAAATGCATATAATAAAATTCGCAAAAAATATGCATTAACCCCCTTAAATTATCGAACGAGTTTTATTATTGATAAAAAAAATAAAAATCGGAAATAATTATTATTTTTGATTTTTATTTTATTAAATCAAAAATAATAATAACTATTGATTTATATTTTATTTTTTAGAAATAGTAATTATGTATAGAATTTTATATTTTTGGTCAAAAATAATAATTATTTTAGATTAATATAAGATTACTCAATTTTAATCATTATGAATGATCAAAAAAATATAAATCGATCTGTAATTATTATCATGTGATTTTTAAAATAAAACGTATAATAATTACGTTCCCTGTTTATTATTTTACTTAGCATAATCCAATAATTATTTTAATTGATTATGAATCAGAATAGTTGTAAATAATAATAATGTAAAATAAAAAAAATTGAACCAACAAAAGATTTTACCTGATATATCAGATATGAGATATCAGTACAAAATGTGATGACTCAGATGTAACTCCCAAAAAATTTGTTCTAGTTTCAGGGCTACAACATACCAAAAAAAGGGCTCAAAAACATTCAGGACCCATCTGAAATCTGAAAGGGGAAAGATTGGCCTTTCATTTAAGTCCAAATTCAACTTTGGTACACGCGCGGTTTCTGTTTTATTAGCGTTTGAAAAGTGTCAAAAAAGGTCATTTTTGGTACTTTGAGGGCGATTTCCTCAAAATTGGAACTAGCAATATACAGACCGAGATCTTTCACAATCTGAAGGTTTTATTCCCTGTACTTTTTTAAGGTACATTTTTGTAGACCTGTGTTATCGGTCAAATTTTAAAATGAAAAAATCAACCACTTAGAATCGACTTTAAAAAAAAATAAAAATTCCTGTGAATCCTTGTTGTCTAATCTATCCATTTCCGGGATTATTAATTACTTTAGGAGTTTTATTATATATATCATTTTTAATGATTAAAATTGAGTAATATTATAGTAATCTATAATAATTATTATTTTTGAGCAAAAATATAAAATCTATACATAATCATTATTTTTAAAAAATAAAATATAAATAAATAATTATTATTGTTTTTGATTTAATAATAAATAATTCAATTAATTCAAAAATAATAATTATTTTCCATTTTTATTTTTTAATCAATAATAAAACTCGTTCGATAATTTAAGGGGGGCACTTCTAGAGCACATCCGAAGGATCAATTGTGTGCTATGGGATTGACACGCCCCCCTCCACTTCCCCGTGAAATTGGGAAAATGTTTGGAGTGTGCACACACAAGCATCCATACATACGTATGCTTTAGAACTATTACAATGCAAAGAAGAAAAGCAATGTTGAATACAAAGAAGGTGATTATGTTATGGTAAAGAATTTTGATAGTACGGCCGGGATTTGTAGAAAATTACTACCGAGAAGCAAAGGACCATACGTTATTGGAAAAGTATTGAAAAATGATTAGGCACTGGATGAAAGAAGAGAATGAAGATAAGAACATTGGTGAAATAATTAGTGTATAAATTATAAATAATAATTTTAAGAAATATTGTGATGTAGTTATAAGAAATATTGTAATTTAATAAAAAAAAACTAGTTATTATGAAATCGTACAGATCAGAGATATTGGGCTATCTTAAAGTCAGGACGGCCGAGTTGTAGCAGGACTATTAGGATTGAGAGAATCTGGTCTCTTTGGGATTACGCTCTCAAGAGACCAAGAGAGCGAGAGAGGAAGATCAAGAGTCAGAAACGGGCGTTGATTTAGGAGCTGCCTGCGAGCAGCACTCTCTGAAAATCTGTGAACGAAGCATGTCGTAAGAAGTGAACTGAAAAAGAAGCAATTTGAAATAAAGTGTATTAAAGAAGAGAATAATAAAGGCTAATTAACACTGTCATACACTAAATTCTAAACTTCACACACCTACAACCTTCTACAAAAATTCAGCACCAAATTCAAATTACTCTGGATACCGGACTAGTCGGAATACCTGGAAAAGAAATCGCAGACAACCAAGCAAAAATGGCAACAAGGTAACCATTAACAACCATCGATAACCTAAACGCACATTAAAAATATAAAAAACACAAACCACAACACACTCCTATCAAACATTACAAATACATAAACTTGGTATCAATCTACAAACCAAACACAACTCAACAGCTGAAATCTTTTAAAAATTAAAAACTTTAAAACCTCACGAAAAGACCAAATTAAGATTACACGGCTCGGACTTAGACACACAAAAATTAAACACAACCACTACCTGGACCCAACACAACCCACGTCCTGCCCGCTCTGCAACGACATTTTAGCAATAGAACATCTGCTGGCCACCTGCAATTCTCTTAGGAACCAAAGAAGAACTTATTTAAGGACTCCAATCCTATAGCGTCATTAGCAAATCCCGTACCACTAAATACAATAAATATTATACAATTCCTTCCTATACAATTCCTTAAAAACACAAACCTATACCACAAAATATGACTTAACATTACTTGAATTACTTATTATTATTTTGTTTTTGTTTTTTTATTATTATATGGACGTTGATACCCTACGGTCAGTTAACTCAACTGGCCCTTATGAAACCAGGCACGTGCCGGTTAGAGTTAGGTATTAGTGGACGCCATGGAAAATATAGAAAAGAATACCAGAAAAAAAAACTGCCTGAATGTGTCCATGCATGCGAACTATCAACATGTGAGATTGCCGAATACACACAGTACACTAAAGGGTTAATGCAGTTCATATGAGGTTCTACAATGGCGCAAAACTAAGGGTATAAACGATCTAGTATTTCTACTCGGAATGTGGATATTCAGCTGGCCTAACAAGTCAGAATAAGGTTTTAAATAAAGGTAAGGCCTGGCATAGTTTTACGATTGGCAAAGGAGGGTAAGTTAATTAGGATAAGTCTACTATAATAGGAGTGTAATCTCTTCGGCCACGCATTGAGCGACTGAGCGACGCTTTCTCGAGCGACGTTAATAAGCGATCGCTTTGAGTGAGGTGGCGACGCACTGAGCGACAAATTGCAAATTGCCCTCAGTCGGATATGGAGCAACTGTCTTTTTTAAAAAAGACATGAGCTCCAAGTAAGGTCATTTAACATTAAATGTTTAAGATTCGGATCCTGATGGTAGACGGGATAGTTTTTGCAATGTCCTTCTATATGTATCCTTTAAATTTTTTCCATTTAGCTTTTGCTGCAGCTTCTAAAAATTATATTTTATATATTTGTATATTGTTTCATAACAATTAGTTTTTATTAATAATTTTTGAACAGCTGAAATTGAAGTTTCCTCGCATATTTTGTGCATTATTGCCATTTCGTCGCTCAGCGATTCGCGAAAAATTAAAACCAATTCTAGCACTGAGCGATGTCGCTCTGACGCTCAAGAACATTGCTCGTCGCTTAGCGGCTGCTTTAATACTATTTTACGTCGTTCGAGCGAACGTCGCTCAGTCGTTCATCGCTTAATGCGTGGCCGTAGCCCAAAACGAGAAGTAAGTTATTTTGAACCGATTCAATACGTATACTGTGGACCCCATGCTGGGGGCTCCATAGGACGAACTAATGAAATATATAAAGCTTTAGTTACATAGGGGTCATCGAATTCTTTCGACCACCGTTTAAGAAATCCCAGCATACTCCTGGCTTTATTCACCATGCACGAAATATGATCGATAAATTCAAGTTTGGAATCCAGGCAGACACCCACGTCATCAACTGAGTTAATTCTTTCCAAAGAGCTGCTGCTCTTTACCTGTTTACGTGCAAATTGCAAGCTTCGGAACGACACGGGAGAATGATATTAGCTTGCATTCAGAACCATTTAAGTTTAGTAGGTTTATGCGGCACCAGGTTAGTAAAATACTACACTATATTAAAATATTAAATAAAAAACCTAGACTAATTTAAGGCCCTAGATGCCATAGCGCAACCTCCACCGCTAACTCTTAAGATATGAGTTTTTCTCTTATTTTCCCTGATTGTTCGTATGGGAGCTATAGGTATAGCCGTCCGATTTTCATGAAACTAAAATCGAAATTCTGAAATAATAAAAGTGGCCAAATCTCCAATTTGATGAAAATATGTTGAAAACTGAGAGCTATAATTTTTGTTCGAACATTTTTCCGATCGTTACTATAGCAGGTATATGATATAGTCGTCTTATCCGGCCCGTTTCGACTTATGTACGAGTAAGAGTATATAGAAGAATAGCTGCAATGTTTCATTCAGATAGCTTTAAAACTGAGTCACTAGTTTGCGTAGAAACGGACATGGCTAGAACGACTCAGCTGCTCATTAATATATATGTATAATCTATAGGGTCGCATATGTCTCCTTCACTTCGTTGCAAAATTCTGACTAAAATGATAATATCTTGCAAGGGTTACAAATATAAACAAGAAAGAAAGCTAACTTCGGCTCACCAAAGTTTGTATACCCTTGCAGATTACAAATTATATTACAGCCCATAGATTTATCAGCCACCACAATTTATTTATTTATTTTCTTTTTCCATACGAAACATAACATTTTTCCAAAACTTTTCAATAAGCTTTTGTTTATTCCAAAATATTCTTCTTCTTGAACGTTTTATAAAAGACACAGGGCTTCCCGAATCTAATTGGCATTCTGTAATAATAGGCTGGCTAGGATTTTCAAAAACACATATTTCAAATAATCTTACATAATTATTTCCCTCCTTCTTCTTATTCTGGGGCCATGTCGCTATTTGGTATCATTAGCACCGCAGGCACGCTCAGCGCTGGCACTCTTCCTCGCACGTCGGCTGGAACTCCCGCCAGTCTCGCGAAAGGTGTCACTTTCGTGCCCTTCGTGTACAACCCCAACTGCTCCAGTCCCTTTTTAATTCCACCACCGTTGTTTCAGCTATATTCATATCCATTCCGCTTGGATCACTTATCACTTATGCAGTATTAATTAGTCTTTATTTTTCTCTTCTTTAATAGTTCACTTTATTTCAAATTGCTTCTTTTTCAGTTCACTTCTTACGACTTGCTTCGTTCACAGATTTTCAGAGAGTGCTGCACGCAGGCAGTTCTCAAATCAACGCCCGTTTCTGACTCTTGATCTTCCTCTCTCGCTCTCTTGCTCTCCTGAGAGCGTAATTGGTTTCTTATATTTCGTTAAAGTCTATCCTGCTCTAATTCATTTGAATTCTCTATCTCTCTTCCATTTCTCTCTCTGTGTCAATTATCAGTTCTTTTACCTCTATCATGCCCGCTGTTGCATATACGCAACATTGTATATTTATTATCAGGGAACGTAAATAATGATTATCTGTCAAATTTTGAAATGAAAAAATCAACCACTTAGAACCGACTTAAAAAAAAAAATAAAAATTCCCGTGAATCCTTGTTGTCTAATCTATCAATTCACGGGATTATTTTTTTTTTTTGATTTTTATTATATATATCATTCATAATTATTAATATTGAGTAATATTATATTAATCTATAATAATTATTTTTTTTGACCAAAAATATAAAAATTTATACATAATCATTATTTATAAACAAAAAAATAAAAATCAATAATAATTATTATTTTTGATTTAATAAAATAAAAATCAAAAATAATAATTATTTTCGATATTTATTTTTCAAATCAATAATAAAACTCGTTCGATAATTTAAGGGGGTTAATGCATATTTTTTGCAAATTTTATTATATGCACTTGTAGAGCACATCCGAAGGATCAATTGTGTGCTATGGGATTGACACGCCCCCTCCGCTTCCCCGTGAAATTGGGAAAATGTTTGGAGTGTGCACACACAAGCATCCATACATACGTAGGCATTCGCCCCAAGAAGGCGCCAGGCCCGGACGCCGTGCCCAATAGGGCCCTGAGGCTGGCTATGGCACTCCACCCGAAGGAGTATGCTTCGCTTTACTCCAAGTGCCTAGCGGAGGGGATCTTTCCCGAAAGATGGAAGAGGCAGAAGCTGCTGCTACTCGCCAAACCGGGAAAGCCTCCCGGGGAGCCATCGTCCTACAGACCGATATGCCTCACCGACACCACTGGCAAGGTGTTCGAGAAGCTGATAGCAGCGAGGCTGAACGCAGCTATCGAGGAGGCCGGGGGCCTCTCTCCGAGCCAGTTCGGCTTCAGGAAGGGGAGGTCGACTCTGGACGCAGTGGAGATGGTGAAGGGGATAGCAGAGAAGGCGATCGAGGGTTCGAGGTGGAAAGGCGGTTCCAAGAGCTACTGCCTAGTGGTCACGCTGGACATAAGGAACGCCTTCAACACCGCGGACTGGAACCGCACGCTGGAGTCTCTAGCCGCTCTGAGCATCCCCGGGCACCTGCTGGAGATAGTAAGGAGCTATTTCAGCGAGAGGGTGCTCACCGTCGACACGGACATGGGTTCCAGGGTATAAGAAGTCTCAGCCGGCGTCCCGCAGGGCTCCGTGCTGGGACCCCTACTCTGGAACACCATGTACGATGGTGTCCTGCGGCTCCCGATGCCCGGCGAAACTACCGTCGTGGGTTTTGCCGACGACATAGCCGTAGTCGTGGTTGCGAAGGAGCGCAAGGAAACGGAGGAGAAGGCCAACGCAGCCATCAAGGCCATAGAAGCGTGACTCTCGCGCGCCGGCCTGGAGTTAGCGGCGCACAAGACGGAGGCGGTCCTCATTTCAAGCCGGAAACTGGTGGAAACGGCGGAGGTCAGCGTCGGCGGAGCCGTGATAAAGTCGCAGAGGTGCATAAAATACCTCGGCGTTTTCCTCGACACACGGCTCTCGTTCAAGGAGCACCTCGAGTACGCCAAAAAGAAGGCCAGCGGGACCGTTGGAGCGCTGTCCCGGATGCTGCCGAACAGCAGAGGGCCCAAACACGCCACAAGGAAGCTGCTGGCAAGCGTGGTCACCTCTCAGCTGCTGTACGCGGCGCCGGTGTGGTCCGAGGCAGTCAAGACGAGATCGTACGCGAGGGGGATCGAGTCGACGTACAGACTGTGCGCTATACGAGTGGCCAGCGCATTCCGAACGATTTCGGACGACGCAGTGCTGGTCCTAGCCGGTCTGGTACCGCTGAGGGAGCTGGTGCAGGAGATGACGGACCTACGCAACGCGCTTCGCGAGCACCAAGGACCCGATGGTGCCCTCAAGGCCGAGCTGAGGAGGGCCGCCAAAAGGAGGAGCTACGAGAGCTGGCAGGCCAAATGGGATGGCTCGCAAAAGGGACGATGGTGTCCACCGGCTGATCCCCAACATCGAGTCCTGGATGGAGAGGAGGCACGGGCAGGTAAACTTCTACCTGACCCAGGTGCTAAGCGGGCACGGCTGTTTCCGCGCCTACCTCAAAAGGTTTGGCCACGAGGAGGAGGACGGTTGCCCGGAGTGCGGATCAGGGATCGTCGAAGACGCAGAACACGTCTTCTTCGAGTGCCGCCGGTTCGAAGAGGAGAGGGACGAGCTGGAGGCAGCAGCAGGGTCAGCAATCAGGCCGGAGACGCTGGCGTCGCTGATGCTGGCAGACCCAAGGGTCTGGGACGCAGCTGCGGAGTTTTCGGCGAGGATGATGACGGCGCTGAGGACCCAGGAGAGGGCGAGAAAAGAGAGGACGGGTTACGGGACCTTCCGCTGCGCGAAGCATTGCTTTGCGGCCGTACCGCGCAGTGCGGGCCCCTCCCCCCGTCATGCACAAATTGTGCTACTCACAGTATAGTTGTAGTATAAACCTATAGAATAATAAACGAATACAAAAAAAAAAAAAACATACGTATGCTTAGACGTATATATGTATATATTTACATATATTCATTAAAATTCGTTAAACCAATTAGTGTTCTGTTCAGTTTGGCATTACTTTTTTAAAATTAGAAATATAATGAAAATGTAAATAAAAATACATTTCTTGTTTATGAACACTCATATTTGGTGTGCAACACCCCAGTGTCCGACGATCTACTGAGTAATTTGTTTGTGATTGTAATACGAGTAGTGATTGATTTATTTGAAATGGGTCGAAAGCGAAATCTTAAGCTGGCTAACGTAGTGCATGCTGTACCTGCCACACAAGTTAGTGTTGAAAGGTCATTTTCTGCACTTAAACTAGTTTTGACCGGGGAAGCGGAGGGGGGCGTGCCAAACCCATAGCACACGATTGATCCTTCGGCTGTGCTCTGGAAATGCATATAATAAAATTGGCAAAAAATATGCATTAACCCCCTTAAATTATCGAACGAGTTTTATTATTGATAAAAAAAATAAAAATCGGAAATAATTATTATTTTTGATTTTTATTTTATTAAATCAAAAATAATAATAACTATTGATTTATATTTTATTTTTTAGAAATAGTAATTATGTATAGAATTTTATATTTTTGGTCAAAAATAATAATTATTTTAGATTAATATAAGATTACTCAATTTTAATCATTATGAATGATCAAAAAAATATAAATCGATCTGTAATTATTATCATGTGATTTTTAAAATAAAACGTATAATAATTACGTTCCCTGTTTATTATTTTACTTAGCATAATCCAATAATTATTTTAATTGATTATGAATCAGAATAGTTGTAAATAATAATAATGTAAAATAAAAAAAATTGAACCAACAAAAGATTTTACCTGATATATCAGATATGAGATATCAGTACAAAATGTGATGACTCAGATGTAACTCCCAAAAAATTTGTTCTAGTTTCAGGGCTACAACATACCAAAAAAAGGGCTCAAAAACATTCAGGACCCATCTGAAATCTGAAAGGGGAAAGATTGGCCTTTCATTTAAGTCCAAATTCAACTTTGGTACACGCGCGGTTTCTGTTTTATTAGCGTTTGAAAAGTGTCAAAAAAGGTCATTTTTGGTACTTTGAGGGCGATTTCCTCAAAATTGGAACTAGCAATATACAGACCGAGATCTTTCACAATCTGAAGGTTTTATTCCCTGTACTTTTTTAAGGTACATTTTTGTAGACCTGTGTTATCGGTCAAATTTTAAAATGAAAAAATCAACCACTTAGAATCGACTTTAAAAAAAAATAAAAATTCCTGTGAATCCTTGTTGTCTAATCTATCCATTTCCGGGATTATTAATTACTTTAGGAGTTTTATTTTATATATCATTTTTAATGATTAAAATTGAGTAATATTATAGTAATCTATAATAATTATTATTTTTGAGCAAAAATATAAAATCTATACATAATCATTATTTTTAAAAAATAAAATATAAATAAATATTTATTATTGTTTTTGATTTAATAATAAATAATTCAATTAATTCAAAAATAATAATTATTTTCCATTTTTATTTTTTAATCAATAATAAAACTCGTTCGATAATTTAAGGGGGGCACTTCTAGAGCACATCCGAAGGATCAATTGTGTGCTATGGGATTGACACGCCCCCCTCCACTTCCCCGTGAAATTGGGAAAATGTTTGGAGTGTGCACACACAAGCATCCATACATACGTATGCTTTAGAACTATTACAATGCAAAGAAGAAAAGCAATGTTGAATACAAAGAAGGTGATTATGTTATGGTAAAGAATTTTGATAGTACGGCCGGGATTTGTAGAAAATTACTACCGAGAAGCAAAGGACCATACGTTATTGGAAAAGTATTGAAAAATGATTAGGCACTGGATGAAAGAAGAGAATGAAGATAAGAACATTGGGGTGAAATAATTAGTGTATAAATTATAAATAATAATTTTAAGAAATATTGTGATGTAGTTATAAGAAATATTGTAATTTAATAAAAAAAAACTAGTTATTATGAAATCGTACAGATCAGAGATATTGGGCTATCTTAAAGTCAGGACGGCCGAGTTGTAGCAGGACTATTAGGATTGAGAGGATCTGGTCTCTTTGGGATTACGCTCTCAAGAGACCAAGAGAGCGAGAGAGGAAGATCAAGAGTCAGAAACGGGCGTTGATTTAGGAGCTGCCTGCGAGCAGCACTCTCTGAAAATCTGTGAACGAAGCATGTCGTAAGAAGTGAACTGAAAAAGAAGCAATTTGAAATAAAGTGTATTAAAGAAGAGAATAATAAAGGCTAATTAACACTGTCATACACTAAATTCTAAACTTCACACACCTACAACCTTCTACAAAAATTCAGCACCAAATTCAAATTACTCTGGATACCGGACTAGTCGGAATACCTGGAAAAGAAATCGCAGACAACCAAGCAAAAATGGCAAAAAGGTAACCATTAACAACCATCGATAACCTAAACGCACATTAAAAATATAAAAAACACAAACCACAACACACTCCTATCAAACATCACAAATACATAAACTTGGTATCAATCTACAAACCAAACACAACTCAACAGCTGAAATCTTTTAAAAATTAAAAACTTTAAAACCTCACGAAAAGACCAAATTAAGATTACACGGCTCGGACTTAGACACACAAAAATTAAACACAACCACTACCTGGACCCAACTCAACCCACGTCCTGCCCGCTCTGCAACGACATTTTAGCAATAGAACATCTGCTGGCCACCTGCAATTCTCTTAGGAACCAAAGAAGAACTTATTTAAGGACTCCAATCCTATAGCGTCATTAGCAAATCCCGTACCACTAAATACAATAAATATTATACAATTCCTTCCTATACAATTCCTTAAAAACACAAACCTATACCACAAAATATGACTTAACATTACTTGAATTACTTATTATTATTTTGTTTTTGTTTTTTTATTATTATATGGACGTTGATACCCTACGGTCAGTTAACTCAACTGGCCCTTATGAAACCAGGCACGTGCCGGTTAGAGTTAGGTATTAGTGGACGCCATGGAAAATATAGAAAAGAATACCAGAAAAAAAAACTGCCTGAATGTGTCCATGCATGCGAACTATCAACATGTGAGATTGCCGAATACACACAGTACACTAAAGGGTTAATGCAGTTCATATGAGGTTCTACAATGGCGCAAAACTAAGGGTATAAACGATCTAGTATTTCTACTCGGAATGTGGATATTCAGCTGGCCTAACAAGTCAGAATAAGGTTTTAAATAAAGGTAAGGCCTGGCATAGTTTTACGATTGGCAAAGGAGGGTAAGTTAATTAGGATAAGTCTACTATAATAGGAGTGTAATCTCTTCGGCCACGCATTGAGCGACTGAGCGACGCTTTCTCGAGCGACGTTAATAAGCGATCGCTTTGAGTGAGGTGGCGACGCACTGAGCGACAAATTGCAAATTGCCCTCAGTCGGATATGGAGCAACTGTCTTTTTTAAAAAAGACATGAGCTCCAAGTAAGGTCATTTAACATTAAATGTTTAAGATTCGGATCCTGATGGTAGACGGGATAGTTTTTGCAATGTCCTTCTATATGTATCCTTTAAATTTTTTCCATTTAGCTTTTGCTGCAGCTTCTAAAAATTATATTTTATATATTTGTATATTGTTTCATAACAATTAGTTTTTATTAATAATTTTTGAACAGCTGAAATTGAAGTTTCCGCATATTTTGTGCATTATTGCCATTTCGTCGCTCAGCGATTCGCGAAAAATTAAAACCAATTCTAGCACTGAGCGATGTCGCTCTGACGCTCAAGAACATTGCTCGTCGCTTAGCGGCTGCTTTAATACTATTTTACGTCGTTCGAGCGAACGTCGCTCAGTCGTTCATCGCTTAATGCGTGGCCGTAGCCTAAAACGAGAAGTAAGTTATTTTGAACCGATTCAATACGTATACTGTGGACCCCATGCTGGGGGCTCCATAGGACGAACTAATGAAATATATAAAGCTTTAGTTACATAGGGGTCATCGAATTCTTTCGACCACCGTTTAAGAAATCCCAGCATCTCCTGGCTTTATTCACCATGCACGAAATATGATCGATAAATTCAAGTTTGGAATCCAGGCAGACACCCACGTCATCAACTGAGTTAATTCTTTCCAAAGAGCTGCTGCTCTTTACCTGTTTACGTGCAAATTGCAAGCTTCGGAACGACACGGGAGAATGATATTAGCTTGCATTCAGAACCATTTAAGTTTAGTAGGTTTATGCGGCACCAGGTTAGTAAAATACTATACTATATTAAAATATTAAATAAAAAACCTAGACTAATTTAAGGCCCTAGATGCCATAGCGCAACCTCCACCGCTAACTCTTAAGATATGAGTTTTTCTCTTATTTTCCCTGATTGTTCGTATGGGAGCTATAGGTATAGCCGTCCGATTTTCATGAAACTAAAATCGAAATTCTGAAATAATAAAAGTGGCCAAATCTCCAATTTGATGAAAATATGTTGAAAACTGAGAGCTATAATTTTTGTTCGAACATTTTTCCGATCGTTACTTTAGCAGGTATATGATATAGTCGTCTTATCCGGCCCGTTTCGACTTATGTACGAGTAAGAGTATATAGAAGAATAGCTGCAATGTTTCATTCAGATAGCTTTAAAACTGAGTCACTAGTTTGCGTAGAAACGGACATGGCTAGAACGACTCAGCTGCTCATTAATATATATGAATAATCTATAGGGTCGCATATGTCTCCTTCACTTCGTTGCAAAATTCTGACTAAAATGATAATATCTTGCAAGGGTTACAAATATAAACAAGAAAGAAAGCTAATTTCGGCTCACCAAAGTTTGTATACCCTTGCAGATTACAAATTAAATCAAAACAAGTAAGAAAGCTAAAGTCGAGTGAGCTCGACTATAAGATACCCGCTACCCATACTTAAACCAGAAAGGCGTCAGGACGTCAGAAAAAACAGTTAATACAATTTTGAACATAACGGACAAATGCAAATGCAAGTGTAATACAATCACATGCATACAAAAATACATACACATGTATCTATGTGTGTAAAAACGCGTCATTATTGCATTCAAGCGGCTAATAATTATTACCATTTAATAAAATGGCTTATCGAATATCTTATAAGATTCTTTTCCGAACACAACCAAGAACTGATAAGAATATTTATTTGGTCTAATTGGTCAACCAAATGAGGCATGCTGCCAGCAGCCGTTTGTGGCCATACAAAATTATTTCTTTAATAACTTCGATAATTTTTATCTGATCGCAACCAAATTTTCAGGGATCACACAGACTATAGTTCTTAATATACATACCGAAATACTCTAGCTTTAAAATTATACGCTTAATACGTTTAAATACGTTTTTTATGATTTGCGGGGGCGGAAGTGGGCGTGGTAAAAATTTGAAACAAACTTGATCTGCGTGCAAGCATAAGTCGAAAAAAAATTAGAGCTCTATCTCTTATAGTCTTTGAGATCCAGTGTTTCATACGGACAGACAGACAGACAGACAGACAGGCAGACAGACAGATTGAATTGTTGCGAATTTTTCCTTATTGACCGATTCTCAAAAAATTAAAACCGAAATTCAGGAAAAATAAAATATGTCTAAATCTCAAATTTGATGAAAATCTGTTGAAAAACTGCAATGTTATGGGTTTTTCACTTATTTGATTGTTCCTGATTGTTCCTATGGCAGCTATAAAATATAATAGTCCGATTTTCATGAAATTAAAATCGAAATTCTTAAATAATATTAAATGGCTAAATATCAAATTTGATGAAAATTTGACAACTGACAATGTTAAATTTTTTTTCTAAAAATTGTCCGATTGTTTTTATGGCAGCTATATAATATAATCGGCCGATCCGGCTCGTTCCGACATATGTACAGTCAGAGTATATAGAAGACTAACTACAAAGTTTCATTCAGTTTTAAAATTGAGGGATCGACTCGGCTGTTGATCCTGATCAAGAATATATATACTTTATAGGGTCGGAGATGTGTCCTTCACTGCGTTGCAAAATATTGATATACCCTGCAAGGGTATACCAATATTAAACCAATAATGGGAAATAATGTCACACTCAATAATAAAACACCCTACAGTTATACTAGAAATTTACTTTAAATTAAAAAATATATTTACACATACACACACACAAATAAGTCCCGTCAAAACGTTCAAGCCGCTGTACTATGTGGAATTTGACCCGATTCTGTGGCCAAAACTCATTTTTCGAATGTATTTAAGCTGCTATGATACATATTTAAAATGTTAACTTTATGGTTTAGTGTTAAAATAACAACTGTTTAAGTCAGCTGTAGCAAGCGAACACTTCGTGCTGTCATAAAGTTGAACTTTGAGGTTCTGTTTCAAATTTGTATATCTCCGCAAAAAACCATGAATTAATCGAATTCTAAATGAGTATTCATTCTTCAGGTTAGTACTATGTGTTGGTACTAATATGTTGCTTGTTTTGTTCGTATTTTTCTAACAATTTGTATAACAAGCAAGTGGTGTCCCCTTGTCTATATATAAAATTTCTTTCTTTTTAAGAAAAATAATACTGATATAGATCAATTAACAATAAGAAATTTTATCGAGTGAATTCTGATACTGAAAGGGATTTGTATAGTAGTTTTCCTGAAGCTCTAGGTCAATTCTAAAAAAAACCTTTTCGCTTTAGGAAATTATCCACCGCAAGCAAAGCTGCGGGCACCTTGCTAGTCGGAATACATATGTATTTATAGTTAGTTAGTTTTTTATAGTTTCTAAGAACTGTTATTTAACGCACAGACTAACGGACCATTGCTTGCAACTTGTAATATTCTTTTAAGCCTACTAATACCTTTTAAATATATTGATTAATTGGATTTAGTTGAGCTTAAGCTGCTTTTCCCACATAGTAAAAAGAAAGAATAGGAAGAAAATGTTTTTTGTATATAAAAGTTTTATACACCTTTGCAGCCAAGATTTTGATGTTGTATTTTGAACTAACGTGTTACTAAAATCTGCACTAAATTTTTGAGCCAGCGTGCCAAAATTTTCCATTTCTTTGATTCCTTGGTTTGACCTCGCGATTCTCTTCTTTAAAGAATGTTTTGTAGCAATAGTCTTTAAGGTCAGTATTTCATTTGAAATATAATGGGATAGTTTTCTGTCCTGCATAAGTTTTCTGTAAAAAAGGTATTAGATTCAGCTTTACAAGATAAAACTACATTTTACCTGTGATAATCCATAATATAAAGAGTTGCGTCTAATCCAATTGCATTTTGGGTTTCATATCTGCATTTTACACACACGGAGAACAAGTCTGTAGGAGTTAAGTGAGTACTTATTATGCCATAAATATTTGTTTCTATTTTGATAGACGAAACAATTGTCTGCCATTGTATTATTATATGTATAAAAAATAGGTTCCGAACCATTTCTGTATACGATCCCGCCTTTCTTCTAAACGTCCAATGGTTCACCAAAACAAAAACTTGTAAGTGATTTTATCTCCGCTCTATGCGTTCGTTCCATGCGGTCGATGAAGCATACAATGCATACAAAACGTTGCGGCTGTAATCAAGGGATAGTGTACTAGGTGTATTCATTTGTAAGGGTATAAGTAATACATTACATTAAATACAATTCTTAATGTTGGATAAATTACACAGACCGAATTCAAATTCATACCTTTTTCGGAGAAAAATTTACAAATTACAAATTATTCTGATAGCTGTTAATTTGCAGATAGCTTTTCCTTAACTTTAAAGTATGTATCAATTGCAGAACTTAACGGTACAAATATAAAATTTATAAAACTGATTTGATATTTAAAATTTCGTACATAAACACCAATTCCCTTTGTCTGGATCAAAGACTAAAAAATTATTTAATAAGAGTTTATTTTTAGATTGCTAAACTTATAAACTTTAAAGTATCCATCAAGTACAAAATAAAGGGGTCAAAATATGAACAAGTAGGAAAACTAATATTGGGCGCCGAAATTTGTAGTCCTTTACAGTATTCAATTGGATCTTTAAGAATGATTCCTTTGTGGTCAAATAAAAAGAAAATCAGACTTGAATTATAAAAACATGTATACATATATTTAACTAGCATGGTGGCCGCAACATTGCCTGCGGTTGATGATTTGGCGGGTAATTATATCCGTTTATTTGTCGGATTGCTATGTACAGTCTAGGAAAAAATAATAGACACACAAAATTAGAATCAATAGAAACGCAATTATGAATTAGAATGGTACGAAACAGTATTTTTTATTAAGGATATTAAATTAAATTTTGATTAAATTATCGATATATATAAAACTGTTCATTAAAAACTAAGAATCAAGGAACACATAAAACCAATTAAATGACCCAATGAAAAATTTTTTCTATTCAGTTCTTATAACACTAAACTGATTTACTAAGATTTATTTTGGCCACAAACATGCCCCCATTTTCTTACAGTGGCAAAAAACCCATAATTTCTGTTTATGACGAGGCTTAGATGCCTGGCAGATAGTGCATAAACTATTGCCTTTGGTTGTCGCAACTAGCACTTGGAACTAGGTGGACAGTATGCTTGGTTTGGTTGGGTGACTGAGGGTATGAAGACACAGCGACAGCCCCTGATGCATGAGTAAAGCTTCTGTTTGCTGTAGAACTCTTACTGATTTTATTAATGAAACTTAACAGTATTTATAGGTACAAAAATGCTTATGTTAACAGAAATAACGTATAATAAATAGTGTGGGTTACTGTGAATGTGTGTTATTGCTACCTACTGAGACTATTGCCCCAGCTATTTTCCTCATATCAGCAGACTATGCATATTCGCTTGACCTGGTAATTTGATACTTTATTTTCGATAAATGCATGTTGCTGCGACTGAAGAATTCTACATGATTGTTATAGTGTATGAATATTATTGCTTATAATTAAATAATGCTGCGACTGAACATTCTCCCGGACGTTCGTAAGTTAGGTTCTGGTGGTGGTTGTTCCGTGTTCTGCCTGGGGTCGGGTGTCCGGCGTATTGGTGTCCATCTGCCGACCGTTCGTCTGCGAGCCCATGCAATGCCTAATAGTATTGACATTGCTAGGGCCACATAGACAGCTTTTTGATGATGCTGAGGAGCGGTGATTTGATCCTTCCAGTTGGTCTCTTTTAATGTGGCCAACTGATCAGGCCGTAGCAACCGAGGGGCAAGATGGGGCATTGCCCCCTCACGCTTTTTGCAACAAATTTTTGTTCGTTTCAAGAAAAAATGTTTCATTAGTATTAGAATCAGCTATAAAAGTGATAGAAATAAACTATACAATGAACGTCTCTGTAATAGATGCATTTTGCAACTTTTCGAGATTCATTTGTTCCGCAGAATCAATGGCGAGGAGAAGCTCGTCATCTTTTATGAATCTATTTACTATTTCGATTGAGATTATATCAATGGTTTCGTAAAACATTGATTTTACAGCATCTTCGCATTTGTTTCGACTTCCCAATGTTTCTTCAACAGTAAAATGATCCAATATTTTCGATTGAAAGCGATGACGAATGGGGAGACTTCGATGATTTCTGCACAGTTCCGATGACCGAGAAAAGTATTCCTCAAACTTTTCTTGTGTTCGCATTTCCTCAATAGTAGTACGAACAGCTCTGATGAGTGGCATTGAATCTTTGTAGCCAGTGGTTCGACCTTGCAAAATTTTGGTTACTGGTTCGATTGTTTCCAATATATCTTGAATGAAAATCAATGTTGAAAACAAATTCTTTGGAAAGCATGACTTGATATATTCCAGCAGCTACTGCTATGTCATCACCATCAAAACCTGCTGAGCCCGTTATCTGAGGAAGGGTCATCATCATATGTTTGTAGTTCTTCAATATCGATTTTGTGGCAAGTAAGTGTCCTATCTATCGGGTGTCAATCAGACTCAAAATTGAATGACCATCATAGTGTTGTTGTATTACTGTATTAAGCTACACAGTACAAACATAGTTACATAACAGTCATAACAAGAAAGGAAGCTAACTTCGGCTCACCGAAGTTTGTATACCCTTGCAGAGTTGAAACAAAAAATTAAAAACGAAATTCTGAAATAATAATTTGTTGCCAAATCTCAAATTTGATGGCAATGGTTTGAAACACGGCTAAGCTATGTTTTTTTTTATTTTCCTGATTGTTCCTATGGAAGCTATAGGATATAGTCAGCCGATTTTCATGAAATTAAAATCAAAATTCAGAAAAGGTTGCAGTGGTTTATCGCTCGTTCTCGCCCAATATTATCGCATCGCTTCTCGCTCGCCCTCTGACATCAGCCTAAGGGAGCAACTAGATCAGATCCGGAAACATATTCCACCAGATCAACTGCTGCACGTATCATCGGATAATGGCATTAAACTCTAAAAAATCATTCATGCCGAAGGCACCACAACCAGCGACCATGTCATCTTCAAAATATCCTTACCGCTGGTATCCATAGCACAGCAGGAAGTTTTCCGCATCACGTCTATCCCGAGATGGAAGGCAGGAAGCTGGCTGCGATTTAGTCTGTAAACTAAAATCATATCCGTCAGTGCCCATAGAGATCAGTTCATGGGATTAACAAGGGACGAGTTCAAACAGTGTCTAGAGCTGCCACACGACGAGCACATCTGTTTCAACCATCAAGCCACATTCAGCGTGGAAAATCGGTGTGAATTTCAGTTATTTAACAACAAAACTGAAACTATATGTGAGATCACCCAATCGAGATCCAATCTGTTGTGGTCAGCAACGCATCAGCGAAACAGATGAATGTTTGCCACACACAGCCACATAGAACTTCAAGCGGTGTGCAAAGGAATATCATTCACAGTGCACCTTGATGGAACGGGCTTATTATCACTTGCCTCAGGCTGCACTGCACGCAATTCAAAAATTAGCATGAGCACATTTAGTACCATGGTGGCGAAGGCGACGTATGTTCGTTTTGGCAATATCACAGATACTACCCTTAAGGAAACACCCGAGCCAGTCCAAGCACCCGAGCCAGTTCAAGGAACTACAGCCAAGGAAGTCAGCTTGTAGGAACTGGGCGCCTTGCAACATCAGTGGCAGGTCCGTAGGAATCCAATTTTTCGTGAGGGGCCAACGAAAATTTTTTTTCATAAGTGTATACTACAGTTGAACAGATATGATTTTTATACCCTTGCAGGGTATATTAGTTTCAGTCAAAAGTTTGCAACGCAGTGAAGGAAGCATCTCCGACCCTATAAAGTATATATATTCTTGATCAGGATCAACAGCCGAGTCGATCTAGCCATGTCCGTCTGTCCGTCTGTCCCTCATTTTTAAAGCTATCTGAATGAAACTTTGCAGTTAGGCTTCTATATACTCTCACTCGTACATATGTCGGAACGGGCCGGATCGGACGACTATATCATATAGCTGCCATAGGAACAATCGGAAAAATCTACGAAAAAGAATTATAACTCTGTTCGTTTTTAACCAATTTTCACCAAATTTGATATTTGCCCATTTATTATTATTTTCGAATTTCGGTTTTAATTTCATGAAAATCGGCTGACTATATCCTATAGCTTCCATAGGAACAATCAGGAATATTATAACTTTGTCAGTTTTCAACCAATTTTCACCAAATTTGATATTTGCCCATTTATTATTATTTCCGAATTTCGGTTTTAATTTCATGAAAATCGGCTGACTATATCCTATTGCTTCCATAGGAACAATCAGGAAAATAAAAGAAAAAACCATAACTTTGTCAGTTTTCAACATATTTTCACCAAATTTGATATTTAGCCATATTTTATTATTCCTGAATTTTGATTTTAATTTCATGAAAATCGGCTGACTATATCCTATAGCTTCCATAGGAACAATAAGGAAAATAAAAGAAAAATTCATAACTTTGTCAGTTTTCAACATATTTTCACCAAATTTGATAGTTACCCATATTTTAGTATTCCTGAATTTCGATTTTAATTTCATGAAAATCGGCTGACTATACCCTATAGCTTCCATAGGAACAATCAGGAAAATAAAAGAAAAAACCATAACTTTGTCAGATTTCAACATATTTTCACCAAATCTTTTAGCCATATTTTAGTATTTCTGAATTTTGATTTTAATTTCATGAAAATCGGCTGACTATATCCTATAGCATCCATAGGAACAATTAGGAAAATAAAAAACCATATCTTAGCCGTGTTTCAAACCATTGCCATCAAATTTGAGATTTGGCAACAAATTATTATTTCAGAATTTCGTTTTTAATTTTTTGTTTAAGCTCTGCTAGGGTATACAAACTTCGGTGAGCCGAAGTTAGCTTCCTTTCTTGTTTTTGTTGCATTCTGACATAAATTACCGTTTATTTTCAATTTTGATAATGTTTTTGTTTTTGTAGCTCGTTTCTCACAAAGCTCTCCCTCTGCCATCTTCTCGCATCGCTTCGCTTCGCTTCTCTCTCGCACTATGACATCATAGTGGCGAATGGCGAATGTCAGTGAGCACATTAGCTATTTCACTCTGCATCCGGTGCATTCCAGTTGCCAACAGCGTAAGTTGCGATGTTAGGACCATGAAAGCTTGTTGTAGGTGGTCACCCTGGTACTTGCCTCTTTCCTTATTGATCGTCGTTGGTGGCTGAACTGATCTTTCTGACTATATTTATCGTAGACTCCAGAATTGATGTTTGATTTTTTAAGCGCATCATTAACACGTCTTCGTTGGACTTGACCTATTTTATCACTTTGGACATTTCGTCGGCATATCTTGAGTCCATAACGCCAAATAATGAGTTTTCCACATTTCCGACTAGATCGAGTGGTGATCTTCGTTGTCGAGAATGATTAATCAATTAATTTCCTGATTATAACTCGCCGTCTATATGTTGAAAATACTCATATACTGATTTACAAGCATTGACGTTTCGGAGTTCTGAACATTTGTGTTTTAGTTCCGCTATCCCGGTAGCCAATATTCCCATGTCGCGCCAATATGGCTTTAAGTCGTAACATAAAATTATCTTCTATTCCGAGATTGCCCTTCTGGCCGTTCCGAGCCGTTTGTAGAATATTCCTGGCTGGCTTGCAAACGGAGTTACGTTTACTGATTGTCCCATTGCTAACGGGAGTATGAGTACCATTACCAGCAGTGTTGGGAGGCTCGGGAAGGACATCTTCTTTTTCTGCGTAGTGATCTCTTCTGCCCGCGCTGCGTCCTCACCGGAGCTGTGTGGACGTTTTGTGGCAGTGACTGATACCAGTGGCCTTTTCACCGATTTTACCGCAGCTTTCCATAGGCCGCCACATGACGGCGCTCGATGCGCGATGAACTTGAACTCCACCTGCTGCTTACTGCATTGGTTTATGATCATGGTCTGGGCCTGTTCTGTGAAGATTGTTTCCTCTAATGCATTAAACTGGTTGTTAGCACCAAAAAAGTTTGTTGCGTTTGTTTGCGCTTCCAAGACTCTTTGCGCCTTGGGTGTTTGTCATATCCATCCTGAAATGGATGTCTTGATATTGGGTCTTTCCGGTCTCTAAATATTCTCTCGGGCTTTGATTGAGTCTGCAATCGCCCTTTGTCGCCGGTAAGCTGATATCAGCTTGGTTCCAGGCTGCTGTAAGTTTGCAACGTCTGCATTTTCGAGGGCATTGCTCGAGGTTGCCTTTCCAGGGGCACTGCTCGAACTCTGAGCCATTCAATGATATTTATGTACCTGTCGTATGACTCACAACAGTCCACGTAAAACTTCAAATATTGTGCGGTTCCATATTCCGCTGGAATCTTTTTGTCATTATCCGCAAGTCGATTCTATACTTCATCGATTGCGGCCAACTTTGTTTTATAATAAGTTCGGTTTAGTTTTCTTTCCGCAGAATCCTTCTTAAATTTACGGATGAGCTTCGAGATCTCTTGGCTAATCTCTTCCTGCAAGTCTAACGCCTCTGTGACTGCTTGCTCCCCCTTGCTAGACATATTGAAAATTGTTGAAAATTGTCGAAGGAATTAACAAATAGACTTGGCGGATTTCTAGAATTCTGACTTCTAGAACAGGAGTTTTCCGCTTTGATGACAAGAATTACGGAACTTTCCCGGTTGGTCTCACCAATATTTTATGCCAAGAGAAAATTCAGGTAAAATACCAAGAGTTACGGATTCTTTCCTGTGATTGACGTATCACGGATGACGTGTTCGTCGGGCGAAAATGCATCAGAAGCTGTCGCTGATTCTTGAAGCGACGTGGAAAGATTCCCAAGAGTTACGGAACTTTCCCGTTCGATGACAGTGTCGAGGAAGGTTCTCAAGAGTAACGGAACTTTCCTGTTTGGTCTCACCAAATATTTTTATGGCAAGAATAAAATTTGAGGAAAATTCCCAAGAGTTATGGAATCTTTCCTGAGAGTTTGACGTATTCAGGACAATTTCCTGTGAGTCAGGGCTCACCAAAATGTTTCTTTGGCGAGTGAAAAAAGATCAGGAAGATTCCCAAGAGTTACGGAATTTTTCCTGTGGGTTGCCTATCACGTCGGGGCCATCAAAATGTTTGTGAGGAGGCTTATATGTTTGGCAGATAGTGCATAAACTATTGCCTTTGGTTGTCGCTACTAGCAATTGGAACTAGGTGGACGGTTTGGTTGGTTTGGTTGGGTGAGTGAGGGTCTGAAGACACAGCGACAGCCTCTGATGCATGAGTAAAGCTTTTGTTTGCTGTAGAACTCTTACCGATTTTATTAATGAAACTTAACATTATTTATAGGTATTGCTAGCTACTGAGACCATTGCCCCAGCTAATTTCCTCGTATCAGCAGACTATGCATACTCGCTTGACCTGGTAATTTGATACTTTATTTACGATAACTGCATGTTGCTGCGACTGAAGAATTATACATGGTTGTTATAGTGTTTGAATATTATTGCTTATAATTAAATAATGATGTGCCTGAACAATTTCTATAAAAAAAAAAATCTGAACGCTAAACGCGGTAATCAATCGATGCGATTTTTGGCCAAAATGTAGTCATCTACTGTGACGCTCCATTTAGAGGCGCCACAACCTTCTATATAAATATCGACATTTTTGTTTGTATATATATCCTATCGTTATAAGCATAGACATGTACATATGAAGAATCTGAGTTAAACATAAGCGTTAGACGATTAAGCATGTATATATATTTTTCATAGACTAAAACATTACCTAAACATAAGCGTTAGTCATAAAATACTAGTCGGTAAGCTAGGTTAGCGAACCCTCGAACCCTTGTTAACATTAACAGCCGATAGTCGGCTGACTCCGATAGGGAGAACTAGCTCGCGAAATCGAAAAGAGACGATAGCGAGCAGAATCCGCCCATCGGCCTCTTCCGTTACCGATCGCAAAACCGGCAAGTTGTCCCGCTCCCGAGTGCATAAAAACACCTTAGTGAAAAACGGCAGAGTGAATATCGACAGAGACGATCCAAACCTAAACCCCGAGCCTGCGAGCCGTGTGCGAAAACCCAAACAATCCAACTCAGTGCGCGTCTGCCTCCGCGTCCTCGCGAGTAACGTACGGCCTCTGTTGCCGCCGCCGCGAACCGCGTGTGCCGTGCCGCGCCAGCTCACACACACACACGTGTGCAAGTCTACCGAGTCCAACTGTTGGTCGGACGACTATCTTGATTTAAGTAAGTCCAAGTTAAGCCCCCACTTGTAACTAACTACTAAGTAGCGTATAACCTACATTATAAAATATATAGCCAATAAGAACAACCTAACCTAACTTTGATATATTTGCTTTTGGCCGCGTGGGATTTTCGTTATTTCAGCATTCCTCTTCCGCCTTGCCCGTTGCAAGTTTTCGAGCCGTGGTCTTCACCGGCTGCGACACTTGCAGCAGCCACGGCAGGTTTACCGTTGCCCCTTCCCATTGACCCGTCCGCGCAGTGAATACGTGTTTTGCCAGCCGCGGCGCGATTGCAGTTAGCCTCCGCGACCAGCCGGAGGATTCCCGAGTCCGGCCAGCCGCGTACATCCGGCGCCGCCACTCGCAGCTAGCTTCCGCCTGTTCATCCGGAAGAGACCCCTTTTCCAGTGCCGGCGATCAGAAACACAAACACAGGCGAATCGGGGCCTGTCTAATACAGACAGCAAAGCGAGGCCTGTAAAAAGTAGACAGCGAAACGGGGCCTGTCGACTGCAAGTCGCGAAACGGGGCCTGCCCAAAAATCAGCCGCAGCAGGGTGGTCGAAAATGCGGTGCAAGCAGTACACCTGCATACAATAGCCACGGTCGGTAAGGAGGGACTGGAGGCATCGATACAAAATGTGATGACTCAGATGTAACTCTAGTTTCAGGGTCGGTGTCGGTGTCCCGACAGTAGAATACCATGTACCATTACAAGGCGCGTCCCAAAATTATATAAAAGAAGAGAATAAGAATAAAAAACTGAGACAAATTTACATATAATGCAAATGTCTTCCCATTCAAGAGCAAAGTCGATAGCTCAGTGGGTAAAGCTGCACATACATTTTTGTAAGCAATTATACTGATTTACAAGCATTGACGTTTCGGAGTTCTGAACATTTGTGTTTTAGTTCCGCTATCCCGGTAGCCAATATTCCCATGTCGCGCCAATATGGCTTTAAGTCGTAACATAAAATTATCTTCTATTCCGAGATTGCCCTTCTGGCCGTTCCGAGCCGTTTGTAGAATATTCCTGGCTGGCTTGCAAACGGAGTTACGTTTACTGATTGTCCCATTGCTAACGGGAGTATGAGTACCATTACCAGCAGTGTTGGGAGGCTCGGGAAGGACATCTTCTTTTTCTGCGTAGTGATCTCTTCTGCCCGCGCTGCGTCCTCACCGGAGCTGTGTGGACGTTTTGTGGCAGTGACTGATACCAGTGGCCTTTTCACCGATTTTACCGCAGCTTTCCATAGGCCGCCACATGACGGCGCTCGATGCGCGATGAACTTGAACTCCACCTGCTGCTTACTGCATTGGTTTATGATCATGGTCTGGGCCTGTTCTGTGAAGATTGTTTCCTCTAATGCATTAAACTGGTTGTTAGCACCAAAAAAGTTTGTTGCGTTTGTTTGCGCTTCCAAGACTCTTTGCGCCTTGGGTGTTTGTCATATCCATCCTGAAATGGATGTCTTGATATTGGGTCTTTCCGGTCTCTAAATATTCTCTCGGGCTTTGATTGAGTCTGCAATCGCCCTTTGTCGCCGGTAAGCTGATATCAGCTTGGTTCCAGGCTGCTGTAAGTTTGCAACGTCTGCATTTTCGAGGGCATTGCTCGAGGTTGCCTTTCCAGGGGCACTGCTCGAACTCTGAGCCATTCAATGATATTTATGTACCTGTCGTATGACTCACGACAGTCCACGTAAAACTTCAAATATTGTGCGGTTCCATATTCCGCTGGAATCTTTTTGTCATTATCCGCAAGTCGATTCTATACTTCATCGATTGCGGCCAACTTTGTTTTATAATAAGTTCGGTTTAGTTTTCTTTCCGCAGAATCCTTCTTAAATTTACGGATGAGCTTCGAGATCTCTTGGCTAATCTCTTCCTGCAAGTCTAACGCCTCTGTGACTGCTTGCTCCTCCTTGCTAGACATATTGAAAATTGTTGAAAATTGTCGAAGGAATTAACAAATAGACTTGGCGGATTTCTAGAATTCTGACTTCTAGAACAGGAGTTTTCCGCTTTGATGACAAGAATTACGGAACTTTCCCGGTTGGTCTCACCAATATTTTATGCCAAAGAAAATTCAGGTAAAATACCAAGAGTTACGGATTCTTTCCTGTGATTGACGTATCACGGATGACGTGTTCGTCGGGCGAAAATGCATCAGAAGCTGTCGCTGATTCTTGAAGCGACGTGGAAAGATTCCCAAGAGTTACGGAACTTTCCCGTTCGATGACAGTGTCGAGGAAGGTTCTCAAGAGTAACGGAACTTTCCTGTTTGGTCTCACCAAATATTTTTATGGCAAGAATAAAATTTGAGGAAGATTCCCAAGAGTTATGGAATCTTTCCTGAGAGTTTGACGTATTCAGGACAATTTCCTGTGAGTCAGGGCTCACCAAAATGTTTCTTTGGCGAGTGAAAAAAGATCAGGAAGATTCCCAAGAGTTACGGAATTTTTCCTGTGGGTTGCCTATCACGTCGGGGCCATCAAAATGTTTGTGAGGAGGCTTATATGTTTGGCAGATAGTGCATAAACTATTGCCTTTGGTTGTCGCTACTAGCAATTGGAACTAGGTGGACGGTTTGGTTGGTTTGGTTGGG
This sequence comes from Drosophila anomelani, assembly GCA_035045905.1. Lineage (NCBI taxonomy): Eukaryota > Metazoa > Arthropoda > Insecta > Diptera > Drosophilidae > Drosophila > Drosophila anomelani. The sequence continues at coordinate 294,229 of JAWNOO010000157.1, forward strand.
TGAGTGAGGGTCTGAAGACACAGCGACAGCCTCTGATGCATGAGTAAAGCTTTTGTTTGCTGTAGAACTCTTACCGATTTTATTAATGAAACTTAACATTATTTATAGGTATTGCTAGCTACTGAGACCATTGCCCCAGCTAATTTCCTCGTATCAGCAGACTATGCATACTCGCTTGACCTGGTAATTTGATACTTTATTTACGATAACTGCATGTTGCTGCGACTGAAGAATTATACATGGTTGTTATAGTGTTTGAATATTATTGCTTATAATTAAATAATGATGTGCCTGAACAATTTCTATAAAAAAAAAATCTGGACGCTAAACGCGGTAATCAATCGATGCGATTTTTGGCCAAAATGTAGTCATCTACTGTGACGCTCCATTTAGAGGCGCCACAACCTTCTATATAAATATCGACATTTTTGTTTGTATATATATCCTATCGTTATAAGCATAGACATGTACATATGAAGAATCTGAGTTAAACATAAGCGTTAGACGATTAAGCATGTATATATATTTTTCATAGACTAAAACATTACCTAAACATAAGCGTTAGTCATAAAATACTAGTCGGTAAGCTAGGTTAGCGAACCCTCGAACCCTTGTTAACATTAACAGCCGATAGTCGGCTGACTCCGATAGGGAGAACTAGCTCGCGAAATCGAAAAGAGACGATAGCGAGCAGAATCCGCCCATCGGCCTCTTCCGTTACCGATCGCAAAACCGGCAAGTTGTCCCGCTCCCGAGTGCATAAAAACACCTTAGTGAAAAACGGCAGAGTGAATATCGACAGAGACGATCCAAACCTAAACCCCGAGCCTGCGAGCCGTGTGCGAAAACCCAAACAATCCAACTCAGTGCGCGTCTGCCTCCGCGTCCTCGCGAGTAACGTACGGCCTCTGTTGCCGCCGCCGCGAACCGCGTGTGCCGTGCCGCGCCAGCTCACACACACACACGTGTGCAAGTCTACCGAGTCCAACTGTTGGTCGGACGACTATCTTGATTTAAGTAAGTCCAAGTTAAGCCCCCTCTTGTAACTAACTACTAAGTAGCGTATAACCTACATTATAAAATATATAGCCAATAAGAACAACCTAACCTAACTTTGATATATTTGCTTTTGGCCGCGTGGGATTTTCGTTATTTCAGCATTCCTCTTCCGCCTTGCCCGTTGCAAGTTTTCGAGCCGTGGTCTTCACCGGCTGCGACACTTGCAGCAGCCACGGCAGGTTTACCGTTGCCCCTTCCCATTGACCCGTCCGCGCAGTGAATACGTGTTTTGCCAGCCGCGGCGCGATTGCAGTTAGCCTCCGCGACCAGCCAGAGGATTCCCGAGTCCGGCCAGCCGCGTACATCCGGCGCCGCCACTCGCAGCTAGCTTCCGCGTGTTCATCCGGAAGAGACCCCTTTTCCAGTGCCGGCGATCAGAAATACAAACACAGGCGAATCGGGGCCTGTCTAATACAGACAGCAAAGCGAGGCCTGTAAAAAGTAGACAGCGAAACGGGGCCTGTCGACTGCAAGTCGCGAAACGGGGCCTGCCCAAAAATCAGCCGCAGCAGGGTGGTCGAAAATGCGGTGCAAGCAGTACACCTGCATACAATAGCCACGGTCGGTAAGGAGGGACTGGAGGCATCGATACAAAATGTGATGACTCAGATGTAACTCTAGTTTCAGGGTCGGTGTCGGTGTCCCGACAGTAGAATACCATGTACCATTACAAGGCGCGTCCCAAAATTATATAAAAGAAGAGAATAAGAATAAAAAACTGAGACAAATTTACATATAATGCAAATGTCTTCCCATTCAAGAGCAAAGTCGATAGCTCAGTGGGTAAAGCTGCACATACATTTTTGTAAGCAATTAGCCTGGGTTCGAATCAACCGCAGGCGTAAGGAATTTTTTCATTTCCAAAACATTAAGTATAGTTCTTTGCTTGCATTTTTTTATTTCTTAGTATTAAATACTGTAATTATTTTAATTTACTGGAAAAAAAAAATTGCTAAAAATAAAAAAGTTTTCACTCGTCGCCGACGTGAAAGACTTCAGCTTAGCCAGCTGCACCACCAACCAATTCATAATAATGTGAACAAAGCTGAAATGTATAATGAACGTTTTGATTTATTTGGAGCTCTCTGCCTGGGCTGCCTCTTGTACACGTAATGTGTATAAAGTAATAAGCCTATATCTCCGCTATTTATGGCACGATCGCAATAAAATTTGGACAGTCTGTGTATTTTGATGAAATGCATTAAGCTTCTTAATATGGTTTACATAACTTTATAAATTTAGGAGCTATACGTTCTTTTCAAATAGCTCCCCCAAAAAGGGGAGCAGCAAAAATGTAAAACAAACTTGATATGCGTGCAGATATAAGAAGTCTAAATCCAAAGTTTGGTGTCTCTAGCTCTTAAAGTTTCTGAGATCTAGGCGTTCATACAGACAGACGGACAGACGGACGGACGGACGGGCAGACGGACATGGCTATATCGACTCCTTTAGTGGTCCTGACCAATATATAGGTAACTTTTTGGGGCTGCCACGCCTCCTTCTGCCTGTTACAGAAAATCGCACTCGCACAAAACTATAATACCTGTGTACCTTTGGTACATGGTATAAAAAAGGGATCAAAAATCACCTCAGAAAAAGCGATATAGCTCCTGAACCTGACGTCCTAAATTCAGGACTCATCTGAAATCTGAAAGGGGAAAGATTGGCCTTTCATTTAAGTCCAAACTTTTTTTGTGTTTTTGTGTTATTAGCGTTTGAAAAGTGTCAAAAAAGGCCATTTTTGGTAGTTTGAGGGCGATTTCCTTAAAATTGGTACGTGAGAATTTTTTTTGATTTTCGAACTAGCAATATACTGACCGAGATCTTTCACAATCTGAAGGTTTTATTCACTGTGTTTTTTTCTTCTAGACCTGTGTAGTTCATTCAAATTAGACATTATATATTCATTCGAACTACCGAACTAAGCGGACGTGCTTTGCCCGAGCTCAGGGAAGACTGCAACATAATATTTTTATACCCGCTACCCATAGGGTAGAAGGGTATTATAACTTTGTGCCGGCAGGAAATGTATGTTACAGGTAGAAGGAGGCATCTCCGACCCTATAAAGTATATATATTCTTGATCACCGTCAACAGCCGAGACAATCTAGCCATGTCCGTCTGTCTGTCTGTCTGTCCATCTGTCCGTATGAAACACTGGATCTCAGAGACTTAGAGCTCTATCTCTTATAGTCTCTAATTTTTTTTCGTATTTGTTATGCTTGCACGCAGATCAAGTTTGTTTCAAATTTTTACCACGCCCACTTCCGCCCCCGCAAATCATCAAAAAGCGTAGAGCCGTAGAGTTTTAAAGCTAGAGTCAAACTTGAAGAGAGAACCTGAAAATTTTGTTGCGATCAGATAAAAATTGTCGAAGTTATTAAAGAAATAATTTTGTATGGCCACAAACGGCTGCTGGCAGCATGCCTCCTTTGGTTGACCAATTAGACCAACTAAATATTCTTACCAGTTCTTAATTGTGATCGGAAAAGAATCTTATAAGATATTCGAGAAGCAATTTTAATAAATAAAATAAAAAACTCGTTTTTACGTTTTTAGATAAATGTGTATGTATTTTGGTATGCATGTGATTATATTACACTTGCATTTGCATTTGTCCGTTATGTTCAAAAATGTATTAACTATTTACTATGGATAGCGGGTATCTCACAGTCGAGCTCACTAGACTGTACTTTTGTAGTATGCACTGTACCAACAATACTTAAAGGGTACAAACTGTAACACTTTGTTGCAGTGTTTACATAACAAATCGATCTTTCTCTTCGTAGCGGACGGTCGTGTTTTTGTTTTGCGCTCCGATTTTTGTGTTAATTTCACTTCAAACCACCGGGGTTTTATTCAAATTTATCACCTAAATATTAATAATTATATACCGTTTCGCTAATGAGCGTGCATGTACTTTTCTGTGTAATTAATTTTTATTAATAATCACTTTTTAGTTTGTGCTAGGACGGTTATCTTATTTTCCTCTTTGTTCTTTATCCCGTTTTATTATTCTCTCCCCCGCTTGAGTTGTCGGTTGCTGTTAGCTGCATATAAGTGGTTCATAGCTGTCATCGCTCTTGTGGTTTCTGCTGTTCATACTCTAACCCTTGCGCTCTTTCTGTTCTCTCTTTCTCTCTTTGCTTCGTTGGTACTGATAGTGTGCACAATGATTCCAGGGTCTGCGAAAATGTCTCATAATATTGTCTGCAATATTGCTGATCTTGCGATGTAGTAGTGCATGCTAAGTGCATCGAAATGACAGGTCGAATAGCTGACGCACTGTCAAGCAAAAAGGGCCTGCGTTATTGTTGTGAGGCCTGTCGACCGATAGTGAGATGGAGATATCATCCTTCTTACGTCAGACCAGAAGTGGATTTTCTGAGATCATGGCCACTTTTCGCAAGGCGAATGACCTGTTCTCCGCGCTTGACGCTCAATTTAATAGTATCAAGCTATTAAATTAGTCGCCGAAACGCAAAACATATACTGCTGGTCGGCTGCAACTGTGTGAGACACCGCAACCGATTCATATATATGGACCTTGATGCACTCCAGTCAGTACAATCAAGTGGCCCTTATGAAACCAGGCACGTGCCTGTTAGGGTTAGGTATTAGTAGACGCGAAGGAAAATATAGAAATGAATACGAGGAAATAAACTACCTGTAAACTACCAGAATGTTTGCCTGCATGCAATCTAAGTGGGTAAGGATTAAAGTTTTTTAGTTTAGGAAGACTATTAACATGTGAGATTACCGAATAAAAATCATTATAACTTGCACACAGTACTCTAAAGGGTTCATGCAGCTCATAGGAGGTTCTACAGTGGCGCAAAACTAAGGGTATATACGATCTAGTATTTCTACACGGTACGTGGAAATTGAGCTGGCCTAACAAGTCAACACTTTCCACATCACCGTGAATAAGGTTATAAATAAAGGAGGGTAAGTTAAGAAGAAGAAGTCTACTATGATAGGAGGGTAATCTCAGATCAGCATCTCAGTTTAAACCGCGTGAAGCGAAAAGCAAAAGTTTTTCTGAACGGATTCAATGCGTTTACTGTGGACCCCATACTGGGGGTCCAAACGCAAAATCCATATTTTAAAATAGGACGAACTAATGAAATATATAACGTTTTAGTTACATAGGAGTCATCGAATGTGTAGTATGCTCTAATATTAATTACCCACTGTACCAAGAGTACTTAAAGGGCAAACACTGTAACACTTTGTTGCAGTGTTTACGCAACTCGAAATCCCGGTCATAAATTCTAAGTGGCCGAAATAAGAACCGATCGCTACGGCTCAGGCCATACGCAGAATGTGCTAGCGTCGGCATAATTGCAACACGAGCATACCGCATGCATATATCCCTCGCGCTCCTCACATAAGAGAGGGCATATGTTTATATACATAAGTATATAACCGTCTCTCTGCCGCTGCCTGCGAGCAGCGCAGTAACGAGACTTAGGTTTAATTAGAATTAAAAAGAATATCATAAGGGAGATACAATTGAACCCTGTAAGCGGCACCACTGCTGCTAACAATTAATTCGAGGAAGAAATAAAGAAACCTTACAAAACAGAATTAAACTCTTTTTCATTATATGGCGACCGTGACATGGTCTGCTGATAGAAATTAAAAAACATGACGGATCCACTAACCATAGTGGTCAAGAAAGTGGAGATGACCAAGGAAATGGAGAAAGACGCAATTGATTGCGCAAAGACAGCACGTAGCTTCGAGGAAGATTGGGAAAAAGCGGAGCATATCAAAAGTGAGTTCGACAAAAAATACAAACCCAAGTGGAATTGCATCGTGGGACAAAGATTCGGAAGCTACGTCTCATACCTGCCGGAGAACTTCATTTACTTCACCATGGAAGAGCTGTCAATTCTACTCTTCAAGACATAAAGTTACCAGTGAAACAAAATCTGTACAGCAGACAACAGACAAATAAGTGAACCAAAAACAAAAAAGTGATGGGCCGGAGTGGTGTGAAAAATAAAATCCAGAAGAGAGTAGCGCACTTGAAGTGGCTACTATATACGAATCAACCACCCCCGCCATGGGAAACAGCAGTGAAATTACAAGAAGAACTTGATTTCCTGCAAACGAAGATAGAAAAAACCGGCAACCGAAGAACAAATCAAACAGCGATAAAAAATATAAACGGAGGAAAAATAAAGCCACCATCTCCCAAGAGGATACCCAAGAAGAAGCCAAGCTGCCCTGCCGACTGTCCTGGACCGCTCTACAGTGCACATTGCGAGTATACATGTGTAAAAAAGGAACAATTTGTGTGAGAGGCAGTCCGCCCCTTGCACCTCCGAGGGAGATTTAACCTGTACGAAGCCAGCACCGGTACCGCCTGAGCCCATAGGCCCAGGTCAGCAGCAGCAGTTAGCAAGCGTGGGAGGCACGACAGCCGCCTACGCCATCGAGAGAACGTCAGCCAAGCCGATCCAGGCGACGACCAGCTGACGTGGATCAAGGAAGAGATGCAACATCGATACTGAGATACATCGATACAGGAGATACTGCAGATCCAGAATAAAACCATGCACTGCGTTGCATAATTTTTTTGATTGTCCTGCGAGGCATATTTTTGTTTTCTACACAATAATTCAAATCGTAAAATCGAGCCGAATTTTTCTGCCCGATAGCGTGTAGCCCGCAAAGCTACGCAACACATTAGGTAGAAATTTGTAACCACTAATGAACAACAATTCTATAAGTAAGACATCAGTTGAGAATGAAATAGAAGAAAATAAGCACAAACCAAAGTACCATATTAATTATTTTCCAAGCAAGATTATAAGACTATACGAACCAACCAAGATGACATTGGACATAAAAACAGTGGATTCTACTGCCAATGTTATAAACAAAGTGGAAGCAAATAATATTGATTTGTATTGGGTGCTTCTACAAAATCTACAAGTTACATAACAAATGTTTAAAGAAAAGGTATATGAGCCGGGCAAACGACCTGGATAAAATTTAATGATAAAACACAGTAAATACATATTTTCTTACTATATATTATACATTAAATAATGTTATAAATAAAGATTACTTCATAAATGTTTCATAAATAAAACTAAAAACTTACATCCACACACAATTGTCTTAAAAGAATGGCTAAACTAATGACAATGTCCATAAAATAATGGATTGGAGTGATTTATACAAAGAGATAAGCAGAATAAAAGCTACCTTTGATAAATCATATAAGGCGCTTAGTCAGAATAGACCGATACAGAAAAGAACGGTTAAGAAACATGTGGAAATATTAGTAGAGTGTTTCAACGAAGCGCGAATACTAATATATGAGCACAGGGAGAGATTAAATACCGATCATTGGTCACAAGTATCTAAACTTCTGATACGACTCCGGTCTAATCTAATATCGGTAAAAGGGAAATTCGATTTAGAAATAGAAGTACCAAACGTACTGAACACTCCCATAGCTATAAACGCTACCCCTGGCCCAGAATCTGTTAAAACAGGCGAGCTAGAATCAGAAGAAACTAGCGAAACAAAACCTAAAATAGAAGAGGAGGATTTAAACGACCTGACTATTCCAGCGGTATACACCGATATCGATAATTACTCAGACACAGATTTTGAAACGCCAAGCGAGAGAAGTAACTCTATAACAATGGCACAATCAAATATCGACTTTATAAATACTGCATCCAAGCTGATACCAGTGTTCGATGGTAAAGCTGAAAACTTAACAAGTTTTATAGATGCATTAGAAATAGTAGAATCAATAAAGGTGTTATGTGCGAACTCTAAAAAAATGGAATAAACAAAAAGAAAATTACACAAAGTTGTTTACCAGAAGCCAGATGGTGATCGGTATGTCCGATAACCGGTCATCGATGACCCGTGAGTCCAGGGAGTCGAGCAACTGAGTCCAATACGGAACTGGTTCCTTAAACCGGATGACTCCCAAAAGGAACCAAAGTTTGAACCCGAGAAATTTTGAGTGGTTTTTGGGATTAAGAGAGGCAGAGCAAAATAGCAAAGCTGAAGTAAAGGGCGAAAATCCATGGCAGCAGGCGGTTCGATTAGCAGAAAAATTACATAATAAAAAAAAAAAAAAACGAGTTTCTACCATATATTCCGGAGTGAATAATCCTGGACCAGGAACGCTATTTGGGGATAAAAAAAGAAGATCAGCCACCAGGAAGAAGACTACTTTTCGAGGAGAAAAATTGGCCACTCCTTCCTGGGTGGCCACAGGTTTTTATTCCTAAATCTAATTTTAAGAACAAATACAACTGCCAGCCAAAAGAAATGTAAAATAATACAATATAGCTCACAAAAACATTTAATGTAGTTTAAATCATATTTATTCCCATACATGTTAATTTATTGAAAACATTACTCGCCATACAAGCATTAATTAATATTTATTCAATTATTTATTTATATATTTATTTATAAATGTTCCATGTATAAAGTCCTTCGGTACCGTGGGTAGGATATCTAAGTGTTATAATTTAAGAAAGAAAATGAAAATACAGTGAAGTGATAAAGATGAAGTCAGAGTAGACATTCGTGTTGGGGGGATGTGATGACTTGAGCAAATACGATCCACTATAGAAATTTGGGAGATGTGTCGGAGGATGCACTCATGGTTGGGAGGGACTCCAAGGACTACGGATGAGCCAGGTAGTCCAATCCAGAGGTTCCAAAAATCCGTTGCAAAAATGTTAGCCGTTGTCCAAGTTTAAAATTCCGTTTTGTTTTTTTTGTTGTTGTGTCTGCTGCGTGATATATTTGTGGTCGTTCCCCTCCTTGAGAGAGACTTTGCCTAGCCGGCAACGAACGCGCGAAAATCAGGACATAACAAATGGCGCCCAAACGAAAATATAAAACAAAAAATTAATGAAATGGAATCCAAAAAAAAATTAAAAATTCAAAAGTAACGTAAGAAATTAAATAAATACACACCAGGATAATGTGCCAGGAGGAGCAGAACTCGGAACCCCGCTGTTTGGACCATGGGCAGGCCAAGAAGGTCAAACTCATTGCAGCCACAGTGCGGAATATTCCGAAAATTCCTTTTTGCAGAACACGGTCCGTTGGAACAAAGTGATGGCCCGCTAGAAGTGGACCCATGACCGATTAAACACGGATCATGCGAAGCCAGACTAGAAGGTGCACAGAGCTGAAATGAAAATAAACAATTATCCTTTTTAATATGTTGTCGGTCGGAAAGTAAATTTGTAATAACTTATCTAAGTCTGTTGTCTTTGTTTGAAATTGTTGTGGTCCATGTACACGGGCAAGAAGGTGTGACATCGATGCCCAACAAGTGCAAGCGTAGGCTGAAAAAAAAGAGAATTAAATTAAATTAATAATGTTTGAAAAAAGTATGAATATATTTACAACGGATTAGGAACTGAAGGAAAGGAGAGAAAAGTTAGTGGGTAGTAAAATTAGCGACGTCTCATCCCCCCCATAGTAGAAAATTTTGAAGGAAGCTGAATTAATCAAACATAAATAGAAAAGAGGTAGGGTATGCAAAATAGTGAAAGGGATAGAATACAAATCGGAAGAAAACTGAGGAGAAGTTTGGAGTTCATTCGGAATAGGGTACCAGCCAGTATGACCCCGGCAAAAACGCGCTCACAAAGTAACCATTTTTAGCCTGTCAACTGTGAGTGTCAGACGTATTTTTGTATTGCTCCGCCGGTCAATCAAAAAATACACTGAATCTAACTACAATTAATTCGCGAAAAGACGCTTAGGGCAGGCATGAGTACTTGTGCTTGGTTTGCCCTTGGAAATTATCAAACAATTAACAGTTAACTAACAGTTAGCTAATTAATAAAAAGTTATATATACAAATGCCAACGTGTAAGAGCTTAAGCTCGACAAGCAAAGAAAAAATGAGCCAAGCTCGGCAACAACAACATGATGAGCGTCGGCTGTCGTCGCTGCGAAACAACGCGTACTTCTCAATACGAGCCCCCGATGTAACCGTCCCAACAACAACTGCAACGCTGCAAGCAAACACGGAGAGAGCACGCTCGCTCTCCCCTGCGTTGTTGTGCCCAAGCGGTACTCTGCAATCGTGGAGTGCACAGTGCCCGTCCCCCGACGTCAACGATCTACTAACAACAACAACAACTAGTACAACGCCCTCGCTTAAAACCGTATCTTCGACATCAAAAACTGCAACTACCACAACAACAACCTCTGCTGTTTCTCAGACCCCGGTGACGACAACGATCTGCGACAAGCTCTCCCAACAAAGCACTATAAAGAATGCTAATGGTGCGTTAATCCAAACTGGGCTCGATCGATATATACAAACGAAGAGAAAATTAAGCCCTCAGCCAAACAAGAAAGCCAATGCACCCAAGATAACGAAAACTACTGAAAATACAGTGCCAAAAAATTCGCTCGCTAACAATAGATTCGCGATTCTCCGTGACCTGGATGAAGATGTTACTGCTCCAACACAGACGGCCAAAAAAGTAAGGCCGCCACCTATATACGTGCGTCAGGCCAATTGTACTGAACTGGTTAATAAAATTACAGCTACCATTGGTGCAAACGAATTTTATGTAACGTCCATAAAAAGGGGCAACATAAATGAAGTAAAGATACAGGTCAACGACGAACACAATTTTCGAGCCGTTACCAACTTTCTTGACAATGGAAAGTTCAACTACTACACCTATCAACTGAAAAGTAGCAAGGGTCTACAAGTAGTAATCAAAGGGATAGAACCAACAGTCCCAATTAACGAGATAATAAATGGACTAGCCGACAACGGCTTTAAAGTAAAAACAGCTAAAAATATAATGAACAGAAATAAAATTCCTCAACCAATGTTTAAGGTAGAACTAATGCCAAACAGTACTACCTTAAGTAAAAATGAAGTTCACCCGATATATAAGCTTCAATACCTGCTTCATCGCAGAATCACAGTAGAGGAACCGCACAAACGAAATGGACCAGTTCAATGCTCGAACTGTCAAGAATACGGACACACGAAAACATACTGCACTCTCCGCGCAGTCTGCGTTGCTTGCGGAGATGTGCATCCCACTGAGGCCTGTCCCGTTAATAAGACTGACCCATCTGCCAAAAAATGCAGCAACTGTGGGGGAAACCACACTGCCAACTATAGGGGGTGCCCCGTCTATAAAGATTTAAGAGATCGCCTTGCCCAAAAAATTACCATAGCTCGAAATCCAGTCAGCCGAAATAGTTTGCCGTATACACCATCAACCACGACCCCAGGAGTCTCTTTTGCTCAGGCGCTGCGATACAACAAAGAAACTTACGCCTCAGTCTCTAATCCGGGGCCTTCACAATCCACTAAAGACATACAACAGGCGCAGACATTTAAAGTAAACCCCGCATTTACTGCCCATCGTAGCGATCAAAATTCACACCAATTGCCTAATGGAATCGAGGCAATGCTGGCAACTTTAACAAATACAATGGTAGCTATACAACAAACAATGCAGGAGCTTATGCGCAACCAAAATCTTCTACTGGAGTTCATGATCAAACAATCACAATCATCCAAATAATGACTTCCCTACGGATATCTACGTGGAACGCTAACGGCGTCTCTCAGCATAAACTTGAGTTAGCTCAATTCCTACTTGACAACCATATCGACGTAATGCTTCTCTCAGAAACACACCTTACAAACAAATACAATTTTCAACTACGAGGATATATATTCTACGGAACAAATCACCCAGATGGTAAAGCACATGGAGGGACCGGAATTCTAATCAGAAACCGTATCAAGCACCACTACCACAACAAATTTGCTAAAAACTACCTACAGGCCACATCTATAAATATACAACTAAACACTGGCAACCAAATTACACTAGCCGCCGTATACTGCCCCCCTCGCTTTACTATAGCTGAAGATGAGTTTATGCAGTTTTTCAACTCACTAGGAGACCACTTCATAGCAGCAGGAGACTACAACGCCAAGCACACACACTGGGGATCTCGTCTCGTGACTCCAAAAGGAAAGCAGCTCTATAATGCAATTATCAAACCCAAGAACAAGCTCGACTATGTTTCTTCTGGCAGACCAACATACTGGCCGGCAGACCCAAAAAAACTACCCGACTTAATAGACTTTGCGATCACCAAAAACATTCCTAAAAATCTGATAAGCGCCGAATGCCTTTCGGATCTTTCATCTGACCATTTGCCTGTCCTGCTTATTCTACTCCGTAACCCAGGAACATTCGAACAACCATTCAAATTGACCTCACAGAAAACCAATCGGGTCAAGTACCGAAAGTACATTAGCTCACACATTGAGCTAAGTCCTCATCTCAATGACGAAGCCGATGTAGACAGCTTTGTAAAGTCACTGGAGTCTGTACTCGTCTCCGCAGCTCGAGCTTCAACACCTCAAACTATAAATTCACAATGCAATCAAATGAAGACAAATCTACAAATCGAACAGCTCGTCCTTGAAACGCGACGTTTACGCCGAGAGTGGCAATCCCACAGATCGCCATCTGCTAAGCAAAGCTTTAGACGTGCCTCACGCCAACTTACCAAAGCTCTACATCAAGAAGAAGCAAATGTCCACCGTCGCTACATAGAGCACTTGTCAACTTCTAGTACAAAACATTCACTATGGAGAGCTCACCCAACTCTGAGCTCACCAAAAGAAATCGTGATGCCTATTAGAAATCCTACAGGCGGCTGGGCACGCAGCGACGCAGACAGAGCCAGCACGTTTGCCAACCACCTTAAAAATGTCTTCCAACCAAATCCTGCCACTAGTGCGTTTACTCTGCCCACTTTACCATATGAGCCTCAGCCTCAACATGAGCCAATTGAGTTTCGTCCAAACGAAATCGTTAAGATAATCAAAAATCAACTGAATCCGAAAAAATCCCCAGGATGCGACCACATAACTCCCAAAATGATCTCTGAGCTCCCATATTGCGCCGTTTGCACTATCACCCAGCTTTTCAATGCCATCGCGAAACTTGGCCACTATCCAGTGAGATGGAAAAAGTCAATTATAATAATGATAGCAAAGCCGGGAAAAGACCACACAATCCCCACGTCGTATAGACCTATAAGCCTACTTTCATGCTTATCTAAACTCTTTGAAAAATGCGTTTTGACACGGATAAACACACACCTAAGACTACAGGAAGGAATCCCGTCACATCAGTTTGGGTTTCGTGAAAAGCACGGAACAATTGAGCAGGTCAACCGGATAACATCAGAAATTCGGAACGCTTTCGAAAAACGAGAGTACTGCACAGCCACATTCTTAGATCAAGATCAAGACAATGCTCCCCTACAACACCCATAAGCTTTTAGAGTCTTACCTGTATGACAGAAAATTTGTGGTGAGGTGCAACACTGCTATATCTGATGATTTCACTGTTGGAGCTGGAGTTCCTCAAGGTAGCGTGCTAGGGCCAACATTATATGTCCTATACACAGCAGACATCCCAACAAGCACACGACTAACAACTTCTACGTTTGCTGACGATACAGCTATTCTTAGTCGTTCAAAATGCCCGATGCAAGCAACTGCGCAGCTAGCTCTTCACTTGCTCGATGTTGAAAAATGGCTATCAGACTGGCGAATTAAAGTGAACGAACAAAAATGCAAGCACGTCACGTTCACCCTGAACAGACAAAACTGCCCGCCTCTTATGCTAAACAACACACTACTTCCGCAAGCAAACGAAGTGACATATCTAGGAGTACACCTCGACAGAAGACTCACATGGCGCCGGCACATTGAAGCCAAGAGAACACACCTAAAGCTAAAAGCCAGCAGCCTTCACTGGCTTATCAACGCCCGGTCTCCTCTTAGCCTTGAATATAAAGTCCTGCTGTATAACTCGGTACTAAAACCTATATGGACGTACGGCTCCCAGCTATGGGGGAATGCCAGCAATAGCAATATTGACATAGTCCAGCGAGCCCAGTCGAAGATCTTGAGAACAATCACCGGGGCACCGTGGTACGTTCGCAACGAAAACATACATCGCGACTTAAACATTCCACCAGTCAAAGAAGTGATCGCAGAACAGAAGGAAAAGTACTTCACCAAGCTATCGTTGCACCCTAACCACCTGGCGAGAGGTCTAACACGGTTGAGCAGCCAATCGCGTCTTCGTCGCAATGACTTACCCACCCAATGACTGACCTGAGGAACGCGTAACCAGAATGCAGTCCTAGTATACTGTTAGTTGAATTTTAATATTAAGATTCGTAAACTTATTGTTAGTCTCAACTTAAGAGAAGATTCAATAAATAAAGCAAAGCAATAAAAAAAAAAAAAAAAAAAAAAAAAACAAAGTAACCAAGAGGAGAAATTGGAGAACGTATCGGCACCCGAAGGTATGGAGGAATCAGACCCAGGAAGGAATGGGAAGTGGAAGTCCTGGAGAAGCAAGTGGTCACCAATCGGTAGGCGGAACCGGGGCCATACCGAAGGCTCTCCCCTCTGAAATAACGTCAGGAGTCAATGCAGCGTTGTTTCAGGCATATCAGACTTACCAGGTGGGAATGTCATCAGAGTACGATGTGTTCAAACGTCAGATGCAGCAGGATATGATGCAGTTCATGAAGGACATCAATGACTGCATGGCGGAGTGTCGCAGAGATGTCTTGAAACAGAACACAGCGGGGCAGGCATCTACGCAGGTTCGGCAGGCTCAACCGCAACAAGTTGCACAGGGACAAGGTCAATTTTCGGGTACGCAGATGCAGCCACTGTTTGGTGGAGCAACACAGACGCTGGTAAATCCATTGCCACCTTTCGACCCGAGGATGCTACAGTAACCTCCACCAAACATGGGGCCGGGGTTACGCCACCAAATGGGATTCCCGCCGCCAATCTCTGGGGCGTTATCCGAAAAGCGGGAGGTGAATCGTCACGCTTCAGAAGGGTTTCGGCAAACCGCCTGGTCGACGGAGCATGATCAAAAAAGAGGGAATGGGTCTCACCCGACACCGCCAGAATATCCTAGTGAAAACGGGGGGACACAGCAAAATGCCAATCCAGGACAGGATCCGCGACGAACAAGCGGGGCAACAGGTGATTCCGTGTTTCATGTAGGCCAGCTGCGTAAGTGGGGGCTAAGTTTCGATGGAAGTCCAAGGAGTATGCCAGTGTCCGAATTTATTTTCCGCCTCGAGCATCTCCAGCGAACGTATCAGGTGCCGTGGAAGGAAGTCCTAAGGGAATTTCACGTATTAGTGGAAGGACAAGCCAAGGAATGGTACTGGATGTACGTGAGATCGACGGAGAAGCAAGATTGGCCTTACCTGAGGTATGAACTACAGCAGCAGTTCCAGAGTCACCGATCCAATTTTGAGCGAGAGTACGAGCTACGAGAACGGAAGCAGAAGCCAGGAGAAACCATCGAGGTATACATCCAGACCATGCTCGCTCTCCGATCGCGACTAGAGATGCCATTTTCCGATTTTGATCTAATAAAGGTGATAAAGATGAACATTAGGGATCAAATTTCGAAAATAATATACCCGATCTATATTACCAACCTGGATCAACTCCGACACGAATGCCACGACGCGGAAAGAATCCTGGCAACTCGATGGGCCCGACAGCCAAGCAACTTCGAAGCTTATCGGGGGTATAAGGATCGTCCGAGGGTAGATGAGCTTTGTCCAGAACAAGTCGGAGACGAAAGTGAACCTGTGGATCAGGAAGAAGTGGAAGCCTTAACGAGACACTGGGAGAACCTCAGAGAACGACCGCCACTTACCTGCTGGAATTGTGGAACCGTTGGACATGCATTCAATGCGTGGAATCGGAGGTGTTGAAGGTTTTCTGCTTCAAGTGTGGACTCCCAGGTGTGAGGACTCCCAGATGCACGCGATGCCAAACGGGAAACGGTGGGAGGAGAGTGGTCAAGAACGAGGAATCACGCTCCAATCCGTTTGCAATGAACAAATGAAATCCTCGTCAAATTGCATGCCTAAGGATAAGAATAGCTGTAAGGAAAATAAAATTAGTAGGATTCTATTAAATATAAATAAACCAAATCATAGCATGAAATGGTCGAAACGTGAACCTATAGCAGTACGAGAAGCAAATTACCGAGAGGTCCGAAAACGTATATGGGGAACACATAGCTCAGAACAGCACATTTCTCCGAAAGTCGCAAGAGCCCGTAGGAGAGGTCAGCAGCGGAAAGCGGAAAGAAGGATGGTGTGTTCGGCCATCAGAGCTGCGGTGGAAGGCGATAATAGACCATTCGCCCAGGTCAAGATAGAGGACCTGGAGATCGTGGGTCTTTTGGATTCCGGGGCTTCGGTCAGCTTGCTCGGGGAAGGTTGCCTAGAAATAGTGGAAAGGATAGGACTGAGATTAGAGAAAGCACAATCGATCATGAAATCTGCAGGAGGTACGCAGCATCGGGTAGTGGGAAAAATTCAACCCAACATCTCGTACAATGGGATAACACCTCGATTGCCGATACTCCTTTGTCCTTCCTTGAAGCAAAAATTTTATCTTGGGATAGATTTCTGGAGGAAATTCCAACTGGCACCAGAGGTAGTGGGTGTAGAATCCTTACACCAGGTGGAAGCCGAAGTCATGGCCAAAGGAGAACCGATAGAGGCACATGTTCTAACCCCGAAACAAGCGGAGCAGCTGGAAGAAGCAAAAGGACAGTTTCTGACATACGAGAGTCAAGGATTAGGACTAACCAAAGTGGAAGAGCACTCGATCCAGTTAGTTGAAGGAGCCGTACCCGTCAAGGAGAGAGTATTTCCAGTGTCTCCGGCAAAACAGCAACTACTGTTCACGGAAATCGATGAGATGCTGCGGCTAGGAGTCATAGAGTTAAGTGAGAGTCCCTGGAATAACCGAACGACACTGGTACAGAAACCTGGGAAGAATAGGCTGTGTTTAGACGCGAGAAAATTAAATACACTTACAGTGAAGGATGCTTACCCATTGCAGAACATTGAGTCGATCTTGAGCCGGGTAGATGAGACGATTTTCATCAGCAGCATCGACCTGAAGCACGCCTTCTGGCAAGTCGAACTCGATGAAAAAAGTCGTCCCTTAACTGCTTTCACGATACCCGGAAGGCCACTGTATCAGTTTCGACGGATGCCATTCGGCCTGTGTAATTCGGCTCAAAGGTTGTGCAGAGTAATGGATAGGGTAATCCCACAGCGTCTCCGCAGCCACGTCTTCGTTTACTTGGATGACTTGCTGATGATATCCAAAACTTTCGATGAACACTGCATTTTGCTAAAAGAAGTGGCCGAGTGTTTGAGTAAAGCAAATTTGACGATTGGCCTACACAAATCAAAATTTTGTTTCAAATACTTGCGATATTTAGGAGACATCATCGGTGACGGGGCCTTGCGAACAGACCCAAAGAAAGTTGAAGCGATTTTGAAAATCGAAGTGCCCAAAAATGCGCGACAGCTACGCAGCTTCTTAGGAACCGCAGGATGGTATCGCAGGTTTATTCAGAATTTCTCCGGACTCAGCGCGCCGCTCACCGACTGCCTGAAAAATAAAACCAAATTTACTTGGACGGAGGAAGCGACTAAGTCATTTGAAAAGCTAAGGAGAGCACTGACCTGTGTGCCCGTATTGGCTCATCCAGACTTCGGGAAACACTTCTGGATCCAGTGTGACGCCAGCCACGTAGGAATTGGGGCAGTGTTGTTTCAACAGGATATAGAGGGATCGGACCGACCAATAGCTTTCTATTCGGCGAAATTAAGAGGAGCACAACTTAATTACAGCGTGACAGAAAAAGAGTGCCTCGCAGCCGTAAAAGCAGTGGAAAGATTCCGTCCATATGTGGAATTGATGCCGTTTACTATCGTGACCGATCATGCAAGCCTGCAATGGCTCATGACACTTAAAGATTTGAACGGAAGACTGGCGCGTTGGTCATTAGCATTGCAGGCATTTGACTTTAACATCGAGCACCGGAAAGGGAAAGACAACATCGTGGCCGACATGTTATCTCGACCGAACGAGGCCGCCGAATTGGAGTTCTTCGATTTTGAGACAACGGAGTTTGAGAGTCCTGAATATCTGGAAAGAATCCAATTGATTGAAGAACAGGGAAAAGATAGGTTTCCGGACTTACGTGTGGAAGAAGGACTTCTCTTCAAAAGGACCCATTTTTACAGAGAAGAAAGCGACGAGTTTGAATGGAAGCTATGGATTCCGGAAGCTCTGACGACAACTCTAATCCAGCAGGCTCACTACGGCGATATGGCAATGCACGGAGGAATGGGAAAGACTTTAGCGAGACTCCAACAGATGTATTATTGGCCCAAAATGGTAGTTCAAGTCCGGGAATTCGTGGCAGCCTGTGAAAACTGCAAGGAGAACAAACACACAACGCAGATAAAACGGCCAATGATGGGAAAGGAAGTGCAGACGGATCGACCCATACAAAAGTTGTACCTGGATTTCCTAGGAAAATATCCGCGATCCCGCCGAGGAAACACAATGCTGTTCGCACTAGACCATTTAACCAAGTTTGTGTGGCTGAAAGAGATGCCGAAAGCCACATCAGCAGCGGTGATTCGATTCCTGCAAGAAAATATATTCACCCAATTCGGAGTTCCAGAAACCATTCACACGGACAACGGGAGACAGTTTATCTCCAAGGAATTTGAGAATATGCTGCAAGAATACGGAATTAGGCACTTGAAAACGGGGAGATACGCACCACAATCCAACGCTTCGGAGAGAGTGAATCAATCCGTGTTAGCAGCAATTCGAGTGAACGTTCAGGACGACCACACACGATGGGATGAACACCTGGCCGATATACAAGCGTCACTGAGGTCATCTGTACATAACAGCACCGGAACGTCTCCATACTTTGCCATGTTTGGACAGCATATGTTCACACATGGGAAGGATTACGCGCTTGCTCGCAAACTGAAAGCTCTCAATGAAGCGGAGATAACCCAATTTCCCAGATCTGAACGACAACAGCTGTATCGGGAGAAAATAAAGGAAAGAATACATCAGGCCTACGAGAAAGCTGCCAAGACCTACAATTTAAAAGCACGAGAAATTCGATACTCACCGGGACAAGAGATTTACAAGAGGAACTTTATACTGAGTGACTTCAGCAAGAATCGAAACTCCAAGATTTGCCGAAAGTACACTAAATGCCGAGTAACCAAAGCGTTGGGAAATTCGTTGTACGCTTTGGAAAACTTGGACGGCAATTCTCTGGGAGTGTTCCACGCAAAGGACCTTAAACAATAGTGCCCGGCTAGCAAAACACACTCAGCAGGCATGAATCTCAGGGACGTGGGCGATGGCCTACGTTGGGCAGTACAACCCATCACAGACGCCCATCCTCCACTCCTGTTCCGAGACGAGCGTTGGAACCGTAGTGTGCTTGTTATGTGCGAACTCTAAAAAAATGGAATAAACAAAAAGAAAATTACACAAAGTTGTTTACCAGAAGCCAGATGGTGATCGGTATGTCCGATAACCGGTCATCGATGACCCGTGAGTCCAGGGAGTCGAGCAACTGAGTCCAATACGGAACTGGTTCCTTAAACCGGATGACTCCCAAAAGGAACCAAAGTTTGAACCCGAGAAATTTTGAGTGGTTTTTGGGATTAAGAGAGGCAGAGCAAAATAGCAAAGGTGAAGTAAAGGGCGAAAATCCGTGGCAGCAGGCGGTTCGATTAGCAGAAAAATTACATAATAAAAAAAAAAAAAAAACGAGTTTCTACCATATATTCCGGAGTGAATAATCCTGGACCAGGAACGCTATTTGGGGATAAAAGAGGAAGATCAGCCACCAGGAAGACGACTACTTTTCGAGGAGAAAAATTGGCCACTCCTTCCTGGGTGGCCACAGGTTTTTATTCCTAAATCTAATTTTAAGAACAAATACAACTGCCAGCCAAAAGAAATGTAAAATAATACAATATAGCTCACAAAAACATTTAATGTAGTTTAAATCATATTTATTCCCATACATGTTAATTTATTGAAAACATTACTCGCCATACAAGCATTAATTAATATTTATTCAATTATTTATTTATATATTTATTTATAAATGTTCCATGTATAAAGTCCTTCGGTACCGTGGGTAGGATATCTAAGTGTTATAATTTAAGAAAGAAAATGAAAATACAGTGAAGTGATAAAGATGAAGTCAGAGTAGACATTCGTGTTGGGGGGATGTGATGACTTGAGCAGATACGATCCACTATAGAAATTTGGGAGATGTGTCGGAGGATGCACTCATGGTTGGGAGGGACTCCAAGGACTACGGATGAGCCAGGTAGTCCAATCCAGAGGTTCCAAAAATCCGTTGCAAAAATGTTAGCCGTTGTCCAAGTTTAAAATTCCGTTTTGTTTTTTTTTGTTGTTGTGTCTGCTGCTTGATATATTTGTGGTCGTTCCCCTCCTTGAGAGAGACTTTGCCTAGCCGGCAACGAACGCGCGAAAAGCAGGACATAACAAAGGGCGAGCACGAACAACTCGCAGTCTCGATAATAAAAACAAAATTGAAACGAGCTGCTAGGAATCTGATAGGAAACGAAACAACGATTTCCCAGGTGATCCCTAGGCTAAAAGGCAATGTCAAGGGCGAAACTGTAGAGGTGTTATCAGCAAAACTGATGAACCTACAGCAACGCAACAAAACTGAAAATCAATACACACAGGAAATTGAGCAGATGACAAAAGCTTTGGAGGGAGCGTACATTTCAGACGGCCTACCTCTAGAGCTAGCCAGGAGTTATTCCACCCAGAACGCAGTCAAGGCGATGACCAAAAATTGCACGATTGATAAGGTAAATCTTATCATGCAAGCTGGAACTTTCAATACCATGAATAATGCTGTCTCCAAGTTTGTTAGTAGTTGCACCGAGGCAACTGGACAATCAAACACTGTCCTATACTATAGGAACAATTCCCAAAACAAACAAAAACGAGGACGTGGAAACTCGTGGAACAGCAGTAACAACAATTATAGAGGCAATTCACGTGGTTATCATAATAACAACAATAACCAAAACCATAACTACCAAGGCCAAAATAGAGGAAATAACTATAGAGGCCGTGGCAACAGGAATCGAAGCCAAAATAATAACAACCAAGGCAATGTGCGAGTTGCACAAAACACATCGGGAAAATTCCAAAATACATCGGGAAACTTCCAGAACCCTTCGAATACGCAGAATAAAAAGAAGTCAGAATCCATACCATTAATCTCAGTCAAAATATATTCGTTACATTTATTAATGTAAATACAGGGAAAGAACTAGTTTTTCGAATAGACACGGGTGCAGACATTTCAGTTTTAAAAGAAACTTCAGATATTTTTGATAATATCCAAATTGACAATGTTATAGACATAAAGGGAATAAGTCAAGAAATAACCAAATCCAAGGGTTTAGTTTCCATTGAAATACAAACTACAAAGTATGTAATTCCACACGATTTTCATATCGTAAATTTCCAATTTCTCATTCCATGCGATGGAATATTAGGCATCGATTTCATTAAAAAGTACAATTGTCAACTAGACTTTAAGCCATCTGAAGATTGGCTTATAATTAGACCCAATAATTTGAAATATCCAATTAACGTACCAATAGCTCACAGTTCTGGCAACAACTCAATTCTTCTGCCAGCAAGATCCCAAGTTATTAGAAAAATTCAATTAAACTCTCAAGAAGACAGTGTACTAATTCCAAATCAGGAAATTCAGCATGGTATTTACATTGCAAATACCATAGCAACGTCTAGTAACGCTTTTATAAGGTTACTTAATACGACGAACACTGATCAAGTAGTCAGTACAAATGGCCTAATATATGAATCACTTTCGAACTACGATGTAGTCCATACAAAACTTAACAACAGAGAAAAAGCTGTATTGTCACAACTTTCGAAAAATTTCCCTCCGCAGTTTAAGCTTTTCAGCTTATGCACTCAGTATAGTGATATATTCGGATTGGAAACCGAATCAATATCAACAAACAATTTCTATAGACAAAAACTGAGATTAAAAGATGAAGAACCGGTTTATATAAAAAATTATCGCAGCCCACACAGTCAGCTTGATGAAATACAAAAACAAGTAGGAAAGTTAATTTCCGACGGGATAGTTGAACCATCTGTATCTGAATACAACAGCCCATTATTACTCGTACATAAGAAATCATCTCCAGGGTCGAATGCAAAAAAATGCTAACGGGAGTATGAGTACCATTACCAGCAGTGTTGGGAGGCTCGGGAAGGACATCTTCTTTTTCTGCGTAGTGATCTCTTCTGCCCGCGCTGCGTCCTCACCGGAGCTGTGTGGACGTTTTGTGGCAGTGACTGATACCAGTGGCCTTTTCACCGATTTTACCGCAGCTTTCCATAGGCCGCCACATGACGGCGCTCGAGGCGCGATGAACTTGAACTCCACCTGCTGCTTACTGCATTGGTTTATGATCGTGGTCTGGGCCTGTTCTGTGAAGATTGTTTCCTCTAATGCATTAAACTGGTTGTTAGCACCAAAAAAGTTTGTTGCGTTTGTTTGCGCTTCCAAGACTCTTTGCGCCTTGGGTGTTTGTCATATCCATCCTGAAATGGATGTCTTGATATTGGGTCTTTCCGGTCTCTAAATATTCTCTTGGGCTTTGATTGAGTCTGCAATCGCCCTTTGTCGCCGGTAAGCTGATATCAGCTTGGTTCCAGGCTGCTGTAAGTTTGCAACGTCTGCATTTTCGAGGGCATTGCTCGAGGTTGCCTTTCCAGGGGCACTGCTCGAACTCTGAGCCATTCAATGATATTTATGTACCTGTCGTATGACTCACGACAGTCCACGTAAAACTTCAAATATTGTGCGGTTCCATATTCCGCTGGAATCTTTTTGTCATTATCCGCAAGTCGATTCTATACTTCATCGATTGCGGCCAACTTTGTTTTATAATAAGTTCGGTTTAGTTTTCTTTCCGCAGAATCCTTCTTAAATTTACGGATGAGCTTCGAGATCTCTTGGCTAATCTCTTCCTGCAAGTCTAACGCCTCTGTGACTGCTTGCTCCTCCTTGCTAGACATATTGAAAATTGTTGAAAATTGTCGAAGGAATTAACAAATAGACTTGGCGGATTTCTAGAATTCTGAGTTCTAGAACAGGAGTTTTCCGCTTTGATGACAAGAATTACGGAACTTTCCCGGTTGGTCTCACCAATATTTTATGCCAAGAGAAAATTCAGGTAAAATACCAAGAGTTACGGATTCTTTCCTGTGATTGACGTATCACGGATGACGTGTTCGTCGGGCGAAAATGCATCAGAAGCTGTCGCTGATTCTTGAAGCGACGTGGAAAGATTCCCAAGAGTTACGGAACTTTCCCGTTCGATGACAGTGTCGAGGAAGGTTCTCAAGAGTAACGGAACTTTCCTGTTTGGTCTCACCAAATATTTTTATGGCAAGAATAAAATTTGAGGAAGATTCCCAAGAGTTATGGAATCTTTCCTGAGAGTTTGACGTATTCAGGACAATTTCCTGTGAGTCAGGGCTCACCAAAATGTTTCTTTGGCGAGTGAAAAAAGATCAGGAAGATTCCCAAGAGTTACGAAATTTTTCCTGTGGGTTGCCTATTACGTCGGGGCCATCAAAATGTTTGTGAGGAGGCTTATATGTTTGGCAGATAGTGCATAAACTATTGCCTATGGTTGTCGCTACTAGCAATTGGAACTAGGTAGACGGTTTGGTTGGTTTGGTTGGGTGAGTGAGGGTCTGAAGACACAGCGACAGCCTCTGATGCATGAGTAAAGCTTTTGTTTGCTGTAGAACTCTTACCGATTTTATTAATGAAACTTAACAGTATTTATAGGTATTGCTAGCTACTGAGACCATTGCCCCAGCTAATTTCCTCGTATCAGCAGACTATGCATACTCGCTTGACCTGGTAATTTGATACTTTATTTACGATAACTGCATGTTGCTGCGACTGAAGAATTATACATGGTTGTTATAGTGTTTGAATATTATTGCTTATAATTAAATAATGATGTGCCTGAACAATTTCTATAAAAAAAAAAATCTGGACGCTAAACGCGGTAATCAATCGATGCGATTTTTGGCCAAAATATCGACATTTTTGTTTGTATATATATCCAATCGTTATAAGCATAGACATGTACATATGAAGAATCTGAGTTAAACATAAGCGTTAGACGATTGAGCATGTATATATATTTTTCATAGACTAAAACATTACCTAAACATAAGCGTTAGTCATAAAATACTAGTCGGTAAGCTAGGTTAGCGAACCCTCGAACCCTTGTTAACATTAACAGCCGATAGTCGGCTGACTCCGATAGGGAGAACTAGCTCGCGAAATCGAAAAGAGACGATAGCGAGCAGAATCCGCCCATCGGCCTCTTCCGTTACCGATCGCAAAACCGGCAAGTTGTCCCGCTCCCGAGTGCATAAAAACACCTTAGTGAAAAACGTCAGAGTGAACATCGACAGAGACGATCCAAACCTAAACCCCGAGCCTGCGAGCCGTGTGCGAAAACCCAAACAATCCAACTCAGTGCGCGTCTGCCTCCGCGTCCTCGCGAGTAACGTACGGCCTCTGTTGCCGCCGCCGCGAACCGCGTGTGCCGTGCCGCGCCAGCTCACACACACACACGTGTGCAAGTCTACCGAGTCCAACTGTTGGTCGGACGACTATCTTGATTTAAGTAAGTCCAAGTTAAGCCCCCTCTTGTAACTAACTACTAAGTAGCGTATAACCTACATTATAAAATATATAGCCAATAAGAACAACCTAACCTAACTTTGATATATTTGCTTTTGGCCGCGTGGGATTTTCGTTATTTCAGCATTCCTCTTCCGCCTTGCCCGTTGCAAGTTTTCGAGCCGTGGTCTTCACCGGCTGCGACACTTGCAGCAGCCACGGCAGGTTTACCGTTGCCCCTTCCCATTGACCCGTCCGCGCAGTGAATACGTGTTTTGCCAGCCGCGGCGCGATTGCAGTTAGCCTCCGCGACCAGCCAGAGGATTCCCGAGTCCGGCCAGCCGCGTACATCCGGCGCCGCCACTCGCAGCTAGCTTCCGCGTGTTCATCCGGAAGAGACCCCTTTTCCAGTGCCGGCGATCAGAAATACAAACACAGGCGAATCGGGGCCTGTCTAATACAGACAGCAAAGCGAGGCCTGTAAAAAGTAGACAGCGAAACGGGGCCTGTCGACTGCAAGTCGCGAAACGGGGCCTGCCCAAAAATCAGCCGCAGCAGGGTGGTCGAAAATGCGGTGCAAGCAGTACACCTGCATACAATAGCCACGGTCGGTAAGGAGGGACTGGAGGCATCGATACAAAATGTGATGACTCAGATGTAACTCTAGTTTCAGGGTCGGTGTCGGTGTCCCGACAGTAGAATACCATGTACCATTACAAGGCGCGTCCCAAAATTATATAAAAGAAGAGAATAAGAATAAAAAACTGAGACAAATTTACATATAATGCAAATGTCTTCCCATTCAAGAGCAAAGTCGATAGCTCAGTGGGTAAAGCTGCACATACATTTTTGTAAGCAATTAGCCTGGGTTCGAATCAACCGCAGGCGTAAGGAATTTTTTCATTTTCAAAACATTAAGTATAGTTCTTTGCTTGCATTTTTTTATTTCTTAGTATTAAATACTGTAATTATTTTAATTTACTGGAAAAAAAAAATTGCTAAAAATAAAAAAGTTTTCACTCGTCGCCGACGTGAAAGACTTCAGCTTAGCCAGCTGCACCACCAACCAATTCATAATAATGTGAACAAAGCTGAAATGTATAATGAACGTTTTGATTTATTTGGAGCTCTCTGCCTGGGCTGCCTCTTGTACACGTAATGTGTATAAAGTAATAAGCCTATATCTCCGCTATTTATGGCACGATCGCAATAAAATTTGGACAGTCTGTGTATTTTGATGAAATGCATTAAGCTTCTTAATATGGTTTACATAACTTTATAAATTTAGGAGCTATACGTTCTTTTCAAATAGCTCCCCCAAAAAGGGGAGCAGCAAAAATGTAAAACAAACTTGATATGCGTGCAGATATAAGAAGTCTAAATCCAAAGTTTGGTGTCTCTAGCTCTTAAAGTTTCTGAGATCTAGGCGTTCATACAGACAGACGGACAGACGGACATGGCTATATCGACTCCTTTAGTGGTCCTGACCAATATATAGGTAACTTTTTGGGGCTGCTACGCCTCCTTCTGCCTGTTACAGAAAATCGCACTCGCACAAAACTATAATACCTGTGTACCTTTGGTACATGGTATAAAAAAGGGATCAAAAATCACCTCAGAAAAAGCGATATAGCTCCTGAACCTGACGTCCTAAATTCAGGACTCATCTGAAATCTGAAAGGGGAAAGATTGGCCTTTCATTTAAGTCCAAACTTTTTTTGTGTTTTTGTGTTATTAGCGTTTGAAAAGTGTCAAAAAAGGCCATTTTTGGTAGCTTGAGGGCGATTTCCTCAAAATTGGTACGTGAGAATTTTTTTTGATTTTCGAACTAGCAATATACTGACCGAGATCTTTCACAATCTGAAGGTTTTATTCACTGTGTTTTTTTCTTCTAGACCTGTGTAGTTCATTCAAATTAGACATTATATATTCATTCGAACTACCGAACTAAGCGGACGTGCTTTGCCCGAGCTCAGGGAAGACTGCAACATAATATTTTTATACCCGCTACCCATAGGGTAGAAGGGTATTATAACTTTGTGCCGGCAGGAAATGTATGTTACAGGTAGAAGGAGGCATCTCCGACTCTATAAAGTATATATATTCTTGATCACCGTCAACAGCCGAGACAATCTAGCCATGTCCGTCTGTCTGTCTGTCTGTCCGTCTGTCCATCTGTCCGTATGAAACACTGCATCTCAGAGACTTAGAGCTCTATCTCTTATAGTCTCTAATTTTTTTTCGTATTTGTTATGCTTGCACGCAGATCAAGTTTGTTTCAAATTTTTACCACGCCCACTTCCGCCCCCGCAAATCATCAAAAAGCGTAGAGCCGTAGAGTTTTAAAGCTAGAGTCAAACTTGAAGAGAGTCCCTGAAAATTTTGTTGCGATCAGATAAAAATTGTCGAAGTTATTAAAGAAATAATTTTGTATGGCCACAAACGGCTGCTGGCAGCATGCCTCCTTTGGTTGACCAATTAGACCAACTAAATATTCTTACCAGTTCTTAATTGTGATCGGAAAAGAATCTTATAAGATATTCGAGAAGCAATTTTAATAAATAAAATAAAAAACTCGTTTTTACGTTTTTAGATAAATGTGTATGTATTTTGGTATGCATGTGATTATATTACACTTGCATTTGCATTTGTCCGTTATGTTCAAAAATGTATTAACTATTTACTATGGATAGCGGGTATCTCACAGTCGAGCTCACTCGACTGTACTTTAGTAGTATGCACTGTACCAACAATACTTAAAGGGTACACACTGTAACACTTTGTTGCAGTGTTTACATAACAAATCGATCTTTCTCTTCGTAGCGGACGGTCGTGTTTTTGTTTTGCGCTCCGATTTTTGTGTTAATTTCACTTCAAACCACCGGGGTTTTATTCAAATTTATCACCTAAATATTAATAATTATATACCGTTTCGCTAATGAGCGTGCATGTACTTTTCTGTGTAATTAATTTTTATTAATAATCACTTTTTAGTTTGTGCTAGGACGGTTATCTTATTTTCCTCTTTGTTCTTTATCCCGTTTTATTATTCTCTCCCCCGCTTGAGTTGTCGGTTGCTGTTAGCTGCATATAAGTGGTTCATAGCTGTCATCGCTCTTGTGGTTTCTGCTGTTCATACTCTAACCCTTGCGCTCTTTCTGTTCTCTCTTTCTCTCTTTGCTTCGTTGGTACCGATAGTGTGCACAATGATTCCAGGGTCTGCGAAAATGTCTCATAATATTGTCTGCAATATTGCTGATCTTGCGATGTAGTAGTGCATGCTAAGTGCATCGAAATGACAGGTCGAATAGCTGACGCACTGTCAAGCAAAAAGGGCCTGCGTTATTGTTGTGAGGCCTGTCGACCGATAGTGAGATGGAGATATCATCCTTCTTACGTCAGACCAGAAGTGGATTTTCTGAGATCATGGCCACTTTTCGCAAGGCGAATGACCTGTTCTCCGCGCTTGACGCTCAATTTAATAGTATCAAGCTATTAAATTAGTCGCCGAAACGCAAAACATATACTGCTGGTCGGCTGCAACTGTGTGAGACACCGCAACCGATTCATATATATGGACCTTGATGCACTCCAGTCAGTACAATCAAGTGGCCCTTATGAAACCAGGCACGTGCCTGTTAGGGTTAGGTATTAGTAGACGCGAAGGAAAATATAGAAATGAATACGAGGAAATAAACTACCTGTAAACTACCAGAATGTTTGCCTGCATGCAATCTAAGTGGGTAAGGATTAAAGTTTTTTAGTTTAGGAAGACTATTAACATGTGAGATTACCGAATAAAAATCATTATAACTTGCACACAGTACTCTAAAGGGTTCATGCAGCTCATAGGAGGTTCTACAGTGGCGCAAAACTAAGGGTATATACGATCTAGTATTTCTACACGGTACGTGGAAATTGAGCTGGCCTAACAAGTCAACACTTTCCACATCACCGTGAATAAGGTTATAAATAAAGGAGGGTAAGTTAAGAAGAAGAAGTCTACTATGATAGGAGGGTAATCTCAGATCAGCATCTCAGTTTAAACCGCGTGAAGCGAAAAGCAAAAAGTTTTTCTGAACGGATTCAATGCGTTTACTGTGGACCCCATACTGGGGGTCCAAACGCAAAATCCATATTTTAAAATAGGACGAACTAATGAAATATATAACGTTTTAGTTACATAGGAGTCATCGAATGTGTAGTATGCTCTAATATTAATTACCCACTGTACCAAGAGTACTTAAAGGGCAAACACTGTAACACTTTGTTGCAGTGTTTACGCAACTCGAAATCCCGGTCATAAATTCTAAGTGGCCGAAATAAGAACCGATCGCTACGGCTCAGGCCATACGCAGAATGTGCTAGCGTCGGCATAATTGCAACACGAGCATACCGCATGCATATATCTCTCGCGCTCCTCACATAAGATAGGGCATATGTTTATATACATAAGTATATAACCGTCTCTCTGCCGCTGCCTGCGAGCAGCGCAGTAACGAGACTTAGGTTTAATTAGAATTAAAAAGAATATCTTAAGGGAGATACAATTGAACCCTGTAAGCGGCACCACTGCTGCTAACAATTAATTCGAGGAAGAAATAAGGAAACCTTACAAAACAGAATTAAACTCTTTTTCATTATATGGCGACCGTGACATGGTCTGCTGATAGAAATTAAAAAACATGACGGATCCACTAACCATAGTGGTCAAGAAAGTGGAGATGACCAAGGAAATGGAGAAAGACGCAATTGATTGCGCAAAGACAGCACGTAGCTTCGAGGAAGATTGGGAAAAAGCGGAGCATATCAAAAGTGAGTTCGACAAAAAATACAAACCCAAGTGGAATTGCATCGTGGGACAAAAATTCGGAAGCTACGTCTCATACCTGCCGGAGAACTTCATTTACTTCACCTTGGAAGAGCTGTCAATTCTACTCTTCAAGACATAAAGTTACCAGTGAAACAAAATCTGTACAGCAGACAACAGACAAATAAGTGAACCAAAAACAAAAAAGTGATGGGCCGGAGTGGGGTGAAAAATAAAATCCAGAAGAGAGTAGCGCACTTGAAGTGGCTACTATATACGAATCAACCACCCCCGCCATGGGAAACAGCAGTGAAATTACAAGAAGAACTTGATTTCCTGCAAACGAAGATAGAAAAAACCGGCAACCGAAGAACAAATCAAACAGCGATAAAAAATATAAACGGAGGAAAAATAAAGCCACCATCTCCCAAGAGGATACCCAAGAAGAAGCCAAGCTGCCCTGCCGACTGTCCTGGACCGCTCTACAGTGCACATTGCGAGTATACATGTGTAAAAAAGGAACAATTTGTGTGAGAGGCAGTCCGCCCCTTGCACCTCCGAGGGAGATTTAACCTGTGCAAAGCCAGCACCGGTACCGCCTGAGCCCATAGGCCCAGGTCAGCAGCAGCAGTTACCAAGCGTGGGAGGCACGACAGCCGCCTACGCCATCGAGAGAACGTCAGCCAAGCCGATCCAGGCGACGACCAGCTGACGTGGATCAAGGAAGAGATGCAACATCGACAGGAGATACTGCAGATCCAGAATAAAACCATGCACTGCGTTGCATCATTTTTTTTGATTGTCCTGCGAGGCATATTTTTGTTTTCTACACAATAATTCAAATCGTAAAATCGAGCCGAATTTTTCTGCCCGATAGCGTGTAGCCCGCAAAGCTACGCAACACATTAGGTAGAAATTTGTAACCACTAATGAACAACAATTCTATAAGTAAGACATCAGTTGAGAATGAAATAGAAGAAAATAAGCACAAACCAAAGTACCATATTAATTATTTTCCAAGCAAGATTATAAGACTATACGAACCAACCACCAAGATGACATTGGACATAAAAACAGTGGATTCTACTGCCAATGTTATAAACAAAGTGGAAGCAAATAATATTGATTTGTATTGGGTTCATGTACTCCTAATAATAATAGTTGTAATAATGTGCGCTAACTGCTTCTACAAAATCTACAAGTTACATAACAAATGTTTAAAGAAAAGGTATATGAGCCGGGCAAACGACCTGGATAAAATGTAATGATAAAACACAGTAAATACATATTTTCTTACTATATATTATACATTAAATAATGTTATAAATAAAGATTACTTCATAAATGTTTCATAAATAAAACTAAAAACTTACATCCACACACAATTGTCTTAAAAGAATGGCTAAACTAATGACAATGTCCATAAAATAATGGATTGGAGTGATTTATACAAAGAGATAAGCAGAATAAAAGCTACCTTTGATAAATCATACAAGGCGCTTAGTCAGAATAGACCGATACAGAAAACAACGGTTAAGAAACATGTGGAAATATTAGTAGAGTGTTTCAACGAAGCGCGAATACTAATATATGAGCACAGGGAGAGATTAAATACCGATCATTGGTCACAAGTATCTAAACTTCTGATACGACTCCGGTCTAATCTAATATCGGTAAAAGGGAAATTCGATTTAGAAATAGAAGTACCAAACGTACTGAACACTCCCATAGCTATAAACGCTACCCCTGGCCCAGAATCTGTTAAAACAGGCGAGCTAGAATCAGAAGAAACTAGCGAAACAAAACCTAAAATAGAAGAGGAGGATTTAAACGACCTGACTATTCCAGCGGTATACACCGATATCGATAATTAAGTAACTCTATAACAATGGCACAATCAAATATTGACTTTATAAATACTGCATCCAAGCTGATACCAGTGTTCGATGGTAAAGCTGAAAACTTAACAAGTTTTATAGATGCATTAGAAATAGTAGAATCAATAAAGGGCGAGCACGAACAACTCGCAGTCTCGATAATAAAAACAAAATTGAAAGGAGCTGCTAGGAATCTGATAGGAAACGAAACAACGATTTCCCAGGTGATCCCTAGGCTAAAAGGCAATGTCAAGGGCGAAACTGTAGAGGTGTTATCAGCAAAACTAATGAACCTACAGCAACGCAACAAAACTGAAAATCAATACACACAGGAAATTGAGCAGATGACAAAAGCTTTGGAGGGAGCGTACATTTCAGACGGCCTACCTCTAGAGCTAGCCAGGAGTTATTCCACCCAGAACGCAGTCAAGGCGATGACCAAAAATTGCACGATTGATAAGGTAAAACTTATCATGCAAGCTGGAACTTTCAATACCATGAATAATGCTGTCTCCAAGTTTGTTAGTAGTTGCACCGAGGCAACTGGACAATCAAACACTGTCCTATACTATAGGAACAATTCCCAAAACAAACAAAAACGAGGACGTGGAAACTCGTGGAACAGCAGTAACAACAATTATAGAGGCAATTCACGTGGTTATCATAATAACAACAATAACCAAAACCATAACTACCAAGGCCAAAATAGAGGAAATAACTATAGAGGCCGTGGCAACGGAAATCGAAGCCAAAATAATAACAACCAAGGCAATGTGCGAGTTGCACAAAACACATCGGTAAATTCCCAAAATACATCGGGAAACTTCCAGAACCCTTCGAATACGCAGAATTAAAAGAAGTCAGAATCCATACCATTAATCTCAGTCAAAATATATTCGTTACATTTATTAATGTAAATACAGGGAAAGAACTAGTTTTTCGAATAGACACGGGTGCAGACATTTCAGTTTTAAGAAACTTCAGATATTTTTGATAATATCCAAATTGACAATGTTATAGACATAAAGGGAATAAGTCAAGAAATAACCAAATCCAAGGGTTTAGTTTCCATTGAAATACAAACTACAAAGTATGTAATTCCACACGATTTTCATATCGTAAATTTCCAATTTCCCATTCCATGCGATGGAATATTAGGCATCGATTTCATTAAAAAGTACAATTGTCAACTAGACTTCAAGCCATCTGAAGATTGGCTTATAATTAGACCCAATAATTTGAAATATCCAATTAACGTACCAATAGCTCACAGTTCTGGCAACAACTCAATTCTTCTGCCAGCAAGATCCCAAGTTATTAGAAAAATTCAATTAAACTCTCAAGAAGACAGTGTACTAATTCCAAATCAGGAAATTCAGCATGGTATTTACATTGCAAATACCATAGCAACGTCTAGTAACGCGTTTATAAGGTTACTTAATACGACGAACACTGATCAAGTAGTCAGTACAAATGGCCTAATATATGAATCACTTTCGAACTACGATGTAGTCCATACAAAACTTAACAACAGAGAAAAAGCTGTATTGTCACAACTTTCGAAAAATTTCCCTCCGCAGTTTAAGTCACAGCTTTCCAGCTTATGCACTCAGTATAGTGATATATTCGGATTGGAAACCGAATCAATATCAACAAACAATTTCTATAGACAAAAACTGAGATTAAAAGATGAAGAACCGGTTTATATAAAAAATTACCGCAGCCCACACAGTCAGCTTGATGAAATACAAAAACAAGTAGGAAAGTTAATTTCCGACGGGATAGTTGAACCATCTGTATCTGAATACAACAGCCCATTATTACTCGTACCTAAGAAATCATCTCCAGGGTCGAATGCAAAAAAATGGCAATTAGTAATTGACTATCGTCAAATCAATAAAAAACGAGCAATGGCTCGTATCGCTTCACGCGATTACCTTTTGGACTTAAAATAGCTCCTAATTCATTCCAGAGAATGATGACTATTGCATTCTCCGGTCTGGATCCCACCCAGGCATTTCTTTATATGGATGATTTAATTGTAATCGGTTGTTCCGAAAAACATATGCTTAAGAACTTAACAGACGTTTTTGAGAAATGTAGGAAATACAACCTGAAACTACATCCAGAAAAATGCTCGTTTTCTATGCATGAAGTGACTTTTCTAGGTCATAAATGCACTGATAAAGGAATCCTTCCAGATGACAAGAAATACGATGTCATTGAGAACTACCCAGTTCCGCATGACGCGGACAGTGCTAGACGATTCGTAGCCTTTTGTAATTACTATAGGCACTTTATAAAAAACTTCGCCGACTATTCACGGCACATAACTAGATTATGTAAAAAGAATGTTCCTTTCGAATGGACAGATGATTGTCAAAAACAAAACTCATGGAACCCACTTTACTTCAATATCCAGATTTCTCTAAAGAATTCTGTATAATAACAGATGCAAGCGAACAAGCATGTGGAGCGGTTTTAACTCAAAACCATGATGGACTCCAACTTCCAAGCGCTTACGCATCCAGATCTTTCACTAAAGGAGAGAGTAATAAGTGTACTACTGAGCAGGAATTAACTGCAATACATTGGGCAATACTTCATTTTAGACCATATATATATGGCAAACACTTTTTAATAAAAACCGACCATAGACCTTTGACCTATCTATTCTCGATGATCAATCCCAGTTCAAAACTGACGCGTATGAGGCTAGAATTAGAAGAGTATGACTTCACAGTTGAATATTTGAAGGGTAAAGACAATTATGTAGCTGATGCGTTATCAAGAATAACCATCAAGGATCTACAAAAAATAACTGGCAATATTAGAAAAGTCACTACGAGATATCAAAATAGACAGAAAATCCGCGCGGATAACAAAGAAATAGAATTGCCCAGGCAAACTATTGGAAATGCTTCTAAGCCCAGCGTTTACGACGTCATAAACAATGATGAAGTACGCAAAGTAGTGACCTTGCAGATTAAAGATATGCTATGTTTCCTTAAGCATGGTAAGAAAATAATCGCAAGATATGATGTGAGCGATTTATATACTAATGGAGTTATTGATTTAGGTCAATTTTTCCAAAGGCTTGAAACGCAAGCCGGTATGAATAATATCAGCCACATAAAATTGGCACCGTGGGAAAATATCTTTGAAAACATTTCAAAAGATAATTTCAAGTTAATGGGCAATAAAAAATTAAAATCATTAAGAGTAGCGCTACTCAACCCGGTGACCCAAATAAAATGTATTAAAGACAAAGAAGCTGTTCTGTCAAAATTTCATGATGATCCAATCCAAGGAGGTCACACTGGCATATCGAAAACTTTGGCCAAAGTACGAAGACATTATTACTGGAAAGGTATGTCTAAAGATATAACTGAGTACGTAAGAAAATGTCCTAAATGTCAGAAATCTAAAGTTACATCTCATACAAAGACCCCTTTAACGATAACAGATACACCAATAAATGCTTTCGACAGAATGATAGTGGACACTGTTGGTCCACTTTAATATGTGATTTAACAAAATATTTAGTTGCCATACCAATTGCAAACAAAAATGCAAAAACTGTCGCTAAAGCAATTTTCGAATCTTTTATTCTGAAGTACGGTCCAATGAAGACGTTCATTACGGACATGGGAACAGAATATAAGAATTCAATTATAAATGATCTGTGCAAATATTTGAAAATCGAAAATATAACATCTACAGCACACCACCACCAGACAGTTGGAACAATAGAAAGAAGTCATAGAACTTTTAATGAGTATATACGATCTTACATATCGGTTGATAAAACTGATTGGGACGTATGGCTTCAATATTTTGTCTTTTGTTTCAACACGACCCCCGCTATGGCACATAGTTATTGTCCATATGAGCTAGTTTTTGGTAAGACAAGTAATCTACCAAAACACTTTAATAGCATAGATAACATAGAACCTATATATAATATAGATGACTATGCTAAAGAGAGTAAGTATAGATTAGAAATAGCTTACAAAAGAGCTAGAGTTATGTTAGAAGCAAATAAGAATAGAAATAAATTACTATACGATCAGAAAGTAAGGGATATAGATATATCCATAGGTGATCAAGTTTTGTTAAAAAACGAAACAGGTCATAAACTAGATCCTAAATATATAGGTCCGTATAATGTAACGGAAATAAGAGATAGATATAACATAGTAATAACAGGTAATAAAGGTAAGAAACAAACAGTTCATAAGGATAGGCTAAAAATCTTATTTCATAAATTGTTCTTAGTATGCCATACGTAGACAAATAAATTTATATAGCTACACACTTACATAATTCCATACATAGTTAAAACACCTATATAGTTACATGCATAATTATATAAATTTTATAAATAAAATTTTATCAAAATAACTTCATTATATTACGTTATTTTTCAAAAGGAGGGAGATGTAGTATGCTCTAATATTCATTACCCACTGTACCAAGAGTACTTAAAGGGCAAGCACTGTAACACATAAGAGAGGGCATATGTTTATATACATAAGTATATAACCGTCTCTCTGCCGCTGCCTGCGAGCAGCGCAGTAACGAGACTTAGGTTTAATTAGAATTAAAAAGAATATCTTAAGGGAGATACAATTGAACCCTGTAAGCGGCACCACTGCTGCTAACAATTAATTCGAGGAAGAAATAAAGAAACCTTACAAAACAGAATTAAACTCTTTTTCATTATAAATGCCTTCGACCACCGTTTACTAAATCCCAGCATACTCCTGGCTTTATTCACCATGCACAAAATATGATCGACAAAGTTAAGTTTGGGATCTAGGCGGACATTTAAGTCATCAACTGAGGTAATTCTTTCCAAAGAGCAGCCGTTCAGCGTGTAAATTGCAAGCTTGGGAACGACACGAGAGAATGGTATTCGCTTGCATTTAGAGCCATTTAAGTTAAGTAGGTTTATGCGGCACCAGGTTTGGAAGCTATCAAGATCTTTTTGTAAATCAGACTGGTAGGTGACGTCCTTATATTGCACACAAAGCTTGACATCATCAGCGTACATGAGTAGTCTAGAGTTTGTCAGATCAGATAAAAATGGTCGAAGTTATTAAAGAAATAATTTTGTATGGCCACAAACGGCTGCTGGCAGCATGCCTCCTTTGGTTGACCAATTAGACCAACTAAATATTCTTACCAGTTCTTAATTGTGATCGGAAAAGAATCTTATAAGATATTCGAGAAGCAATTTTAATAAATGGTAATAATTATTAGCCACTTTAATGCAATAAAAACGCGTTTTTACGTTTTTAGATACATGTGTACATATTTTTGTATGCATGTGATTATATTACACTTGCATTTGCATTTTTCCGTTATGTTCAAAAATGTATTAACTATTTACTATGGATAGCGGGTATCTCACAGTCGAGCTCACTCGACTGTACCTTTGTAGTATGCACTGTACTAACAATACTTAAAGGGTACAAACTGTAACACTTTGTTGCAGTGTTTACATAACAAATCGATCTTTCTCTTCGTAGCGGACGGTCGTGTTTTTGTTTTGCGCTCCGACTTTTGTGTTAATTTCACTTCAAACCACCGGGGTTTTATTCAAATTTATCACCTAAATATTAATAATTATATACCGTTTCGCTAATACGCGTGCATGTACTTTTCTGTGTAATTAATTTTTATTAATAATCACTTTTTAGTTTGTGCTAGGACGGTTATCTTATTTTCCTCTTTGTTCTTTATCCCGTTTTATTTTTCTCTCCCCCGCTTTAGTTGTCGGTTGCTGTTAGCCGCATATAAGTGGTTCATAGCTGTCATCGCTCTTGTGGTTTCTGCTGTTCATATTCTAACCCTTGCGCTCTTTCTGTTCTCTCTTTCTCTCTTTGCTTCTTTGGTACTGATAGTGTGCACAGTGATTCCAGGGTCTGCGAAAATGTCTCATAATATTGTATGCAATATTGCTGATTTGGCGATGTAGTAGTGCATGCTAAGTGCATCGAAATGACAGGGCGAATAGCTGACGCACTGTCAAGCAAAAAGGGCCTGCGTTATTGTTGTGAGGCCTGTCGACCGATAGTGAGAAGGAGATATCATCCTTCAAACGTTAGACCAGAAGTAGATTTTCTGAGATCATGGCCACTTTTCGCAAGGCGAATGACCTGTTCTCCGCGCTTGACGCTCAATTTAATAGTATCAAGCTATTAAATGAGTTGCCGAAACGCAAAACATATACTGCTGGTCGGCTGCAACTGTGTGAGACACCGCAACCGATTCATATATATGGACCTTGATGCACTCCAGTCAGTACAATCAAGTGGCCCTTATGAAACCAGGCACGTGCCTGTTAGGGTTAGGTATTAGTAGACGCGAAGGAAAATATAGAAATGAATACGAGGAAATAAACTACCTGTAAACTACCAAAATGTTGGCCTGCATGCAATCTATGTGGGTAAGGATTAAAGTTTTTTACTTTAGGAAGACTATCAACATGTGAGATTACCAAATAAAAATCATTATAACTTGCACACAGTACTCTAAAGGGTTCATGCAGTTCATAGGAGGTTCTACAGTGGCGCAAAACTAAGGGTATATACGATCTAGTATTTCTACACGGAACGTGGAAATTGAGCTGGCCTAACAAGTCAACACTTTCCACATCACCGTGAATAAGGTTATAAATAAAGGAGGGTAAGTTAAGAAGAAGAAGTCTACTATGATAGGAGGGTAATCTCAGATCAGCATCCCAGTTTAAACCGCGTGAAGCGAAAAGCAAAAAGTTTTTCTGAACTGGGGGTCCAAACGCAAGATCCATACTCTAAGATAGGACGAACTAATGAAATATATAACGTTTTAGTTACATAGGAGTCATCGAATGCCTTCGACCACCGTTTACTAAATCCCAGCATACTCCTGGCTTTATTCACCATGCACAAAATATGATCGACAAAGTTAAGTTTGGGATCCAGGCGGACATCTAAGTCATCAACTGAGGTAATTCTTTCCAAAGAGCAGCCGTTAAGCGTGTAAATAGCAAGCTTGGGAACGACACGAGGGAATGGCATTCGCTTGCATTTAGAGCCATTTAAGTTTAGTAGGTTTATGCGGCACCAGGTTTGGAAGCTATCAAGATCTGTTTGTAAATCAGACTGGTAGGCGACATCCTTATATTGCACACAAAGCTTGACATCATCAGCGTACATGAGTAGTCTAGAGTTTGTCAGAACTTCGGCCAGATCATTAATAAATAATGTAAACAATAAAGGACCCAAGTGGCTCCTTTGCGGGACACCAGAGGTGACCCGGAGAACATTAGATAAATAGTTTTTAAAGAGGACTTTTTGCGTCCTGCCTGTCAGATAACTAAAGATCCACCTAAGAAGATCAATTGGAAATCCCATTAAATCGAATTTCCTGAAGAGAAGGGAATGATTAAAGGAATCAAAATGCTTTGCTGAAGTCAGTATACATTAAATCCATTTGAGAGTTATTATTGAAGCCCCTTATGATGAAGGAAGTCCAGAAGGTTAGTAGTAGTTGATCTTCACTTAACAAATCCATGCTGACATGGAGAAATTACTGATCTACAAAGGTGCTGCAAATGTGGAGTTTTTTAGGGATAGCCGAAAGTTTAGAGATTCCTCTGTAGTTATTGGCCTCCGATTTGTTACCTTTCTTGTGGAGAGGAATAATGAATTATTCCTTCAAAATAAGGGGAAAATGCGAGGTTTGTAAGGAAAAGGTGAACAATTTCAGATGGGGCGAGCACAGGGCATCGGCACAATACCTAAGCACGCGGCCCGGTATTTCGTCGGAACCTGGCAAATGAACTGGGTTTACACGTTGAAGATATAAAAGGAGAGAGCTTTCGTTTAAACATTCATGGAAAATTATATTCGATCTCGGCAAGCTATAAAAATACGTCTAATTTAGGTCAGAGGAAGTAGAGTATGTAGTTTGAAAAAACTGGGCAAAGAGATCGGCAATTGCCTGATCGCCCGTTACAGTTGCGTTTTCAAAAGAAAGCGATGAAGGATGGGTTACCGCCTTACATTTAGTATTAACAAAATTATAAAACTGTTTAGGATCCTGAGAAAATTGGACCCTGCCACGAGTCAAATTATTTTTGTAACACTGTGCGTTGAGTACGGGTAAGTTTGACCGAGCCGATATATAGTTAGAGAGGTCCGAACCAGAACAGTTTTTTTTTAAAGTTAGTGTAAAGCCTTGACTTTACATTTTTTAAGCGACTCAATTCTTTAGTTAACCAAGATGGTTTATTTGAAATAGATGGATGGTATAATGGTGTGACGGTCTGCCGTCTCAATTTCCCAGATAGCTCAGGGACGGCCAGGATCCGCCTACAATAGTTAGTCCAAGTGGTAGCTGTAAGAGAAGTTGGCCGGCTCCCAGTGAGAACAGGGAAGAGAATGCGGTTAAATTAAAGAGCGTTTAGGTTTATTCAAGGTTTCTCTACAGAGTTGATAGACTGAGTTCGGGACTGCGGCTTCGTAGATCGTCGGGCTTCTCGCGTCTCGAGGGAACCGCACCGCCGGTGGTTCTGGATCTGCCAGTCGTCGAGTCGGCCACGCCGGGAAAAGCCGAGAGGTCCGGAAACCTGTGTAGAGAGAGAAGAAAAGAAAAATAGGTGGGGGGGGGGGGCTCGGAAGTCTTGCCCATAGATATGTGGACTCGAAAGTCTGCAGAGATACGCGGTGGACTCGAAAGTCCTCGGTTACGAAAGAGACGATGGTTTGGGACTCGAAAGTCTTCAGAGAGAGCCGCGGTGGACTCGAAAGTCTTCGGTTACGAGAGAGAGAATGGCTTGGCCTCGAAAGTCTTCAGAGAGAGACGCGGTAGACTCGAAAGTCGCCGGTTACGAGAGAGAGAATGGCTTGGACTCAAAAGTCTTCAGAGAGAGACGCGGTGGACTCAAAAGTCGTCGGTTACGAGAAAGAGAAAGGCTTGTACTCGAAAGTCTTCAGTTACGAGAGGGCGGGTGGACTCTAAAGTCGTCGGTGATAGAGAGCGGGTGGACTCTAAAGTCATTTATTTCTTTCTTTTTCCTTTCTTACATTTCTTAACTTATGTCTAATTCTTCAGTTTCATTTTATTCTGCTTTCTTTTCATTTCATTTTCTGTCTTCTTACATTTCCTGCTTATCTGATCTTATTTTCTATGTATTTTTCTTCAATTCATTTTCTGTCTTCTTACATTTCTTGCTTATCTAATCTTATTTCCTATGTATTTTCTTTTTTTCTTCAGTTTACATCTTTTCTATTTTTCCTTCATTTATTTCTGTTTTACTTATTTTATTCTTTTTGTGCGCTCCCGCGTCACAATGGAACACATTCCGAGAAGAATGAATTCATCGCATTGTAAAAAATGTCCACGGCATCAGCCATGTCAGTGCACATGTATAAATCCGACCAATTAAAGTCAGAAATAAAAGTATTCAGCCGGTCGAAGTCAGACTTGCGAAAGCAATAAACTCTTTTGGCTGGTCTATCAGATATTTTCTGTCAAATGTTACATCGAAAGCTGGATGATAGGGATCTTCCGGTTGCGTCAGCGGCGGGACCCTTGCTAAACTAACACTCGCCGGATCAGAGACAAAACAAAGATCAAGCAAGCGCTCTAAGGAATTTCGTACATGGTTGAATTGAGACAGCGAAATGTCGAACAAGCCAGCAATAAAATCGTGTTGTGTTGAGGATTGAGGTGTGTTAGAGGAGTTATTTAGGGACCAAATAGCCCCAGGGATATTAAAATAACCCAAGACTACTAAATGGTCTCTATCAGAAAGCATATTGGAAACCAACCGAATGGCGGAAAGGTGGTTCCAAAAAATAGGCACTTCTGACCGTGGAGGAATGTAGGAACATGTAATAAAAACAAAGCCACCATTAAATGATGACTTCACACAAAGGAATTCACCTTCGTTGCTTTCCTCAAAAGTTAATAATTCTGAAGTGAGAGTGGAGTTGACCGCTATGAGGACCCTACCCCCGCGCCTGACAGGCCGATCTAGCCGATAAATCGTGAACGGAGACGAATGCAAAACTATCAGAATACAATTTAGGCAGCTTACTACGCAAGCCTCTTGCAGTCTGATAGGAGATTATCAGAGAAGTATTTAGTTTTTTTGGGCAGAGTTAGAGGGTGTAGGAGGCACAGTGGTCAGATCGGGCTTGGGAAGAGTTATACCCACAGTGCCAAAGAATTCATTTGGGACATTTATTATGAAAGATTAAATATCCCTAGCGTAAGAAAATTTTAATTTTTCCACATTTAATTTCAAATTATCGGCTCTGACTAAAATCGGACTAAAAGGAAATTAACGGGAACGGGAACGATCAGTCCCCCAGCACTTTCAGATACCGACTCTTTCCTAACACTTGATCTCAGAATTCTGGGATTATAAATTAGCCGACAGACTTTCGAGTCACGGCAACAATTCGGCTTGCCAAATTTTCTCTCTCTCTGAAGACTTTAGAGTCCGCCCGCGCTCTCTCTCAGAAGACTTTCGAGTCCACCGCGCCTCTCTCTGAAGGCTTTCGAGTCCAACCAGTCTCTTTCACAACCGACGACTTCCGAGTCCACCGCGCATCTCTCTGCAGACTTTCGAGTCCAGCCATTCTATCTCACCTATTGGAGACTTCCGAGTCCGCATCTCTTGGGGGAAGACTTGCGAGTCCCGAGCAGCCGCTAGCAGAGCCGGATCCATCTAGACGCGAGAAGCCCGACGATCTACGAAGCCGCAGTCTCGAACTCAGACCACAGACGGTTACGAATAGGAGCGTATCCAGCTGGTAAAGCAAATAAAATACTCCCACCGGTCAGGCATCAAAACAATTGTCAATATGTCCAACAAGGAGGAGCAAGAGGTCACAGAGGCGTTAGACTTGCAGGATGAGATCAGCAAAGAGATCTCGAGGCTTATCCGCAATTATAAAACAGATTCAGCGGAAAGGAAACTAATTCCAACGTACTCTACGACAAAGTTGGCCGTTTTCAATGAAGCATGGAATCGATTTGCGGAAAACGACAAAAATATTCCCGCAAAATATAGAACGGAAGAATATTTAAAGTTCTACGTCGACTGTCGTGATTCATACGACAAATACAGAAATATTATAGTCGATACAATGGCTCAGAGCTCAAGCAATGCCCCAAATCAGGCAACAGCGAGCAACGGCCGGGAAACTGCAGACGTTGCAAGCATAGCGCAACCTGCACGTAAGCTGATATCAGCATGTCGGCGACAAAATGCAATCGCCGAATCAATCAAACGGGCTCTGAAAGAGGGTTCAGAGACCGGCAGGGCCGTGTCAAAGAGTTCAATAAACTCATTGTGGTCCCAATACCAAGAGATTCATTTCTCAATCCATGAAGAGTACGAAGACCCGGTCAGGGGAGGATACGACATGCAGCCGTTCCTCCGACTAGAAAGGGAAGTACAGAAAGTCCTGGGGGCACAAAGCAATACATCAAGCATTGAAGATATGCAGTTGCCCAGAGTCAGCATCCCCAAGTTCGATGGGGATCTACTCAAATAGACACAATTCTTTGATTTATTCAAATGCATGGTACATGATACCAACATGCCCACAGTCAAAAAGATGTGGTACCTTAAAACCACTGTGACTGGAGAGGCAGAGAGATTAATAAGGCATATCGATCTAAAAACAGAGAACTACATGAGCGCGTGGGAAATATTAGTTGACACATATAACAATCCCCGCCATGTAGCAGATACAATTCTCAATCGTCTTCTGCAACAACAAACAAACAATGACGACCCAAAGTCATTAAAGGAATTGTATATTACATTAATTGAGTCTCTAGCATCATTAAAGGGACTAGGCATTGATGTATCCAGCTGGGATACAATCATAATTGCCATCATAAAACAAAAATAGGATCTTGCGAATAGAGCCCTGTACGAACAATCGTTAGATGGCTCAAGAGAGCTTCAAGGGCTCGA
The DNA here is from genome assembly GCA_035045905.1 of Drosophila anomelani. Taxonomy (NCBI): domain Eukaryota; kingdom Metazoa; phylum Arthropoda; class Insecta; order Diptera; family Drosophilidae; genus Drosophila; species Drosophila anomelani. The sequence goes on from JAWNOO010000157.1 coordinate 337,693, forward strand.
TACGATGCTAAGTTTCCTGGACCAGCGAAGTCGATTGTTGGGAACAGGAAAACGCAGTCAGCAGCAAAAAAGGGAACAGAGGAATCCATCTTGCACTTCTGCTAGCGCAGGAAGGCAACCAAGTTGCCCTTTTTTTCAAACGGACTCATGCGCTATACAAATGCGATGATTTCCGCAGCAAAACAGTACCCGATCGACTCAACTGGGTACAAAAACAAAAACTGTGTGTAAACTGTTTTAACAGTACCCACAAGGCAAAGGATTGCCGAGGCCGTATGTGCTTTAAATGCGATAAAAGGCACCATACATTGCTGCACCTGGAGAGTTCATTAGGCGCGGCAACAGATCCACAAACACCTGCTGTAGGAGCAGCAAGCAACAAAAGCTACAATTTGCTAGCCACAGTTAAGGTATTGGTAAAAGCAAGCAATGGTCAGGTGGCAACATTCCGAGCCTTGCTGGATTCAGGATCACAAATCAATCTGATCTCTGAACGACTGGCCTCCAAGCTATCTCTGAAACTACACAATGCATCATTACGCATCGAGGGCATTGGAGGAAATCCGAAAACAAGTCGGGCCAGAGCAAATGTGCTCATGAAATCAATGAACAACGATTTTACTCAACAGGTAGAAGCCTTTGTTCTGCCGCATATCATAGCTGACCAACCAGCTCATGATTTGAATACATCCCACATACGCATTCCAAATAACGTCATCCTGGCCGATCCAAATTTTGACAAACCAGGAAAAATTGACATGCGCAGAGCATTATTATTCTTTGCTACTGCCAAATCAAATGATGATAAGACCAGAAGGCCCAATCCTCCAGAATACAAAGTTGGGATGGATTGTGGCCGGGAAAATCTCTGCTGAGCACGATTCAGCAGCACTTTGTGCGACGGCAACCACTGAAGAGGAGGTTGACGCACTGTTAGAGCGATTTTGGACACTAGAGAATCTAGACACCAAAGACAAGGCTCGATCGCCAACTGAAGCACACTGCGAAACTCATTTCGCAGATAACCTACAATTTGCAATCGATAGGAAGTTCATTGTCAGGCTGCCATTTTCTGAGGAAACTTTAGCCCTGGGGGCATCTCAGAGAACAGCAACAAATAGATTCTTGGCTTTAGAACGACGAACGACACCAGAAGTCTGGAAAGGATACGTAGACTTTTTGGAAGAGCATGAACGTCTTGCACACATGAAGCTGGTGCATCCCACACAGCTACCCTCGGATTACTATTTCATTCCACATCACTGTGTTTTGAAGCCCGAAAGCAGTACCACGAAACTACGGGTAGTTTTTGATGCGTCCTGCAAAACGTCAAGTAATAAATCATTAAATGATATATTATATGCTGGACCCACGGTACAGAGCGAACTATTCGCCATTCTGCTACGATTCCGCACCCATAGATATGTATTTACCGCGGACATAGAGAAGATGTATCGCCAAGTATGGATACATCCTGATAATCAGTTTCATCAGCTGATCGTCTCGCGGAAAAAGGCGTCAGACGATCTGAAATTCTACAGATTAAAAACCGTCACATACGGGACCACGTCAGCGCCATTCCTTGCTACAAAGTGCTTGGATTATTTAGCTGAGAAGAATAAAAAGCAGTTACCGCTTGGGTCAGCTATACTCAAGCATGATTTCTATGTGGACGACTGTCTCACAGGGGCAGACAGCATTCCAGAGGCAATTCAGATTCAGCAGGAATTGAACAAAATTCTGCTACCGTCCGGATTCAAGCTTCGGAAGTGGTGCTCAAACAACAATGAAATACTGACCCAATTTCCGCAAGAAGATATTGTCCCCAATGTCAAGTTAGATGAAACACTTCAGCATTACAGTGTTAAGACGTTGGGTTTACTTTGGATGCCTCAAAGGGATCAGTTGTGTGGACGATCTCAAAAAAGCGAAGCCTCAACCATCACAAAACGGGCGGTCAGCTCAGAATCTTCGCAAATATTCGATCCTCTGGGATTATTGGCTCCGGTGGTCGTCAAGGCGAAAATTTTCATGCAAACGCTTTGGGAATTAAAGATGGGCTGGGACGACGAGCTACATCAGCACCTTCAATTGGACTGGAAAAACTACCGCTCTGATTTGCAAGCTCTAAGTACTATGCAAATACCAAGGCATATATTTGAAGGAAGAGTGCCAGTCACGCAAGAGTTGCACACATTTGTGGATGCCTCGGAACGAGCATATGGAGCGGCAGTGTATGTACGAGCGACAAGTAAAAATAATCAAGTATCAGTTCGGCTGCTGTGCTCAAAATCGAGAGTGGCGCCATCCGCCAAGGAGACTCTACCGCGGCTAGAATTATGTGCTGCAGTCTTGGGAGCTGAACTGACCCATAGAGTCAGAAAGGACCTACGTTTGCCTGAGAAGAAGGCATTGGGGTACTTCTGGACTGATTCAACAGTAGTCCTCTCCTCGATAAATGCGTCTGCATCCTCATACCACACATTCGTGGCTAATCGGATAGCAAAGATTCAAGCAGTGTCACATCAAGAACAATGGCGACATGTGTCATCCGCAAATAATCCAGCAGACGTACTGTCAAGAGGAATTGCCGCAAGCAAGTTAGCAGAACACAACCTGTGGCTATATGGACCCCTGTTTCTGCACGGCTCTCGAGACAAGTGGTCAAAAATACCGACCATCGATCCCATCGATCTGGAGCGTAAAGTAAAGCAAGTCAGCTTGCCAATCTGCCAGGATCAACTAGGAAGCGAGCTATACAGTTGCAAGCACAGCAACTCCTTCCACAAATTGCAACGCATTGTAACATATATGATGCGCTTTTGTCGTAGACAGAACCGATCTCCAACGACTACGCTAAGTGTAGGCGAGCTGGCTCATGCCAGAACGATCATCTTCAGCACGATTCAAAAAATTGAATTCAGTGCTGAGTATAAACAACTTCACATCCACAGAACAGTGGACAAGAAAAGCTCAGTCGTCTCGTTGTCTCCAATAATAGGAAATGACGGACTCATCAGAGCCGGAGGAAGGTTGGAAGAATCCAACCTTCCATATGCTGCCAAACATCAAATCTTGCTCCCGTACAATGATACGATTGTGAAGATGCTGCTACGAGAGATGAATGAGGAAAACATGCATTGCGGAGCACAAGCATTGAGGGCCATAGCCAGACAACAATACAGGATTTTGAATGACAAAACGATGGCCAGGAGCATCATACACAGTTGTGTCAAATGCACAAGAGCGCGGCCCAAATTGATGCAACAAATCATGGGTAACTTGCCAGCGGATCGAGTAACACAGGCTCGTCCGTTCTCCAATTCTGGAGTCGACTATTGCGGTCCCTTTTGGATTCACCACAAAATCCGTGGGAAAAGGCCAGATAAAGCGTACATTGCAGTATGTATTCTGCTGTTTCGCCACAAAAGCAGTACATCTGGAGTTGGTAAGCGACCTAACAACGGACGCTTTTCTAGCCGCTCTCCGACGATTCTTGGGCCGACGTGGAAAGTGTCAGACCATTTGTTGGTGCCAACAACCAGTTAAAGACACTGGAGGAAACGATTTTCACAGAGCAAGCCCAGATCAGGATCATTAATCTGTGCAATAAGCAGCAGGTGGAGTTCAAGTTCATCCCACCGCGAGCACCGTCATTTGGCGGTTTATGGGAAGCTGCTGTGAAATCAAGAAAAAGGCTACTGATATCAGTCACAGCCACAGCATCGCTAACGTTTGAAGAGCTTAACACGGTGATCATTGAGGTCGAGGCGATACTCAACTCAAGGCCCCTCACCCCGATGTCAGCTGAGCCTACAGATACTTCAGCGCTCACGCCAGGCCATTTCTTAATTGGTGAGCCTCTAGTGGCACCTCCCGATGCGAATCTTGCCCGACCGGAAAAAACTTTGGTCAAAAGGTGGGAGCTGATATCCAGGCTCAAACAATCATTCTGGAATCAGTGGTCCATGGAGTACCTACAAGAACTACAAATGCGCACCAAGTGGAAAACTATGGCGCAGAATGTCAAGCAAGGATTGCTAGTACTAGTAAAGGAAGACAACGTACCGGTAATGAGCTGGCCCATGGGACGGATAGTGAAAACGTATCCAGGCAAGGATAACCAAATCCGGGTCGTAGACGTAAAGACCGCATCAGGGATATACAAAAGAGCAGTTACGCGGTTGGCACCTTTGATAAAAGAAGAAGTAGCCACAAAACGTCCGCACAGCGCCAGCGCGGACACGGCGCAGGCAGAAGAAAGCCCTGTGCAAAAAAGGATCAAATAACCACTCCTCAGCGTCATCAAATAGTTGCTTATATGGCCTTAGCAATTTCAATACCATTAGGCATTGCATGGGTTCTCAGACGAACGATCGGCAAATGGACACTGACATGCCGGACACCCGAACCCAGGCAGAACATGGAAGAACCACAACCAGAACCTACCCCACGAAGGTTCTCGTTCGACGTTATCGAAGGTTGAACACTTGCTCGATGGCCGGGAGAATGTTCAGTCGCAGCAGTATGTAGTCATAAGTACGAATATCTCAAAACACAACACACATTATGTAACAACTCTTCAGTCACAGTGACCTGCATTTGTCGTAAATAAAGTATCATTTACCAGGTCAAGCGAACATGCATGGTCAACTGAGATGAGGAAATGAACTGGGGCGATGATCGCGACACTAACCCACATTCACAACCGCACACTATTTCTTATACGTTATTTCTGTTAGCATAAGCGTTTGTGTACCTATATATATTGTTCAGTTTCTTTAATAAAGTCAGTAAGAGTTCTAACGCAGACCCAGAGCTTTTATTCATGCTGTTCTTTTAGAACGACCCATGCACTCAACCCCCCAAACAAGTCCACCTAGTTTCAAGTGCTAGTTGCGACAACAAACAGGCAAATAGTTTATGCACTATTTGCCAGGCATCTAAGCCTTCTTACACTTTACAAATGGAAACGCCAGAACACGAAGGCGCCGTTTTCTTTGAGATTTTTTTAGGGGTGGGTTTTTCCGACGGCCACAAAATTGCAGATTCTTATTGCCCAAGCTGGGCGGGGAATATTCTACCGGCCCTGGATTTGCCCAGCGGACGGACCCTCCACTAGAGACTGGGGAAACGAGGCTCTGGCGGTCACAGCAGCCTGCTCCCACGCCCAACCCTGACCTAAAAACAATGGCTTGGTTCACCCAAGCGCCGCGGCCTGGCGGCTCCTCCTGGTGTATCCACCGGCGGGCTACCTCCCCAACTATGCCCCGGTACTCGCGGTAGCCCGCGCCTGCGCCCGGGCTAATCCCTGCGGCGGCTTTCTGAGATTAGGCTACGGCTTGGAAAGATCCCAACGGCCGTCGCCCCGCCAACGCCCGGAATTAATCTCAGCAGCGTGGCGCTCCTGGTCACGTCCTGCCCAGATCGTCGTCTGCGAAACACAACGGCGGTCGAGGTGGGGAGGAGGGGCACAGTGGGTCGTGGTTGGCTAGAGAGAGTGCCTAGCTTAATATTTTATTCTCCATTTTTGTCACCGTGTTCTATGTCTAATTTTCTACTTGGTTTTTTATTTGTTTCATTTTATTTTCCCTCCTCTATCGCTGTTCCCTAGCACATACACACCACCAAATGATTCCCGTGTTTTGGGTGCATGCGCCTCGCTCACCCGTAACCGGTGATGATTTGGTTAGATATCAAATAGCTTAAGTTTCCGTGCAACTCGGGGTCCTCGTTGTCCTTTGTTTTATCCTGAGTCCTGTCTAATCGTTGCTGGGGTCGTCGTCAATCACTTTTATTACTTGTCACACAAAGTTAAACTTGTTTGTTGGCTGGTTCTACCGCGAGTGATTTGAATATCAGATTTCAATCTGATCTTGACCCAATTTCTTATTGTCCCCGCGCGACACTGCTGCCGCGCTTCAAAGCACGCGCCGTTCCGCATTCCATGCATTCTTGCATATCTGCGATATTCCTTTCCGCTCTGCCTGCAGCGCGCAGGTGGCCGCTGCGAATTCCGTCTCGCATTCCTGGGCTCTGCCGACGCCGGCACTATTTGCCCTCTGCTACGATCGTGGCTCGTCGGGCCCCTCTGCTGGCCGCTGATTGGCCGGTCCAGCGTTTCGTTTCCCGGGATGTGGCTCTGCCGGCCCATCCTGATTCCTTGTCCCGTGTTGAGGGTGACGTCAGCGGTGATGTTGCTGGTGACGTCACGCGGCCAGTGTGTCCAAAGTGTGCGGGGCTCCCTTAACCCTAACGCCTACCTATCCTATGACTATCAAACTTATAGCTATATTTTACAACTGAAGGCTAATATTTACTAATATTTATATTATTATTTACAAGAATGTGACATCGTCACCCCCCCCCCCCCTCCCCCTTTACGTCCGGGTGGGGCGAAGGAAAACTTTGACGTGGCCCGCGGGCTGATTTGGACGCTGAAGCGCTGCCCCTGCTCCTCATCCAAATAACGCCATGTGCGTCGGTCTCTGATTGCCAGCCTGTCCTGGATCCTTTCGATCAGGCGGGCGGGTAGCCTGCCAGTGGGGGTTGTTTACCATGGTAGGGCCACAACCCATGGCTCCCTGGCGGGGACGGGGTTCCTCGCCGGCGGTGTAGTTGCGGCTTCCTCGTCCGAGGAGTCGCAGGGCGAGTCCTCCCAGGATGGGCCTCGACGGCGCACAGTGGCGCCTTTTTTCATTTTCCTTTGTTTAAATCCAATAATTTAAACGGAATTTGACAGTGAATTGATGTGAAATTTATATATCAAGTGGACAATGTGTCACGCCCACCCATTCGCCCATTTATAGGGTATCAAAGTGAAAAAAATCTAATTTTCTCATAGAAAATGATTTTTTTTTTAAATTTATTTAATTTTTTAGTTTTTTTATATAAAAATTTAGCTTATTTTATTATTTGATAATTTTTCTAACATTTTGACTAACAATATACCTATATTGGGGGAACTACTAATAGCTCAAGCATTTTCTGACTATAAACATTATTTAAAACAAAAAAATGTACGAACTCAACGCTGCAAATGTCTTGCGCGCTACGGGTACACCTGAAGCGTTTTCACCCATATTTCGTGTTTTTTGACCCTGAATTGTTTCACTAGATTTGCTCTCAAAGGTGGAGACGCAGCTAGACGCAGACTTTCTAAACGGATTCTGGTTCAGGAAAGATACACGGACCAGACCTATACGGTGTAGTTGAGTGCTCTGTAGGGCGTTTGAAGTTATAGACTACTTTAGGTAGAAAAATGTGTTAAAAATGGACACCTGGCAGGTAACGATTTACCTGTACAAGCCGAACCCAAACTGCCGTTTTTGTTTTGTTTAATTTACAGTTTATGAATGTATCTATAATTTAAAACCAAAATCAGTCCGATCGGTTGTATAGTTTTTGTGTAATATTACCTGAAAGTCAACCAATTCCACTTTTTTTTTGGTATGTTGAAAAAACGAAAATATTTTTTCAACTTTGAATGCTCATAACTTTTAAAAAAATTGACCGAAAATGAATTATTTTCTCAACGGATATGGAATCGTTGCGAAATTCTCTGTCGATCGTCGGCCGGTAGTTGCCCGGACGGCGGGCCGTGTCCGGCGCTGGGGACTATGGCTATGAGGAGAGGTGGGCCAGCACGTAGGCGTGGGTCACCGTGGGGGGCCTGCCCCACGTCTGTCACCAGTGGCTGCCGCATTACCTCGTTGGGTGAGGCCAATATCTGGGGATCATCCCCCCACTGGACGCCTCCACTCATCCATGTGGAGTTACTGGAACCGCTCCTCCACTGCCGCCGCCAACCAGGCAAGGTCCCGCCTGGCTGGGGGGTCTCCGTACCGTCGTGGATGGCCACTGTCAACGGCGGTGGCGTCAACTGCGCCGTCATCTCCACCCGAGTGAGCGGGCGGTCCTTGGGCCACAAGTATGCGGGTAGTCCTCGCCTAGCGCTCATGGTTAATCAGTAGTTCTGTGGGGTGTAGAAAACATGTTTAGTATTTGAGCTTTTCCCTATCACCCTACCTAACGGTGTGCTTTCGTAACAAACGAGCTCCCTCTGCTTTGCCCTAAGTACTCTATTCTCGCGTGCGTGTTTTCCCTAATTCTTTACCGCGGGCGGGCGGAGTGTTGGACAGGCGCACCTGTCAACTACTGACTCCGTAGATCTCTGGCCATCGGCCTGCTGAAAGGCCACCTATCGGCAATCCTCGGTGTCTGCCTCGCTGTGATATGGTTTCAATTGGTTGAGACTGACGGTCAGCCGTCGACAACTGCCGGGTATGTGGAACGGCCCATCATACTTCGCTGCTAGTTTTGCCGCGAATCCTTCGGCCGCGTTTGACAAGTGGTGGCGCCGCACCAACACTAGCGATCCCACCGGCGGTCTCCAGGTCCGTCGGCGGAGATTGTAATGGCGACTCTGATCCGCGGATGCGAGATCCGCATTGTTCCTGACCACCTCGAAGATGTTCTTCAGTCGTTCGCCACGTTCCGTTGGGGTTATCTCGGGGGTTTCTCGTCCCGGTGTAACTTCGTCGTACAGTGCGTGTTGGAGCCGTGGTTCCCTTCCTTAAACCAGAAAAGCTGGGCTGTATCCCGTCGTGTCGGAGATACTGCTGTTTATTGCCAGCGATATCTCGGGCAATAGTTGGTCCCACTCGTTCTGTGAGTGCCCATCCAGATACTGTGCGATCATCGTCTTGTTCGTCTGGTTGGCCCTTTCCGTGGGATTTTGCTTCGGTGTGTATGGAGCCGTATGCTGGAGCTCCATTCACAGCCCATTGGGTACTAACTAACTGTGTACCGTTGTCGCAGGCGAACACCCGTGGCACGCCGAATCGACTCAAGATTCGTTCCCGAAACGCGCGTTTCAGATGGGTTCCGGTGGCCTTGCGTAATGGTATCAGCTCTACCCATTTGCTGAAAGAGTCTAGGAAGACCAGGAGCATCGTGTTCCCCTGTTTCGAACGAGGCAAAGGTCCGACGAAATCCGCGCAGAGAACGTGGAATGGCTCCGCCACTTGCCGGGTGAACATCCTTCCCGCCGGCTTTTCCTGGCTGACTTTGAACCGTTGACAGCTCAGGCAGTGGCGTACATAGCGGGCGACGTCGCGGCTCTCCTGAGCCACCGGTATTTGCCAGTATCCGTTCTTTAAGTCCAGCGTCGAGATATTCTTCGCATGCCGTAGGCGCTCCAGGATCTGATGAATCCTTGGCAACGGGTACGCGTCCGGTACAGAGTTCTCGTTGAGTTGCCTGTAGTCGATGCACATCCGAGCGTCTCTGTTCTTTTTAGCCGCGATCAGAATGGGTGCACTGTGCGGGCTCTTCGATGGCTCTTGTCTATCACCGCCCTCATGGCCGGATTCCGTGGGAAATACCGCTGCTTTATCGGTCGGTCGTTGCGTATGATGATCCGGTGCTCCGCGACGTGAGAGACTCCGGATAGAGTGTTGAACTGCTCCAATTCCTGCTTGAGAAATCCTTCCACCCAGGGTTCTGGGTATTCTGCCACTGAATGTGTCGGCTCGAGTGGGTCCAGCTCCTCCTCTGGGGCATAGCTCACTGAGATGACGGTGCCGCATAGAAGCGCGTTTGGTTTCGGCGTTTCCTCTACGTGGTCCTGGAAACGGACACGTATCTTGGCGGTGCGAAAAGGATTTCGCTGCGCGGCGGTGGCATCAGCAACGGATAAAATGTGTTTCCAGCTGGTCGTCGTGTGTGTTTGTCGTTGAATTCTCGTCCCTCCATGGTGATGGCAGCTCGGATGCGCCCCCGGCGTTGCTTGAGTGTTGCTTCTACTAATTGTTCGGGTTGGCTGGGTTCCTCGGGCGATTCCCGGACACGCGAGGCCCATTGCCGTTTCCCTTCAGGAAGCCTGTCGACAACATTCAATTGTCCGTATCTCCCGTCGTCCACAGTCCGAACAGAAAGTTATCCTGGGGTTTCGACACTCCGTCGCGAAATGTCCGAGCTGCCCGCAGTTCGTGCACGCCTCCCGTACGTTTACTGGTGCTTGTCCTGATGATGATGCCGTGGCTCGGCTCATGCTCGCGTTCCTACTGGCGTTTCCTGGCATGGGTGACGCCGACGGCTGACGGGCCGTGCGATCCCAATCCATGGAGATGCTGGCAGCTGGTGGTGCCCGTGAGGGTATGTCTTGATGATTTCTTGCTCGTCCGTCCCGACTGCGGGTCACCTCATAGTCGACCACTAAGTGCGTTTATGCCGCCAGGGTACGAAAGTCCTGCCTCCTGGTGAAAAGTTGGTACTCCGGCAGCATGTTGTCGTAGACTCGTTCGAGTTCACGCTCCGGCGTGAATCCTGCCCGGCGCATTTGTAGGCGCAGGTCCACCAAGTACTCCTTGAAGGGTTCGTTGGGCCTCTGAAAGTGTGTCCTGATTTCATCGTCCAGCCGCTGGTAATAACGCGGCGGCAAGAAGAAATTCAAAAACTCCTTGCGAACTTCTGCCCAAGTGGCATCTCGTAGTCCACTAGTCCTATACCAGCTCTCGGCGCGGCCAGTTAGAAGCACTACCAAAGCCGTGGCTAGATACTTCCGGTCGATCCGGCAGGTATCGGCCCGTTCCTCGATGTGTTCGATGAAACTAAGTGGATCCGCGGTCCCGTTGAATGAGAGTCCCCATTTCATCATCCGATCCAGTAGAGCGGCCGCGATCGCTGTTCCTCCACGGTGCTTCCGCGTTCCAATCCGAACTCGAGGAGAATGGTCTCCAACTCCAGCTTCTTCCGGTAGCTGATCCATGTAACGCCCATGATGCTGATGTTTATCCCTCCGATGCGTATGGCTTTCTACTTTTATTCCTTATTTTATTATCTAATTTCAATCTTCTCTTGGCTTAATTTTATTTATTTTATTCAGGGTTTTTATTATTTAATATTTCAGGTCTTATTATTTTAGGTTTTATTATTCCTCGCTTGGTCTCCCTATTGGTAGTTATTATTTTCTTAGTCTCCTTTTGTTTATCCGCTATGTTTGGTTTATTTAGTATTTATCGTTTGTTTTCACTATTTTCTTCTATCTGACCCGATCGATTGGTTTTATTCGATTCGATTACTTCTATTCGTTTTATTCGATTAATTCTATTAATTTAATATTATTCGTTTGCTTAAAAGTTATTTTCTTTTATTAGGTCCGTGGCCGGATTTATTTATTATTTATTTTATCCCCCCGTTCGATTTATTGTTTATTTAATTTTGTTATATTCTCGCTTGATTTTATTGTTTATTTAATTCGTGGCCGAATTTATTTATTTTATTCCTCTGCGTACTATCTTTGTTTATTAATTAATATTGTCCTTGATCCTTGTTTATCCCTGGTGTCCTCGTTGTATTTAATTATTCTCGCCGTATTTTATTTTAATTATTGGTTTAATGTTCCTCGTCGTATGTTATTTTAATTATTGTTATTCCTTCGATGTATTTTATTTAATTATATCCTCGCTTTGAATTAATTTTACTTTATTATAATTATCCTTGTCGTATTTTATTATTATTATCCTTGTCGTATTTAATTATTATTAGTTAATTTTATCCCAGTACCTGGGTATCCTTGATTAATTTTTTATTTTATTATCCTTTCCGTATGTTATTTTATTATCCTTGGTTGAGTTTTATTTATCCTTGGTATCCTTGATTTGTTTTTCCTTGCTTTGAATTTTCTTCCCGATGTGATCGCCACGAAAATGTATTACTGAGTGTCATCTTGAAAAAAAAGGGCCGGTATATATATATTTGGTCCCTGCCCTGATGGCAGCCCAACCAAGAGCGGAGGCATTAGAGTATGTATATATATATGTCAAAATATGCGTATGTAAAATATGTAGATATGTAGCCGGAACGCGCGTCGACAGACATGTGAAGAAAGCGCGGGCACAATCGAATCGGATGATTGTCCTTAGAACATAAGTCACACCCTTTTTGTTTGGTGCTGACCTTGGTCTCGAAGGATTGCAGCCTTTTGGGAACTGACTGAGTCGGCTTCATATCCTCGATAGCCTCCAGTGTCCGATACCTTTCGCTCAGGAAGGTGTTCATCTCCTCCCAAGCCGGAATTTCAGACTTTGAAGTTAATAACTGTTCCCATAAGGAAAGGGTTAACTTTGGCAGCTTGCTTGCGCACAGGAAAACCAGCAGACAATCCCAGTTGTCAGTGGAGATATTGGAAAGTGCTAGCGCTGTCAAACACCCCTGAATCGTGGATTGTAGCTCCTGAACAAGATCTTGAGTTGGCTGTTGACTATAAGTCTTTTATTTTGGAAACGGTCTTGAAGCGCTTTCCACGCTGACGCGAAACCGTCATTTGTAAGCGGGGATTTGGACACTATGGCCTTTGCCTCGCCAATAGTTTTTGTGAGGAGATGAAAAAGCTTCTCGACCGGTGTCAGCCTGGGGTTGTTAACATAAGCTGCCGTGAACAGGTCCCGGAAAGTGGGCCATCGGAGGTAGTCCCCATCGAAAACTTCGGTATCGCAGGGCTGTAGCCGGCAACCGGACGAAATATGCGGTTGAGAGAGAGGAGCTTGAACGGCTTAAGGCGTCGCTCTTTCTAGCATTTCGCTAATCTGTGCTGCACAGGTCTCGTATACGGAGTAGCAATAGTCATACTTTGCTTGTAGGAGAGGCAAGGTGCTGAGGCATCCTTCCTGGGCAATTAGGTTAGAGCAGATTTCGTACTCTTTTTCGACCTTATCCCATAAGGCTCGCACTTGGTGCAGACGGACTTGCAACGTGTGTGAAGACCAGGAGTGTTGATCTTGTCTTCGAAAGCGCTGACGCGATCGCTCACGGCGATGAATTTGTGCAACACAGCCGTTGGCTGCTCGGTTACCGACATTTTCCTACTAGCGCGTGTGACCCTCAGGAATTTAGTCCCGGATGTAGAGGGATTCTCTGGCTGTTCCACAAGTGAAGATTCGCTCGACGCTTTCACCACCGGTTTGGAGACGACGATTCTCGGACTTGTTTTTGAGCTCGTCGTTGGGCGATCTCTGATCTTTGGCGTGGCACTCGAGCTTCTAGGTCTCGGGCTAGCGGACTTGGGCACTTGTTTGACGCGAGAAGGTAGCGGAGAGGAAAGGGTGGTCTTTTTTTCCTTTTTTGGTTTCGGCTTTGGCTTCTTGTCACCCTCGACGGGCATACTCAGCTACGCTCTCCAAAACGGACGGCCTGCCCGCCGCCAAAAAAATGAAGTAAACGAAAAAAACTGACCCGCAGGCTCGGGTTGGAGCAAATTAGCTCTGCCTGCAGCGCGCAGGTGGCCGCTGCGAATTCCGTCTCTCATTCCTGGGCTCTGCCGACGCCGGGGCTATTTGCCCTCTGCCACGATAGTGGCTCGGCGGGCTGCTGGCCGCTGATTGGCCGGTCTAGAGTTTCGTTACTTCCATATGATGCCAGCGCATTGTGACGGTCTGCCACAGGTTCCCAGGTAGCACAGGGATGGCCAGAGTCAGCTCAGTAAATTTGTTTAGTCCGAGTGGTTGCTGTAAGAGATCCCGTTTCCCAGGGAGAACAGCGAAGAGAATTCAGTTAAATTAACTAGGTTCAAATCTTTATTCAACGATTAAGTAACAGAGTTTCGGATGCACTGCGTCAGGACCCGGGAGCGCCGTCTCTTCGGTCGTCTGGGGCCTCTCGCGTCTAGATGGTCCTCGTCTCGGCGCTAGCGGATTGCTCGGGACTCGAAAGTCGTCAGAGAGATAGGTGGACTCGAAAGTCTTCAGTTTTCACTCGAAAGTCTTCAGATAGAGAGAGGCGGACCCGCTAGTCTTCAGAGAGAGAGAGACGGACTCGGAAGTTGGCAGTTGCGGACTCGCAAGTCGTCAGAGAGAGACGCGGCGTCGGAAGTCTTCAGATTGCGGACCCGAAAGTCTTCAGATTGCGGACCCGAAGGTCTTCAAAGAGGGAAAGGTGGACTCGGAAGTCTACAGTTTGCGGACCCGAAAGTCTGAAGAGAGAGAGACGGACTCGGAAGTCTTCAGTTCGCGGAGTCGAAAGTCTTCGAATGCACTGCGTCCGAGCTCGGGGACGCCGTCTCTTCGAAATTCTTCAGAGAGCGAGAGAGAGATGGACTCGGAAGTCGTCAGAGAGAGACGCGGCGGTCTCGAAAGTCTTCAGAGAGCGAGAAAGAGATGGACTCGGAAGTCGTCAGAGAGAGACGCGGCGGACTCGAAAGTCTTCAGAGAGCGAGAGAGAGATGGACTCGGAAGTCTTCAGTTCGCGGACTCGAAAGTCTTCGGTTGCGGACTTAAAAGTCTTCAGAGAGCGAAAGAGAGATGGACTCGGAAGTCTTCAGTTCGCGGACTCGAAAGTCTTCAGTTGCGGACTCAAAAGTCTTCAGAGAGCGAGAGAGAGATGGACTCGGAAGTCGTCAGAGAGAGACGCGGCGTCGGAAGTCTTCAGATTGCGGACCCGAAAGTCTTCAGATTGCGGACCCGAAAGTCTTCAAAGAGAGAAAGGTGGACTCGGAAGTCTTCAGTTTGCGGACCCGAACGTCTGAAGAGAGAGAGACGGACTCGGAAGTCTTCAGTTCACGGACTCGAAAGTCTTCGAATGCACTGCGTCCGAGCTTGGGGACGCCGTCTCTTCGAAATTCTTCAGAGAGCGACAGAGAGATGGACTCGGAAGTCTTCTGTTCGCGGACTCGGAAGTCTTCGGTTGCGGACTCAAAAGTCTTCAGAGAGCGAGAGAGAGATGGACTCGGAAGTCTTCAGTTCGCGGACTCGAAAGTCTTCAGTTGCGGACTCAAAAGTCTTCAGAGAGCGAGAGAGAGATGGACTCGGAAGTCGTCAGGGAGAGACGCGGCGGTCTCGAAAGTCTTCAGAGAGCGAGAGAGAGATGGACTCGGAAGTCGTCAGAGAGAGACGCGGCGGACTTGAAAGTCTTCAGAGAGCGAGAGAGAGATGGACTCGGAAGTCTTCAGTTCGCGGACTCGAAAGTCTTCGGTTGCGGACTCGAAAGTCTTCTATATATTGCAAACCAAATCCGGAGATTCGGTTCGCCCAAAAAGTGACTTTGGCTGCTGACTACTGAAAGTGTGCTACTAGAGGCTTACCGCTTCCGATCGCTGTCGGCTGCCAAATGATTTCCAATGACCAGCGGCCCGTACTATATAGGTCCTGGCGTGTCCTAGTGTACCCGCCGTGATCGCCTTCTTCCTCTTTTTTGCAGCTTTAGTGTGCCCCTAGCTGCCGGTGTGACGCTTTCTTGGAGCGCGCGCGCATTTGAATTCAACTCGTTTCAACTATGTGCGCGGCACGCGTCACAGCATTTAAAAATGCTCACCCAAGTTTTTACTTCTGCCTGCACTCCCGGAGTACAACCCCCCTTCTTATTTTCCTCTTCTAATTCTTCACTCTGTTCAAAGAATCTCTTTTTACGCTCTCGGTATGCTTTTGAGTTGTCTCAATTCTTGTTTTTCTCACCTGTTCACATTTCTCACCTTGTTGTGTCGTTTCAGGTTCTTTACTGCATTTCATTGTCTTGTTGCATTTCATTTTTTGCACAATCTGCGCTGTATTTATTTTAGAATTTTCGATTGGTCTGCTTGTTTTTTGGCCTTGATCCTCTTTCTGTATTCCCTTTGATATTCGGCACATGGTTTTAGTTGATTCATTTTGAACGTGAACATTTTTTAAATTATGAGTTAGTCCAAGTGGTTATTTATATATGTGTTCACGCTTAACCGCTAATCGACACAAAGAAAGAAAGGGAAGAGAGATAGAGTTCAAGTGAGTTAGAGCAGGATGGACTTTAACGCTGCATAGGTATGACGAACCATTTTTCTCAGTTTACACCCCATATATTTTACAGGACCGTCCGTAAAAAAGATTTGCTTCAAAAACGCATACTTTTTAAATTAAAACAAGAAAGGAAGCTAACTTCGGCTCACCGAAGTTTGTATACCCTTGCAGAGTTTAAACAAAAAATTAAAAACGAAATTCTGAAATAATAATTTGTTGCCAAATCTCAAATTTGATGGCAATGGTTTGAAACACGGCTAAGCTATGGTTTTTTTTATTTTCCTGATTGTTCCTATGGAAGCTATAGGATATAGTCAGCCGATTTTCATGAAATTAAAACCAAAATTCAGAAATACTAAAAAATGGCTAAATATCAAATTTGGTGAAAATATGTTGAAATCTGACAAAGTTATGGTTTTTTCTTTTATTTTCCTGATTGTTCCTATGGAAGCTATAGGGTATAGTCAGCCGATTTTCATGAAATTAAAATCAAAATTCAGGAATATTATTCATTTAATATTATTTCCGAATGGAAATGGGTGGTTTTTCTATCTGCTCTTTTTTTTACGAAAATTTTATAACAACCGGATTCTAAGTCTTGTTGAAAAGTATATGGCTTTACCAAGGTTTGATAAAGTTACGGTCGGATCGGGACTCGGTACTTATCTGAGGATGGTCTTTTCGTTGGGTTTTTAAAAATCGATATCAAAACAATTTTTCGGGCATTTGGGTTAACGCCTTTCTTGATTATGGGCCTTGCGGGTTGTTAACATAAGCTGCCGTGAACAGGTCCCGGAAAGTGGGCCATCGGAGGTAGTCC
Source organism: Drosophila anomelani (assembly GCA_035045905.1). NCBI lineage: Eukaryota > Metazoa > Arthropoda > Insecta > Diptera > Drosophilidae > Drosophila > Drosophila anomelani. The sequence goes on from JAWNOO010000157.1 coordinate 354,280, forward strand.
CCATCGAAAACTTCGGTATCGCAGGGCTGTAGCCGGCAACCGGACGAAATATGCGGTTGAGAGAGAGGAGCTTGAACGGCTTAAGGCGTCGCTCTTTCTAGCATTTCGCTAATCTGTGCTGCACAGGTCTCGTATACGGAGTAGCAATAGTCATACTTTGCTTGTAGGAGAGGCAAAGTGCTGAGGCATCCTTCCTGGGCAATTAGGTTAGAGCAGATTTCGTACTCTTTTTCGACCTTATCCCATAAGGCTTGCACTTGGTGCAGACGGACTTGCAACGTGTGTGAAGACCAGGAGTGTTGATCTTGTCTTCGAAAGCGCTGACGCGATCGCTCACGGCGATGAATTTGTGCAACACAGCCGTTGGCTGCTCGGTTACCGACATTTTCCTACTAGCGCGTGTGACCCTCAGGAATTTAGTCCCGGATGTAGAGGGATTCTCTGGCTGTTCCACAAGTGAAGATTCGCTCGACGCTTTCGCCACCGGTTTGGAGACGACGATTCTCGGACTTGTTTTTGAGCTCGTCGTTGGGCGATCTCTGATCTTTGGCGTGGCACTCGAGCTTCTAGGTCTCGGGCTAGCGGACTTGGGCACTTGTTTGACGCGGCGGTCTCGAAAGTCTTCAGAGAGCGAGAAAGAGATGGACTCGGAAGTCGTCAGAGAGAGACGCGGCGGACTCGAAAGTCGTCAGAGAGAGACGCGGCGGACTCGAAAGTCTTCAGAGAGCGAGAGAGAGATGGACTCGGAAGTCTTCAGTTCGCGGACTCGAAAGTCTTCGGTTGCGGACTTAAAAGTCTTCAGAGAGCGAAAGAGAGATGGACTCGGAAGTCTTCAGTTCGCGGACTCGAAAGTCTTCAGTTGCGGACTCAAAAGTCTTCAGAGAGCGAGAGAGAGATGGACTCGGAAGTCGTCAGAGAGAGACGCGGCGTCGGAAGTCTTCAGATTGCGGACCCGAAAGTCTTCAGATTGCGGACCCGAAAGTCTTCAAAGAGAGAAAGGTGGACTCGGAAGTCTTCAGTTTGCGGACCCGAACGTCTGAAGAGAGAGAGACGGACTCGGAAGTCTTCAGTTCACGGACTCGAAAGTCTTCGAATGCACTGCGTCCGAGCTTGGGGACGCCGTCTCTTCGAAATTCTTCAGAGAGCGACAGAGAGATGGACTCGGAAGTCTTCTGTTCGCGGACTCGGAAGTCTTCGGTTGCGGACTCAAAAGTCTTCAGAGAGCGAGAGAGAGATGGACTCGGAAGTCTTCAGTTCGCGGACTCGAAAGTCTTCAGTTGCGGACTCAAAAGTCTTCAGAGAGCGAGAGAGAGATGGACTCGGAAGTCGTCAGGGAGAGACGCGGCGGTCTCGAAAGTCTTCAGAGAGCGAGAGAGAGATGGACTCGGAAGTCGTCAGAGAGAGACGCGGCGGACTTGATAGTCTTCAGAGAGCGAGAGAGAGATGGACTCGGAAGTCTTCAGTTCGCGGACTCGAAAGTCTTCGGTTGCGGACTCGAAAGTCTTCTATATATTGCAAACCAAATCCGGAGATTCGGTTCGCCCAAAAAGTGACTTTGGCTGCTGACTACTGAAAGTGTGCTACTAGAGGCTTACCGCTTCCGATCGCTGTCGGCTGCCAAATGATTTCCAATGACCAGCGGCCCGTACTATATAGGCCCTGGCGTGTCCTAGTGTACCCGCCGTGATCGCCTTCTTCCTCTTTTTTGCAGCTTTAGTGTGCCCCTAGCTGCCGGTGTGACGCTTTCTTGGAGCGCGCGCGCATTTGAATTCAACTCGTTTCAACTATGTGCGCGGCACGCGTCACAGCATTTAAAAATGCTCACCCAAGTTTTTACTTCTGCCTGCACTCCCGGAGTACAACCCCCCTTCTTATTTTCCTCTTCTAATTCTTCACTCTGTTCAAAGAATCTCTTTTTACGCTCTCGGTATGCTTTTGAGTTGTCTCAATTCTTGTTTTTCTCACCTGTTCACATTTCTCACCTTGTTGTGTCGTTTCAGGTTCTTTACTGCATTTCATTGTCTTGTTGCATTTCATTTTTTGCACAATCTGCGCTGTATTTATTTTAGAATTTTCGATTGGTCTGCTTGTTTTTTGGCCTTGATCCTCTTTCTGTATTCCCTTTGATATTCGGCACATGGTTTTAGTTGATTCATTTTGAACGTGAACACTTTTCAAATTATGAGTTAGTCCAAGTGGTTATTTATATATGTGTTCACGCTTAACCGCTAATCGACACAAAGAAAGAAAGGGAAGAGAGATAGAGTTCAAGTGAGTTAGAGCAGGATGGACTTTAACGCTGCATAGGTATGACGAACCATTTTTCTCAGTTTACACCCCATATATTTTACAGGACCGTCCGTAAAAAAGATTTGCTTCAAAAACGCATACTTTTTAAATTAAAACAAGAAAGGAAGCTAACTTCGGCTCACCGAAGTTTGTATACCCTTGCAGAGTTTAAACAAAAAATTAAAAACGAAATTCTGAAATAATAATTTGTTGCCAAATCTCAAATTTGATGGCAATGGTTTGAAACACGGCTAAGCTATGGTTTTTTTTATTTTCCTGATTGTTCCTATGGAAGCTATAGGATATAGTCAGCCGATTTTCATGAAATTAAAACCAAAATTCAGAAATACTAAAAAATGGCTAAATATCAAATTTGGTGAAAATATGTTGAAATCTGACAAAGTTATGGTTTTTTCTTTTATTTTCCTGATTGTTCCTATGGAAGCTATAGGGTATAGTCAGCCGATTTTCATGAAATTAAAATCAAAATTCAGGAATATTATTCATTTAATATTATTTCCGAATGGAAATGGGTGGTTTTTCTATCTGCTCTTTTTTTTACGAAAATTTTATAACAACCGGATTCTAAGTCTTGTTGAAAAGTATATGGCTTTACCAAGGTTTGATAAAGTTACGGTCGGATCGGGACTCGGTACTTATCTGAGGATGGTCTTTTCGTTGGGTTTTTAAAAATCGATATCAAAACAATTTTTCGGGCATTTGGGTTAACGCCTTTCTTGATTATGGGCCTTGCGGGTTGTTAACATAAGCTGCCATGAACAGGTCCCGGAAAGTGGGCCATCGGAGGTAGTCCCCATCGAAAACTTCGGTATCGCAGGGCTGTAGCCGGCAACCGGACGAAATATGCGGTTGAGAGAGAGGAGCTTGAACGGCTTAAGGCGTCGCTCTTTCTAGCATTTCGCTAATCTGTGCTGCACAGGTCTCGTATACGGAGTAGCAATAGTCATACTTTGCTTGTAGGAGAGGCAAGGTGCTGAGGCATCCTTCCTGGGCAATTAGGTTAGAGCAGATTTCGTACTCTTTTTCGACCTTATCCCATAAGGCTTGCACTTGGTGCAGACGGACTTGCAACGTGTGTGAAGACCAGGAGTGTTGATCTTGTCTTCGAAAGCGCTGACGCGATCGCTCACGGCGATGAATTTGTGCAACACAGCCGTTGGCTGCTCGGTTACCGACATTTTCCTACTAGCGCGTGTGACCCTCAGGAATTTAGTCCCGGATGTAGAGGGATTCTCTGGCTGTTCCACAAGTGAAGATTCGCTCGACGCTTTCGCCACCGGTTTGGAGACGACGATTCTCGGACTTGTTTTTGAGCTCGTCGTTGGGCGATCTCTGATCTTTGGCGTGGCACTCGAGCTTCTAGGTCTCGGGCTAGCGGACTTGGGCACTTGTTTGACGCGAGAAGGTAGCGGAGAGGAAAGGGTGGTCTTTTTTTCCTTTTTTGGTGTCGGCTTTGGCTTCTTGTCACCCTCGACGGGCATACTCAGCTACGCTCTCCAAAACGGACGGCCTGCCCGCCGCCAAAAAAATGAAGTAAACGAAAAAAACTGACCCGCAGGCTCGGGTTGGAGCAAATTAGCTCTGCCTGCAGCGCGCAGGTGGCCGCTGCGAATTCCGTCTCTCATTCCTGGGCTCTGCCGACGCCGGGGCTATTTGCCCTCTGCCACGATAGTGGCTCGGCGGGCTGCTGGCCGCTGATTGGCCGGTCTAAAGTTTCGTTACTTCCATATGATGCCAGCGCATTGTGACGGTCTGCCACAGGTTCCCAGGTAGCACAGGGATGGCCAGAGTCAGCTCAGTAAATTTGTTTAGTCCGAGTGGTTGCTGTAAGAGATCCCGTTTCCCAGGGAGAACAGCGAAGAGAATTCAGTTAAATTAACTAGGTTCAAATCTTTATTCAACGATTAAGTAACAGAGTTTCGGATGCACTGCGTCAGGACCCGGGAGCGCCGTCTCTTCGGTCGTCTGGGGCCTCTCGCGTCTAGATGGTCCTCGTCTCGGCGCTAGCGGATTGCTCGGGACTCGAAAGTCGTCAGAGAGATAGGTGGACTCAAAAGTCTTCAGTTTTCACTCGAAAGTCTTCAGATAGAGAGAGGCGGACCCGCTAGTCTTCAGAGAGAGAGAGACGGACTCGGAAGTTGGCAGTTGCGGACTCGCAAGTCGTCAGAGAGAGACGCGGCGTCGGAAGTCTTCAGATTGCGGACCCGAAAGTCTTCAGATTGCGGACCCGAAAGTCTTCAAAGAGGGAAAGGTGGACTCGGAAGTCTACAGTTTGCGGACCCGATAGTCTGAAGAGAGAGAGACGGACTCGGAAGTCTTCAGTTCGCGGACTCGAAAGTCTTCGAATGCACTGCGTCCGAGCTCGGGGACGCCGTCTCTTCGAAATTCTTCAGAGAGCGAGAGAGAGATGGACTCGGAAGTCGTCAGAGAGAGACGCGGCGGTCTCAAAAGTCTTCAGAGAGCGAGAAAGAGATGGACTCGGAAGTCGTCAGAGAGAGACGCGGCGGACTCGAAAGTCTTCAGAGAGCGAGAGAGAGATGGACTCGGAAGTCTTCAGTTCGCGGACTCGAAAGTCTTCGGTTGCGGACTTAAAAGTCTTCAGAGAGCGAAAGAGAGATGGACTCGGAAGTCTTCAGTTCGCGGACTCGAAAGTCTTCAGTTGCGGACTCAAAAGTCTTCAGAGAGCGAGAGAGAGATGGACTCGGAAGTCGTCAGAGAGAGACGCGGCGTCGGAAGTCTTCAGATTGCGGACCCGAAAGTCTTCAGATTGCGGACCCGAAAGTCTTCAAAGAGAGAAAGGTGGACTCGGAAGTCTTCAGTTTGCGGACCCGAACGTCTGAAGAGAGAGGGACGGACTCGGAAGTCTTCAGTTCACGGACTCGAAAGTCTTCGAATGCACTGCGTCCGAGCTTGGGGACGCCGTCTCTTCGAAATTCTTCAGAGAGCGAGAGAGAGATGGACTCGGAAGTCGTCAGAGAGAGACGCGGCGGTCTCGAAAGTCTTCAGAGAGCGAGAAAGAGATGGACTCGGAAGTCGTCAGAGAGAGACGCGGCGGACTCGAAAGTCTTCAGAGAGCGAGAGAGAGATGGACTCGGAAGTCTTCAGTTCGCGGACTCGAAAGTCTTCGGTTGCGGACTTAAAAGTCTTCAGAGAGCGAAAGAGAGATGGACTCGGAAGTCTTCAGTTCGCGGACTCGAAAGTCTTCAGTTGCGGACTCAAAAGTCTTCAGAGAGCGAGAGAGAGATGGACTCGGAAGTCGTCAGAGAGAGACGCGGCGTCGGAAGTCTTCAGATTGCGGACCCGAAAGTCTTCAGATTGCGGACCCGAAAGTCTTCAAAGAGAGAAAGGTGGACTCGGAAGTCTTCAGTTTGCGGACCCGAACGTCTGAAGAGAGAGAGACGGACTCGGAAGTCTTCAGTTCACGGACTCGAAAGACTTCGAATGCACTGCGTCCGAGCTTGGGGACGCCGTCTCTTCGAAATTCTTCAGAGAGCGAGAGAGAGATGGACTCGGAAGTCATCAGAGAGAGACGCGGCGGTCTCGAAAGTCTTCAGAGAGCGAGAGAGAGATGGACTCGGAAGTCTTCTGTTCGCGGACTCGGAAGTCTTCGGTTGCGGACTCAAAAGTCTTCAGAGAGCGAGAGAGAGATGGACTCGGAAGTCTTCAGTTCGCGGACTCGAAAGTCTTCAGTTGCGGACTCAAAAGTCTTCAGAGAGCGAGAGAGAGATGGACTCGGAAGTCGTCAGAGAGAGACGCGGCGGTCTCGAAAGTCTTCAGAGAGCGAGAGAGAGATGGACTCGGAAGTCATCAGAGAGAGACGCGGCGGACTTGAAAGTCTTCAGAGAGCGAGAGAGAGATGGACTCGGAAGTCTTCAGTTCGCGGACTCGAAAGTCTTCGGTTGCGGACTCGAAAGTCTTCTATATATTGCAAACCAAATCCGGAGATTCGGTTCGCCCAAAAAGTGACTTTGGCTGCTGACTACTGAAAGTGTGCTACTAGAGGCTTACCGCTTCCGATCGCTGTCGGCTGCCAAATGATTTCCAATGACCAGCGGCCCGTACTATATAGGCCCTGGCGTGTCCTAGTGTACCCGCCGTGATCGCCTTCTTCCTCTTTTTTGCAGCTTTAGTGTGCCCCTAGCTGCCGGTGTGACGCTTTCTTGGAGCGCGCGCGCATTTGAATTCAACTCGTTTCAACTATGTGCGCGGCACGCGTCACAGCATTTAAAAATGCTCACCCAAGTTTTTACTTCTGCCTGCACTCCCGGAGTACAACCCCCCTTCTTATTTTCCTCTTCTAATTCTTCACTCTGTTCAAAGAATCTCTTTTTACGCTCTCGGTATGCTTTTGAGTTGTCTCAATTCTTGTTTTTCTCACCTGTTCACATTTCTCACCTTGTTGTGTCGTTTCAGGTTCTTTACTGCATTTCATTGTCTTGTTGCATTTCATTTTTTGCACAATCTGCGCTGTATTTATTTTAGAATTTTCGATTGGTCTGCTTGTTTTTTGGCCTTGATCCTCTTTCTGTATTCCCTTTGATATTCGGCACATGGTTTTAGTTGATTCATTTTGAACGTGAACACTTTTCAAATTATGAGTTAGTCCAAGTGGTTATTTATATATGTGTTCACGCTTAACCGCTAATCGACACAAAGAAAGAAAGGGAAGAGAGATAGAGTTCAAGTGAGTTAGAGCAGGATGGACTTTAACGCTGCATAGGTATGACGAACCATTTTTCTCAGTTTACACCCCATATATTTTACAGGACCGTCCGTAAAAAAGATTTGCTTCAAAACCGCATACTTTTTAAATTAAAACAAGAAAGGAAGCTAACTTCGGCTCACCGAAGTTTGTATACCCTTGCAGAGTTTAAACAAAAAATTAAAAACGAAATTCTGAAATAATAATTTGTTGCCAAATCTCAAATTTGATGGCAATGGTTTGAAACACGGCTAAGCTATGGTTTTTTTTATTTTCCTGATTGTTCCTATGGAAGCTATAGAATATAGCCAGCCGATTTTCATGAAATTAAAACCGAAATTCAGAAATACTAAAAAATGGCTACATATCAAATTTGGTGAAAATATGTTGAAATCTGACAAAGTTATGGTTTTTTCTTTTATTTTCCTGATTGTTCCTATGGAAGCTATAGGGTATAGTCAGCCGATTTTCATGAAATTAAAATCAAAATTCAGGAATATTATTCATTTAATATTATTTCCGAATTTCGGTTTTAATTTCATTGAAATCGGCTGACTATATCCTATAGCTTCCATAGGAACAATCAGGAAAATAAATGAAAAAACCATAACTTTGTCAGATTTCAACATATTTTCACCTAATTTGATATTTAGCCATATTTTAGTATTTCTGAATTAAGATTTTAATTTCATGAAAATCGGCTGACTATATCCTATAGCTTCCATAGGAACAATCAGGAATATAAAAAAACATAGCTTAGCCGTGTTTCAAACCATTGCCATCAAATTTGAGATTTGGCAACTAATTATTATTTCAGAATTTCGGTTTGAATTTGTTGTTTAAATTCTGCAAGGGGATACAAACTTCGGTGAGCCGAAGTTAGCTTCCTTTATTGTTCATATTTGTTTCTTAAAGTGTGTTGATTACTTTCTTGAGTGCTGCTAGGATGTTTCAGAAGAAACTGTTATGTCGTTCGTATAAATATGTTTTTCCGACATTTGTCCAGAAATATTATCACTGAATCTTTCGAACATTCTTGAAGTGTTGGTAAGATCGAATCGCAAGCGGAAGAATTCATACTCGCCATTATTAATGGAAATGGGTGGTTTTTCTATATGCTCTTTTTTTTACGAAAATTTTATAACAACCGGATTCTAAGTCTTGTTGAAAAGTATATGGCTTTACCAAGGTTTGATAAAGTTACGGTCGGATCGGGACTCGGTACTTATCTGAGGATGGTCTTTTCGTTGGGTTTTTAAAAATCGATATCAAAACAATTTTTCGGGCATTTGGGTTAACGCCGTTTTTGATTATGGGCCTTGCGGGTTTTTTGAGAAAATTTCGAGTAAAATGCGTTTAAGTTTGAGAAGCAAAAGTAGGTGTACTGAGCATTCACTACTTTAGCTGAGCATTGCTACTTCTAGTAATGGCAGACTTCTTTAATTTCTTAATTTCAGAAGACTTTTCGCTGGCAGCATCTGCCCAGAGGATGAGGGGCCACAGCTAATGAAGCTGTGAGAAAATTAACATTAGTTCCACAATCGAAAGATAACTTTTTGAAAATTTGTTCCGAATGGCAGTGCCAATGTTCGTCAGAGAATCCATTCCAAGACCCAAAAGGGTTTAGTATGGCTGGCATGACGAAGATTGGGATCTGAATTGTCTTCCGTTCCAGGAAAATGTCCGCCTGGAGAAGATGCCGAACCTTCCTCGCGAAGTGTCGGCAAGGTTGATTTGGGTACGTATCGATATCGGTGACCTCCTGGCTTATGAAACCTATGGATGGCCCGATGTCGATGGTGTCGAGGCGTCTGTGTCCACATATCTCGATTTCGGCGGCGATCCTCCCTCTCTCGACTTCAACGGCGCGGCTGTTCGCTGCTTGTTTGGTCCCCGTTTCCCGACTGGGTAAGATGGCATTCGACGGTGCGGACATCTAATTTTCGGCGAGTTACCAGCTCGTATCGGTTCGGGGGAGAGTGCTCGTCCTCAGCTCAGCGGAGGCGGGCTATATGCGGACATAGGCTGCGGGTGATGTGCCGAGTTATATCGCCCTAGAATACGGCTTAGATTTCCGTGCCCAAATGGACCAGTTCTCCAATGGTCTGGAATTAGCTACGTCGTACAGTAGCTCCTTTTTTCCTTTTAGGTTGCAAAAATAATAACTTTTGAACCAAAACCGAAGCCGTAGTCTAAGGCGATGTAACTCGGCACAAAACCCGCATCCTATGCCGCATATAGCCCGCCTCCTCGCTAAACAAACTCTCGCCAGATCAACATAAATAAAAATAATAATGGAATAAAAATGGAGCTACTATTATTGACTGATAGCTTTACTCAATGGATTTTAACATCGTTGCATTCATCGAAAGTTAATAATTCTGACGTGAGAGAAGAGTTAACCGCTATGAGAACCCCACCTCGCAGGCCGATCTAGCCGAAAATCGTGAACGCAGCTGAAAAATTATCATCTTTAACCTGGCTTTAACCCGGTTTCTGTGAAGACAATAACTTCGGAAGTGAATGCAAGAGTATAAGAATACAATATAGGAAGCTTACTAAGTAAGCCTCTTGCATTATGATAGAAAATCGATAGAGAGGTAATTAGTTTTTTGGACGGAGTTAGAAGACGCTGAGGGCTCAGATGTAACTGACTCACAATTTGTTCTAAGTTCCAGAGCTACAACAAAGCAAAAAAAAGGGGTCAAAAGGCAGTGAAATTTGAAAGGGGAAAAGCTTTCATTCAAGCCTAATTTCATCTTTGGTATACCCGCGGTTTCTGTTTTATTACCGTTTGAAAAGTGCCAAAATATATAATTTTTGGTATTTTAAAGGCGATTTCCTCAAAATTATTACGTGATGGAAACTTTTGGGTTTCAAACTAGCAATATACAAATCGAGATGTTTCAATCTGTAGGTTTTATTCTCCGTACTTTTTCTTGTTGGCCTGTGTAATTAGTCATTGAGCACAAAAAAAAAAATTAGTTATTAATAGTAATCAAAATATATTAAAGGCCATATGCGAGATCAGTGCATCGAAAAAGTGTATTTCGATATGTTAAATATATAACACACGCGGAGATTTTTTTTAAAACTAAGAATCGGAATATACTTTTTCGATGCACTAATCTCGAATATGGCCTTCAAAAATGTCGTATACTTCAGGTTTTTTAGTTATTTTACACCCAGAATTGAAAAAAATTTGGATTTTCACAAAATTCAAGTTACTGAACCTAAAAAGTTAAAATGCAATATTTTTTAAGAGTGCATAGAACACATAACTTACAATTTTCTATGGCGATAAAGCACCATATTTTAGTACTGTGTAACATTTATTTAATGCACTCAATCATGGCCCGCTCAAAGATGATGCCAGAGAACATAATTGTGATGTGAATTACAGTGAGATAGAGGCAAGAGGAAGAGGAATTTCTTCCACCAGCATAATTCTATTTTGCATGAATTACTGGCCGTAAAAAAGTGTATTCTCGTTGGTTCCTCAACAATTTGCCTGCAGAATAGGAGAAATTCGAAAACCGAATAAGTGAAGACGGATTATTGACAATCGGGGTCTAATATTATGAAAATCTGACAACTATATATCTCATATAGCTGCAAAAGGAACAATCAGGAAAATAATAGAAAACAAGAAAGGAAGCTAACTTCGGCTCACCGAAGTTTGTATACCCTTGCAGAGTTTAAACAAAAAATTAAAAACGAAATTCTGAAATAATAATTTGTTGCCAAATCTCAAATTTGATGGCAATGGTTTGAAACACGGCTAAGCTATTGTATTTTTTATTTTCCTGATTGTTCCTATGGAAGCTATAGGATATAATCAGCCGATTTTCATGAAATTAAAATCAAAATTCAGAAATACTAAAATATGCCTAAATATCAAATTTGGTGAAAATATGTTGAAATCTGACAAAGTTATGGTTTTTTCTTTTATTTTCCTGATTGTTCCTATGGAAGCTATAGGGTATAGTCAGCCGATTTTCATGAAATTAAAATCGAAATTCAGGAATACTAAAATATGGGTAACTATCAAATTTGGTGAAAATATGTTGAAAACTGACAAAGTTATGGTTTTTTTCTTTTATTTTCCTGATTGTTCCTATGGAAGCTATAGGATATAGTCAGCCGATTTTTATGAAATTAAAATCAAAATTCAGGAATAATAAAATATGGCTAAATATCAAATTTGGTGAAAATATGTTGAAAACTGACAAAGTTATAATTTTCCTGATTGTTCCTATGGAAGCTATAGGATAAGTCAGCCGATTTTCATGAAATTAAAACCGAAATTCGGAAATAATACTAAATGGGCAAATATCAAATTTGATGAAAATTGCTTGAAAACTGACAAAGTTATAATTGTTTTTTGAAAATTTTTCAGATTATTCCTCTGGCAGCTATATGATATAGTCGTCCGATCCGGCCCGTTCCGACATATGTACAAGTGAGAGTATATAGAAGCCTAACTGCAAAGTTTCATTCAGATAGCTTTAAAACTGAGGGACTAGTTTGTGTAGAAACGGACAGACGGACAGACGGACATAGCGAGATCGACTCGGCTGTTGATCCTGATCTAGAATATATATACTTTATAGGGTCGGAGATGCTTCCTTCACTGCGTTGCAAACTTTTGACTGAAACTAATATACCCTGCAAGGGTATAAATATAAATGTCTTAATGCAAGAGTATAAGAATACAATATAGGAAGCTTACTAAGTAAGCCTCTTGCATTATGATAGAAAATCGATAGAGAGGTAATTAGTTTTTTGGACGGAGTTAGAAGACGCTGAGGGCTCAGATGTAACTGACTCACAATTTGTTCTAAGTTCCAGAGCTACAACAAAGCAAAAAAAAGGGGTCAAAAGGCAGTGAAATTTGAAAGGGGAAAAGCTTTCATTCAAGCCTAATTTCATCTTTGGTATACCCGCGGTTTCTGTTTTATTACCGTTTGAAAAGTGCCAAAATATATAATTTTTGGTATTTTAAAGGCGATTTCCTCAAAATTATTACGTGATGGAAACTTTTGGGTTTCAAACTAGCAATATACAAATCGAGATGTTTCAATCTGTAGGTTTTATTCTCCGTACTTTTTCTTGTTGGCCTGTGTAATTAGTCATTGAGCACAAAAAAAAAAATTAGTTATTAATAGTAATCAAAATATATTAAAGGCCATATGCGAGATCAGTGCATCGAAAAAGTGTATTTCGATATGTTAAATATATAACACACGCGGAGATTTTTTTTAAAACTAAGAATCGGAATATACTTTTTCGATGCACTAATCTCGAATATGGCCTTCAAAAATGTCGTATACTTCAGGTTTTTTAGTTATTTTACACCCAGAATTGAAAAAAATGTGGATTTTCACAAAATTCAAGTTACTGAACCTAAAAAGTTAAAATGCAATATTTTTTAAGAGTGCATAGAACACATAACTTACAATTTTCTATGGCGATAAAGCACCATATTTTAGTACTGTGTAACATTTATTTAATGCACTCAATCATGGCCCGCTCAAAGATGATGCCAGAGAACATAATTGTGATGTGAATTACAGTGAGATAGAGGCAAGAGGAAGAGGAATTTCTTCCACCAGCATAATTCTATTTTGCATGAATTACTGGCCGTAAAAAAGTGTATTCTCGTTGGTTCCTCAACAATTTGCCTGCAGAATAGGAGAAATTCGAAAACCGAATAAGTGAAGACGGATTATTGACAATCGGGGTCTAATATTATGAAAATCTGACAACTATATATCTCATATAGCTGCAAAAGGAACAATCAGGAAAATAATAGAAAACAAGAAAGGAAGCTAACTTCGGCTCACCGAAGTTTGTATACCCTTGCAGAGTTTAAACAAAAAATTAAAAACGAAATTCTGAAATAATAATTTGTTGCCAAATCTCAAATTTGATGGCAATGGTTTGAAACACGGCTAAGCTATTGTATTTTTTATTTTCCTTATTGTTCCTATGGAAGCTATAGGATATAATCAGCCGATTTTCATGAAATTAAAATCAAAATTCAGAAATACTAAAATATGCCTAAATATCAAATTTGGTGAAAATATGTTGAAATCTGACAAAGTTATGGTTTTTTCTTTTATTTTCCTGATTGTTCCTATGGAAGCTATAGGGTATAGTCAGCCGATTTTCATGAAATTAAAATCGAAATTCAGGAATACTAAAATATGGGTAACTATCAAATTTGGTGAAAATATGTTGAAAACTGACAAAGTTATGGTTTTTTTCTTTTATTTTCCTGATTGTTCCTATGGAAGCTATAGGATATAGTCAGCCGATTTTTATGAAATTAAAATCAAAATTCAGGAATAATAAAATATGGCTAAATATCAAATTTGGTGAAAATATGTTGAAAACTGACAAAGTTATAATTTTCCTGATTGTTCCTATGGAAGCTATAGGATAAGTCAGCCGATTTTCATGAAATTAAAACCGAAATTCGGAAATAATACTAAATGGGCAAATATCAAATTTGATGAAAATTGCTTGAAAACTGACAAAGTTATAATTGTTTTTTGAAAATTTTTCAGATTATTCCTCTGGCAGCTATATGATATAGTCGTCCGATCCGGCCCGTTCCGACATATGTACAAGTGAGAGTATATAGAAGCCTAACTGCAAAGTTTCATTCAGATAGCTTTAAAACTGAGGGACTAGTTTGCGTAGAAACGGACAGACGGACAGACGGACATAGCGAGATCGACTCGGCTGTTGATCCTGATCTAGAATATATATACTTTATAGGGTCGGAGATGCTTCCTTCACTGCGTTGCAAACTTTTGACTGAAACTAATATACCCTGCAAGGGTATAAATATAAATGTCTTAATGCAAGAGTATAAGAATACAATATAGGAAGCTTACTAAGTAAGCCTCTTGCATTATGATAGAAAATCGATAGAGAGGTAATTAGTTTTTTGGACGGAGTTAGAAGACGCTGAGGGCTCAGATGTAACTGACTCACAATTTGTTCTAAGTTCCAGAGCTACAACAAAGCAAAAAAAAGGGGTCAAAAGGCAGTGAAATTTGAAAGGGGAAAAGCTTTCATTCAAGCCTAATTTCATCTTTGGTATACCCGCGGTTTCTGTTTTATTACCGTTTGAAAAGTGCCAAAATATATAATTTTTGGTATTTTAAAGGCGATTTCCTCAAAATTATTACGTGATGGAAACTTTTGGGTTTCAAACTAGCAATATACAAATCGAGATGTTTCAATCTGTAGGTTTTATTCTCCGTACTTTTTCTTGTTGGCCTGTGTAATTAGTCATTGAGCACAAAAAAAAAAATTAGTTATTAATAGTAATCAAAATATATTAAAGGCCATATGCGAGATCAGTGCATCGAAAAAGTGTATTTCGATATGTTAAATATATAACACACGCGGAGATTTTTTTTAAAACTAAGAATCGGAATATACTTTTTCGATGCACTAATCTCGAATATGGCCTTCAAAAATGTCGTATACTTCAGGTTTTTTAGTTATTTTACACCCAGAATTGAAAAAAATTTGGATTTTCACAAAATTCAAGTTACTGAACCTAAAAAGTTAAAATGCAATATTTTTTAAGAGTGCATAGAACACATAACTTACAATTTTCTATGGCGATAAAGCACCATATTTTAGTACTGTGTAACATTTATTTAATGCACTCAATCATGGCCCGCTCAAAGATGATGCCAGAGAACATAATTGTGATGTGAATTACAGTGAGATAGAGGCAAGAGGAAGAGGAATTTCTTCCACCAGCATAATTCTATTTTGCATGAATTACTGGCCGTAAAAAAGTGTATTCTCGTTGGTTCCTCAACAATTTGCCTGCAGAATAGGAGAAATTCGAAAACCGAATAAGTGAAGACGGATTATTGACAATCGGGGTCTAATATTATGAAAATCTGACAACTATATATCTCATATAGCTGCAAAAGGAACAATCAGGAAAATAATAGAAAACAAGAAAGGAAGCTAACTTCGGCTCACCGAAGTTTGTATACCCTTGCAGAGTTTAAACAAAAAATTAAAAACGAAATTCTGAAATAATAATTTGTTGCCAAATCTCAAATTTGATGGCAATGGTTTGAAACACGGCTAAGCTATTGTATTTTTTATTTTCCTGATTGTTCCTATGGAAGCTATAGGATATAATCAGCCGATTTTCATGAAATTAAAATCAAAATTCAGAAATACTAAAATATGCCTAAATATCAAATTTGGTGAAAATATGTTGAAATCTGACAAAGTTATGGTTTTTTCTTTTATTTTCCTGATTGTTCCTATGGAAGCTATAGGGTATAGTCAGCCGATTTTCATGAAATTAAAATCGAAATTCAGGAATACTAAAATATGGGTAACTATCAAATTTGGTGAAAATATGTTGAAAACTGACAAAGTTATGGTTTTTTTCTTTTATTTTCCTGATTGTTCCTATGGAAGCTATAGGATATAGCCAGCCGATTTTTATGAAATTAAAATCAAAATTCAGGAATAATAAAATATGGCTAAATATCAAATTTGGTGAAAATATGTTGAAAACTGACAAAGTTATAATTTTCCTGATTGTTCCTATGGAAGCTATAGGATAAGTCAGCCGATTTTCATGAAATTAAAACCGAAATTCGGAAATAATACTAAATGGGCAAATATCAAATTTGATGAAAATTGCTTGAAAACTGACAAAGTTATAATTGTTTTTTGAAAAATTTTCAGATTATTCCTCTGGCAGCTATATGATATAGTCGTCCGATCCGGCCCGTTCCGACATATGTACAAGTGAGAGTATATAGAAGCCTAACTGCAAAGTTTCATTCAGATAGCTTTAAAACTGAGGGACTAGTTTGCGTAGAAACGGACAGACGGACAGACGGACATAGCGAGATCGACTCGGCTGTTGATCCTGATCTAAAATATATATACTTTATAGGGTCGGAGATGCTTCCTTCACTGCGTTGCAAACTTTTGACTGAAACTAATATACCCTGCAAGGGTATAAATATAAATGTCTTAATGCTATAGAATGTACAACATTTTTTTCCCCCATTTTCTGCTAACACAAATAGACCTGATGGTTTACCCAGTCGAGAGCACGCCACTTAAAGTAGTCCATGTGGAAAACATGGCTAGGCTATGTCGAATACACAAACAGACATAGGTCAAACAATGTCTGTGACTTATTTATTGCAAACGCCAATTTAATTGGAAATTCAATACGTTTAAATTCAATTTGTACGTCTGTGGCAGCCGGTGGCTGGTTAAAGCCGGAGAAGTTTTCCCAGCAGTCAGACGCGGGGGTGGGGTCTTTATAGCGGTCCACTCCACTCTCACGTCAGAATTATTAACTTTCGAGGAAAGCAACGAAGGTTAATTCCTTTGTGTGAAGCTTTCATTTAATGGTCGCTTGGTTTTTATTACATGTTCCTACATTTCTCCATTGTCGGATCTGCCTATTTTTAGGAACCACCTTTCCGTCATTCGGATGGTTTCCAATATGCTTTCTGATAGAGATCATTTAGTAGTCTTGGGTGATTTTAATATCCCTGGGGCTATTTGGTCCCTAAATAACTCATTTAACACACTTCTTCGATTTTTCTCTTTCTAGCGGATGGTCGTGTTTTTGTTTTGCGCTCCGACTTTTGTGTTAATTTCACTTCAAATCACCGGGGTTGAAATGGAGTGGGCGGAGTTGTCCAAAATAGAGCGGCTGTCGTGGCGGGATGTCGTGGCCGTTGAAGTGGTGGTTGTTGGTTGTTGCTGCTGCTGAAAATTGTCCCAATTCCAAGTCCCGAAATAGAAGGCGGCGAGAATCGACTTCACAATTTATTTGCGGAGTGGTGGATTTCCGCTAGGAAAACGGGAGCGGGAGAGAAACGGAGAGCGGGAGTGCAAGCGGGAGTGCTGCGCGAACATTCCAGGACTACTTTTCCTGGCACACTCCGGAGACGGTCCATCCAAAGACGGTGCTCTGCGCGACGGGCAGCCCATCTTCCAATTTCAGGAACCCCGGTTGGATAAGCTTGGGGAACAAGTCTGACCCCAACGCGAGGGAAATGGTCGATGGGCGATGGAACAGCTCATCCACGAGCCGGATATCCTTGAACTTCGCCCGGATGGTGTGCCTCAGAGCTCGTAAGGGCGTCCGAATCTTAAGGCTGGGATCAAGACGACCTCGAGCCGGAAGTCGCCCGTGCTGGATCGAATTGTCGCTGTGCAGACTTCGTCCTCGCCTGCCTGCGTGATTGGCAGCCGGTATGCCGCCGCCAGCAACCGGTCAATGCTGCTGACCGGCATGCACGGGTCGATCATGGCCCCCATCTCGAAGGTCGCGCTCCCGGTGTCGAGCAGCACGCAGGCTGTCGGGAGGATATGTACCACCTTCTGTTCCAGATGGGCAGCCACGGTCGGAGATGGAGTGGGGGCCTCCGCACGCGCTGGTTCCCTCGGGACGGGATGACGAGCCGGAGCTGGAGTGGGGGCCGCCGGACGAGCAGGCTCCCTGGAGACGGGCTGACGAGCGGTGCTTCTCAGCGCTCAGTTTTTGGAACCTCTTGCACTTCCAAAGAGGATGGATGCCCCGGCAGACTCGGCAGCGGTAGGATTGAATACCTCGAGTACGTCTGCTCTCCAAATTCTGGGCTGTACGAGGACGCATCACCATTATGCTGAAGTTGTTCTGCGAGGAAAAGAGAAGAAAAAATGACTTAGTACAGGACCTCGCAGACGTAAATAGGTTAATGGCAGGAAGTAGCCGGTTCCTTGCTCTCCATAAGGAGAAGGATAATTTTATGCATGGGGCGTTTTATTGTGCCGCGCGCCGTACGGACTTCGGCCACTCGAACTCGGCCATCGGCTCCGGGGAAAACAGAAAACAAGGGCAAATTGTCCTCCTTGACTACCACCATATCGTCAATTTGGATGTTTCGGGTCGGAAAGTGCCATTTGTTGCGTTTGTGGAGTTCTTTGAGATACTCCTCTTTCCACCGTGCCCTAACTTGCTGATGTTGGGCCTTCAGATGTTGCCAGCGATTGATTATCGACTTGGCTTCGCCTTTTATTTCAGGCTCAGCCGTGGAAAGCAACGGCCCTCCAATCAGGAAATGACCAGGCGTGAGGGCTAGCAGATCGGAGGGATCTTCAGACATCGGGAGAGGGGTCTGGAGTTGAGGCAAGCTTCGATCTTGGCAAGGAGCGTCGCAAGTTCCTCAAATGTATACTTGCGCGTAGCCGTAGCTTTATAGAAAAGAGTTTTGAAACTTTTCACCCCTGCTTCCCACAGACCCCCCATATGTGGAGCCCCGGGCGGGAAGGAAGTCCCGAGAAAGTAGAGAAGCTGCCCCCACAAATGTCTTGCCATTATCAGAATGAATCCGCTGAGGGCACCCGCGCCTAGCTACGAAACGAGCAAAGGCTTCTAGGAACTTTTGGCGGTGAGATCGGATGTCGGCTCTAAATGGATAGCCTTCGTGGAGAAACACATAAATACACATACATATCCCTTGGTAATGAGACACGCTCTCCCGGTATAATTTTTAATCTCGAACGGCCCAGCATAATCAATGCCCGTATATGTAAAAGGCCTCGAGAAGGAGACTCTGTGCTTTGGAAGATCGCCCATCAGCTGAGTTTGCAGTCTCTTCTTGTAAATCGTGCAGATCTTACACGGATTCACCACTGCCTTGACCAGATTCTTGATTTTAGGAATCCAATACTTCGATCGGATCAGGCGTACGATCAACTGACTACCGCCATGAAGAGTAATCTGGTGGGTGGATTGGACGAGAAGGCGAGACAGTCTACAGCCGTAGGGCAGAATTATTGGATGCCGTTCATAATACTGGAGGGCTCTAGAAGCTGTGACGCGACCACACGCCCTTAGGAGGCCGAGTTGGTCCGTGAACGGAAATAAATTTAAAATTGGACTTGCCCCCGGAAGGGGCTTCTTCTCTGCCAAGTGATTCAGCTCTTGGCCGTATGCTCGACGTTGCGCAATGGAAATCAGCGCTCGTTCTGCCTCTCGGATTTCTTCACTCGTGGGTCGGGAAATTAGAGGAGATCCCGCCCTTACGGCAGCGACTAAGGAAGCGCCGAACATACGCAAGGACTCGCAGTGCTTTGTCCAGTTTAGAGAAGCGTTCTAGAAATTCGTCAGAGGGGACCTGGCTGAAATGCACTTTCACCGCGCGCTGCTCGAGCTGGCCACTGCTCTTGTGGCCCTTGCAGCCACTCTGGCCCGTGCCACCAAAGTTGACTATCCGCTAACTCGAGTAGGGACACGCCTCGACTAGCTAAATCGGCGGAATTTTGTTCGGATCGAACGTGTGCCCAGCAGTCGACTGATACTGCCTGGGTGATCTTGGCCGCTCTGTTGGCTACAAACGTGGTCCAGTTGCACGCTGGCTTCCGTAACCAGGCCAGAACGATTGTCGAATCGGTCCAGCAGCGTATGTCGGAACTTGATTGGGAAGAATCGCTGTTACCATTTCGGCTAACAGCAGGGCGCCACAAAGCTCTAGGCGTGAAAGTGACACGGTCTTTACTGGAGCGAATCGTGTCATGGATGTGAGGAGGTTAGAAAGGATTTTCTGACCAACCTTGACATGCACGTAGATCGCCGCTCCAAAAGCCTTTTGGGACGCATCGCAGAATCCATGATACGCCACTTTGATTTCAGGCTGAAAGCAGACCCATCTCGAAACGCGGATCTGGTTGAGGTCGGAATACTCATGGAGAAACGCCTGCCACCTCTGACTCATTTCGCTGGGAAGCTTATCATCCCAGCTTAAATCTTGTAGCCAAATCTCCTGCATGAACATTTTGGAACGTATTATAAACGGAGCGAGCCATCCGGCTAGATCAAACAACCTCGCGATTTGGGATAACACCTCGTGCTTTGTGAAGGAAGGTTCCACCATTTTTTCTGGCGGCACGAAGTAGAATTCGTCGGACTTAGCCCTCCATCGAATCCCGAGCGTTTTGGCCGTGCTTTCGGTATCGATATCGAGGAACTCGCTATGAAGGAGTTGTTCGGTTGGAATATTTTTTAGTATGCTCGTGTGGTTTAAAGTCCACTTCCCCAAAGGGAGACCAGCAGAGCTAAGAGCTGCTTGTAGCTCTTGGATTGAACTATGGGCCTCAGATATGGAATTTGCCCCTGCCAGAACGTCATCGACGTACATATGTTGTTGAAGAATGTGGCTGGCTTTTGGAAACGCCCCTTGGATATCCTCTGCTAGCTTTTGCAGCACTCGAATAGCGAGGAAAGGCGCACAGTTGACCCCGAAGGTAACTGTTTTCAACTCAAAGTCTCGGATATCCCCCTCCTTATTGCGGAACAGGATTCTTTGAAAGGGTGTATGCTTCGGATCGACCCAGATCTGACGGTACATCTTTGTGATGTCCGCGCTGAACACGTATTGGAAATATCGCCACTTCAGAATTTGAATGGTCAGGTCGGATTGCAGTACTGGACCAGCATGAAGAATATCATTTAAGCTGGTTCCATTCGCAGATGGACTGGAGGCGTTAAATACAACGCGAAGCTTTGTCGGGGTACTTTCGGGCTTGATTACCGCGTGATGTGGAAGGTAGTAAGTTGGGGAACTATGAGTCGATGGAACTTCGTGCATATGACCCAGATCCAGATACTCCTGAATCACGTTGTCATGTTGCTCTTTTAAAGGAAAGTCTCTTTTTGAACGAATTTCGTTTCGCAGAAACTGAGCTAACGCAATGGACCTTGAATATCCTAAATCGGACCCCGAGTTTTCGGGGTCGCAGAATGGGAGCGTAACCACGTACCTCCCGCTTGCGTCTCTCTTGGTAGTCCGGAGGAAGTTCCATTCGCAATAGGAATCTGACTCTTTTACCATCTGGAATGGTAGATCCTCCACCTCCCATAACTGGCTGAGAAGCGAGTCTAACGAATCTTCATTTCTGTGAAACTTTTCACCCCTGCTTCCCACAGACCCCCCATATGTGGAGCCCCGGGCGGGAAGGAAGTCCCGAGAAAGTAGAGAAGCTGCCCCCACAAATGTCTTGCCATTATCAGAATGAATCCGCTGAGGGCACCCGCGCCTAGCTACGAAACGAGCAAAGGCTTCTAGGAACTTTTGGCGGTGAGATCGGATGTCGGCTCTAAATGGATAGCCTTCGTGGAGAAACACATAAATACACATACATATCCCTTGGTAATGAGACACGCTCTCCCGGTATAATTTTTAATCTCGAACGGCCCAGCATAATCAATGCCCGTATATGTAAAAGGCCTCGAGAAGGAGACTCTGTGCTTTGGAAGATCGCCCATCAGCTGAGTTTGCAGTCTCTTCTTGTAAATCGTGCAGATCTTACACGGATTCACCACTGCCTTGACCAGATTCTTGATTTTAGGAATCCAATACTTCGATCGGATCAGGCGTACGATCAACTGACTACCGCCATGAAGAGTAATCTGGTGGGTGGATTGGACGAGAAGGCGAGACAGTCTACAGCCGTAGGGCAGAATTATTGGATGCCGTTCATAATACTGGAGGGCTCTAGAAGCTGTGACGCGACCACACGCCCTTAGGAGGCCGAGTTGGTCCGTGAACGGAAATAAATTTAAAACTGGACTTGCCCCCGGAAGGGGCTTCTTCTCTGCCAAGTGATTCAGCTCTTGGCCGTATGCTCGACGTTGCGCAATGGAAATCAGCGCTCGTTCTGCCTCTCGGATTTCTTCACTCGTGGGTCGGGAAATTAGAGGAGATCGCGCCCTTACGGCAGCGACTAAGGAAGCGCCGAACATACGCTAGGACTCGCAGTGCTTTGTCCAGTTTAGAGAAGCGTTCTAGAAATTCGTCAGAGGGGACCTGGCTGAAATGCACTTTCACCGCGCGCTGCTCGAGCTGGCCACTGCTCTTGTGGCCCTTGCAGCCACTCTGGCCCGTGCCACCAAAGTTGACTATCCGCTAACTCGAGTAGGGACACGCCTCGACTAGCTAAATCGGCGGAATTTTGTTCGGATCGAACGTGTGCCCAGCAGTCGACTGATACTGCCTGGGTGATCTTGGCCGCTCTGTTGGCTACAAACGTGGTCCAGTTGCACGCTGGCTTCCGTAACCAGGCCAGAACGATTGTCGAATCGGTCCAGCAGCGTATGTCGGAACTTGATTGGGAAGAATCGCTGTTACCATTTCGGCTAACAGCAGGGCGCCACAAAGCTCTAGGCGTGAAAGTGACACGGTCTTTACTGGAGCGAATCGTGTCATGGATGTGAGGAGGTTAGAAAGGATTTTCTGACCAACCTCGACATGCACGTAGATCGCCGCTCCAAAAGCCTTTTGGGACGCATCGCAGAATCCATGATACGCCACTTTGATTTCAGGCTGAAAGCAGACCCATCTCGGAACGCGGATCTGGTTGAGGTCGGAATACTCATGGAGAAACGCCTGCCACCTCTGACTCATTTCGCTGGGAAGCTTATCATCCCAGCTTAAATCTTGTAGCCAAATCTCCTGCATGAACATTTTGGAACGTATTATAAACGGAGCGAGCCATCCGGCTAGATCAAACAACCTCGCGATTTGGGATAACACCTCGTGCTTTGTGAAGGAAGGTTCCACCATTTTTTCTGGCGGCACGAAGTAGAATTCGTCGGACTTAGCCCTCCATCGAATCCCGAGCGTTTTGGCCGTGCTTTCGGTATCGATATCGAGGAACTCGCTATGAAGGAGTTGTTCGGTTGGAATATTTTTTAGTATGCTCGTGTGGTTTAAAGTCCACTTCCCCAAAGGGAGACCAGCAGAGCTAAGAGCTGCTTGTAGCTCTTGGATTGAACTATGGGCCTCAGATATGGAATTTGCCCCTGCCAGAACGTCATCGACGTACATATGTTGTTGAAGAATGTGGCTGGCTTTTGGAAACGCCCCTTGGATATCCTCTGCTAGCTTTTGCAGCACTCGAATAGCGAGGAAAGGCGCACAGTTGACCCCGAAGGTAACTGTTTTCAACTCAAAGTCTCGGATATCCCCCTCCTTATTGCGGAACAGGATTCTTTGAAAGGGTGTATGCTTCGGATCGACCCAGATCTGACGGTACATCTTTGTGATGTCCGCGCTGAACACGTATTGGAAATATCGCCACTTCAGAATTTGAATGGTCAGGTCGGATTGCAGTACTGGACCAGCATGAAGAATATCATTTAAGCTGGTTCCATTCGCAGATGGACTGGAGGTGTTAAATACAACGCGAAGCTTTGTCGGGGTACTTTCGGGCTTGATTACCGCGTGATGTGGAAGGTAGTAAGTTGGGGAACTATGAGTCGATGGAACTTCGTGCATATGACCCAGATCCAGATACTCCTGAATCACGTTGTCATGTTGCTCTTTTAAAGGAAAGTCTCTTTTTGAACGAATTTCGTTTCGCAGAAACTGAGCTAACGCAATGGACCTTGAATATCCTAAATCGGACCCCGAGTTTTCGGGGTCGCAGAATGGGAGCGTAACCACGTACCTCCCGCTTGCGTCTCTCTTGGTAGTCCGGAGGAAGTTCCATTCGCAATAGGAATCTGACTCTTTTACCATCTGGAATGGTAGATCCTCCACCTCCCATAACTGGCTGAGAAGCGAGTCTAACGAATCTTCATTTCTGTGGTGTACTTGAGTCGTGAAGGATGCGACTCGGTTGGCCTTAGTATTGGAAATCGGCCCGGTAAGTACCCACCCGAAGATGGTCTCTTGGCCTAGGAGTAAACCACAAACGTTTCTCCTAGTGCCCTGCATCATCACCGACGGTAGAATATCAGCTCCGATCAGTATATCGATTTGGGAACTTTCAAAGACATTTGGGTCGGGCAGGTCTTGTAAGGAATTCCTGGGAACTGGATGGGAGGGCAGTTTGCCCGCTAATTCCGGAAGGACGTAGGCTGCGGTATCTAGTTGTAGACCCGGCTTAGTAGCGTAGCGGATTGCAAACTGGCAGAGTCTCGTTGACTCTGCCGAAACCGATTGGTTTAGCCCTGAGACTTGGGTTTGGATTTTTCGGAATGGCAACTTAAGGAGGTTGAACATGCGTTCGGAGATGTAAGTAGCCTCCGATCCCGAGCCGAATTAAGCTCGGGCTCGGTAACTCGTGCCCAAATGGCACACGTCAATAATTTCCGTGCTCAGCAGGACGGCTGTAGTGCCTGAGGCGAAATAATTCTGCACCGTTGAGGTGCTCGCGGATGCATTGCGACTGGAGGGTCTCGAGGACGGTTGCGTAGAGGGCGCCGAGGTTGGAGAACTCGCGGTTCGAGCGTTTGAGGAACTCGTGGATGTGGAACTCGTGGATGAGGAACTCGTTAATTTTGGCAGTTTGCTTGCGCACAGGAAAACCAGCAGACAATCCCAGTTGTCAGTGGAGATATTGGAATGTGCTGGCGCTGTCAAACACCCCTGAATCGTGGATTGTAGCTCCTTTAGAGCATGTCCAGATTCTTGAGAAATGGAATTCAAGTTGAACAAGATCTTGAGTTGGCTGTTGACTAAAAGTCTTTTATTTTGGAAACGGTCTTGAAGCGCCACGCTGACGCGAAACCGTCATTTGTAAGCGGGGATTTGGACACTATGGCCTTTGCCTCGCCAATAGTTTTTGTGAGGAGATGAAAAAGCTTCTCGACCGGTGTCAGCCTGGGGTTGTTAACATAAACTGCCGTGAACAGGTCCCGGAAAGTGGGCCATCGGAGGTAGTCCCCATCGAAAACTTCGGTATCGCAGGGCTGTAGCCGGCAACCGGACGAAATATGCGGTTGAGAGAGAGGAGCTTGAACGGCTTAAGGCGTCGCTCTTTCTAGCATTTCGCTAATCTGTGCTGCACAGGTCTCGTATACGGAGTAGCAATAGTCATACTTTGCTTGTAGGAGAGGCAAGGTGCTGAGGCATCCTTCCTGGGCAATTAGGTTAGAGCAGATTTCGTACTCTTTTTCGACCTTATCCCATAAGGCTCGCACTTGGTGCAGACGGACTTGCAACGTGTGTGAAGATTGCTAAGCCTGACCAGGAGTGTTGATCTTGTCTTCGAAAGCGCTGACGCGATCGCTCACGGCGATGAATTTGTGCAACACAGCCGTTGGCTGCTCGGTTACCGACATTTTCCTACTAGCGCGTGTGACCCTCAGGAATTTAGTCCCGGATGTAGAGGGATTCTCTGGCTGTTGCACAAGTGAAGATTCGCTCGACGCTTTCGCCACCGGTTTGGAGACGACGATTCTCGGACTTGTTTTTGAGCTCGTCGTTGGGCGATCTCTGATCTTTGGCGTGGCACTCGAGCTTCTAGGTCTCGGGCTAGCGGACTTGGGCACTTGTTTGACGCGAGAGGGTAGCGGAGAGGAAAGGGTGGTCTTTGTTTCCTTTTTTGGTGTCGGCTTTGGCTTCTTGTCACCCTCGACGGGCATACTCAGCTACGCTCTCCAAAACGGACGGCCTGCCCGCCGCCAAAAAAAATGAAGTAAACGAAAAAAACTGACCCGCAGGCTCGGGTTGGAGCAAATTAGCTCTGCCTGCAGCGCGCAGGTGGCCGCTGCGAATTCCGTCTCTCATTCCTGGGCTCTGCCGACGCCGGGGCTATTTGCCCTCTGCCACGATAGTGGCTCGGCGGGCTGCTGGCCGCTGATTGGCCGGTCTAGAGTTTCGTTACTTCCATATGATGCCAGCGCATTGTGACGGTCTGCCACAGGTTCCCAGGTAGCACAGGGATGGCCAGAGTCAGCTCAGTAAATTTGTTTAGTCCGAGTGGTTGCTGTAAGAGATCCCGTTTCCCAGGGAGAACAGCGAAGAGAATTCAGTTAAATTAACTAGGTTCAAATCGTTATTCAACGATTAAGTAACAGAGTTTCGGATGCACTGCGTCAGGACCCGGGAGCGCCGCCTCTTCGGTCGTCTGGGGCCTCTCGCGTCTAGATGGTCCTCGTCTCGGCGCTAGCGGATTGCTCGGGATTCGAAAGTCGTCAGGGAGATAGGTGGACTCGAAAGTCTTCAGTTTTCACTCGAAAGTCTTCAGATAGAGAGAGGCGGACCCGCTAGTCTTCAGAGAGAGAGAGACGGACTCGGAAGTCTTCAGTTCGCGGACTCGAAAGTCTTCGAATGCACTGCGTCCGAGCTCGGGGATGCCGTCTCTTCGAAATTCTTCAGAGAGCGAGAGAGAGATGGACTCGGAAGTCGTCAGAGAGAGACGCGGCGGTCTCGAAAGTCTTCAGAGAGCGAGAAAGAGATGGACTCGGAAGTCGTCAGAGAGAGACGCGGTGGACTCGAAAGTCTTCAGAGAGCGAGAGAGAGATGGACTCGGAAGTCTTCAGTTCGCGGACTCGAAAGTCTTCAGTTGCGGACTCGAAAGTCTTCTATATATTGCAAACCAAATCCGGAGATTCGGTTCGCCCAAAAAGTGACTTTGGCTGCTGACTACTGAAAGTGTGCTACTAGAGGCTTACCGCTTCCGATCGCTGTCGGCTGCCAAATGATTTCCAATGGCCAGCGGCCCGTATTATATAGGCCCTGGCGTGTCCTAGTGTACCCGCCGTGATCGCCTTCTTCCTCTTTTTTGCAGCTTTAGTGTGCCCCTAGCTGCCGGTGTGACGCTTTCTTGGAGCGCGCGCGCATTTGAATTCAACTCGTTTCAACTATGTGCGCGGCACGCGTCACAGCATTTAAAAATGCTCACCCAAGTTTTTACTTCTGCCTGCACTCCCGGAGTGCAACCCCCCCTTCTTATTTTCCTCTTCTAATTCTTCACTCTGTTCAAAGAATCTCTTTTTACGCTCTCGGTATGCTTTTGAGTTGTCTCAATTCTTGTTTTTCTCACCTGTTCACGTTTCTCATCTTGTTGTGTCGTTTCAGGTTCTTTGCTGCATTTCATTGTCTTGTTGCATTTCATATTTTGCACAATCTGCGCTGTATTTATTTTAGAATTTTCGAATTGGTCTGCTTGTTATTTGGCCTTGATCCTCTTTCTGTATTCCCTTTGATATTCGGCACATGGTTTTAGTTGATTCATTTTTTTTTTTTTTAGTCCCAACGAGGCCCACCTCCCGCCCAACCGACCGAGGGGCGCAGCCGCGTGACGTACGGCACGAACGCGTACTAGATAGACGCGAGAGAGGAAAAATAGAATAGAACGAGGAAAATTAGGATACACTACGGGCAAGTACTACAAGTAATACAGTTTTTAAGTTTTGAAGGCTTTCTGCGCCTTCAATACTACTAAAAAGGCGATTGTAATCAGTACATAAAACCCTTAAGGGTTCATGTACTTCAAACTCACGCCTACAGTGGTTAACTACTAGGGGATAAAATTTCTAGAAGAAAGACGGGGAACATGGAAATTGAGCTTCCCAAGCAGGTAGGAGATCTCCACCTCGCCGTGAATGAGTTTATGTAGAAAGACGACGCCAAGCATCGTCCTACGGTTAGATAAAGAAGGTAAATTAATTAGGAGAAGTCTACTAGAGTAAGACGGTAATCTAAGGTTAGCATCCCAGGGTAGGCCACGGAGGGCGAAAAGTAAAAACTTCTTTTGGACAGATTCGATGCGGCTGCTATGGACTCCGTATTGAGGACTCCAGACGCACGATCCATACTCCAATATAGGGCGTACTAACGAAGTATATAGGGTCTTCATTACATAGGGAGAATCGAATTCCTTCGACCACCTTTTAATGAATCCAAGCATGCCGGCGGCTTTATTAACCATACAGGAAATATGTTCTGAGAACGAAAGTTTAGGGTCCAGGCGGACGCCTAGGTCATCAACAATAGTAATTATTTCCAAAGAGCAATCGTTAAGCATTTACGTGGCAGGGAGAAGAGTGGTGCGAGAAAATGTCATCAGTTTGCATTTAGAAATGTTGAGATATAAATCGTTAGCATGACACCATGCTTGAAAGTTATCGAGATCCGATTGTAGGTCTGATTGGCGTGAGCTGTCCCTATACTGCACGCAAAGTTTAACATCATCAGCATACATGAGTACTCTGGATTTGGTTAGAACCTGCGGCAAATCGTTGATAAACAATGTAAATAGTAGTGGTCCCAGGTGGCTACCCTGTGGGACGCCAGAAGTGACACTGAGGCTATTGGATAGAACATTTCTGAACAGAACCTTTTGGGACCTGTCACTTAGATAACTCAAAATCCACTTAAGAAGATCACTTGGAAACCCCAATGAATCGAGTTTCTTAACCAGAAGAGAATGATTAACCGAGTCGAAAGCTTTACTAAAGTCCGTGTAAATGACATCGGTTTGAAAGTTTTGTTGGAAACCCCTAATAACAAATGAGGTGAGTTCCAGAAGATTGGTCGTGGTTGATTTTCGCCTCATAAATCCATGCTGGCATGGAGAGATGACGGATCTGCATAGATGTTGCAAGTGAGGAGTGATTACATTCTCGAAATATTTGGGGATTGCCGATAACTTAGAGATACCTCTATAGTTACTGGCATCCGACTTGCTACCTTTTTTGTGGAGAGGAATAACAAATGATTCCCTCCAAATAAGGGGAAATTCTGAGGATTCTAAAGATAAGGTAAACAATTTAAGAAGGGGGTTACACAGCGTCTCGGAGCAATACTTTAGCACAGAGCCCGCTATTCCATCAGGACCTGGTGAATATACTGGCTTAACACGTTGAAGATCAAGAATAAGTGAGCTTTCGTTTAAAATAGGACTGAAGATTAGGTTCGAACTGGGTATAGCTGGAGAAAATGTATGATCTGCAGATTTCGGGGGAGAATATGTAGTTTTAAAAACTCAGCGAAGAGATTGGCTGGTGGTATTGTTAAATGACAGAGAGGGAGGGTACAACGTGGGTATACGTTTAGAGTTAACAAAGTTATAAAACTGTCCTACTGTCCTGTGGTCCTGCGTGAACTGGACCTTGCAACGAGTCAAATAATTTTTATAACACTGAGCGTCAAGCACGGTAAAGCTAGATCGAGCACTTAGATAGGATGAGAAAGCCGTTCTTGAACCAGTGCGTTTATATTTATTATAAAGCGTTTACGTTTTTTAAACGTGTCAGCTCTTTGTTAAACCAGAGTGGTTTATTAGAGACCGACGGATAGGTTTCAGGAACACATAAGAAAAATCAGTTCATGGCAGTATAAAAGATATCAACGGCGGTTGCCATGTCTGAGCTCATGAAGAGAAAGTGTTTAGCCTCTGATAGTCGGCCTTTCGGAAACAGCGGACTCTGTTTAACCTACTACCAGATGTCGTTGCTAAAACTGTCCCAGTGTCGATGGTCACATCGAAAGTTGGATGATAAGGATCTTCAGGTTGCGTCATTGGAGGAACTCTACTTAGGTTTACGCCATCCGGATCTGAAAAAAAGCATAGATCCAATAAGCGGTTTAGAGAATTAAAGACATGGTTAACTTGAGATAAGGATAAATCAAACAAGCCATTTAGAGGGTCATTCTGTGCCGCAGTCAGGAGGATATTAGACACACCGTCAGAAGACCAGCTCCAGGTATGTTGAAGTCACCCAAAGTCACCAATTGGTCCCAATCAGAAAGCCTATTGGAAACTGCATGAATTGCCGAAAGGTGTTTCCAATAAGTTGGCATTTCCGAAGATGGAGGAATATAAGAGCAGGTAATGTATATACAGCTGCCTGTAAAAGATAATTTAAAGCATATGAATTCAATTTCCAGAAATTCGTTAGATACCACCTGTTTCGAGATGAGGTAGGAGTCAACGGCAATTAAAACTCCACCACCACGCTGGACAATACGGTCTAATCTATAGATTGTGTACTTACTCGGAAGAATTTCGGAGCAGAGGATCTCCGGCTTCAACCAGGTTTCAGTAAATACAATCACCTGAGATGCAAAAGAAAGACTGTCCGAATACAATTTAGAGAGCTTACTGCGTAAGCCTCTAGTATTCTAATAGGAAAGTAGTAAGGAAGAGGTTAGTTTTTTGGGACAGAAGTGCGGCAGTGGACACTGAGGATTGAGACGGCCTGGGCAGTTGTACTCCCTCAGGCCGTGTTCTCTTCTTTCGAGCCTCGTACTCCTTAACTATTACGTACTCGGGCCAGAAGTCACCCGAGCAAATAGTGTCAAAGAGTTGGGTTGAGACATTTATCTTAAAAGATGAAATGTCTCTGGCATACGAAAATTGAAATTTTTCCACCTTGACATGTCCGGCTTGGGTTTTGCCTTGTATAAAGGCTAGAACATCTTCCGATGCGAGATCAGGGGCAAGCCTCGAAACAAATATTGTTTTCGAAGGTGGGACTGCTGTGATGGTCTTGCGTAACGAATTGTTACCAACTACGGCCGGTATTCCGGGCATTGTTGGACCCTGGGTTGATTTATCTACGGAGATTTGCGGAGCCAAAGATTTGGGCTCCGCATCGGACACAACGGACGACGCGGAAATTGCTGGCTGAGCGGCTGCTTCAGATTCGGTAACCGAATCTTTCCTAGTTCTTGATCTCAGAACCATTGGAACGGGGACCAGGAGCTGTGGCGCAGGGGAGTGGCAGGAAATCGGTTGCTGCGTCTCACACAGTTGCTGTCGACCAGCAGCAGATTTATTGCGTTTCGGCGACTCATTTAATAGCTTCATACTGTTAAATTGAGCGTCAAGCGCGGAGAACATGTCACTCGCCTTGCGGAAAGTGGCCATGATCTCAGAAAATCCATTTCTGGTCTGACGCATGAAGGATGATATCTCCTTCTCAACCGGTCGACAGGCCTCACAGCAATAACGCAGGCCCTTTTTGCTGGACACTACGTCAGCTATTCGACCTGTCATCTCGATGCACTTAGCGTGCACTACTGCCTCGCAAAGCCAACAATGGAAACTGGGCTGGTCTGCCAAAATATTTTTTTGGCAGTTCTTAATTACACAGACAATATTTTGGGACATTTTCACAAACCCTAGAACCACTGTGCACACTATCAGTACCAAAAAGCCAAGAGAGAGAGAGAACAAAAGAGCGCAAGGTTAAGAGTATGAGTAGCAGAAATCACAAGAGCGATGAGAGCTATAACGGCTTAGATGCCGCTAACAGCAAACGACACTCAAGCGGGGGAGAGAAAAATTAAAACGAAAAAAAGAATAAGGAGGCAAATAAGATAACCGTCTTATCCCAACCTAAAATGTTATTATTAACACAAATTAATTACACAGAAAAGTGCATGCACGCGCGATAGCGAAACGGTATATAATTTTAAATATTTAAGTGATGAATTCAGAGGAAACCCCGGTGGTTTAAAATCAAATTAACACAAAAATCGGAGCGCAAAACAAAAACACGACCGTCCGCTATGAAAGAGAGAGATCGAATCTTGAACGTGAACACTTTTCAAATTATGAGTTAGTCCAAGTGGTTATTTATATATGTGTTCACGCTTAACCGCTAATCGACACAAAGAAAGAAAGGGAAGAGAGATACAGTTCAAGTGAGTTAGAGCAAAATGGACTTTAACGCTGCATAGGTATGACGAACCATTTTTCTCAGTTTACACTCCATATATTTTACAGGACCATCCGTAAATAAAATTCGCTTCAAAAACGCATACTTTTTAAATTAAAAATATAAATGTCTTAATGCTATAGAATGTACAACATTTTTTTCCCCCATTTTCTGCTAACACAAATAGACCTGATGGTTTACCCAGTCGAGAGCACGCCACTTAAAGTAGTCCATGTGGAAAACATGGCTAGGCTAAGTCGAATACACAAACAGACATAGGTCAAACAATGTCTGTGACTTATTTATTGCAAACGCCAATTTAATTGGAAATTCAATACGTTTAAATTCAATTTGTACGTCTGTGGCAGCCGGTGGCTGGTTAAAGCCGGAGAAGTTTTCCCAGCAGTCAGACGCGGGGATGGGGTCTTTATAGCGGTCCACTCCACTCTCACGTCAGAATTATTAACTTTCGAGGAAAGCAACGAAGGTGAATTCCTTTGTGTGAAGCTTTCATTTAATGGTCGCTTGGTTTTTATTACATGTTCCTACATTTCTCCATTGTCGGATCTGCCTATTTTTAGGAACCACCTTTCCGTCATTCGGATGGTTTCCAATATGCTTTATGATAGAGATCATTTAGTAGTCTTGGGTGATTTTAATATCCCTGGGGCTATTTGGTCCCTAAATAACTCATCTAACACACTTCTTCGATTTTTCTCTTTCTAGCGGATGGTCGTGTTTTTGTTTTGCGCTCCGACTTTTGTGTTAATTTCACTTCAAATCACCGGGGTTGAAATGGAGTGGGCGGAGTTGTCCAAAATAGAGCGGCTGTCGTGGCGGGATGTCGTGGCCGTTGAAGTGGTGGTTGTTGGTTGTTGCTGCTGCTGGAAATTGTCCCAATTCCAAGTCCCGAAATAGAAGGCGGCGAGAATCGACTTCACAATTTATTTTTATTTATGAGGGAAATGGTCGATGGGCGATGGAACAGCTCATCCACGAGCCGGATATTCTTGAACTTCGCCCGGATGGTGTGCCTCAGAGCTCGTAAGGGCGTCCGAATCTTAAGGCTGGGATCAAGACGACCTCGAGCCGGAAGTCGCCCGTGCTGGATCGAATTGTCGCTGTGCAGACTTCGTCCTCGCCTGCCTGCGTGATTGGCAGCCGGTATGCCGCCGCCAGCAACCGGTCAATGCTGCTGACCGGCATGCACGGGTCGATCATGGCCCCCATCTCGAAGGTCGCGCTCCCGGTGTCGAGCAGCACGCAGGCTGTCGGGAGGATATGTACCACCTTCTGTTCCAGATGGGCAGCCACGGTCGGAGATGGAGTGGGGGCCTCCGCACGCGCTGGTTCCCTCGGGACGGGATGACGAGCCGGAGCTGGAGTGGGGGCCGCCGGACGAGCAGGCTCCCTGGAGACGGGCTGACGAGCGGTGCTTCTCAGCGCTCAGTTTTTGGAACCTCTTGCACTTCCAAAGAGGATGGATGCCCCGGCAGACTCGGCAGCGGTAGGATTGAATACCTCGAGTACGTCTGCTCTCCAAATTCTGGGCTGTACGAGGACGCATCACCATTATGCTGAAGTTGTTCTGCGAGGAAAAGAGAAGAAAAAATGACTTAGTACAGGACCTCGCAGACGTAAATAGGTTAATGGCAGGAAGTAGCCGGTTCCTTGCTCTCCATAGGGAGAAGGATAATTTTATGCATGGGGCGTTTTATTGTGCCGCGCGCCGTACGGACTTCGGCCACTCGAACTCGGCCATCGGCTCCGGGGAAAACAGAAAACAAGGGCAAATTGTCCGTAGCTTTATAGAAAAGAGTTTTGAAACTTTTCACCCCTGCTTCCCACAGACCCCCCATATGTGGAGCCCCGGGCGGGAAGGAAGTCCCGAGAAAGTAGAGAATCTGCCCCCACAAATGTCTTGCCATTATCAGAATGAATCCGCTGAGGGCACCCGCGCCTAGCTACGAAACGAGCAAAGGCTTCTAGGAACTTTTGGCGGTGAGATCGGATGTCGGCTCTAAATGGATAGCCTTCGTGGAGAAACACATAAATACACATACATATCCCTTGGTAATGAGACACGCTCTCCCGGTATAATTTTTAATCTCGAACGGCCCAGCATAATCAATGCCCGTATATGTAAAAGGCCTCGAGAAGGAGACTCTGTGCTTTGGAAGATCGCCCATCAGCTGAGTTTGCAGTCTCTTCTTGTAAATCGTGCAGATCTTACACGGATTCACCACTGCCTTGATCAGATTCTTGATTTTAGGAATCCAATACTTCGATCGGATCAGGCGTACGATCAACTGACTACCGCCATGAAGAGTAATCTGGTGGGTGGATTGGACGAGAAGGCGAGACAGTCTACAGCCGTAGGGCAGAATTATTGGATGCCGTTCATAATACTGGAGGGCTCTAGAAGCTGTGACGCGACCACACGCCCTTAGGAGGCCGAGTTGGTCCGTGAACGGAAATAAATTTAAAATTGGACTTGCCCCCGGAAGGGGCTTCTTCTCTGCCAAGTGATTCAGCTCTTGGCCGTATGCTCGACGTTGCGCAATGGAAATCAGCGCTCGTTCTGCCTCTCGGATTTCTTCACTCGTGGGTCGGGAAATTAGAGGAGATCGCGCCCTTACGGCAGCGACTAAGGAAGCGCCGAACATACGCTAGGACTCGCAGTGCTTTGTCCAGTTTAGAGAAGCGTTCTAGAAATTCCTCAGAGGGGACCTGGCTGAAATGCACTTTCACCGCGCGCTGCTCGAGCTGGCCACTGCTCTTGTGGCCCTTGCAGCCACTCTGGCCCGTGCCACCAAAGTTGACTATCCGCTAACTCGAGTAGGGACACGCCTCGACTAGATAAATCGGCGGAATTTTGTTCGGATCGAACGTGTGCCCAGCAGTCGACTGATACTGCCTGGGTGATCTTGGCCGCTCTGTTGGCTACAAACGTGGTCCAGTTGCACGCTGGCTTCCGTAACCAGGCCAGAACGATTGTCGAATCGGTCCAGCAGCGTATGTCGGAACTTGATTGGGAAGAATCGCTGTTACCATTTCGGCTAACAGCAGGGCGCCACAAAGCTCTAGGCGTGAAAGTGACACGGTCTTTACTGGAGCGAATCGTGTCATGGATGTGAGGAGGTTAAAAAGGATTTTCTGACCAACCTCGACATGCACGTAGATCGCCGCTCCAAAAGCCTTTTGGGACGCATCGCAGAATCCATGATACGCCACTTTGATTTCAGGCTGAAAGCAGACCCATCTCGGAACGCGGATCTGGTTGAGGTCGGAATACTCATGGAGAAACGCCTGCCACCTCTGACTCATTTCGCTGGGAAGCTTATCATCCCAGCTTAAATCTTGTAGCCAAATCTCCTGCATGAACATTTTGGAACGTATTATAAACAGAGCGAGCCATCCGGCTGGATCAAACAACCTCGCGATTTGGGATAACACCTCGTGCTTTGTGAAGGAAGGTTCCACCATTTTTTCTGGCGGCACGAAGTAGAATTCGTCGGACTTAGCCCTCCATCGAATCCCGAGCGTTTTGGCCGTGCTCTCGGTATCGATATCGAGGAACTCGCTATGAAGGAGTTGTTCGGTTGGAATATTTTTTAGTATGCTCGTGTGGGAGACCAGCAGAGCTAAGAGCTGCTTGTAGCTCTTGGATGGAACTATGGGCCTCAGATATGGAATTTGCCCCTGCCAGAACGTCATCGACGTACATATGTTGTTGAAGAATGTGGCTGGCTTTTGGAAACGCCCCTTGGATATCCTCTGCTAGCTTTTGCAGCACTCGAATAGCGAGGAAAGGCGCACAGTTGACCCCGAAGGTAACTGTTTTCAACTCAAAGTCTCGGATATCCCCCTCCTTATTGCGGAACAGGATTCTTTGAAAGGGTGTATGCTTCGGATCGACCCAGATCTGACGGTACATCTTCGTGATTCTTTGTGATGTCCGCGCTGAACACGTATTGGAAATATCGCCACTTCAGAATTTGAATGGTCAGGTCGGATTGCAGTACTGGACCAGCATGAAGAATATCATTTAAGCTGGTTCCATTCGCAGATGGACTGGAGGTGTTAAATACAACGCGAAGCTTTGTCGGGGTACTTTCGGGCTTGATTACCGCGTGATGTGGAAGGTAGTAAGTTGGGGAACTATGAGTCGATGGAACTTCGTGCATATGACCCAGATCCAGATACTCCTGAATCACGTTGTCATGTTGCTCTTTTAAAGGAAAGTCTCTTTTTGAACGAATTTGGTTTCGCAGAAACTGAGCTAACGCTATGGACCTTGAATATCCTAAATCGGACCCCGAGTTTTCGGGGTCGCAGAATGGGAGCGTAACCACGTACCTCCCGCTTGCGTCTCTCTTGGTAGTCCGGAGGAAGTTCCATTCGCAATAGGAATCTGACTCTTTTACCATCTGGAATGGTAGATCCTCCACCTCCCATAACTGGCTGAGAAGCGAGTCTAACGAATCTTCATTTCTGTGAAACTTTTCACCCCTGCTTCCCACAGACCCCCCATATGTGGAGCCCCGGGCGGAAAGGAAGTCCCGAGAAAGTAGAGAAGCTGCCCCCACAAATGTCTTGCCATTATCAGAATGAATCCGCTGAGGGCACCCGCGCCTAGCTACGAAACGAGCAAAGGCTTCTAGGAACTTTTGGCGGTGAGATCGGATGTCGGCTCTAAATGAATAGCCTTCGTGGAGAAACACATAAATACACATACATATCCCTTGGTAATGAGACACGCTCTCCCGGTATAATTTTTAATCTCGAACGGCCCAGCATAATCTTACACGGATTCACCACTGCCTTGACCAGATTCTTGATTTTAGGAATCCAATACTTCGATCGGATCAGGCGTACGATCAACTGACTACCGCCATGAAGAGTAATCTGGTGGGTGGATTGGACGAGAAGGCGAGACAGTCTACAGCCGTAGGGCAGAATTATTGGATGCCGTTCATAATACTGGAGGGCTCTAGAAGCTGTGACGCGACCACACGCCCTTAGGAGGCCGAGTTGGTCCGTGAACGGAAATAAATTTAAAATTGGACTTGCCCCCGGAAGGGGCTTCTTCTCTGCCAAGTGATTCAGCTCTTGGCCGTATGCTCGACGTTGCGCAATGGAAATCAGCGCTCGTTCTGCCTCTCGGATTTCTTCACTCGTGGGTCGGGAAATTAGAGGAGATCGCGCCCTTACGGCAGCGACTAAGGAAGCGCCGAACATACGCTAGGACTCGCAGTGCTTTGTCCAGTTTAGAGAAGCGTTCTAGAAATTCCTCAGAGGGGACCTGGCTGAAATGCACTTTCACCGCGCGCTGCTCGAGCTGGCCACTGCTCTTGTGGCCCTTGCAGCCACTCTGGCCCGTGCCACCAAAGTTGACTATCCGCTAACTCGAGTAGGGACACGCCTCGACTAGATAAATCGGCGGAATTTTGTTCGGATCGAACGTGTGCCCAGCAGTCGACTGATACTGCCTGGGTGATCTTGGCCGCTCTGTTGGCTACAAACGTGGTCCAGTTGCACGCTGGCTTCCGTAACCAGGCCAGAACGATTGTCGAATCGGTCCAGCAGCGTATGTCGGAACTTGATTGGGAAGAATCGCTGTTACCATTTCGGCTAACAGCACGGCGCCACAAAGCTCTAGGCGTGAAAGTGACACGGTCTTTACTGGAGCGAATCGTGTCATGGATGTGAGGAGGTTAGAAAGGATTTTCTGACCAACCTCGACATGCACGTAGATCGCCGCTCCAAAAGCCTTTTGGGACGCATCGCAGAATCCATGATACGCCACTTTGATTTCAGGCTGAAAGCAGACCCATCTCGGAACGCGGATCTGGTTGAGGTCGGAATACTCATGGAGAAACGCCTGCCACCTCTGACTCATTTCGCTGGGAAGCTTATCATCCCAGCTTAAATCTTGTAGCCAAATCTCCTGCATGAACATTTTGGAACGTATTATAAACGGAGCGAGCCATCCGGCTGGATCAAACAACCTCGCGATTTGGGATAACACCTCGTGCTTTGTGAAGGAAGGTTCCACCATTTTTTCTGGCGGCACGAAGTAGAATTCGTCGGACTTAGCCCTCCATCGAATCCCGAGCGTTTTGGCCGTGCTCTCGGTATCGATATCGAGGAACTCGCTATGAAGGAGTTGTTCGGTTGGAATATTTTTTAGTATGCTCGTGTGGTTTAAAGTCCACTTCCCCAAAGGGAGACCAGCAGAGCTAAGAGCTGCTTGTAGCTCTTGGATTGAACTATGGGCCTCAGATATGGAATTTGCCCCTGCCAGAACGTCATCGACGTACATATGTTGTTGAAGAATGTGGCTGGCTTTTGGAAACGCCCCTTGGATATCCTCTGCTAGCTTTTGCAGCACTCGAATAGCGAGGAAAGGCGCACAGTTGACCCCGAAGGTAACTGTTTTCAACTCAAAGTCTCGGATATCCCCCTCCTTATTGCGGAACAGGATTCTTTGAAAGGGTGTATGCTTCGGATCGACCCAGATCTGACGGTACATCTTTGTGATGTCCGCGCTGAACACGTATTGGAAATATCGCCACTTCAGAATTTGAATGGTCAGGTCGGATTGCAGTACTGGACCAGCATGAAGAATATCATTTAAGCTGGTTCCATTCGCAGATGGACTGGAGGTGTTAAATACAACGCGAAGCTTTGTCGGGGTACTTTCGGGCTTGATTACCGCGTGATGTGGAAGGTAGTAAGTTGGGGAACTATGAGTCGATGGAACTTCGTGCATATGACCCAGATCCAGATACTCCTGAATCACGTTGTCATGTTGCTCTTTTAAAGGAAAGTCTCTTTTTGAACGAATTTCGTGTCGCAGAAACTGAGCTAACGCAATGGACCTTGAATATCCTAAATCGGACCCCGAGTTTTCGGGGTCGCAGAATGGGAGCGTAACCACGTACCTCCCGCTTGCGTCTCTCTTGGTAGTCCGGAGGAAGTTCCATTCGCAATAGGAATCTGACTCTTTTACCATCTGGAATGGTAGATCCTCCACCTCCCATAACTGGCTGAGAAGCGAGTCTAACGAATCTTCATTTCTGTGGTGTACTTGAGTCGTGAAGGATGCGACTCGGTTGGCCTTAGTATTGGAAATCGGCCCGGTAAGTACCCACCCGAAGATGGTCTCTTGGCCTAGGAGTAAGCCACAAACGTTTCTCCTAGTGCCCTGCATCATCACCGACGGTAGAATATCAGCTCCGATCAGTATATCGCTTTGGGAACTTTCAAAGACATTTGGGTCTGCCCATTGGAGATCGGGCAGGTCTTGTAAGGAATTCCTGGGAACTGGATGGGAGGGCAGTTTGCCCGCTAATTCCGGAAGGACGTAGGCTGCGGTATCTAGTTGTAGACCCGGCTTAGTAGCGGAGCGGATTGCAAACTCGCAGAGTCTCGTTGACTCTGCCGAAACCGATTGGTTTAGCCCTGAGACTTGGGTTTGGATTTTTCGGAATGGCAACTTAAGGAGGTTGAACATGCGTTCGGAGATGTAAGTAGCCTCCGATCCCGAGCCGAATTAAGCTCGGGCTCGGTAACTCGTGCCCAAATGGCACACGTCAATAATTTCCGTGCTCAGCAGGACGGCTGTAGGGCCTAAGGCGAAATAATTCTGCACCGTTGAGGTGCTCGCGGATGCATTGCGACTGGAGGGTCTCGAGGACGGTTGCGTAGAGGGCGCCGAGGTTGGAGAACTCGCGGTTCGAGCGTTTGAGGAACTCGTGGATGAGGAACTCGTGGATGAGGAACTCGTTAATTTTGGCAGTTTGCTTGCGCACAGGAAAACCAGCAGACAATCCCAGTTGTCAGTGGAGATATTGGAATGTGCTAGCGCTGTCAAACACCCCTGAATCGTGGATTGTAGCTCCTTTAGAGCATGTCCAGATTCTTGAGAAATGGAATTCAAGTTGAACAAGATCTTGAGTTGGCTGTTGACTAAAAGTCTTTTATTTTGGAAACGGTCTTGAAGCGCCACGCTGACGCGAAACCGTCATTTGTAAGCGGGGATTTGGACACTATGGCCTTTGCCTCGCCAATAGTTTTTGTGAGGAGATGAAAAAGCTTCTCGACCGGTGTCAGCCTGGGGTTGTTAACATAAACTGCCGTGAACAGGTCCCGGAAAGTGGGCCATCGGAGGTAGTCCCCATCGAAAACTTCGGTATTGCAGGGCTGTAGCCGGCAACCGGACGAAATATGCGGTTGAGAGAGAGGAGCTTGAACGGCTTAAGGCGTCGCTCTTTCTAGCATTTCGCTAATCTGTGCTGCACAGGTCTCGTATACGGAGTAGCAGTAGTCAAACTTTGCTTGTAGGAGAGGCAAGGTGCTGAGGGATCCTTCCTGGGCAATTAGGTTAAAGCAGATTTCGTACTCTTTTTCGACCTTATCCTCGCACTTGGTGCAGACGGACTTGCAACGTGTGTGAAGATTGCGAAGCCTGACCAGGAGTGTTGATCTTGTCTTCGAAAGCGCTGACGCGATCGCTCACGGCGATGAATTTGTGCAACGCAGCGGTTGCGGCCGTTGGCTGCTCGGTTACCGACATTTTCCTAAAAGCGCGTGTGACCCTCAGGAATTTAGTCCCGGATGCAGAGGGAATCTCTGGCTGTTCCACAATTGAAGATTCGCTCGACGCTTTCGCCACCGGTTTGGAGACGACAGTTCTCGTACTTGTTTTTGAGCTCGTCGTTGGGCGATCTCTGATCTTTGGCATGGCACTCGAGCTTCTAGGTCTCTGGCTAGCGGACTTGGGCACTTGTTTGACGCGAGAAGGTAGCGGAGAGGAAAGGGTGGTCTTTGTTTCCTTTTTTGGTATCGGCGTTGGCTTCTTGTCACCCTCGACGGGCTTACTCGTCTACGCTCTCCAAAACGGACGGCCTGCCCGCCGCGAAAAAAATGAAGGAAACGAAAAAAACTGACCTGCAGACTCGGTTTGGAGCAAATTAGCTTATAAAGCTAGAAAAATAGCAAAATGTAGCCGATGATCACTTAGAAGATAGCTGAACGCTCCTTGGAAACAAATAGCTAAATATAGCTAAAAGTTCCGAAAAAATAGCTGAATGCTTTCTGGAAAACAAATAGCTAAATCTCACTGAGCCGAACCTTAGTCCACAAAGGAAGAAAAAAAGCTGAATAGCTAAACAAAAAACAATGGAAATATCCAAATCGTAGCACCGAAGACACAGAGCGATAAATCAACCGACAGAAAACTACGAATATCAATGTCAAAAATTAAAAAGCCAGAAAAAATACGATGATACGATAGAATAGGAGCAGAATTTAGATCTTCTCTGGCAATTTTTTTTTTGTAATTTAGGAACACAATCAAAGCGTAAACACTTTTGCGACAAATGAAAAAAGCCAAAAACCTAGCTGAAAAAACGGATCTAAAATAGCTATCGACTTTCAAATTTTCTTTGACGATTATTAGAAAAATTATAATTTTTGCTTCTGCGATCGATTTTGTATTTGGGTATGGATGCAAGATTTGTGTGCCCTGTGTTTCTCTCGTTACTACTTGGATCGTGCAGGTGCAGGTGCTTGTATATGACCAAAACGGAGACGAAATAAAATTGCCCAAATATGTGTGTATATGGAGTTATAGAGTTCAATGCTTAGAATAGCGCTAATCTCTGACCATGTATGTATGTATGTATTTGATGGAAAAATTTTGGCTGCTCGCAGAATAGCGGGAAGTTTATGTATGCGGATATATATGTATGTCAGGATAGCAATTAAAAACACAATTAATATTTTTTTGGATGTATATTTTATTCTTTATTCAAATTGGTTTATAAATTATTATAAATTTCGGAAGTAAACTTATGTTTAATGTGGGATATGTTTTTTTTTTTGTTGATTATTTTTATGTGTGTGTATTTGTAAAATTGCGTGTAAATATTTTAATATATATATATTATTTTTTTTGTGTTTTTGGAACAATATGTGTATGTGTATATTTTGATCTGTTTGAATAATATAATATTTTTATGTGTTTTTGGAACATATATGTATGTATTAATGTGTATCTGTATACTCGGATATGTGTAAATAATTTAATTTATTTATTCTTGGTATGATTTGTGTGTGTATATATTTGGATTTTTTAAACATGCAGTTTAGTGCAGGACATGGATATGTGAAAGTGATTTTTGGATGGTAATATATGTATGCACATATATATGCACATATATGTGTGTACGCTTGGAAGCTAGCGGATCACAGTGAAAAAACTATGTAGAGGGCCAATATTGGCAAAGCACTTTTGCACTTTAGAACAGAAAAAAAATTCACTGCGGCTAGGCGTATGTATTTTATACCTATATTCTTGTATATAGGCATATATATATCACTTTTCACTTTCACTTGGAACTTGGACTCGGATGGAAATAACGCCGTTGGAAAAGGAGTCGTAGTTATCTTGGAAAAATCCGCAAAGAGGGCGCTGATCAGGATAGATCGCAGGCGACGAAGGATCATGAAATGGAGTGGGCGGAGTTGTCCAAAATAGGTCGGCTGTCGTGGCGGGATGGTGGCTGTAGAAGTTGTGGTTGTTGTTGGCTGGAATTCCCACAATTCCAGAACGAAGAAAAAAGGCGGCGAACTCGACTTCACAGAATATGCACTTTATTGTCACACTTCAATTTTAAGATTAACTTAAGACTAAGAGACAATTGGCCCGGGACCGCGGAGTGGTGGATTTCCGCTACGAAAACGGGAGCGGGAGAGCAACGGAGAGCGGGACTGCAAGCGCTCGCCCCTACACTGCCGCTCAGAACTAAGCGACCTTGTGGCGCGAACAGGGGTTTTATTCAAATTTATCACCTAAATATTCATAATTATATACCGTTTCGCTATTGCGCGTGCATGCACTTTTCTGTGTAATTACTTTGTATTAATAATCACTTTTTATTTTGTGCTAAGACGGTTATCTTTTTCCTCTTTCTTCTTAATCCCGTTTTATTTTTGTCTCCCCCGCTTGAGTGGTCGCTTGCTGTTAGCTGCATATAAGTGGTTCATAGCTCTCATCGCTCTTGTGATTTCTGATGCTCATACTCTAAACCTTGCGCTTTTTCTGTTCTCTCTTTCTCTCTTTGTTTTTCTTGGTACTGATAGTATGCACAGTGGTTCTAGGGTCTGTGAAAATGTCTCAGAATATTGTCTGTAATATAAACAAGTAAGAAAGCTACAGTCGAGTGAGCTCGACTGTGAGATACCCGCTACCCATACTTAAACCAGAAAAGCGTCAGGACGCCAGAAAAAACAGTTAATACAATTTTGAACATAACGGACAAATACAAATGCAAATGA
Source organism: Drosophila anomelani (assembly GCA_035045905.1). Classification (NCBI taxonomy): domain Eukaryota; kingdom Metazoa; phylum Arthropoda; class Insecta; order Diptera; family Drosophilidae; genus Drosophila; species Drosophila anomelani. The sequence goes on from JAWNOO010000157.1 coordinate 397,104, forward strand.
AATATAATCACATGCATACAAAAATACATACACATGTATCTATGTGTGTAAGAACGCGTTATTATTGCATTAAAGCGGCTAATATTTGTTACCATTTATTACAATTGCTTCTCGAATATCTTATAAGATTCTTTTCCGAACACAACCAAGAACTGATAAGAATATTTAGTTGGTCTAATTGGTCATCCAAATGAGGCATGCTGCCGGCAACCGGACGAAATATGCGGTTGAGAGGGAGGAGCTTGAACGGCTTGAGGCGTCGCTCTTTCTAGCATTTCGCTAATCTGTGCTGCACAGGTCTCGTATACGGAGTAGCAGTAGTCATACTTTGCTTGTAGGAGAGGCAAGGTGCTGAGGGATCCTTCCTGGGCAATTAGGTTAAAGCAGATTTCGTACTCTTTTTCGACCTTATCCTCGCACTTGGTGCAGACGGACTTGCAACGTGTGTGAAGATTGCGAAGCCTGACCAGGAGTGTTGATCTTGTCTTCGACAGCGCTAACGCGATCGCTCACGGCGATGAATTTGTGCAACGCAGCGGTTGCGGCCTTTGGCTGCTCGGTTACCGACATTTTCCTAATAGCGCGTGTGACCCTCAGGAATTTAGTCCCGGATGCAGAGGGAATCTCTGGCTGTTCCACAAGTGAAGATTCGCTCGACGCTTTTGCCACCGGTTTGGAGACGACAGTTCTCGGACTTGTTTTTGAGCTCGTCGTTGGGCGATCTCTGATCTTTGGCGTGGCACTCGAGCTTCTAGGTCTCGGGCTAGCGGACTTGGGCACTTGTTTGACGCGAGAAGGTAGCGGAGAGGAAAGGGTGGTCTTTGTTTCCTTTTTTTGTGTCGGCGTTGGCTTCTTGTCACCCTCGACGGGCATACTCAGCTACGCTCTCCAAAACGGAAGGCCTGCCCGCCACCAAAAAAAATGAAGGAAACGAAAAAAACTGACCCGCAGACTCGGTTTGGAGCAAATTAGCTGATAAAGCTTGAAAAATTGCTTAATGTAGCCGATGATCACGTAGAAGATAGCTGAACGCTCCTTGGAAACAAATAGCTAAATATAGCTAAAAGTTCCGAAAAAATAGCTGAATGCTTTCTGGAAAATAAATAGCCGAACCTTAGTCCACAAAGGAAGAAAAAAAGCTGAATAGCTAAACAAAAAACAATGGAAATATCCAAATCGTAGCACCGAAGACTCAGAGCGATAAATCAACCGACAGAAAACTACGAATATCAATGTCAAAAATTAAATAGCCAGAAAAAATAATTAGCTTGATACGATAGAATAGGAGCAGAATTTAGATCTTCTCTGGCAAATTTTTTTTTGTAATTTAGGAACACAATCAAAGCGTAAACACTTTTGCGACACAAGAAAAAAGCCAAAAACCTAGCTGAAAAAACGGATCTAAAATAGCTATCGACTTTCAAATTTTCTTTGACGATTATTCGAAAAATTTTAATTTTTACTTCTGCGATCGATTTTGTATTTGGGTATGGATGCAATATTTGTGTGCCCTGTGTTTCTCTCGTTACTACGTGGATCGTACGAGTGCAGGTGCTTGTATATGACCAAAACGGAGACGAAATAAAATTGCCCAAATATGTGTGTATATGGAGTTATAGAGTTCAATGCTTAGCACAGAATAGCGCTAATCTCTGCCCATGTATGTATGTATGTATTTGATGGAAAAATTTTGGCTGCTCGCAGAATAGCGGGAAGCTTATGTATGCGGATATATATGTATGTCAGGATAGCAATTAAAAACACAATTAATTGTGATAAATATTTATTTATTGTGCTGGAACGAAAATTTTATGTTTGGATGTATATTTTATTCTTTATTCAAATTGGTATATGTATAAATTATTATAAATTTCGGATGTAAACTTATGTTTAATGTGGGATATGTTTTTTTTTTTTTGTTGATTATTTTTATGTGTGTGTATTTGTAAAATTGCGTGTAAATATTTTAATATATATATATTATTTTTTTGTGTTTTTGGAACAATATGTGTATGTGTATATTTTGATCTGTTTGGATTTTTTAAACATGCAGTTTAGTGCCGGACATGGATATGTGAAAGTGATTTTAGGATGGTAATATATATATGCACATATATTAAGTAGGGCTTAAGATGCGCAAAAATACTTCCAGTAGAGTTGAAGCGCTGAAGACAAAGGAATTGCACTTTTGAAAGTGTATACATAAGATAATTTAAATATAGTACATGTCTTTGATGCCAATGATAACATTTTAGCGCTTCAACCTTTGCGCACCTTAAGCCTTACTACGGCAATATGGGAGCTATAGGATATAGTCGTCCGATGGAACCAATTTTTTCAGTATATTTTTTAAACATTTTTTTAGATTTTTGGGGAAAATTTAACACCAATATCTCAACGGGAAGTATTTATGGCCGGTCGCTCCATACAAGCGCCACCACTGCGCAGTGTGAATTGCACCGAAAATTCGAACCAGAAAAAAGTAAGACAGCATGAGTGTATTAATGAATACAGACGAATTGGCAAATATATGCAGCTACATTCTATATTTTTATTACCTTAAAACATTAACGAATACACTGATATCACTCTTAAAGGGGGAATCGGGGGGTAACATATTTAAAAGTCTATTTAAACCTGAAAAATTCCGTTCACATAGTACACAAAAAAGGCATAATCATTTCAACATACACAAAAAAAAGAAAATCACTCAAATTATTTTCACAAAAACAGTTATTAAAGTAAATACCTATAACTTTAAAATCCAATTTAAATTGTTTAAATCGGATCTCTCTAGCACACGTTAGACCACTTTGAAATTCAGTTTTGTTGTGACGAAAAGCAAACAAAACTCCGCTGCGCTGCAAAAAATGAACAGTTGCTTGCTCTTTGCATTCTTTTTTTGGATATCTCATTAGATTTTGAGACAAATCGAGTTTACCATAAATTAATTTGGACATTTTAGAAATAATTTGGCTACTTTTCGCACCCGTTTGGAAAATATTTTTTTTTTATTTTTGGCCTATAGGCGCAACCACAGTGGAATGGTTAGAAAAATAGTCGTACTTATCTTGGAAAAATCCGCAAAGGGGGCGCTGATCAGGATAGATCGCAGGCGACGAAGGATCATGAAATGGAGTGGGCGGAGTTGTCCAAAATAGGCCGGCTGTCGTGGCGGGATGGTGGCCGTAGAAGTTGTGGTTGTTGCTGGCTGGAATTCCCACAAGTCCAGAACGAAGAAAAAAGGCGGCGAACTCGACTTCACAGAATATGCACTTTATTGGCACACTTCAATTTTAAGATTAACTTAAGACTAAGAGACAATTGGCCCGGGACCGCGGAGTGGTGGACTTCCGCTAGGAAAACGGGAGCGGGAGAGAAACGGAGAGCGGGACTGCAAGCGCTCGCCCCTACACTGCCGCTCAGAACTAAGCGACCTTGTGGCGCGAACAGGGGTTTTATTCAAATGTATCACCTAAATATTCATAATTATATACCGTTTCGCTATTGCGCGTGCATGCACTTTTCTGTGTAATTACTTTGTATTAATAATCACTTTTTATTTTGTGCTAAGACGGTTATCTTTTTCCTCTTTCTTCTTAATCCCGTTTTATTTTTGTCTCCCCCGCTTGAGTGGTCGCTTGCTGTTAGCTGCATATAAGTGGTTCATAGCTCTCATCGCTCTTGTGATTTCTGATGCTCATACTCTAACCCTTGCGCTTTTTCTGTTCTCTCTTTCTCTCTTTGTTTTTCTTGGTACTGATAGTATGCACAGCGGTTCTAGGGTCTGTGAAAATGTCTCAGAATATTGTCTGTAATATAAACAAGTAAGAAAGCTACAGTCGAGTGAGCTCGACTGTGAGATACCCGCTACCCATACTTAAACCAGAAAATCATCAGGACGCCAGAAAAAACAGTTAATACAATTTTGAACATAACGGACAAATGCAAATGCAAGTGTAATAATCACATGCATACAAATTTACATACACATGTATCTGCGTGTAAAAATGCGTCATTATTGCATTCAAGCGGATAATAATTATTACCATTTATCAAAATTGCTTCTCGAATATCTTACAAGATTCTTTTCCGAACACAACCAAGAACTGATAAGAATATTTAGTTGGTCTAATTGGTCAACCAAAGGAAGCCTGCTGCCAGCAGCCGTCTGTGGCCCTACAAAATTATTTCTTTAATAACTTCGACAATTTTTATATGATCGCAACCAAATTTTCAGGGATCACACAGACTATAGTTCTTAATATACATACCGAAATTCTTCTCTAGCTTTAAAATTATATGCTTAATACGTTTTTTTATGATTTGCGGGGGCGGAAGTGGGCGTAGTAAAAATTTGAAACAAACTTGATCTGCGTGCAAGCATAAGAAATACTGTCGAAAAAAAATTAGAGCTCTATCTCTTATAGTCTCTGAGATCCAGTGTTTCATACGGACAGACGGACAGACAGACAGACAGACGGACATGGCTAGATCGACTCGGCTGTTAATCCTGATCAAGAATATATATACTTTACAGAGTCGGAAATGCTTCCTTCTACCTGTTACATACATTTCCTGCCGGCACAAAGTTATAATACCCTTCTACCCTATGGGTAGCGGGTATAAAAACTGCCAAAAAAATGTTTTGGCAGACCAGCCCAGTATCTATTGCTGGCTTTGCGATGTAGTAGTGCATGCTAAGTGCATCGAAATGACAGGTCGCATAGCTGACGCAGTGTCCAGAAAAAAGGGCCTGCACTATTGTTGTGAGGCCAGTCGACCGGTTGAGAAGGAGATATCATCCTTCATGCGTCAGGCCAGTAGTGGATTTTCTGAGATCATGGCCACTTTTCGCAAGGCGAATGACCTGTGCTCCGCGCTTGACGCTCCATTTAATAGTATGAAGCTATTAAATGAGTCGCCGAAGCGCAAAAAAACTGCTGCTGGTCGGCTGCAACTGTGTGAGACACAGCAACCGATTTCCTGCCACAGCTCCTGGTCCCCGCTCCTATGGTTCTGAGATTAGGAACGAGGAAAGATTCCGTAACCGAATCGGACGCTGGGGTATCAGCAGCCGCTCAGCCAGCAATTTCCGCGTCGTCTGCTGTGTCCGCTGCTGAGCCCAAATCTTTGGCTCCGCAAATCTCCGCAGAAAAGGCTACCGAGAGTCCAACAATGCCCGGAATACCGGCCGTGGTTGTTAACAATTCGTTACGTAAGCCCCTTACAGCAGTCCCACCATCGAAAACAATATTTGTTTCGAGGCTTGCCCCTGATCTAGCATCGGAAGATGTTCTAGCCTTTATACAAGGCAAAACCCAAGCCGGTAATATCAAGGTGGAAAAATTCAAATTTTCGTATGCCAGAGACATTACGTCATTCAAGATAAATGTCTCATTCCAGCTCTTTGACACAATTTGCTCGGGTGACTTCTGGCCCGAGTACGTTGTAGTCAAGAAGTACGAGGCTCGAAATAAGAGAACACGGCCTGCGGGAGTACAACTGTCGTCACAATCCTCAGTATCCGCTGCACCTTCTGTCCCAAAAAACTAACCACTTCCTTACAACTTTTCTATCAGAATACTAGGCGTTTACGTAGTAAGCTCTCTAAATTGCATTCGAATAGCCTTTCCTTTGTATCCCAGGTGATTGTATTTACTGAAACCTGGCTGAAGCCGGAGATCCTCTGCTCCAAAATTCTTCCAAGTAAGTACACAATTTACAGATTAGACCGTCTTCTCCAGCGTGGTGGCGGAGTTTTAATTGTCGTTGACTCCTGCCTCATCTCGGAACGAGTGGTATCTAATGACTTTTTGGACATCGAATTTATCAGCGTAAAGCTATCTCTTACAGGTAGTTGCATTTTTGTAACCTGCTCTTACATTCCTCCATCTTCAGAAGAGCCAACTTATTAGAAACACCTTTCGGCAATTCAGGCAGTTTCCAATAGGCTTTCTGATAGGGACCAATTAGTGACTTTGGGTGACTTCAACATACCTGGAGCTCACTGCTCTTCTGATGGTGGGTCAAATGTCCTTCATACAGAGGCGCAGCATGACCTCTTAAATGGCTTGCTTGATTTATTATTATGTCAAGTTAACAATGTATTTAATTCTTGAAACCGCTTACTGGATCTATGCTTTGTCTCCGATCCTGCAGGCGTAAACCTTATTAGAGTTTCTCCAATGATGCAACCTGAAGATCCTTATCCTACTTTCGATGTGACTATCGACACTGGGACAGTTTTATCAACAACACCTGGTAGTAGTTTAAACAGAGTCCGCTGTTTCCGTAAGGCTAACTATCAGAGGCTAAACACTTTAATAGCTGTATTTGATTGGTCTAATCTTTACACGAGTTCAGACATGGCAACAGCCGTTGATATCTTTTATAGTGCCATGAACTCATTCTTCTCCTTATGTGTTCCTGAAGCCAATCCGTCGGTTTCTAATAAACCACTTTGGTTTACCAAAGAGCTGACACGTTTAAAAAACCTAAAATCTAGGCTTTATAATAAATATAAACTCACTTACCTTAGTGCTCGATCTAGCTTTACCGTGCTTAACGCTCAGTGTTACAAAAATTATCTGACTCGTTCAAGGTCCAGTTCATGCAGGACCCTAAACAGTTTTATAACTTTGTAACTATTCTGGGCAAAAAGTATGGTGACTTAGTTTGTAACATGAAAATTCTTTATTTATTCTTCTGAATCAATTTAATTCCCTTTAAAGTAATCCCCTCCCAATAAAATACACTTATGCCAACGTTTTTCGAATCCCCGACAAATTGTAGTATGTGCATATATCGAGGGAACACTGTACCATTAAAAACATAGCAACACTACGTTGCATTATGTAAACTAACACGCTGATAGCGGCATTACGCTAAGTGAGCATTCCCACGCTGACCGCATATATACATAAACATATGCCCATACGGCACTCGCTCTTGAACATATACCTAAGATATACATATGCGGCTGCGCCTCTGCTGTGGTCAACGGCAACGCAGTCGCCAGCAACAATTATGTACTTAGCTTAAGTCGACTTCTCTTTGTACTGAATAAAGCAAACCTCCACCAGCACGGATGTGCTATTTCTTTACTCATGTCCAATATCTTGAGGGGTCGGCTACAACTCAACATATGGCGACCGTGACAGGACACAATAACACAACAAACACAAAGTTGAAAAATGATTATGTGAAAAGGAATGTTGAGAACAAGCTGATCAAGGAAAACGCTTATGAAAAGGAAAGGTTTATCTGAGACAGAACAAAGTGGAGCGAAAGCGAAACAAGTAAAACAACAAAAACTACCCAGAGTCTACTACACAGCCCCAGGGTCACGGCGAGTCACACAGCCAACGCATGCGTAACAGCCAATGAATTTCCGAAAGTCTTACGACTGGAAAAACACAAAACAAGCTAAAAATCCAAAAAAAAAAAAAAAAAAACGAGTCACCGGTATAAACAAGCGGTGAGCATGGTTCCGCTCACTGCTGCTACGAGGGAATGACGACAAGGCCGACATTTGAAAAACTGCTCCTGTCGAGCAAAGGGATTTGCCCAGCCTTCAAGAGGCCATAGAGGCAGATCCAACCGCGGGACCAAAGCCCTTGACTATCGCCGAGTACAAGGCACGGACAGCAGCGAGGGAGCAGCCACCGAAGAAAAAGCGTGGTGGCTGCAGAGTAAAACTACTAAGCGCAAGACGCTTAAACATCGAGTTGCTAAAGACGGCAACCAACGAGGAAGACCGGCAGCGCTACAAAGAGCGCCTACAAGCCATCAATATTCAACTTCGCGGTGCGAAGTAACGCGGCGGGCTGCGTTAATCGCCATAGCCCTACCCGCCCCAATATATTTTAAGTTGCCGATACGGTCTCCGCTGCAACAAAAACTTACTAACCAAATAGGGCACATCAATCATTAACTAACACATTGCACTCAGTCTTAAACTTAGTATAAGTAAAAATCTTGTAAACTTATTAGGGAATTTTTAATTATTTTAATTTTTTAATTATTTCAATTTTAATATACCTTCAATATATATCTATGTCTTTATTTTAAATAAGATCACGATGGGTGGCAAAAGTTCAAAAGCGGACGATAACACCGCAAATGTATTAAATACTGTAGAAGTCGTGGACACAACGCCACATTTAGAAGCCCAGTATCTATTACTGCTGTTTTAGTAATCATCTCAGCCCTCAACTTAGCTTTAAAGCTATATTTGCTACATAAGAGATCATTAAAAAAAGACCTATATGAGTCGAGCCAACGATCTCGATAAGATATAATAACAAATAATGTTATTTAAATTTAACGATCTTGGATAGACCCTATCCTTTCCTACTTAGAGGAGTTTTGTAAAACAAGGCTATAATTCCAGCTCAATCTTCACGACCCTATCTCTTTTCTAAGATTTTGCTTTAATTTCCAAACATCTGAATAAACATTTTTATATGAATAATTATCAAATTTAATGCACCTGTACTCTGGTGCGATTATATCGCTAAAATGTACATACATGGAATGGCTAAATCTAGCAACAGAAATAAATAACATTAGAGCTGCTTTTGATAAATCATATAAATGCATCAATAAAACCGCGCCGATAAAAACTCAGACGCTAATATCTCATATAAAGGTATTGATAACTCAATACAATGCGTTACGAAACCTTATATTAATATACAAAGACAAGCTCACTGAAAAACATAAAGCTCAATGCTTAAAAGTTCACAGCTCATTCGGTAAGAGATTACATAATACTAGTGTTAGACACAGTAATATAATAAACATCCCAACCGATATTTCTGAAATAGCGGAATTCGACGAAAGCCAGATAAAAGACCTGGACGAGTCACAACCGAAAGAGGATTTAGATATAGAAAGCGATATCGAATCTGTAGAAGAAATATCTGAAATAGCGGAATTCGACGAAAGCCAGATAAAAGACCTGGACGAGTCACAACCGCAAGAGGATTTAGATATAGAAAGCGATATCAAATCTATAGAAGAAATCAAAACAAACATAATACTACCAGTTAGAGTAAATATGGCTAATACAGTGGAAGCCCAGAGGGCATACCTTAAACAGGTATCCTCAACAATACCTGAATTTGATGGTAAGAAACTCCATCTAAACAGGTTTTTGACCGCTTTAAGGTTGACAAATCTAACTAAAGGAGATCAGGAAGCTTTAGCCGTAGATGTCATAAAGAACAAAATTATTGGCCCACTGACCTATAAGTTAGAACACGCGACAACAATACAGGCAATAATTACCATATTGCAGGCAAACGTAAAAGGCGAATCGACAGACGTTATTAAAGCCAAATTATTGAATACGCAACAAAGAGGCAAGACCGCGTCTCAGTATGCTACTGAAATAGACAATACGCGTAAGCAGCTTGAAGCAGCTTACAGAGACGACGGATTAGACGCCGACAATGCCGACAAATTTACGACAAAAGAGTCGATATCGGCAATGACTAAGAATTGTACCAACGAATCGCTCAAGATGATCTTGACAGCGGGTACATTCAGTACATTCAATGATGCAATGGAGAAATATATCCATTGCAGTACTGAAATTACAGGCAATTCCAACACCGTCTTATTCTATAATGGGAATAATAGACGAGGTAATAATAATGCCAATTACCGAGGTAGAGGCAGGAATCACTATAACCAAAATTATTACCCAGGGTCTAATAACTATATCAATAATGGTCGCGGAAACTACCGTGCCGCAGTAACAACCGAGGTGGAGGTAACCGAAGGGGATACCAAAAACAAAACACCCAGCATCAGAATAACAGAAATAATAACAATAATAGCCGACAGGTACGCAATTTACAATCGGAAAACCAACAAACCCCCTTAAGCAACCAACAGTAAAATTATTTACATTAAAAATTAACCTGAGCATTTTTATAAAAGTACAACACCATACAACAAATACACATTTAATTCTATTAATAGATACATAGCGCAGATATTTTACTGCTTAAAAATAAACCAAATGAATACAATGCCTTAAACTTCAGTAATATATCAACTATTACAGGTATTGGGCAAGGAACCATACAGTCTATACGCTCAATCGATCTTGACCTACGTATGCAGGATGTTCTCGTACCGCATGAATTTCATGTAGTACCCGAGATTTTTCCTATACCATGCGATGGCATAATCGGTTTAGATTTTATAAAAAAATATAATTGTATATTAGAATTTTAGAAAACACAAGACTGGTTCATAATAAGACCCGATAATTTTCATAAACAAATTAATATTCCAATTCAACATAGTGTAGATTCAAACACATTATTATTGCCAGCTAGATCAGAAGTAATTAGAAAAGTCAAATTACTAACTAGCGAAAAAACGGTTGTTGTCCCAAACCAAGAGCTACAACCGGGCATAATAATAGCCAGCACAATTGTCGCCAGTGAAAATGCATACATTCGCATAATAAATACAAATACAAAAGACGCTATAATAAATAGCGCAGAAATAAAGAGCGAATTAATGCATGACTACGACATTTTCACACCCGACCCACAACAAAATAATAGGAGCAAAGAAGTTTTAAAAAAATTAAGATTTCCAAAACAATTTGATGAGGTTCTCACAGACTTGTGTCCGAAATTTAGCGATATTTTTGGTTTGGAAACAGAACCAATATCAGCTAACAACTTTTATAAACAAAAGCTCAGGCTAGGAGATAAGACACCGATCTATATTAAAAACTATCGCACAAACAGGTTAAAAAACTGATATACGATGGAATTGCAGAACCATCAATATCAGAATATAACAGCCCATTACTATTGGTTCCAAAGAAACCACTTCCGAACTCAACGGAAAAAAGATGGCGATTAGCAGTAGACTATCGTCAAATAAATAAAAAATTGCTAGCAGACAAGTTCCCACTTCCAAGAATAGAAGACATTCTTGACCAATTAGGACGAGCAAAATATTTTTCATGTCTCGACCTAATGTCTGGATTCCACCAGATAGAGCTAGAAAACAAATATAGCGATATTACTTCATTTTCAACAGCCAATGGCTCTTATCGCTTCACGCGATTACCATACGGACTGAAAGTTGCACCAAACTCTTTCCAGCGTATGATGACACTTGCATTCTCTGGTCTTGAACCATCGCAAGCATTCTTATACATGGATGATTTAGTTGTAATAGGTTGTTCAGAAAAGCATATGCTTAAAAACTTAACAAAAGTATTTGAGCTATGCAGAGAACACAACTTAAAACTACATCCTGAGAAATGTTCTTTCTTTCTGAGAGAGGTCCCATTATTGGGTCATAAATGCACTGATCAAGGCATTCTCCCAGATGACACCAAATACGAAGTAATAGAAAAATATCCCATACCAACAGATGCAGATAGTGCTAGACGTTTCGTAGCCTTCTGTAACTACTATAGACGTTTCATTACAAATTTTTCTAATCATGCACGCAACTTAACGAGGCTTAGTAAAAAGAATGTCCAATTTGAATGGGCAGCAGAATGCAATAATGCAAGGAATTAATGAAACCAACATTATTGCAGTACCCAGATTTTAGCAAAGAATTTTGTATAGCAACCAATGCCAGTAAACAGGCATGCGGATCGGTACTAACTCAAAAACATAATGGCAAACAACTTCCAGTGGCATACGCTTCAAGAATGTTCACCCAAGGTGAAAGTAATAAGTCCACTACAGAACAAGAACTAGCAGCCATTCATTGGGCAATTAATCACTTTCGACCATATATATATATGGAAAATACTTTGTAGTAAAAAGCGATCATAGACCATTGTCATATCTATTCTCAATGAAAAATCCAAGCTCAAAACTAACACGTATGAGGCTGGATTAAGAGGAATATGATTTTACGGTTAAATATCTTAAGGGGAAAGATAATCACATTGCGGACGCATTGTCACGCATAACAATACAAGACTTAAAAGCAATAAACAGACAAGTACTAAAAGTTACTACAAGGCCTGAATGTAGAAAGGAAAGTAAAAAAAAAATTGTCAATACAAGTATGAAAAACAAAAATGAGCAATTAAATGAAAAGCCCAGAATCTATGAAGTTGTCAATAATAATGACACAAAGAAACATGTTTTAATCAAAATAGATAAAAATAAGTGTTTATTAAAACGAGGAAAAACAATTGTTTCACGCTTTGATGTTAATGATTTGTATTCTAATGAAACATTTGACCTAAGTCAATTCTTTCAAAGGCTTACTTCAAAAGCCGGAATGCATAAAATAACAAAAATGCGAATATCACCAAGTGAACAAATATTCGAATTTGTATCACTAAATGAATTTAAAATACAGGGCAATCGAGTACTCGAAAAAGTAGAACTAGCTATTCTACAAAAGGTGATAATCATAGATCTAAACGACGAAGCTCAAATTAATCATATCTTGAAAAAATTCCATGACGATCCTATAGAAGGAGGTCACACGGGTATCGCGCGAACCCAGTTAAAAATCATAAGATTTTATTATTGACCCCAAATGACTAACCAATAGCAAAGTACGTAAAGACTTGTTTAAAATGCCAACAAGCCAAAACAACAAAACATACCAAAACTCCATTGACATTGACACCAAACCCAGCAACAGCATTTGATACTGTTTTAATTGATACCATTGGTCCATAACCGAAATCGGATGATGGAAATGAGTATGCAGTTACAATCATACGCGATCTAACAAAGTTTTTAGTCACTGTTCCAACACAGAATAAAAGTGCTAAAACAAAGTGCCAAAGTGCCAAAGCTATATTTGAATCATTTGTATTGAAGTACGGTCCAATGAAGACGTTCATTACGGATCAAGGTACAGAATACAAAAATTCACTTATAAATGAATTATGCAAATACATGCATATAGAAAATCTAACATCTAGTGCTCACCATCATCAAACCTTGGGAACCGTAGAAAGAAGTTACCGAACTTTCATCGAATACATACGTTCATATATATCAGTTGACAAAAGTGATTGGGACATTTGGTTACCATAATTCACTTACTGCTTCAACACAACACCATTAGTAGTACACGACTACTGCCCATATAAACTAGTATTCGGCAGATTACCCAGACAATTCAAAGATTTTTCAAAAATAAACCATATTGACCCTATATACAATATTCCAAAGAACTTAAGTACAGACTAGAAATATCATATAACAGAGCCAGAAGAATGTTAGAAAAAGCGAAGGCAGAAAGAAAACTTAAATATGACAGATTTACAAATAATTTTGATTTAAAAATAGGAGATAAGGTACTACTTAAAAATGAAACAGGTCATAAGTTAGACAATAGGTACGAAGGTCCTTACGACGTGCTAGATATAGGAGTAAATGATAATATAACTATTAAAAAAGGAAATAAGAAACAACAGTTAGTACATAAAGACAGGTTAAAAAAACAAACATAAAAAAAAAATGGTCTGATCAACCGAAAAAAAACGTTATTATAATAAAAAGACATAAATATATTCAATTTAAATTTCTATAATTTCAAAATTTTTACATAATTCAGCTAAAACTCAATATCATTATTCATTTTAATTCATATAATTAAAAAACATACAATTAAAAACATATATATAAGAATACAATTAATTTATTATTATTAATATAATTAAATCAATTAAAAATTAAATTAATACACTTAATACAATTAAATGCAAAAACAAAAAAAATATATATATGAAAATAACTTCACCCACTACGTTATTTTTCAAAAGGAGGGAGGTGTAGTATGTGCATATATCGAGGGTACACTGTACCATTAAAAACATAGCAACACTAAGTTGCATTATGTAAACTAACAAATTCAAGTGGACTAAAAAGTCGCACGCTGATAGCGGCGTTACGCTGAGTCAGCATTCCCACGCTGACCGCATATATACATAAACATATGCCCATACGACACTCGCTCTTGAACATATACCTAAGATATACATATGCGGCTGCGCCTCTGCTGTGGTCAACGGCAGCGCAGTCGCCAGCAACAATTATGTACTTAGCTTAAGTCGACTTCTCTTTGTACTGAATAAAGCAATCTAAATGCAAACCTCCACCAGCACGGATGTGCTATCTCTTTACTCATGTCCAATATCTTGAGGGGTCGGCTACAACTCAACATATGGCGACCGTGACAGGACACAATAACACAACAAACACAAAGTTGAAAAATGATTATGTGAAAAAGAATGTTGAGAACAAGCTGATCAAGGAAAACGCTTATGAAAAGGAAAGGTTTATCTGAGACAGAACAAAGTGGAGCGAAAGCGAAACAAGTAAAACAACAAAAACTACCCAGAGTCTACTACACAGCCCCAGGGTCACGGCGAGTCACACAGCCAACGCATGCGTAACAGCCAATGAATTTCCGAAAGTCTTACGACTGGAAAAACACAAAACAAGCTAAAAATCCAAAAAAAAAAAAAAAAAAACGAGTCACCGGTATAAACAAGCGGTGAGCATGGTTCCGCTCACTGCTGCTACGAGGGAATGACGACAAGGCCGACATTTGAAAAACTGCTCCTGTCGAGCAAAGGGATTTGCCCAGCCTTCAAGAGGCCATAGAGGCAGATCCAACCGCGGGACCAAAGCCCTTGACTATCGCCGAGTACAAGGCACGGACAGCAGCGAGGGAGCAGCCACCGAAGAAAAAGCGTGGTGGCTGCAGAGTAAAACTACTAAGCGCAAGACGCTTAAACATCGAGTTGCTAAAGACGGCAACCAACGAGGAAGACCGGCAGCGCTACAAAGAGCGCCTACAAGCCATCAATATTCAACTTCGCGGTGCGAAGTAACGCGGCGGGCTGCGTTAATCGCCATAGCCCTACCCGCCCCAATATATTTTAAGTTGCCGATACGGTCTCCGCTGCAACAAAAACTTACTAACCAAATAGGGCACATCAATCATTAACTAACACATTGCACTCAGTCTTAAACTTAGTATAAGTAAAAATCTTGTAAACTTATTAGGGAATTTTTAATTATTTTAATTTTTTAATTATTTCAATTTTAATATACCTTCAATATATATCTATGTCTTTATTTTAAATAAGATCACGATGGGTGGCAAAAGTTCAAAAGCGGACGATAACACCGCAAATGTATTAAATACTGTAGAAGTCGTGGACACAACGCCACATTTAGAAGCCCAGTATCTATTACTGTTGATTTTAGTAATCATCTCAGCCCTCAACATAGCTTTAAAGCTATATTTGCTACATAAGAGATCATTAAAAAAAGACCTATATGAGTCGAGCCAACGATCTCGATAAGATATAATAACAAATAATGTTATTTAAATTTAACGATCTTGGATAGACCCTATCCTTTCCTACTTAGAGGAGTTTTGTAAAACAAGGCTATAATTCCAGCTCAATCTTCACGACCCTATCTCTTTTCTAAGATTTTGCTTTAATTTCCAAACATCTGAATAAACATTTTTATATGAATAATTATCAAATTTAATGCACCTGTACTCTGGTGCGATTATATCGCTAAAATGTACATACATGGAATGGCTAAATCTAGCAACAGAAATAAATAACATTAGAGCTGCTTTTGATAAATCATATAAATGCATCAATAAAACCGCGCCGATAAAAACTCAGACGCTAATATCTCATATAAAGGTATTGATAACTCAATACAATGCGTTACGAAACCTTATATTAATATACAAAGACAAGCTCACTGAAAAACATAAAGCTCAATGCTTAAAAGTTCACAGCTCATTCGGTAAGAGATTACATAATACTAGTGTTAGACACAGTAATATAATAAACATCCCAACCGATATTTCTGAAATACCGGAATTCGACGAAAGCCAGATAAAAGACCTGGACGAGTCACAACCGAAAGAGGATTTAGATATAGAAAGCGATATCGAATCTGTAGAAGAAATATCTGAAATAGCGGAATTCGACGAAAGCCAGATAAAAGACCTGGACGAGTCACAACCGCAAGAGGATTTAGATATAGAAAGCGATATCAAATCTATAGAAGAAATCAAAACAAACATAATACTACCAGTTAGAGTAAATATGGCTAATACAGTGGAAGCCCAGAGGGCATACCTTAAACAGGTATCCTCAACAATACCTGAATTTGATGGTAAGAAACTCCATCTAAACAGGTTTTTGACCGCTTTAAGGTTGACAAATCTAACTAAAGGAGATCAGGAAGCTTTAGCCGTAGATGTCATAAAGACCAAAATTATTGGCCCACTGACCTATAAGTTAGAACACGCGACAACAATACAGGCAATAATTACCATATTGCAGGCAAACGTAAAAGGCGAATCGACAGACGTTATTAAAGCCAAATTATTGAATACGCAACAAAGAGGCAAGACCGCGTCTCAGTATGCTACTGAAATAGACAATACGCGTAAGCAGCTTGAAGCAGCTTACAGAGACGACGGATTAGACGCCGACAATGCCGACAAATTTACGACAAAAGAGTCGATATCGGCAATGACTAAGAATTGTACCAACGAATCGCTCAAGATGATCTTGACAGCGGGTACATTCAGTACATTCAATGATGCAATGGAAAAATATATCCATTGCAGTACTGAAATTACAGGCAATTCCAACACCGTCTTATTCTATAATGGGAATAATAGACGAGGTAATAATAATGCCAATTACCGAGGTAGAGGCAGGAATCACTATAACCAAAATTATAACCAAGGTTATAATAACTATATCAATAATGGTCGCGGAAACTACCGTGCCGCAGTAACAACCGAGGTGGAGGTAACCGAAGGGGATACCAAAAACAAAACACCCAGCATCAGAATAACAGAAATAATAACAATAATAGCCGACAGGTACGCAATTTACAATCGGAAAACCAACAAACCCCCTTAAGCAACCAACAGTAAAATTATTTACATTAAAAATTAACCTGAGCATTTTTATAAAAGTACAACACCATACAACAAATTCACATTTAATTCTATTAATAGATACAGGCGCAGATATTTTACTGCTTAAAAATAAACCAAATGAATACACTGCCTTAAACTTCAGTAATATATCAAATATTACAGGTATTGGGCAAGGAACCTTACAGTCTATACGCTCAATCGATCTTGACCTACGTATGTAGGATGTTCTCGTACCGCATGAATTTCATGTAGTACCCGAGATTTTTCCTATACCATGCGATGGCATAATCGGTTTAGAATTTATAAAAAAATATAATTGTATATTAGAATTTCAGAAAACACAAGACTGGTTCATAATAAGACCCGATAATTTTCATAAACAAATTAATATTCCAATTCAACATAGTGTAGATTCAAACACATTATTATTGCCAGCTAGATCAGAAGTAATTAGAAAAGTCAAATTGTCCCAAACCAAGAGCTACAACCGGACATAATAATAGCCAGCACAATTGTCGCCAGTGAAAATGCATACATTCGCATAATAAATACAAATACAAAAGACGCTATAATAAATAGCGCAGAAATAAAGAGCGAATTAATGCATGACTACGACATTTTCACACCCGACCCACAACAAAACAATAGGAGCAAAGAAGTTTTAAAAAAATTAAGATTTCCAAAACAATTTGATGAGGTTCTCACAGACTTGTGTCCGAAATTTAGCGATATTTTTGGTTTGGAAACAGAACCAATATCAGCTAACAACTTTTATAAACAAAAGCTCAGGCTAGGAGATAAGACACCGGTCTATATTAAAAACTATCGCACAAACAGGTTAAAAAACTGATATACGATGGAATTGCAGAACCATCAATATCAGAATATAACAGCCCATTACTATTGGTTCCAAAGAAACCACTTCCGAACTCAACGGAAAAAAGATGGCGATTAGCAGTAGACTATCGTCAAATAAATAAAAAATTGCTAGCAGACAAGTTCCCACTTCCAAGAATAGAAGACATTCTTGACCAATTAGGACGAGCAAAATATTTTTCATGTCTCGACCTAATGTCTGGATTCCACCAGATAGAGCTAGAAAACAAATATAGCGATATTACTTCATTTTCAACAGCCAATGGCTCTTATCGCTTCACGCGATTACCATACGGACTGAAAGTTGCACCAAACTCTTTCCAGCGTATGATGACACTTGCATTTTCTGGTCTTGAACCATCGCAAGCATTCTTATACATGGATGATTTAGTTGTAATAGGTTGTTCAGAAAAGCATATGCTTAAAAACTTAACAAAAGTATTTGAGCTATGCAGAGAACACAACTTAAAACTACATCCTGAGAAATGTTCTTTCTTTCTGAGAGAGGTCCCATTATTGGGTCATAAATGCACTGATCAAGGCATTCTCCCAGATGACACCAAATACGAAGTAATAGAAAAATATCCCATACCAACAGATGCAGATAGTGCTAGACGTTTCGTAGCCTTCTGTAACTACTATAGACGTTTCATTACAAATTTTTCTAATCATGCACGCAACTTAACGAGGCTTAGTAAAAAGAATGTCCAATTTGAATGGGCAGCAGAATGCAATAATGCAAGGAATTAATGAAACCAACATTATTGCAGTACCCAGATTTTAGCAAAGAATTTTGTATAGCAACCAATGCCAGTAAACAGGCATGCGGATCGGTACTAACTCAAGAACATAATGGCAAACAACTTCCAGTGGCATACGCTTCAAGAATGTTCACCCAAGGTGAAAGTAATAAGTCCACTACAGAACAAGAACTAGCAGCCATTCATTGGGCAATTAATCACTTTCGACCATATATATATATGGAAAATACTTTGTAGTAAAAAGCGATCATAGACCATTGTCATATCTATTCTCAATGAAAAATCCAAGCTCAAAACTAACACGTATGAGGCTGGATTAAGAGGAATATGATTTTACGGTTAAATATCTTAAGGGGAAAGATAATCACATTGCGGACGCATTGTCACGCATAACAATACAAGACTTAAAAGCAATAAACAAACAAGTACTAAAAGTTACTACAAGGTCTGAATGTAGAAAGGAAAGGAAAAAAAAAATCAATACAAGTATGAAAAACAAAAATGAGCAATTAAATGAAAAGCCCAGAATCTATGAAGTTGTCAATAATAATGACACAAAGAAACATGTTTTAATCAAAATAGATAAAAATAAGTGTTTATTAAAACGAGGAAAAACAATTGTTTCACGCTTTGATGTTAATGATTTGTATTCTAATGAAACATTTGACCTAAGTCAATTCTTTCAAAGGCTTACTTCAAAAGCCGGAATGCATAAAATAACAAAAATGCGAATATCACCAAGTGAACAAATATTCGAATTTGTATCACTAAATGAATTTAAAATACAGGGCAATCGAGTACTCGAAAAAGTAGAACTAGCTATTCTACAAAAGGTGATAATCATAGATCAAAACGACGAAGCTCAAATTAATCATATCTTGAAAAAATTCCATGACGATCCTATAGAAGGAGGTCACACGGGTATCGCGCGAACCCAGTTAAAAATCATAAGATTTTATTATTGACCCCAAATGACTAACCAATAGCAAAGTACGTAAAGACTTGTTTAAAATGCCAACAAGCCAAAACAACAAAACATACCAAAACTCCATTGACATTGACACCAAACCCATCAACAGCATTTGATACTGTTTTAATTGATACCATTGGTCCATAACCGAAATCGGATGATGGAAATGAGTATGCAGTTACAATCATACGCAATCTAACAAAGTTTTTAGTCACTGTTCCAACACAGAATAAAAGTGCTAAAACAGTTGCCAAAGCTATATTTGAATCATTTGTATTGAAGTACGGTCCAATGAAGACGTTCATTACGGATCAAGGTACAGAATACAAAAATTCACTTATAAATGAATTATGCAAATACATGCATATAGAAAATCTAACATCTAGTGCTCACCATCATCAAACCTTGGGAACCGTGGAAAGAAGTTACCGAACTTTCATCGAATACATACGTTCATATATATCAGTTGACAAAAGTGATTGGGACATTTGGTTACCATAATTCACTTACTGCTTCAACACAACACCATTAGTAGTACACGACTACTGCCCATATAAACTAGTATTCGGCAGATTACCCAGACAATTCAAAGATTTTTCAAAAATAAACCATATTGACCCTATATACAATATTTCAAAGAACTTAAGTACAGACTAGAAATATCATATAACAGAGCCAGAAGAATGTTAGAAAAAGCGAAGGCAGAAAGAAAACTTAAATATGACAGATTTACAAATAATTTTGATTTAAAAATAGGAGATAAGGTACTACTTAAAAATGAAACAGGTCATAAGTTAGACAATAGGTACGAAGGTCCTTACGACGTGCTAGATATAGGAGTAAATGATAATATAACTATTAAAAAAGGAAATAAGAAACAACAGTTAGTACATAAAGACAGGTTAAAAAAACAAACATAAAAAAAAAATGGTCTGATCAACCGAAAAAAAACGTTATTATAATAAAAAGACATAAATATATTCAATTTAAATTTCTATAATTTCAAAATTTTTACATAATTCAGCTAAAACTCAATATCATTATTCATTTTAATTCATATAATTAAAAAACATACAATTAAAAA
This sequence comes from Drosophila anomelani, assembly GCA_035045905.1. Taxonomy (NCBI): domain Eukaryota; kingdom Metazoa; phylum Arthropoda; class Insecta; order Diptera; family Drosophilidae; genus Drosophila; species Drosophila anomelani. The sequence goes on from JAWNOO010000157.1 coordinate 417,757, forward strand.
CATATATATAAGAATACAATTAATTTATTATTATTAATATAATTAAATCAATTAAAAATTAAATTAATACACTTAATACAATTAAATGCAAAAACAAAAAAAAATATATATGAAAATAACTTCACCCACTACGTTATTTTTCAAAAGGAGGGAGGTGTAGTATGTGCATATATCGAGGGTACACTGTACCATTAAAAACATAGCAACACTAAGTTGCATTATGTAAACTAACAAATTCAAGTGGACTAAAAAGTCGCACGCTGATAGCGGCGTTACGCTGAGTCAGCATTCCCACGCTGATCGCATATATACATAAACATATGCCCATACGACACTCGTTCTTGAACATATACCTAAGATATACATATGCGGCTGCGCCTCTGCTGTGGTCAACGGCAGCGCAGTCGCCAGCAACAATTATGTACTTAGCTTAAGTCGACTTCTCTTTGTACTGAATAAAGCAATCTAAATGCAAACCTCCACCAGCACGGATGTGCTATCTCTTTACTCATGTCCAATATCTTGAGGGGTCGGCTACAACTCAACATATGGCGACCGTGACAGGACACAATAACACAACAAACACAAAGTTGAAAAATGATTATGTGAAAAAGAATGTTGAGAACAAGCTGATCAAGGAAAACGCTTATGAAAAGGAAAGGTTTATCTGAGACAGAACAAAGTGGAGCGAAAGCGAAACAAGTAAAACAACAAAAACTACCCAGAGTCTACTACACAGCCCCAGGGTCACGGCGAGTCACACAGCCAACGCATGCGTAACAGCCAATGAATTTCCGAAAGTCTTACGACTGGAAAAACACAAAACAAGCTAAAAATCCCAAAAAAAAAAAAAAAACGAGTCACCGGTATAAACCAGCGGTGAGCATGGTTCCGCTCACTGCTGCTACGAGGGAATGACGACAAGGCCGACATTTGAAAAACTGCTCCTGTCGAGCAAAGGGATTTGCCCAGCCTTCAAGAGGCCATAGAGGCAGATCCAACCGCGGGACCAAAGCCCTTGACTATCGCCGAGTACAAGGCACGGACAGCAGCGAGGGAGCAGCCACCGAAGAAAAAGCGTGGTGGCTGCAGAGTAAAACTACTAAGCGCAAGACGCTTAAACATCGAGTTGCTAAAGACGGCAACCAACGAGGAAGACCGGCAGCGCTACAAAGAGCGCCTACAAGCCATCAATATTCAACTTCGCGGTGCGAAGTAACGCGGCGGGCTGCGTTAATCGCCATAGCCCTACCCGCCCCAATATATTTTAAGTTGCCGATACGGTCTCCGCTGCAACAAAAACTTACTTACCAAATAGGGCACATCAATCATTAACTAACACATTGCACTCAGTCTTAAACTTAGTATAAGTAAAAATCTTGTAAACTTATTAGGGAATTTTTAATTATTTTAATTTTTTAATTATTTCAATTTTAATATACCTTCAATATATATCTATGTCTTTATTTTAAATAAGATCACGATGGGTGGCAAAAGTTCAAAAGCGGACGATAACACCGCAAATGTATTAAATACTGTAGAAGTCGTGGACACAACGCCACATTTAGAAGCCCAGTATCTATTACTGTTGATTTTAGTAATCATCTCAGCCCTCAACTTAGCTTTAAAGCTATATTTGCTACATAAGAGATCATTAAAAAAAGACCTATATGAGTCGAGCCAACGATCTCGATAAGATATAATAACAAATAATGTTATTTAAATTTAACGATCTTGGATAGACCCTATCCTTTCCTACTTAGAGGAGTTTTGTAAAACAAGGCTATAATTCCAGCTCAATCTTCACGACCCTATCTCTTTTCTAAGATTTTGCTTTAATTTCCAAACATCTGAATAAACATTTTTATATGAATAATTATCAAATTTAATGCACCTGTACTCTGGTGCGATTATATCGCTAAAATGTACATACATGGAATGGCTAAATCTAGCAACAGAAATAAATAACATTAGAGCTGCTTTTGATAAATCATATAAATGCATCAATAAAACCGCGCCGATAAAAACTCAGACGCTAATATCTCATATAAAGGTATTGATAACTCAATACAATGCGTTACGAAACCTTATATTAATATACAAAGACAAGCTCAGTGAAAAACATAAAGCTCAATGCTTAAAAGTTCACAGCTCATTCGGTAAGAGATTACATAATACTAGTGTTAGACACAGTAATATAATAAACATCCCAACCGATATTTCTGAAATAGCGGAATTCGACGAAAGCCAGATAAAAGACCTGGACGAGTCACAACCGAAAGAGGATTTAGATATAGAAAGCGATATCGAATCTGTAGAAGAAATATCTGAAATAGCGGAATTCGACGAAAGCCAGATAAAAGACCTGGACGAGTCACAACCGCAAGAGGATTTAGATATAGAAAGCGATATCAAATCTATAGAAGAAATCAAAACAAATATAATACTACCAGTTAGAGTAAATATGGCTAATACAGTGGAAGCCCAGAGGGCATACCTTAAACAGGTATCCTCAACAATACCTGAATTTGATGGTAAGAAACTCCATCTAAACAGGTTTTTGACCGCTTTAAGGTTGACAAATCTAACTAAAGGAGATCAGGAAGCTTTAGCCGTAGATGTCATAAAGACCAAAATTATTGGCCCACTGACCTATAAGTTAGAACACGCGACAACAATACAGGCAATAATTACCATATTGCAGGCAAACGTAAAAGGCGAATCGACAGACGTTATTAAAGCCAAATTATTGAATACGCAACAAAGAGGCAAGACCGCGTCTCAGTATGCTACTGAAATAGACAATACGCGTAAGCAGCTTGAAGCAGCTTACAGAGACGACGGATTAGACGCCGACAATGCCGACAAATTTACGACAAAAGAGTCGATATCGGCAATGACTAAGAATTGTACCAACGAATCGCTCAAGATGATCTTGACAGCGGGTACATTCAGTACATTCAATGATGCAATGGAAAAATATATCCATTGCAGTACTGAAATTACAGGCAATTCCAACACCGTCTTATTCTATAATGGGAATAATAGACGAGGTAATAATAATGCCAATTACCGGGGTAGAGGCAGGAATCACTATAACAAAATTATAACCAAGGTTATAATAACTATATCAATAATGGTCGCGGAAACTACCGTGCCGCAGTAACAACCGAGGTGGAGGTAACCGAAGGGGATACCAAAAACAAAACACCCAGCATCAGAATAACAGAAATAATAACAATAATAGCCGACAGGTACGCAATTTACAATCGGAAAACCAACAAACCCCCTTAAGCAACCAACAGTAAAATTATTTACATTAAAAATTAACCTGAGCATTTTTATAAAAGTACAACACCATACAACAAATTCACATTTAATTCTATTAATAGATACAGGCGCAGATATTTTACTGCTTAAAAATAAACCAAATGAATACACTGCCTTAAACTTCAGTAATATATCAAATATTACAGGTATTGGGCAAGGAACCATACAGTCTATACGCTCAATCGATCTTGACCTACGTATGTAGGATGTTCTCGTACCGCATGAATTTCATGTAGTACCCGAGATTTTTCCTATACCATGCGATGGCATAATCGGTTTAGAATTTATAAAAAAATATAATTGTATATTAGAATTTCAGAAAACACAAGACTGGTTCATAATAAGACCCGATAATTTTCATAAACAAATTAATATTCCAATTCAACATAGTGTAGATTCAAACACATTATTATTGCCAGCTAGATCAGAAGTAATTAGAAAAGTCAAATTGTCCCAAACCAAGAGCTACAACCGGACATAATAATAGCCAGCACAATTGTCGCCAGTGAAAATGCATACATTCGCATAATAAATACAAATACAAAAGACGCTATAATAAATAGCGCAGAAATAAAGAGCGAATTAATGCATGACTACGACATTTTCACACCCGACCCACAACAAAACAATAGGAGCAAAGAAGTTTTAAAAAAATTAAGATTTCCAAAACAATTTGATGAGGTTCTCACAGACTTGTGTCCGAAATTTAGCGATATTTTTGGTTTGGAAACAGAACCAATATCAGCTAACAACTTTTATAAACAAAAGCTCAGGCTAGGAGATAAGACACCGGTCTATATTAAAAACTATCGCACAAACAGGTTAAAAAACTGATATACGATGGAATTGCAGAACCATCAATATCAGAATATAACAGCCCATTACTATTGGTTCCAAAGAAACCACTTCCGAACTCAACGGAAAAAAGATGGCGATTAGCAGTAGACTATCGTCAAATAAATAAAAAATTGCTAGCAGACAAGTTCCCACTTCCAAGAATAGAAGACATTCTTGACCAATTAGGACGAGCAAAATATTTTTCATGTCTCGACCTAATGTCTGGATTCCACCAGATAGAGCTAGAAAACAAATATAGCGATATTACTTCATTTTCAACAGCCAATGGCTCTTATCGCTTCACGCGATTACCATACGGACTGAAAGTTGCACCAAACTCTTTCCAGCGTATGATGACACTTGCATTCTCTGGTCTTGAACCATCGCAAGCATTCTTATACATGGATGATTTAGTTGTAATAGGTTGTTCAGAAAAGCATATGCTTAAAAACTTAACAAAAGTATTTGAGCTATGCAGAGAACACAACTTAAAACTACATCCTGAGAAATGTTCTTTCTTTCTGAGAGAGGTCCCATTATTGGGTCATAAATGCACTGATCAAGGCATTCTCCCAGATGACACCAAATACGAAGTAATAGAAAAATATCCCATACCAACAGATGCAGATAGTGCTAGACGTTTCGTAGCCTTCTGTAACTACTATAGACGTTTCATTACAAATTTTTCTAATCATGCACGCAACTTAACGAGGCTTAGTAAAAAGAATGTCCAATTTGAATGGGCAGCAGAATGCAATAATGCAAGGAATTAATGAAACCAACATTATTGCAGTACCCAGATTTTAGCAAAGAATTTTGTATAGCAACCAATGCCAGTAAACAGGCATGCGGATCGGTACTAACTCAAGAACATAATGGCAAACAACTTCCAGTGGCATACGCTTCAAGAATGTTCACCCAAGGTGAAAGTAATAAGTCCACTACAGAACAAGAACTAGCAGCCATTCATTGGGCAATTAATAACTTTCGACCATATATATATATGGAAAATAATTTGTAGTAAAAAGCGATCATAGACCATTGTCATATCTATTCTCATGGAAAAATCCAAGCTCAAAACTAACACGTATGAGGCTGGATTAAGAGGAATATGATTTTACGGTTAAATATCTTAAGGGGAAAGATAATCACATTGCGGACGCATTGTCACGCATAACAATACAAGACTTAAAAGCAATAAACAGACAAGTACTAAAAGTTACTACAAGGTCTGAATGTAGAAAGGAAAGTAAAAAAAAATTGTCAATACAAGTATGAAAAACAAAAATGAGCAATTAAATGAAAAGCCCAGAATCTATGAAGTTGTCAATAATAATGACACAAAGAAACATGTTTTAATCAAAATAGATAAAAATAAGTGTTTATTAAAACGAGGAAAAACAATTGTTTCACGCTTTGATGTTAATGATTTGTATTCTAATGAAACATTTGACCTAAGTCAATTCTTTCAAAGACTTACTTCAAAAGCCGGAATGCATAAAATAACAAAAATGCGAATATCACCAAGTGAACAAATATTCGAATTTGTATCACTAAATGAATTTAAAATACAGGGCAATCGAGTACTCGAAAAAGTAGAACTAGCTATTCTACAAAAGGTGATAATCATAGATCAAAACGACGAAGCTCAAATTAATCATATCTTGAAAAAATTCCATGACGATCCTATAGAAGGAGGTCACACGGGTATCGCGCGAACCCAGTTAAAAATCATAAGATTTTATTATTGACCCCAAATGACTAACCAATAGCAAAGTACGTAAAGACTTGTTTAAAATGCCAACAAGCCAAAACAACAAAACATACCAAAACTCCATTGACATTGACACCAAACCCATCAACAGCATTTGATACTGTTTTAATTGATACCATTGGTCCATAACCGAAATCGGATGATGGAAATGAGTATGCAGTTACAATCATACGCAATCTAACAAAGTTTTTAGTCACTGTTCCAACACAGAATAAAAGTGCTAAAACAGTTGCCAAAGCTATATTTGAATCATTTGTATTGAAGTACGGTCCAATGAAGACGTTCATTACGGATCAAGGTACAGAATACAAAAATTCACTTATAAATGAATTATGCAAATACATGCATATAGAAAATCTAACATATAGTGCTCACCATCATCAAACCTTGGGAACCGTAGAAAGAAGTTACCGAACTTTCATCGAATACATACGTTCATATATATCAGTTGACAAAAGTGATTGGGACATTTGGTTACCATAATTCACTTACTGCTTCAACACAACACCATTAGTAGTACACGACTACTGCCCATATAAACTAGTATTCGGCAGATTACCCAGACAATTCAAAGATTTTTCAAAAATAAACCATATTGACCCTAGATACAATATTCCAAAGAACTTAAGTACAGACTAAAAATATCATATAACAGAGCCAGACGAATGTTAGAAAAAGCGAAGGCAGAAAGAAAACTTAAATATGACAGATTTACAAATAATTTTGATTTAAAAATAGGAGATAAGGTACTACTTAAAAATGAAACAGGTCATAAGTTAGACAATAGGTACGAAGGTCCTTACGACGTGCTAGATATAGGAGTAAATGATAATATAACTATTAAAAAAGGAAATAAGAAACAACAGTTAGTACATAAAGACAGGTTAAAAAAACAAACATAAAAAAAAAATGGTCTGATCAACCGAAAAAAAACGTTATTATAATAAAAAGACATAAATATATTCAATTTAAATTTCTATAATTTCAAAATTTTTACATAATTCAGCTAAAACTCAATATCATTATTCATTTTAATTCATATAATTAAAAAACATACAATTAAAAACATATATATAAGAATACAATTAATTTATTATTATTAATATAATTAAATCAATTAAAAATTAAATTAATACACTTAATACAATTAAATGCAAAAACAAAAAAAAATATATATGAAAATAACTTCACCTACTACGTTATTTTTCAAAAGGAGGGAGGTGTAGTATGTGCATATATCGAGGGTACACTGTACCATTAAAAACATAGCAACACTAAGTTGCATTATGTAAACTAACAAATTCAAGTGGACTAAAAAGTCGCACGCTGATAGCGGCGTTACGCTGAGTCAGCATTCCCACGCTGACCGCATATATACATAAACATATGCCCATACGACACTCGCTCTTGAACATATACCTAAGATATACATATGCGGCTGCGCCTCTGCTGTGGTCAACGGCAGCGCAGTCGCCAGCATCAATTATGTACTTAGCTTAAGTCGACTTCTCTTTGTACTGAATAAAGCAATCTAAATGCAAACCTCCACCAGCACGGATGTGCTATCTCTTTACTCATGTCCAATATCTTAAGGGGTCGGCTAAAACTCAACATAAAATAGTCCTTTTTCTGTATAGCCATGAGCGCCCTCGCCGATTCCGTTTTTATGCCCTCAATCAACTCGAAACTGGTTCCCCGGAGTGGATTCTTGAGTTTTGGGATTAGCCAGAAGTCCCACGGAGCCAAATCAGGAGAATGCGGTGACTGCGGAAGGATATGCGTCGAATTCTTGGCTAAATGGTCACGAAGAACGAGTGCATTGTGAGACGCTGCGCTATCGTGATGCAAAAACCAAGTTGTTGGCCAATAATTCTGGTCTTTTTATACGAATTGCTTCACGCAAGCGACGCATAACGCATAAATAATATTCCGTCTTAACAGTTTGGCGAGGTGGAAGGAATTCTTAGTGCCCCACACCACGAAAATTGAAAAAAACTGTCATCATGACCCTGATTTCTGACGTTCTCTTTTGGGAATTTTTTTGAAGTCTTTGTACCACTTATAAACATTTTTCTGGGACGTGGTAAAATCACCAAAGGTTTTCTGCAAAAATCCTTAACGTTTCCGCAGCCAAAATTTCTTTCCGCCAATCAAAATTTGATGGCACTTCTCTGAACAATTAAATCAGACATTGTAAAAATCGCCAAATGCACTCTTGAGCGTTTGGTAAACACAAGCGTAAATATAGTACTGATTCTGACTTTGGCATGAAATTACCCTCAGATGTCATTATCAGTCCTGGCAACTAAAAAAAAAAGAACTAGTCCGCCATCTCAATCCCGCGAACTTTAAATTAACAAGATGGACATACAGTCGGGTGTCCCGACAGTAGAATACCATGTACCATTACAAGGCGCGTCCCAAAATTATATAAAAGAAAGAGAATAAGAATAAAAAACGGAGACAAATTTACATATAATGCAAATGTCTTCCCATTCAATAGCAAAGTCGATAGCTCAGTGGGTAAAGCTACACATTCATTTTTGTAAGCAATTGGCCTGGGTTCGAATCAACCGGAGGCATAAGGAATTTTTTCATTTTCAAAACATTAAGTATAGTTCTTTGCTTGCATTTTTTTATTTCTTAGTATTAAATACTGTAATTATTTTGATGTACAGGAAAAAAAAAAAAATTGCTAAAAATAAAAAAAATTTCGCTCGTCGCCGACGGGATTCGAACCCGTGACAACTAACATTTGAAAAAGACTTCAGCTTAGCCAGCTGCGCCACCAACCAATTCAAAATGAGTAACCTTATTTTGATAGTAATATGAACATAAGTAAAATGTTTAATGAACGTTTTGATTTATTTGGAGCCCTCTGCCTGGGCTGCCTCTTGTACACGTAATGTGTATAAAGTAAAAAGCCTATATCTCCGCTATTTATGGCACGATCGCAATAAAATTTGGACAGTCTGTGTATTTTGATAAAATGCATTAAGCTTTTTAATATGGTTTACATAACATTATAAATTTCGGAGCTATACGTTTTTTTCAAATAGCTCCTCCAAAAAGGGGAGCAGCAAAAATTTAAAACAAACTTGATCTGCGTGCAGATATAAGAAGTCTAAATCCCAAGTTTGGTGTCTCTAGCTCTTATAGTCTCTGAGATCTAGGCGTTCATACAGACAGACGGACAGACGGACGGACGGACGGACAGACGGACATGGCTATATCGACTCCTTTAGTGGTCCTGACCAATATTTAGGTAACTTTTGGGGTCTGCCACGCCTCCTTCTGCCTGTTACAGAAAATCGCACTCGCACAAAACTATAATACCTTTGTACCTTTGGTACATGGTTTAAAAAGTCACCTTACTTTTTGCCCACAGTAGTAACTCTAAACGTAAACCCACGTTGTACCCTCCTTATCTGTCATTTAACAATACCACTGTAAATTTAGATCAAGAAATAGCCAATCTCTTCGCTAAGTTTTTTATAACTACATATTCTCCCTCGACATCTTCAAATCATACATTTTCTCCAGCAATGCCCAGTTCGAACTTAATCTTCAGTCCTATTTTAAACGAAAGCTCACTTATTCTTGATCTTCAACGTGTTAAGCCAGTATATTCACCAGGTCCTGATGGAATACCGGGCTCTGTGCTAAGGTATTGCTCCGAGACGCTGTGTAACCCCCTTCTTAAATTGTTTACCTTATTATTAGAATCCTCAGAATTTCCCCTTATTTGGAGGGAATCATTTGTTATTCCTCTCCACAAAAAAGGTAGCAAGTCGGATGCCAGTAACTATAGAGGTATCTCTAAGTTATCGGCAATCCCCAAACTCTTCGAGAATGTAATCACTCCTCACTTGCAACATCTATGCAGATCCGTCATCTCGTCAGCATGGTTTTATGAGGCGAAGATCAACCACGACCAATCTTCTGGAACTCACCTCTTTCGTTATTAGGGGTTTCCAACAAAACTTTCAAACCGATGTCATTTACACGGACTTTAGTAAAGCTTTCGACTCAGTTAATCATTCTCTTCTGGTTAGGAAACTCGATTCATTGGGGTTTCCAAGTGATCTTAAGTGGATTTCGAGTTATCTAAGTGACAGGTCCCAAAAGGTTCTGTTCAGAAATGTTCTATCCAATAGCCTCAGTGTCACTTCTGGCGTCCCACAGGGCAGCCACCTGGGACCACTACTATTTACATTGTTTATCAACGATTTGCCGCAGGTTCTAACCAAATCCAGAGTACTCATGTATGCTGATGATGTTAAACTTTGCGTGCAGTATAGGGAAAGCTCACGCCAATCTGACCTACAAACGGATCTCGATAACTTTCAAGCATGGTGTCATGCTAACGATTTATATCTCAACATTTCTAAATGCAAACTGATGACATTTTCTCGCACCACTCTTCTCCCTGCCACGTAAATGCTTAACGATTGCTCTTTGGAAAGAATTACTATTGTTGATGACCTAGGCGTCCGCCTGGACCCTAAACTTTAGTTCATGCTTGGATTCATTAAAAGGTGGTCGAAGGAATTCGATTCTCCTTATGTAACGAAGACCCTATATACTTCGTTAGTACGCCCTATATTGGAGTATGGCTCGTGAGTCTGGAGTCCTCAATACGGAGTCCATAGCAGCCGCATCGAATCTGTCCAAAAGAAGTTTTTACTTTTCGCCCTCCGTGGCCTACCCTGGGATGCTAACCTTAGATTACCGTCTTACTCTAGTAGACTTCTCCTAATTAATTTACCTTCTTTATCTAACCGTAGGACGATGCTTGGCGTCGTCTTTCTACATAAACTCATTCACGGCGAGGTAGAGAGCCCCTACCTGCTTGGGCAGCTCAATTTCCATGTTCCCCGACTTTCTTCTAGAAATGTTATCCCCCTAGTAGTTAACCACTGTAGGCGTGAGTTTGAAGTACATGAACCCTTTAGGGTTTTAGGTACTGATTACAATCGCCTGTTTAGTAGTATTGAAGGCGTAGAAAGCCTTCAAAACTTAAAAACTGTATTGCTTGTAGTACTTGCCCGTAGTGTATCCAAATTTTCCTCGTTCTATTCTATTTTTCCTCTCTCGCGTCTATCTAGTACGCGTTCGTGCCGTACGTCACGCGGCTGCGCCCCTCGGTCGTTTGGGCGGGAGGTGGGCCTCGTTGGGACTCGGTCGAAAAAAAAAAAAAAAAAAAAAAAAAAAAACTTTGGATAGAGTTTTGAAATAGAATCCCGCAGAGTCCTTCAATGCGTCCAAGTGTATGTTGTAGCGTTGTCAATTCTGAGCGAAAGGCTGTTTGTCTTACTGTGCACTTATACGCACTATTGGTGCAATTTTTCCTAGATAACCTCACTGTTTTCAACGCCGATTTGGTTGATGTTTGGAGTAGCAAGAATGGCCGGCTTGAGCAAGAAAATGCTGTAAAATGTTTTTTTCAAAATAGAAAATGAAATTAATTAATAATTAAACTAATACCTTAAATAAAATATTAGTTTTAACCTTTTAAGTATGATGGAAGTTGTTCTTTTTCGATTTAGGTGAACTTATGGAAAAACACTGCAATTCGGCATTTTAGTCTGATAGTTCCTACATAGTATTAAAATAGCAACAAATTTTAGCTGCTAAAATTTTATTAGTTTATCTTTAGTTTTACCCGATCGTTCCTATGGGAGCTATAGGATATAGTTTCCTGATCCGAACGATTTTCATACCATATGTGCGTAGGGACAAATAATGACGATATATAAAATTTCATGTCGAAATCTCCAAAACTGACCGAGTTATTAATTAATGCCACAATAACAGGTCAAAAACCCCATAGTGCATTGTAGAACCTCGTATGAACTGCATGAACCCTTTAGAGTACTGTGTGCAAGTTATAATGATTTGTATTCAGTAATCTCACACGTTGATAGTCTTCCTAAACTAAAAACTTTTAAACAACGCAGTGAAGGAGACATTTCCGACCCTATAAAGTCTGTCCGTCCGTCTGTCCGATTATACACATACTAGTCCCTCATTTTTAAAGCTATATGAATGAAACTTAGCAGTTAGTCTTCTATTTACTCACACTCCTACATATGTATGTCGGAACGGGCTGGTCGGCTATTACATATAGCTGCCATAGGACCCATCGGAAAAATTTTTGAAAAAATATAACCATGTCAGTTTTTAATATATTTTCACCAAATTTGATATTTGGCCACAAAATATTATTTCAGAATTTTGGTTTTAATTTCAGGAAAATCGGAGAATTGTATCCTATAGCTGCCATAGGAACATTCAGGAAAATAAAAGAAAAAATCATAGCTTCGCGTTCATCAAATTTGAGATTTGGCAACTTAATATTATTACAGAATTTCGGTTTTAATTTGTTGATATAATTCTGCAAGGGTATGCAAACTACGGTGAGCCGAAGTTAGCTTCCTTTCTTGTTTAATTTAATTTGTAATCTACAAGGGTGTACACACTTCGGTGAGCCGAAGTTAGCTTCCTTTATTGTTTTTCTACATGTTTCAGACCAAACTTCTGTAAAAATGTAACGATTCGTGGCAGATGTTTCTAGTCCCGAAGAGGGCGCACGCTTCTGGTTCCGGCTGGGGCTCGTCGGCTACTGGGTGGATCTTTCCCTCCCGGGCTATGCCACCATTGTCATAAAGTTCAAGTTCAGATATTCGTCACTCACGGATGTGTTTCATCCCGCGAAGAAAGCGCTTTCCTGCGGCGATATTGCGATGATGATCAAGCCTGCGGACAAGAGAAAATTATGCCTAATCCCTGCCGAAAATTTGGCCCTATTCGAAGTCTGATTAGATATTTTTTATTAGCCAATCTATATGTTCTCCTTCGTTCCTCTTCTCATTCTTCTCCTACTAGTCACCTTAACGCCGACTAACAATAGTAGTAAAAGTTAAAACGTTTAAGAGTAAATGGCATTAGCCGTATGCATGTCGAGGCGGTCCGCCTGTGGCTAACACCTTTGCCTGAGATTGGCCAAAACTCTTGCGAGGCGGCTACACCGATTTCAATTAGCCTCTTCATCCGCTCCTCGCAGTTTGCCAAATGTAGGCAATCGGATCCCAAGTGGGATCAGGGGCCGGGGACGTAAATGCCTCTGGCCTAACGGTGCTCAAAAAAAAGAAACGACAACGCGGACTAAGGCCCTATGCAGTTGAACCTAAGCGGCCGCAGCTCCCGCTATTCCGCACTGCTAGGGAAGGGGGGTGCGGTAATTTCTTCTCCTCCGCTTTCACTGACGCTGGTCCGCCCGCGTTTGAAGATGAGCCGCTATTTCGGTCATCCGCTTTGCTTGACCTCTCCTCTCCCCTCGCTGGCCTGAGCCCTTGCACTTTGGCGTCGGGGCAAATCCAAATCTATTTAAATGCACTTATTAGAATAGTTCCTTTTTCCAGCTATCCTATTCCTTCCTCTTACCGAAAACAGTCTCTCAACTGCAGTAGGGGTCCAAGGGAATAATTCCGGCACTAAGTAGTATTTATGTGATTGCTTGGCAGATCACCTTATGGAACTTTGCGGCGACACAACTTGCCGGTATCGAGGCCAGAGCGGTATAAAACCAACCGCTTAGCCCTCACTCTATCCAGAGCCGATCAATCCTCCCGAAGGCGGAAACTTCTCGGATGAAAGGCGGAAACTTGGCTCTGTTACTTTCTCTTAACTTTCTATCGACTACTAAGCTTCCTCTCCCGAGTCCTAGCTGGCGTCACCGTTCTCTACTCCCAAGCGTTACAAATACCCCCGCCAAAGATCAGACTTGGGCGTAGATTAACTCAAGCTGATCCCAACTGAGCTTGGAGCTACTGTTTTAAATCCTTAGCATGGTAACGACCAACCGAACGCCCTTGGAGATCCTCCAACTCATAATAGGCACTGCCTACTTTCTTGCGGATTCTGAACATGACGTAGGCTGGGCGTAACTTGGAACTGTATCAGGCCTGAAAGTTACTCTGCTTGAAATTTTTTTCGAAATACTTCCTAGCCAACGCTATATGACACTTCTCTCGACCGCAAGTTGTAGTTTTTCTCATTATTTTCCCTTTGCTTCTCCATTACTTGAAGGGCCATAATTCCCACCAACTCGAAGGAATCTGGCTTAGAAAATCCAATAGATCTATCTTCTAGCAGACTAAGCGCTCTTAGCAATTTGTAGTTTGCACCAGATGAAACGTATTGTTGTCCGAAAACCATATAGTACGGTGATTTTCCCAAAGCCGAATGGAGCTCCTCATCCCAATTTTTCTTATCCGCCTTTACATAAGAACGGATTGCTGCCACAACCGAACGATTGACTCGCTCGGAGGCATTAGTCTTGCTAAGAAATTTCTGAAAATTGTCCGATCTGAATTGGGAACCATTGTCCGAGACTATGGTTTCCGGAAAGCCAAAGCACAGTGGGGAATTTGCCCTGTTTTTGTGGCATTCACAAAGCAAAGCAAAATTTTTAAATTCTGTTTTTTGTATTAAGTTAAAATTAAAGAAATGAAGATATTTTGAAAAAATGGGAGCGGTTCCGCCTTTTTTTAATCTATTTTAAATTTTTTTATGGTAAAAATTAAAAAAAAAAATGTTATTTTCTTTTACGACAATAATGGTAATTTTATACATTTTGTAAAAAAATGGCCGTGATCGCACTCTTTATTTGCGAGAAATCGAAGGGAATTTGCTCTGTTTTTGTGGCAATTATTCCAGCAGCACCGTATTGCTGATTGAAAACTTCCATCCTAAAAAATGGAATTTCGTAAAAAGGGGCAAAAGGGGGCAATTGAGCTTAGATGTTCTGCATTAGGAATTCATGGCTCTACAACATGGATATAGACACTCACTAAACAATTTTTAAAAACCTTTGCCAAAGTTGAGCATTTATTACGAAAGCTTTGTACGGACACCACTTGCTACAATTACAAATTGTTTGAAATATACACACGAATTTGTCAAAAATGAGTATTAAAAAATAGTACAAACCTGAAGCATGACTATCCATTTTAAATTGTACTGATTTGTGCTTTAACGTTGAAAAAATTAATTTGAAAAGGCACTACAAAATGAAGCCAAATGCAAACCCAAAATGTAATTTCCCAACAGCTGACTTCAATTGCTGGTATTTTAATACTGGACTGGAAAAATACCATATTTGGTATGTAAGATAAGACTTTGGTACATTCTCAATACGGTAAGACTTCAATATCCAAAATTTAAAAACTTTAAAAAAACACATTAATGCCACAAAAACAGGCGAATTCCCCAGTGGGCAAAGGTGTGGAAAACTTCCTGCTGCAAGTATTTGATCACTACATCCGCCGTTAACTTCCTAACAGGTTTCAAAAACACAAATTTTTTTACGGAACTGCTTCCTTGGGCAACGCCGGGCTAGCTCATGGATCCCAGGGTGGGTTCGACCCGATGCCCGCAGTCTGCACAATAAGTCACGATAAATATCGGACGTCTCAAAACTACACTATTACACTAGTGATGCAAAAACATCGATGGTCAGTACATCGATGTTTTCAACATCGATGTTTCAACATCGATGTTTGAAAACATCGATATATCGCTGAAAACATCGAACTATTTTTCATTTTTAAAATTTCCTTTAATTTGCTCCAAATTGCAATAAAATTATGGTTTTATTATATTATTATGCTTGTATTTATTAAATAAGAATAATACTGAACTTTCAAATTCATAAACTTAAGAAAAATTATAAAAATTAAACAAAAACAATATAAATTTCATAAAACTTAAACGAGCTAAAATTAATCAACAAGCCATTGATTTTGTTTTAAAAACAAGAGCATATTCAAGGCCTTTGGTTTAAGGCGAGATCTTCGATCATTGGCTATTTGCCCCACTTTGCTGAATGTCCTTTCCGATTCGGTCGAGGTGGCCGGAACACATAAGTATTTGAAAGCGCACTGCGCAAGTGAGCCAAATTGGACTTCGTTTACCTATAAGAAAATAGAGTTATTCATCAATAAATATAAAAACGAAATCAGAAATGTACCTTCCAATACAGCAGCGGATCCATTCGTTGGGTAGAATTGTGTGTTTCTGTAGCGTGGATTTTTTTTTTGTGAAAATTAGAGATGCAAAAACATCGATGTTGGGGAAAATACATCGATGTATCGACTTTTTTAAAAACATCGATACTATCGATAGTGACATCGATGTTTTTGCATCCCTATATTACACACCACTAGGACGAAAAGGTAAACAACAATTTAAAAAAAAAAAACGAGAAAGGAAGCTAACTTCGGTTCACCGAAGTTTGTATACCCTTGCAGAATTTAAACAAAACATTAAAACCGAAATTCTGAAATAATAATTAGTTGCCAAATCTCAAATTTGATGGCAATGGTTTAAAACATATATATAGTCGATTTTAATGAAATTAAAACCGAAATTCGGAAATAATATTAAATGGGCCAATATCAAATTTGGTGAAAATTGGTTGAAAACTGACAAAGTTATAATTTTTTTTCGTAGATTTTTCCGATTGTTCCTATGGCAGCTATATGATATAGTCGTCCGATCCGGCCCGTTCCGACATATGTACGAGTGAGAGTATATAGAAGCCTAACTGCAAAGTTTCATTCAGATAACTTTAAAACTTTAAAAACTGAGGGACTAGTTTGCGTAGAAACGGACAGACGGACAGACGGCATGGCTAGATCGACTCGGCTGTTGATCCTGATCAAGAATATATATACTTTATAGGGTCGGAGATGCCTCCTTCACTGCGTTGCAAACTTTTGACTGAAACTATAATACCCTGCAAGGGTATAAAAACTGGACGACACTTCTTATACAATTGGTGGCTTCGATGGACTCGCCACGACGCACCCACCCATCCTGTGGTGCCTCCTGGTCATCTTGGGGCACCACCCATCTCCGGCGGACCGGAGCCTATTCCTGGCGGTTTGGCGACCGGCTCATCTCCCCCAGGTAAACGCTCTACTCAGCTTTCATTTTCCTCTTTAATACATTACAAATATTTCACTCTGGCTTATATTTAACATGGCAGATGTGGTTTCTCTAACTTCGATCTGTCCTGGCGAAACTCGACCCTAGCCCGAGATGCGCTCGCACCAAGACTGCCGCAGCGGAGAAGAAGCGGCGCTCCGCTAAAAGATAAACGTGCCACAACCTGGCACCAATGACTTTAACTTTCCCTACCTATTATCCCTACTGGAGCTCCAAAATAAATAACATGGAGTGGGTTTTATGAACACATAATAGTCCAGCTTCTTCTAAGCCGATTCTCTTTAATTACAGCACTCGTGTTGCACAAATCCCTGGCACAAGTGGGATACGCGGAAGACAAAACGCAGTTTAACACGTACAAATACAGGTAAATAAATAATAACAAAATTAACATATACAAAACTAACACTTAAATCTATTATAGGAGGAGGCGTGAGATTTGTGCGGCCTAGATTTGTGGCCCGCAACGCAGGCAAAAAATGTAATAATAGCAGCACAATCAGAATCTGGGAATATACCGCTCCTTTGGCGGGATTCACTCCAAACAAGACTTCTCGGCCGGGTCACGCCGGCCCCAGTTCTGAAACGGACTCACCGGGCTGCTGCTAATTGAACCACCGGCTGCGGCAATGGAACTCCAGGGTCGGCCCAAATTCTCGTTGCTGTCGTCCAGACCTCTTCACCACACCCGAACGGCCGGCGACGGACACAGGGGAATTAACCCAGGTAAGCAAGAAAACGACGTTAGAAAAAAACTGCCGCGGCCAGTGATATGGTCACTGCCACGCTGAAAGAAATTCCTCGCACTAGAATTTTTTTTCCACTTTTACTTCATTTCCTTTCTCACGTTTTTATACCCTTGCAGGGTATTAAAGTTTCAGTCAGAAGTTTGCAACGCAGTGAAGGAGACATCTCCGACCCTATAAAGTATATATATTCTTGATCAGGATCAACAGCCGAGTCGATCTAGCCATGTCCGTCTGTCCGTCTGTCCGTTTCTACGCAAACTAGTCCCTCAGTTTTAAAGCTATCTAAATGAAACTTTGCAGTTAGACTTCTATATACTCTCACTCGTACATATGTCGGAACGGGCCGGATCGGACGACTATATCATATAGCTGCCATAGGAACAATCGGAAAAATCTACGAAAAAAAATTATAACTTTGTCAGTTTTCAACCCATTTTCACCAAATTTGATATTTGCCCATTTAATATTATTTCCGAATTTCGGTTTTAATTTCATGAAAATCGGCTGACTATATCCTATAGCTTCCATAGGAACAATCAGGACAATAAAAGAAAAAACCATAACTTTGTCAGTTTTCAACATATTTTCACAAAATTTGATATTTAGCCATATTTTATTATTCCTGAATTTAGATTTTAATTTCATGAAAATCGGCTGACTATATCCTATAGCTTCCATAGGAACAATCATGAAAATAAAAGAAAAAATTATAACTTTGTCAGATTTCAACGAATTTTTACCAAATTTAATATTTGGTCATTTAATATTATTTCCGAATTTCGGTTTTAATTTCATGAAAATCGGACAACTATATCCTATAGCTTTCATAGAAACAATCAGGAAAATAAAAATCCATAGCTTAGCCGTGTTTCCGACCATTGTCATTTAATTTGAGATTTGGCAACTAATTATTATTTCAGAATCTCGGTTTGAATTTTTTGTTTAAATTCTGCAAGGGTATACAAACTTCGGTGAGCCGAAGTTAGCTTCCTTTCTTGTTTTCCTTTTTTTTCTCAAGCTTTAACCTTTCCGCGATACTCCCGTCGCACGTTAGCCGTTTCCTACTGCCTCAACCTGACCGGCTACGCCTCCCTTTATGGCCTCGGATCGCAGCCAGACCTAAGGCTTAGAAACCGTTGGTTTTCGGGTGCAACGGCCCAGGCCAAAGGGTAAGAGCCTCTTCTCTTAAATTTCCCGCCAGCGTCCCCCTTCCCCCTCTGGCCCCACTAATCCAAACCTAATCGATCTATCGATTGTCCTTACAGCCCATTCCGACGAGAAATGCAACAATTTGGAGTAATGATCGAGAACTATGAAAATTCCCACATGTCCACTTCTTGAACGCGGATACGGTCCGAGAAAGTCCACATACAATCTCTGGAAAAACCTTTGAGACTCAGGGGCTGCTCCCATCAGCGGTCTTTGTATGCAATTTGACGCCTTCGTTGCCTTGCACGTGTCGCAAGCGAGGACGTTAGCTTTGACGTCCCTAACCAAACCTGGCCAATAATAAAACCGCCATATCCGCTCTAACGATTTATGGATACCACCGTGCGACGCTAGAGGACTCTCATGCGCTTCAGCCATCTAGTATTAGCTCTTGCGGAATCCACAGCTTCCATGCAAAGTTTATATGAAGTAGCTCGCCTGTTAAATGCTCGGTTCTTTTATACAATCGCCCATCCTTAACCTTAAGGCAGACTGTCCTTATTGCCTTTAACTTGATCCACCAAGGCTAAATACTCTGCTGACATGAAAGCTGGAGACTCCAAATCAATCACCTGATTAGCATCTAACGCCGCCAACTTTTCCTCGTTAACCCTAGAAAGGGCATCCGGCACCACATTAAGCACTTCGATGTTCAATCTTGAAATGAAACCCCCTGCAATTGTAACGCCCATCGTGCCAATCGTGAATTCAGGTCTGTCTGGGACATGAGCCACTTAAGTGAGGCGTGATCTGTGATCACTGTAAACTCCTGTCCTTCGACATAAGGTCTGAACCGGTTCACACAGACTATGGCTGCCAAGCACTCCTGCTCAGTCACGAAGTAGTTGCGTTGGGCCTTATTGAGTTTCTTCGATACAAACGCAATCGGAAACTCGTCCCCTTCTGGTGTCTTCTGCACCAACACACACCCAACTTCGGTTTTACTGGCATTGGATGTAGAAAGGCTGCCCAAAATCGGGACTATGCAGTATTGGTGCCGCGCCTAGCATACTCTTCAGGTTTTCAAATGGCTTTCTTCCCTCTGGAATCATAGCAAACTTGCATCTAGGTTTTAACAAATCTGTGAGCGGCGAAGCTACCGAAGCAAAATTACTGATGAATTTTCTATACCATCCAACCATCCCGAGGATTCTCCGAAGAGCCTTCAGGGAATTTGGTATTGGGAAATCCGTCATGGCCGATATCTTATCCGGATCCATTCGTATGACCCCCTCTCCAACAATGTGGCCAAGATATTTCACCGACCGCATACAGAATTTACTTTTCTCCACATTCAAAGTCAAGCCCGCCAATTCGACATATTTTGCTACCCTCTTCAACACCTTTAGATGCGAATCAAGGCAATCGGAAACTATAAGCAAGTCGTCTAATAGACAAACACTTTATTTCTCAGATCAGCCGGTATAACCTTGTCCATCAGCCGCGTCATGGTCTGAGATGCATTAGTGAGCCCAAAAGGCATGACCACAAATTGGTACAACGGCTTGCCTGGAATGGTAAAAGCCGTTCTGTCCCGAGACTCTGGATCCAAAGGTATCTGCCAGTAAGCATCCTTAAAATCCAGGCTGGATATAAACATCGCTCTAGGCAAACGACTCAAAATTCGGTCTATCTGCGGTAACGGATACGCATCCTTTTTGGTGAAAGCATTTACCTTCCTGCTATCTAAGCAAAGCCTTACTTCTCTTGGTTTCTGCACTAGCATTACTAGAGAACACCACGCACTATCGGATTCCTCAATGACTCCTAATTTTAACATCCGGTCTACCTCGGCATATACGTAGAAGCTTTTTGATTGCCGGAGATACAGGAAAATGCCGCTGTTTTACAGGCTTGGCATCTTCTACATCAATCGAGTGCGACAGAACGGAGGTTCTCCCTAAACCGGCAACAGCAAATTATGGGAATTCGCAGATTACTTCCTTCAACTGATTCTTTTGGCTTGGGGACAATTCATGTGATTCGGGAGTTATTTCTGCTACTTGCATCTCTGGTAAAGGATTGAATTTGGTCAAGAAATCGATGCCTAAATACATGTCCTGGCCTAAGCTATTATGACACAGTAATGAAGTTTTTATTCATTAGAGACTTCATTAGAACCTTGAAAGAGATAACTATATGTTTTATTTTGCTCGGATTTCTTTTGTAAATCGGCTTGGGTCACACCGATTTTGAAATGTCAACGGTAAACTAAAATGACTATATTTGAAACTACAAAAGTCCAAATGACAAGGTCAGGAACCTGAAATTAACTTTTTGTCATCAATTTGCGGAGGACCTCAATAAAAATCTACCTTCTACGTTGCGCCGCATTAGCCATGAAGTCGAAAAATTCTTTTTCTTTGAATTATTTATCTTTTGTGGCATATATAATCCATATAAATGCAAGAGACCAGCAAAACATAACAAACTTTTTTGGGTGACCATTTTGACATATGTATGACCTTTAATGAGCTGGCAAACATATTTTTATAGCAGTATATTGTCGTCCGTTAAATTTAGTATCTAGTATTTTATGAAAATTTATCGATTTTCGACTCTAATGAATTATCAATGCATTATCTATCATTATCATTAGCCAATGTATTAGAAGTGTCATAAAGTCATCTCGCTCGCACTTGTGTAGAACCCTATACAACTTTCAAAACTCTAATGAAGTCTCTAATTAATGCGGCAATGTCATAATGCTATTAGCGACGGAATTACGAAAACTTCCAACTCCTTGGTATCGGACTAATAGGTAAAAGGAGTTTTCAATCGCCCAATGACATCTTGACGCCCGCCATTGGCAGTATGCGCAATCGATATGCCCTGTTTGAAAGGGATTCGTTTGCTTATAATATCCCTGGCCAAATTTCCACCAACTTCACTCATTGCTGCCCCTGTATCTAGTAATCCTAGAACTACTCGATCTAGGACCTTCACCTCCGCATAAGGACGTTTATCGCTATTCTTGTATCGGATGGCATTTATTGTTCTGGCTGCTTCCCAAAATGCCCTCATCCGCTTGGAACTTCTTGATGTAGCTAGCATCCGGACTAAATCCGTATTTATTAAATGGTTTGGCTTAATTATCAGATTTTTCGGTATTATTTTGCTAGGACTAGAATTAAAATCGACCAATTTATTTCTGACTATTTGAACTAACTGTCGTCTCGACTCGAGGGCTGTTGGCGACGAACACGAGTCAGCTCACTACGTTTTTTTGCTGGCATTTCCCACACGAGGGCTTGTATGTATTCGGGGCACCGCAGCCATAGCAGAAGACCTTCCGTTTCCCCCCACAATCCTGGTACCGATGACCTTCCTTGCAACAGTTCTAGAAAATCAGAGCCAACGCTTCTACACCGCATCCCTCTAATTCGCCATTAGAAAATTCGGCAGCATCTTCTACCTGTTTATCCTCAACTATTTCGGCCACCTGCCTGCGGGCCGGCCCACTAACTTGATGCCCAAAATTCCTCTTTCTCTCCTCGTGATACTCCTCTCGTCGTCTACACATCTCCCTAAGTTCCTCTACTGACTCTATTTTGAAGTTCAGCAGCTGGTATCTTGTTTCGAGTCTGAGATTTCTCCTCAGAATATCCACTAATCTTTTCTCGGACAAAGGGACCTCTAGATTGTCCATCAGCTGGGCAATGGCTTCATAAAAACAATCGAAACTTTCTTTCTCCCACTGTTTGCGGTCCTTAATTGCCTCTTCGATATCCCCCTCAGTCCGTGTATCCTTGAACTGTTTCCTTAATGCCTGACAAAGCAAATCCCAGCGAATACTTCTAGCAGCCTTGTGGAATCTCTAATAGAATTCTCTGGCTTTGCCATCAAAGAGAATGCTGGCATTGCTACATAACACTGGAAAATTATGTTCTAAAGTCTGCTGGGTTTTGGTCTCGACTCGGTAGATAAAATGATCCACAGGAATGCTTCCCGGGCTGCCGTCGAAACGTAATTTCCACCCATTCATAATCTGGACTACTTTGTCCAGCCTATTTGGCAGATCGGATATTTGGCTTCTGGGAATTTATCTTCCCTCTAGCTGAAACTCTAGAGAAGGATACAAATTAATTTCATCTTGATATTGCCCCATCGAAACCGGAGTATTATTTATCCCTAACGAAAACGACTGGAATTGAGCAGCTACATTTGTTTGAATTAACTGAGTCATAAGCCCGGACAACTGTGCCATCATTTCGTTTTGAATTGTTTTCACAGCTTCCGTGATCATAGCTGCAATAGCTTTGGAAGAGATCGCCGGTTGCGCTGACGTCTCATTTCCGCCTCTATCTGCTGCACTCTTTACTGCAGTGGCGGCTTTGCTTCACGGTGTCGATTTGGTGCCCTGCGACCCAGAACTCCCAGTTACTACCTCAAAACAAGCCGTATTGCAAGCCGGACATTTCCCATGTTTCTTGAAGTTGGCCGAAATACAGGATCGGTGGTATTCCCGCTTGCATGTGGTTCTAAAAATTCCTTTTTGTCCTAATTCTGCTCCGCACAATGTGCAATTGACGTATTTAGCTTCCTCTCCCTCCATTGCAGACAACTTAAATCTACCAATCTCAATCCAAACAAACAAAGTCCTAATACCCCAACAATATGTAATGAGAAATAATCAATATTGGATAATGAATAATAACTAAAATATAATGAGTAATGAGAAATAAATAATAAATATGATGTGACAATAATTAATCAAAATAAATCAAATTTTGTAAATACAAACTTTGTAAACAAACTCAGCGAACAAAATAAAATCAAAACATTTATTTGCCTTCAAGCAAAGCTTCTTCCCTAGATCGACCTTAAACTTATGATTGCCAAATTGATACGAGACGAGCAGAGTAGAAAAACAAAAAACTAACAAAACAAAACAAATGCAAATGCTAATTAGCATTGCATTGCCTAAAACCGGCCAAACGCTAGTCAGTCTCTTTGCTAATTACTTCTTCCTTCCTGCCCTTCTCCTATTGCGATTAGGCATGTAGCCTTGCTCATTGTTCGAGGCCAGATAAACTCTTCTAAAGAGTGGTCTCTGTTATCCATGCGTTTAATGAGCCAGTTATGCCCTGGACATGTTGTGGATGAGGTCATTTACCTTCCCGATGCATACACTGGAGCAACCGTGGCTTGCAGACACTAATACAAACGTATTTGCCTCTAAAACCCACTCCAGTACCTATACCGCGAGAATGCAAATGAACATGATAGGTATATAAATGTGTTATTAATAGTAGACCGCATTGTTGCAGCTCTAACAAAATGTATTTGGCCTCTATGTTGGGCACCATTAACTTTATGATCTCATTTTAATCCTTTATAACAGTGGTGGGCAACACCCATACATGCAAACGATTAGTATGTGCGTAAGCAGCGCAGCAAGCAGAGAAAAACGAAGTGAGTGAGCCGTTCACTGAGCAAAAAAGATGTCTTTTTTTAATTTCTTGCATTAAAATAAATAAAAGCAAAACAAAATAAATAAAAATATAATTTAATAAAATAAACAGGAACATAATAAATTGTATATTAAATTTTAGTTAATAATTTGTTCGATATCTATATATATTTCAATAAAAAAAAATTCCCAGAGTTCTGAAAACATTTTTGCGCTGTGTATTTTTTTTATCATGCGCGCGATAGTCTTGCCTCAATGAAGTCTATGGAAATTGAGAGTTTGCCCACCACTGCTTTATAACAAAGTATAAATGTAACGATCCGTGGCAGATGTTTCTAGTCCCGAAGAGGGCGAAAACTTCTTGTCCCGGCTGGGGCTCGTCGGCTACTGGGTGGATCTTTCGCTCCCAGGCTATGCCACCATTGTCATAAAGTTCAATTTATAAAACGCGTGCTACGACAAAAAATTAAAACCAAAACATAACATATACACCGACAAATGAACTGGCAATCACACTGAACATTAACCGGCTCGCTTCTGGTGGCAGTGACGCGGCCATGCCCTCCCTTCCTTGGTCATCTTTACTCCTAATCTCCTATGTTGATGACCCCTTTTGTTCCGATCAGGGCTTCCCTAGAGACATCACTAGCTGAAGGCAAAACGATAGGCCAATTAGAACATTATAAAATATATTTCCTTAATACTAACAAAGAAAATTACAAATAAAAATTACAAATAATACATAAAACTTGGCGACACATTAATTGATAATTTAGAATACTTTTAAATAGATAAATGCGAATTTGGGTAGTTCACCACAAATAAACTTTGTAGGAAATTTCTCCTCGCATGGGCGTGTATGAAGAGGAGGTAGGTGAGGATCGCTTAGGATTAATTATTTGATTTCCAAAAATAGTTTAGGCTTTTATTCTACTGACATTGCTTCAGACCTTTTTGACCTTTGTGCCACAAATCGAAGTCAATTATATTAATCCAGATATTCGTCACTCACGGATGTGTTTCATCCTGCGAAGAAAGCGCCTTCCTGCGGCGATATTGCGATGATGGCTGCGGACAAGAGAAAATTATCCCTGCCTAATTCCGGCCGAAAATTTGGCCCTATTCGAGGTCTGATTAGATATTTTTTATTAGCCAATCTATATGTTCTCCTTCGATCCTCTTCTCATTCTTCTCCTACTAGTCACCTTAACGCCGACTAACAATAGCAGTAAAAGTTAAAACGTTTAAAAGTAAATGGCATTAGCCGTATACATTGGCCAAAACTCCTGCGAGGCGGCTACACCGATTTCAATTAGCCTCTTCATCCGCTCCTCGCGGTGGTTTATCCGTTTGCCAAATGTAGGCAATCGGATCCCAAGTGGGATCAGGGGCCGGGGACGTAAATGCCTCTGGCCTAACGGTGCTCAAAAAAAAGAAACGACAACGCGGACTAAGGCCGTATGCAGTTGAACCTAAGCGGCCGCAGCTCCCGCTATTCCGCACCGCTAGGGAAGGGGGGTGCGGTAATTTCTTCTCCTCCGCTTTCACTGACGCTGGTCCGCCCGCGCTTGAAGATGAGCCGCTATTTCGGTCATCCGC
Source organism: Drosophila anomelani (assembly GCA_035045905.1). Lineage (NCBI taxonomy): Eukaryota > Metazoa > Arthropoda > Insecta > Diptera > Drosophilidae > Drosophila > Drosophila anomelani. The sequence continues at coordinate 443,681 of JAWNOO010000157.1, forward strand.
TTTGCTTGACCTCTCCTCTCCCCTCGCTGGCCTGAGCCCTTTGGCGTCGGGGCAAATCCAAATCTATTTAAATGCACTTATTAGAATAGTTCCTTTTTCCAGCTATCCTATTCCTTCCTCTTATCGAAAACAGTCTCTCAACTGCAGTAGGGGTCCAAGGGAAAATTTCCGGCACTAAGTAGTATTTATGTGATTGCTTGGCAGATCACCTTATGGAACTTTGCGGCGACACAGCTTCCCCTCCCGAGTCCTAGCTGGCGCCACCGTTCTCTACCCCCAAGCGTTACAAAAATCATAGTTTGGGTTTATTATACAAAAACGTGAAATTTTAAGCTTCTGGATCTTAATAAAGGACTCATTCAAGGAAGGCTCATTTGCCATAGTCCTGGCGAGATTTGCGAGTTTCTTGGCAACAAATTTTTGTCAATTGTCAATATCATAAATGGCGTGATGAGTAAAAGGATTCTAAAATTGTCGGAAAATAATGGAAATAGCGGAAGATTTTAAATTAAGTATAAAATCTTTCTAATTAGTTATCCCAGTAATATTTTTGATTTTTTTATATAGTTTTTTTTTTTGTATTACAAGCAGTGTTTAATTTTGACATATGTATGACCTTTAATGAGCTGGCAAACATATTTTTATAGCAGTATATTGTCGCCCGTTAAATTTAGTATCTAGTATATTTTATGAAAATTTATCGATTTTCGACTCTAATGAATTTTCAAAATGTATTAGAAGTGTCATATAGTCATCTCGCTCGCACTTGTGTAGAACCCTATACAGCTTTCAAATCTCGACGGAATTACGAAAACTTCCAACTCCTTCCAACTTGGACTCATAGGTAAAAGGAGTTTTCAATCGCCCAATGACTTCTTGACGCCCGCCATCGGCAGTATGCGCAATCGATATGCCCTGTTTGAAAGGGATTCGTTTGTTTATAATATCCCTGGCCAAATTTCCACCAACTTCACTCATTGCTGCCCCTGTATCTAGTAATCCTAGAACTACTCGATCTAGGACCTTCACCTCCGCATAAGGACGTTTATCGCTATTCTTGTATCGGATGGCATTTATTGTTCTGGCTGCTTCCCAAAATGCCCTCATCCGCTTGGAACTTCTTGATGTAGCTAGCTTCCGGACTAAATCCTTATTTATTAAATGGTTTGGCTTTTTTATAATATATTATAATATATTATATTATAATATATTTTATAATATATTATATATTATATTTATATTATAAGATTTTTCGGTATTATTTTGCTAGGACTAGAATTAAAATCGACCAATTTATTTCTGACTATTTGAACTAACTGTCGTCTCGACTCGAGGGCTGTTGGCGACGAATACCGCTCAGCTCACTAAGTTTTTTTGCTGGCATTTCCCACACGAGGGCTTGTATGTATTCGGGGCACCGCAGCCATAGCAGAAGACCTTCCGTTTCCCCTCACAATCCTGGTACCGATGACCTTCCTTGCAACAGTTTCAGAAAATCAGAGCCAACGCTTTTACACCGCATCCCTCTAATTCGCCATTCGGCAGCATCTTCTACCTGTTGATCCTCAACTATTTCGGCCACCTGCCTGCGGGCCGGCCCACTAACTTGATGCCCAAAATTCCTCTTTCTCTCCTCGTGATACTCCTCTCGTCGTCTACACATCTCCCTAAGTTCCTCTACTGACTCTATTTTGAAGTTCAGCAGCTGGTATCTTGTTTCGAGTCTGAGATTTCTCCTCAGAATATCCACTAATCTTTTCTCGGACAAAGGGACCTCTAGATTGTCCATCAGCTGGGCAATGGCTTCATAAAAACAATCGAAACTTTCTTTCTCCCACTGTTTGCGGTCCTTAATTGCCTCTTCGATATCCCCCTCAGTCCGTGTATCCTTGAACTGTTTCCTTAATGCCTGACAAAGCAAATCCCAGCGAATACTTCTAGCAGCCTTGTGGAATCTCTAATAGAATTCTCTGGCTTTGCCATCAAAGAGAATGCTGGCATTGCTACATAACACTGGAAAATTATGTTCTAAAGTCTGCTGGGTTTTGGTCTCGACTCGGTAGATAAAATGATCCACAGGAATGCTTCCCGGGCTGCCGTCGAAACGTAATTTCCACCCATTCATAATCTGGACTACTTTGTCCAGCCTATTTGGCAGATCGGATATTTGGCTTCTGGGAATTTATCTTCCCTCTAGCTGAAACTCTAGAGAAGGATACAAATTAATTTCATCTTGATATTGCCCCATCGAAACCGGAGTATTATTTATCCCTAACGAAAACGACTGGAATTGAGCAGCTACATTTGTTTGAATTAACTGAGTCATAAGCCCGGACAACTGTGCCATCATTTCGTTTTGAATTGTTTTCACAGCTTCCGTGATCATAGCTGCAATAGCTTTGGAAGAGATCGCCGGTTGCGCTGACGTCTCATTTCCGCCTCTATCTGCTGCACTCTTTACTGCAGTGGCGGCTTTGCTTCACGGTGTCGATTTGGTGCCCTGCGACCCAGAACTCCCAGTTACTACCTCAAAACAAGCCGTATTGCAAGCCGGACATTTCCCATGTTTCTTGAAGTTGGCCGAAATACAGGATCGGTGGTATTCCCGCTTGCATGTGGTTCTAAAAATTCCTTTTTGTCCTAATTCTGCTCCGCACAATGTGCAATTGACGTATTTAGCTTCCTCTCCCTCCATTGCAGACAACTTAAATCTACCAATCTCAATCCAAACAAACAAAGTCCTAATACCCCAACAATATGTAATGAGAAATAATCAATATTGGATAATGAATAATAACTAAAATATAATGAGTAATGAGAAATAAATAATAAATATGATGTGACAATAATTAATCAAAATAAATCAAATTTTGTAAATACAAACTTTGTAAACAAACTCAGCGAACAAAATAAAATCAAAACATTTATTTGCCTTCAAGCAAAGCTTCTTCCCTAGATCGACCTTAAACTTATGATTGCCAAATTGATACGAGACGAGCAGAGTAGAAAAACAAAAAACTAACAAAACAAAACAAATGCAAATGCTAATTAGCATTGCATTGCCTAAAACCGGCCAAACGCTAGTCAGTCTCTTTGCTAATTACTTCTTCCTTCCTGCCCTTCTCCTATTGCGATTAGGCATGTAGCCTTGCTCATTGTTCGAGGCCAGATAAACTCTTCTAAAGAGTGGTCTCTGTTATCCATGCGTTTAATGAGCCAGTTATGCCCTGGACATGTTGTGGATGAGGTCATTTACCTTCCCGATGCATACACTGGAGCAACCGTGGCTTGCAGACACTAATACAAACGTATTTGCCTCTAAAACCCACTCCAGTACCTATACCGCGAGAATGCAAATGAACATGATAGGTATATAAATGTGTTATTAATAGTAGACCGCATTGTTGCAGCTCTAACAAAATGTATTTGGCCTCTATGTTGGGCACCATTAACTTTATGATCTCATTTTAATCCTTTATAACAGTGGTGGGCAACACCCATACATGCAAACGATTAGTATGTGCGTAAGCAGCGCAGCAAGCAGAGAAAAACGAAGTGAGTGAGCCGTTCACTGAGCAAAAAAGATGTCTTTTTTTAATTTCTTGCATTAAAATAAATAAAAGCAAAACAAAATAAATAAAAATATAATTTAATAAAATAAACAGGAACATAATAAATTGTATATTAAATTTTAGTTAATAATTTGTTCGATATCTATATATATTTCAATAAAAAAAAAATTCCCAGAGTTCTGAAAACATTTTTGCGCTGTGTATTTTTTTTATCATGCGCGCGATAGTCTTGCCTCAATGAAGTCTATGGAAATTGAGAGTTTGCCCACCACTGCTTTATAACAAAGTATAAATGTAACGATCCGTGGCAGATGTTTCTAGTCCCGAAGAGGGCGAAAACTTCTTGTCCCGGCTGGGGCTCGTCGGCTACTGGGTGGATCTTTCGCTCCCAGGCTATGCCACCATTGTCATAAAGTTCAATTTATAAAACGCGTGCTACGACAAAAAATTAAAACCAAAACATAACATATACACCGACAAATGAACTGGCAATCACACTGAACATTAACCGGCTCGCTTCTGGTGGCAGTGACGCGGCCATGCCCTCCCTTCCTTGGTCATCTTTACTCCTAATCTCCTATGTTGATGACCCCTTTTGTTCCGATCAGGGCTTCCCTAGAGACATCACTAGCTGAAGGCAAAACGATAGGCCAATTAGAACATTATAAAATATATTTCCTTAATACTAACAAAGAAAATTACAAATAAAAATTACAAATAATACATAAAACTTGGCGACACATTAATTGATAATTTAGAATACTTTTAAATAGATAAATGCGAATTTGGGTAGTTCACCACAAATAAACTTTGTAGGAAATTTCTCCTCGCATGGGCGTGTATGAAGAGGAGGTAGGTGAGGATCGCTTAGGATTAATTATTTGATTTCCAAAAATAGTTTAGGCTTTTATTCTACTGACATTGCTTCAGACCTTTTTGACCTTTGTGCCACAAATCGAAGTCAATTATATTAATCCAGATATTCGTCACTCACGGATGTGTTTCATCCTGCGAAGAAAGCGCCTTCCTGCGGCGATATTGCGATGATGGCTGCGGACAAGAGAAAATTATCCCTGCCTAATTCCGGCCGAAAATTTGGCCCTATTCGAGGTCTGATTAGATATTTTTTATTAGCCAATCTATATGTTCTCCTTCGATCCTCTTCTCATTCTTCTCCTACTAGTCACCTTAACGCCGACTAACAATAGCAGTAAAAGTTAAAACGTTTAAAAGTAAATGGCATTAGCCGTATACATTGGCCAAAACTCCTGCGAGGCGGCTACACCGATTTCAATTAGCCTCTTCATCCGCTCCTCGCGGTGGTTTATCCGTTTGCCAAATGTAGGCAATCGGATCCCAAGTGGGATCAGGGGCCGGGGACGTAAATGCCTCTGGCCTAACGGTGCTCAAAAAAAAAGAAACGACAACGCGGACTAAGGCCGTATGCAGTTGAACCTAAGCGGCCGCAGCTCCCGCTATTCCGCACCGCTAGGGAAGGGGGGTGCGGTAATTTCTTCTCCTCCGCTTTCACTGACGCTGGTCCGCCCGCGCTTGAAGATGAGCCGCTATTTCGGTCATCCGCTTTGCTTGACCTCTCCTCTCCCCTCGCTGGCCTGAGCCCTTTGGCGTCGGGGCAAATCCAAATCTATTTAAATGCACTTATTAGAATAGTTCCTTTTTCCAGCTATCCTATTCCTTCCTCTTATCGAAAACAGTCTCTCAACTGCAGTAGGGGTCCAAGGGAAAATTTCCGGCACTAAGTAGTATTTATGTGATTGCTTGGCAGATCACCTTATGGAACTTTGCGGCGACACAGCTTCCCCTCCCGAGTCCTAGCTGGCGCCACCGTTCTCTACCCCCAAGCGTTACAAAAATCATAGTTTGGGTTTATTATACAAAAACGTGAAATTTTAAGCTTCTGGATCTTAATAAAGGACTCATTCAAGGAAGGCTCATTTGCCATAGTCCTGGCGAGATTTGCGAGTTTCTTGGCAACAAATTTTTGTCAATTGTCAATATCATAAATGGCGTGATGAGTAAAAGGATTCTAAAATTGTCGGAAAATAATGGAAATAGCGGAAGATTTTAATTTAAGTATAAAATCTTTCTAATTAGTTATCCCAGTAATATTTTTGATTTTTTTATATAGTTTTTTTTTTTGTATTACAAGCAGTGTTTAATTTTGACATATGTATGACCTTTAATGAGCTGGCAAACATATTTTTATAGCAGTATATTGTCGCCCGTTAAATTTAGTATCTAGTATATTTTATGAAAATTTATCGATTTTCGACTCTAATGAATTTTCAAAATGTATTAGAAGTGTCATATAGTCATCTCGCTCGCACTTGTGTAGAACCCTATACAGCTTTCAAATCTCGACGGAATTACGAAAACTTCCAACTCCTTCCAACTTGGACTCATAGGTAAAAGGAGTTTTCAATCGCCCAATGACTTCTTGACGCCCGCCATCGGCAGTATGCGCAATCGATATGCCCTGTTTGAAAGGGATTCGTTTGTTTATAATATCCCTGGCCAAATTTCCACCAACTTCACTCATTGCTGCCCCTGTATCTAGTAATCCTAGAACTACTCGATCTAGGACCTTCACCTCCGCATAAGGACGTTTATCGCTATTCTTGTATCGGATGGCATTTATTGTTCTGGCTGCTTCCCAAAATGCCCTCATCCGCTTGGAACTTCTTGATGTAGCTAGCTTCCGGACTAAATCCTTATTTATTAAATGGTTTGGCTTTTTTATAATATATTATAATATATTATATTATAATATATTTTATAATATATTATATATTATATTTATATTATAAGATTTTTCGGTATTATTTTGCTAGGACTAGAATTAAAATCGACCAATTTATTTCTGACTATTTGAACTAACTGTCGTCTCGACTCGAGGGCTTTTGGCGACGAATACCGCTCAGCTCACTAAGTTTTTTTGCTGGCATTTCCCACACGAGGGCTTGTATGTATTCGGGGCACCGCAGCCATAGCAGAAGACCTTCCGTTTCCCCTCACAATCCTGGTACCGATGACCTTCCTTGCAACAGTTTCAGAAAATCAGAGCCAACGCTTTTACACCGCATCCCTCTAATTCGCCATTCGGCAGCATCTTCCACCTGCCTGCGGGCCGGCCCACTAACTTGATGCCCAAAATTCCTCTTTCTCTCCTCGTGATACTCCTCTCGTCGTCTACACATCTCCCTAAGTTCCTCTACTGACTCTATTTTGAAGTTCAGCAGCTGGTATCTTGTTTCGAGTCTGAGATTTCTCCTCAGAATATCCACTAATCTTTTCTCGGACAAAGGGACCTCTAGATTGTCCATCAGCTGGGCAATGGCTTCATAAAAACAATCGAAACTTTCTTTCTCCCACTGTTTGCGGTCCTTAATTGCCTCTTCGATATCCCCCTCAGTCCGTGTATCCTTGAACTGTTTCCTTAATGCCTGACAAAGCAAATCCCAGCGAATACTTCTAGCAGCCTTGTGGAATCTCTAATAGAATTCTCTGGCTTTGCCATCAAAGAGAATGCTGGCATTGCTACATAACACTGGAAAATTATGTTCTAAAGTCTGCTGGGTTTTGGTCTCGACTCGGTAGATAAAATGATCCACAGGAATGCTTCCCGGGCTGCCGTCGAAACGTAATTTCCACCCATTCATAATCTGGACTACTTTGTCCAGCCTATTTGGCAGATCGGATATTTGACTTCTGGGAATTTGTCTTCCCTCTAGCTGAAACTCTCGAGAAGGATACAAATTAATTTCATCTTGATATTGCCCCATCGAAACCGGAGTATTATTTATCCCTAACGAAAACGACTGGAATTGAGCAGCTACATTTGTTTGAATTAACTGAGTCATAAGCCCGGACAACTGTGCCATCATTTCGTTTTGAATTGTTTTCACAGCTTCCGTGATCATAGCTGCAATAGCTTTGGGAGAGATCGCCGGTTGCGCTGACGTCTCATTTCCTCCTCTATCTGCTGCACTCTTTGCTGCAGTGGCGGCTTTGCTTCCCGGTGTCGATTTGGTGCCCTGCGACCCAGAACTCCCAGTTACTACCTCAAAACAAGCCGTATTGCAAGCCGGACAATTTCCATGTTTCTTGAAGTTGGCCGAAATACAGGATCGGTGGTATTCCCGCTTGCATGTGGTTCTAAAAATTCCTTTTTGTCCTGATTCTGCTCCGCACAATGTGCAATTGACGTGTTTAGCTTCCTCTCCCTCCATTGCAGACAACTAAAATCTACCAATTTCAATCCAAACAAACAAAGTCCTAATATCCCAACAATATGTAATGAGAAATAATTAATATTGGATAATGAATAATAACTAAAATATAATGAGTAATGAGAAATAAATAATAAATATTGTTTAGGTGAGGGGCCGTTGTGCCGCCGCTCATCTAAGCTGAAGAGCGCATCCGCGCTGAAGAGCGCATCCGCGCTGAAGAGCGCATCCACGCTCGCCCCTCTATGCACAATCTGCACTCTCCCTCTCTCTCTCGTCTTTCAAATGCAGCAGCCGTCGCCGATCGTCCGCTCTGGCTGTAGCGGCTTCTGTTTCCCTTATGTTAAGCTAGCTAAGTTAGTTCCATGTATGCAGCAGAATAAAGCTGACGCGAATGCGCCCTTGAATTTTTACCCACGACGCCCCCGACTTCTTCTTTTCGAGCCTCCGGGCTTATTTTCGTTCGCGACGTGGGATTTGTTCCTTTGTGCCTTCTACAACATTCTGGAATCTTTTGCGGCAGCAGCGCCCCCAACATTTGGTCCTTCGAGCCGGATATTTTTTGGATATTTTCGACCAGCAGTTCCAGGCATTGTTCCGCCAAAAGATAAGTACGACATTTTTCCATCTCCGTCTCTCTGCCGGTCTTCAGCAGTGGTCCGAACATTAAATTTCGTTCACACTGCTGCAAGATTTTTTCCTTCCGTGTCAACTCCAAGTCCGAGTTTTCCGACACAACGGCAGTTTGAGAATTTTCTACTCTTCTTCGTCTTCAATTTCTGCAAATTTTCCATCCGTCTCAGTTTTGTGTGCTTCGCCATATTCCTCGCCGTTTTCGGCCTCTCCGTTATTCGCTATTCCGCTATTCGCTTGCCAACGGTCGAGGTATATGTGCAGACATATACATACATACATACAAACATACATATTTCTTTGGTGCAATTAATCCGCAAAAATTTAGCAAGTGAACAGTGAAATTGTGTGGTGACAAAAAGAAGGCACAATTAATATTGGCCAGCCGGTGTGAATTAGTTACGGAAATTTCCAAATTCACCGAACAGTCCGCCGCTGTCGTAATATTTTTTTCTCCCAATCAGTGTTATTTTTACACCACATAACTTTTCTGTTCCCCCAGTTATACAGTCCACTTATCAACGCTCCACTGTGCCAACGTATGCCCTACATGCCCTTACATATATCCGTATTAAATGCATGCCCATATATATTCCAATATATTTTCTGCCTCCGATTTCAGAAACTAATAAAATTATAATCAAACAACCAATTATAAAACGACATCTCACTGCAAATTGTGTTCAAAAAAAAATGTAAACTCAGCCGCTGCAGCAGCCGTGTTGTTTTTGTTGCTGTGTTTTTTTTTTGCTTCTCCTGAGTACTTACGCACTGCTCTGCCGTCGGCGTAACCCAGTCAACATTTTCCGTTCCAACAAAAGTGCAACTTTTGAATAAATTTATTAAATTTATTTAACAACCAATTTTCGCTCGGGGACCAGCCAAGGGTTTAATTCCACCTTTCCGGCCACATAATAATTAAAGTCGAAAATTATTAATAATTTAATCATCAACTTTCTGATCGAATAAAACCGCGGTTTTCAATTCCACCTTTCCGGCTTCGTGATAATTAAATCCAATTAATTAACGATTAAGTTTTCAATTCAACCTGTGCGGCTCCATAAAGGTAATTCCGCCAATTAATTAATTGATTAATTAAAAATTTAATTTTTTTTTTTATTAATTATTAAATTATCAAGTTTCCGTCCGAACTAAAGCCGAGGTTTCAAATCCACCTTTCCGGCTCCATAATAATTAAATCCGACGACAATTAGTCAAAAATTAATAATTATTAATTATTTATTTTTTATTAAATCCAAGCCAAGGTCAAGTCCACCTGTCCGGATTCACTACAATTAATTTCAAAAATAGTTGAGAATTATCTACGAAAATATCTACGTACGAGCCACATTTATATAAATATAGATTTATAAATTGTCATAATTTTTTGTTTTCCGAACGAGCGCGAATTTCCCGGTACTTGTCTATTTTTCCGTGCCTCCAACGCTGATTTTACTCCGCATCAGGCTACATCCGCCTACAATCTCAACAAATTTCGTCTCCTTTTGGGTTTTTTGGCTCCTGAAGTTTTTCCACATTTGAATTGTGCCGCAAATTCTGTCCTTTCGACGTCGCCGCCTAGTAGTCGCATTTTATCCGCGATCTCACCTTTCTCATCACAGTAGTGTGACCAGCCACTGCTTCGCACGAGGCACCTATTGCGCAAGTCAATCGACAAGCGCTGACCAGCTAATTTACTTTGAGAATGCCCACGGGAGACGACAAAAAGCCGCGTCCGATCCCAGCCATCCGTTTGGACAGATCTCAATCCGCATCTCCGCGGACGCCTCTTTTAAAGCCTAAGGCAACCAGTGCCATTGCAAGGGCAAAGAGCGACGAATCCGTCAATACCATTCCCGGTCCCTCACAAAGGCAGACTCGCTCCGTGGCAAGGATGGCTCAAAGTGCGGTCGAAGTGGCGCTGAAAAAGTTCATCGCCACAACAGATCGGATTAGCCAATTTGAGGCCAACATAAATACTCCGGGCGCCCCAGAAACGGAACGATGCACCCAGTATATGTGAGAAGTCCATCGGGACCAAATTCGGGCCCTGTGGGAGAAGGTGGAGAAGAGCTATGAGAGCTGCTCCGATCTACTTGCCGTGTCCGACGACAATACGGCCAACTCGACAGTGCTGGAATCGAAGTACAGCTACTGCTACTCCGTTTATTCGAGGTGTATCGCCCAGCTTCGGAAGCAAATTGCCTCCCAATCCACTCAGGCTTCCGTTAATATCCACACGCCCGCGTCTTCAGGCTGCCGGTTACCGCCAGTGGACACCGAGGTCTTTGCGGGTGATTATCTTCTGTGGCCCACCTTCAGAGACTTGTTTACGGCCATTTACATCCAAAACTCGCGGCTCACCCCGGTAGAGAAGTTGTTCCACTTGCTGTCCAAAACAAGTGGTGACGCGCACGCTATTGTTTCGAAGGCTCCGCTTACCCATGAGGGGTTTGTCGCAGCATGGCAAAGCCTCACAGACCGCTTTGAGAACCGGCGTCTATTGGTCAATAGCCAGTTGAAGATCCTTTTCAACATCCAGGCTATTTCTCAAGAGTCCGGGGTCGCGCTGAAGGAGCTGCAAGCCACCATTCAGAGTTGTCTGACAGCTCTAGAAATGTCCTCCATCAATGTTGAGGCTTGGGACTGTCTCGTGGTGTTTATGATTTCCTCAAAGCTCCCCAAAGTCACACTTTCTATGTGGGAGCAATCCGTACATAACAAGGCCGAAATTCCAACATGGAAGGAATTAGATAACTTCCTGACAGAGCGCCATCGCACTCTGGAGGCCATCGACGACGTCAGGCCTAGTGGCTCCGGGCAATTTCCGCCAAGGTCGGGACTTCCTACTGCCCCTGCTCGGAGACTCAATTCATACGAGACTCGAGTGGTTCCGGGCCAAAAGGGCTGCGATCTCTGTTCGAGGGAGAGCCACCCCATTCGCTTATGTCCGCGGTTCCTAGAAATGGACGTAAATGGGCGCTCTGACTACATTAAGAGGAAGCAGTTATGCTTAAACTGTTTTGCCCGAGGGCACCAGCAGCGAGACTGCACGAGCGCCCATACCTGCTTCACATGCCACAGCCGACACCACACCCTCCTGCACCGCGGCAATCCGTTCGCTACCGCTCCAAGTCCGCCTACGCCAGCAAGGGCTCGAACCGCACAGACTGCCAGAAGCACAAACGGCTCAGAGGATCAGTCGGATGTGCAGGTGTGTTTCGCCTCCGGGTCAGGAGCCGTCCTACTGGGCACGGCCCTTATCAACGTGTGCCATTTGGGATGCAGCTTCCAGGCACGAGCACTGATAGACTCAGGGTCCGAAGCCACTTTCATAACAGAACGACTGTTCAACCTTGTCAAGCGTCCTTTCAAGACGATTCAAGCCCAAGTGTCCGGCCTCAATCAGACCATTTCCGCGCAGTCTACTAAATTGTGCCATTTCTCTATTCGGTCGCCGTATAGACCCGGGCTACAGTTAGAGACCGCGGCTTACGTTCTTCCGCAGTTGGCAGGAAATCTGCCATCATATCCGATTCCGCGAGATCGTCTCAAGGGGCTGCCCAACATTCCCCTAGCGGACCCCAACTTCTTTGAGAGCTCCCAAGTCGATGTGTTAATAGGAGCTGACATTCTTCCGTCCATTCTCCTCGGTAATTCCAAGGCTAACATCTGCGGGTCGCTTCTCGGTCAGGAGACCATTTTTGGATGGGTGCTGACAGGCCCATTATCTCCAGCCAACCCCCGCAGCGTGTCCGTTTTTTCCACACGAGTTGCCCGTAGCCTCGGTGACTCACTGGATCAGCTCCTCACCAAATTCTGGGACGTGGAAGATGTGCCCACACAGATCAGTTCGGAATCGGATTCAGTTTGCGAGCACAATTTTGTCCAGACGACGAGAAGGGATGAGTGTGGCAAGTACGTTGTGACGCTCCCCTTACGCGACCCCGAGCAGAAGGGTTCCGAGCTATCGGCTTCACGGTCCTTTGCTCTTGCTCAATTCCTGCGTAATGAGCAGCGCCTGAAGAGGGATCCGCCCCTTAAGGCCCGCTATGACTCTGTAATCCAGGAATACATCGACTTAGGCCACATGACCGAGGTTTCTCCCGCGAGCAGTTCCGCTACCTACTATCTTCCACATCATGCCGTCTTCAAGCCCGAAAGCACGACCACCAAGGTGCGGGTAGTCTTCAATGCTTCGAGCCCGTCCGCAAACGGGACCAGTCTGAACGACATTCTTTACGCGGGCCCAGTCTTACAATCCGACCTGACGATTCAAATCCTAAAGTGGCGATACTTTAGGTTTGTCTTCAACGCCGACATCGAGAAGATGTATCGGCAAATTTGGGTAGACCTCAAGCATACTCCGCTCCAACGTATTTTGTTCCGCAATCCCGATGGGGATATCCGCGACTACGAATTAAAAACGGTCACCTTTGGTGTCAATTGTGCCCCATTCCTAGCGATACGTGTCCTACAGCAGCTCGCTGACAACGAAGAGTTGAAATATCCGCAGGCAAGCCAAATTATCCGGCAATTTATGTATGTCGATGACGTTCTCGCGGGGGCAGACTCCAAAGCCGAAGCCCAAGCTGCGATTCGGGAGCTAAAGGAGGCCCTCGAGTCGGCAGGGTTTTCTCTTAGGAAATGGACGTCGAATAGCAAGGCGATCCTGGTCGACATTCCGAGCGACCACCTCCTTCGTGCTGATTTCCTCGATATCGATGCCGAGAGCACGGCCAAGACACTCGGCGTGCGGTGGAAAGCGACGCCAGAATTGACTTCCGGCTCGTCATTCACGAAGCGCCAAGTCCTCTCCCAAATTGCCAAATTGTTCGATCCAGCACGTTGGCTTGCTCCTTTCATTGTCCGGGCAAAAATGTTCATGCAGGACATTTGGCTTCTGGATCTAGGGTGGGACGACGCCCTCCCTCAAGATTTCTGTCAGCGATGGGTTGACTTCCTGAAGAATTACTCGGTTCTCGATCGGATTCGTGTTCCTCGATGGGTCTCGTTCCGACCACACCTAAAGATCGAGCACCACGGGTTCTGCGACGCTTCACAAAAGGCGTACGGCGCAGCAATTTACGTCCGTGTCGAGATTGGATCTACGGTAATAGTGAACCTGCTGACTGCAAAGACTCGAGTGGCCCCAGTTAAAACGGTGTCGCTCCCTCGGCTAGAGCTGTGCGGTGCCCTGTTGTTGTCGGAGATGGCCACCGCCGTTCTGCCAAAGATGCCAGGGGACGCGTCCGCCCCATACTGTTGGACGGACTCGACTATTGTCCTCGCTTGGCTGCAGAAGCCAGCGTGTCAGTGGACGACGTTCGTGGCCAACCGAGTGACCAAAATCACCCAGTTCACCGACGTGCAGAAATGGGCACATGTCCGATCCGAGCACAACCCTGCAGATCTCGCTAGCCGGGGCGTAGCTCTCCAAGATCTTGCGGACAACCAGTTGTGGTGGCACGGTCCTGACTGGCTGCAAAGGCCTCGCAGCGATTGGCCCAGTCAAGGCAATGATGCCCCTGTGACGGAACTCGAGAAGCGAGCAGTCAAGGTCCATGTCGCAAAGGCGCCCCCCGAAGATCTTCTTGAACGGTTTTCCACGCTCGACAGGGCATTACGAGTCCTTGCCTATGTTTATCGCTTCATCCAGAGCGCGCGGAAGATTCGATCTCTCCGTAATGAGATTACGTCGGCTGAACGTCTTCTAGTTTCCGTCACTCAGCGCAGACACTTCGTTTCTGAGATGGGCTGCTTAAGCGAAAAGCGTCCAGTATCAGCATCCAGTTCGATTCAAAATCTAAACCCCTTCATGGATTCGCAAGGCCTTATGAGAGCCTGTGGCCGGGTCACGTCCTCTGAACTCCTCCAATATGACGAACGGCACCCTATAATCCTTCCGTACGACTGCCATCTGGCTCGACTCCTTGTTCAGTTTACGCATCGCATCACGCTGCATGGAGGTAATCAGCTGATGATCCGTTTGATCCGGGCCAAATTCTGGATTCCAAGGGTGAGGAATTTGGTCAAGTCCGTCGTCTATTCTTGTAAGGTATGTGCCATCCACAAGAAGAAGTTGCAGACGCAACTTATGGGAGAGCTACCTAAGGAACGGACGTCCTTTTCGCGCCCATTCACGTACACCGGTGTGGATTATGCCGGTCCTTTCGAAATCAAAAACTATACGGGGCGAGCCTGCCTCATCACAAAAGGGTATGTGTTGGTGTTTGTGTGCTTCTCCACTAAGGCCATCCATTTAGAGCCTACGTCGGACCTCACGACCGAGAAATTTCTGGCTGCTTTCGCTCGGTTCGTGTCCCGGAGAGGATGCCCCCGTCAAGTGCAGTCGGACAACGGGAAGACCTTTGTGGGGGCAGCGGCCCTACTATCTCGCGATTTTCTCCAAAGCCTAAAAGGGGCTGTGACTGGTGCATATAGTCACCAGCAGCTTCTCTGGCATTTCATTCCTCCGGGAGCCCCCCACATGGGGGGCCTGTGGGAGGCAGGCGTCAAGAGCTTCAAGACCTTGTTCTACAAGTCCACCGCAACGCGGAAATACACCTTTGAGGAGCTGGCTACTCTTCTGGCGAGGATCGAGGCGTGCCTAAATTCGCGGCCGCTCGCGCCAATGTCCGAAGACCCTGCTGATCTGTTGGCGCTTACACCCGGGCACTTTCTTGTGGGAGGTCCACTTCTCGCCACGGTTGAACCCGAGTTAAAGGGGGACACCACGTCCATTATTAACCGCTGACAGCACCTGAAAGCTCTTCAGCAGCAATTTCGGCTGCGATGGAAGGAAGAGTACCTCAAGGAGCTCCATAAGAGGAATAAGTGGCGAGCCCCTACGAGGAATCTCCGCGTTGGGGATATGGTGGTCATCAAGGAGGACAACCTTCCGTCCAATGAGTGGCGATTAGGCAGGGTTGACGCGGTGTATCCAGGATCCGATGGCCATGTCCGCGTGATCGACATCCGCACCGCGCGAGGGCTCGTCAAGCGGCCCGTTGCGAAGGTCGTGCTTCTTCCGATGGAAGCGTCCGCCTGCCCACAATAATTATGCATTTCTTCTGCTCCAATGTTCCTGTCCATTGTGCTGTCTCGTAGCTCTGCCCGTAATTCCAAATCGAAATTCACACCAATTCTGATAACGTTTTTGTTTCTTCATCATATTTCCGCCAGTCATATTCAGCACGATGTCGCCACGTCCACGCAGCGCCCAGTCACTGGAAAGCAGATGTACTCGAGGTACACAGTCCTACCGATGCCGAGTCTGCAGCGGGATCCATCCGTTGAAGAAGTGTCGGCGTTTTCTGCGACTCAGTGCCGAGAAGCGGTTCCGGGCGGTCCTCGTGAACCGGTATTGCTCCAGCTGCCTGGCTCACGAGCACTCCGACGGATCGTGTCGGCGTGGAGACTGCTGTAGGACGTGCGGTCAGGATCACCACTCGCTGCTGCACCTCGTGGAGAAGCCGCGGGCTCGGCGCCAGCCGCGTCAAGAGGAGCACCGGTCACGGAGCGCGGGAGACAGGACACGGAGTGTCTCAGCTGGCGCTCGGCCGTCATCTGCCAACTCCCGGCGCGGTTCAGGTTCTTCTCGGCCTGCGTCCGCCACTTTCCGGCATTCACAAGCCGATCCACGGCCATCGACTTCCCGGCGCTCTTCAGGTGCTTCAGATGCTTCACGGCCTTCGTCCGCCACTCATCGGGTGCCGTCCACCGCTCGTCCGCCCGCGTCATCCGCGCCTAGGCAATTTTCCGCCTCTCGTCAAGGGCCCCCGCAGGACGGGACCGCTGCGCCCACCCTATCGTCGCTGCTGCAGCGGAACAGCGTTAACGTGCTGCCGACTGCGCTAGTGCGCATTATCACCGGGAACCGGATCTTCGACACGGGGGCCCTCATCGACCCATGTACGTCCTCGAGCTGCATCGACGCATCGCTGGCGGCGTGTTTCCGTCTGCCCACTACCACCGTGGGGTCCAAAACCGATGATAGCGTACGGTTAGATGTCGTATTTAAAATCGAGCCTAACGTGCGCGTTCGTACGCCGTCTCGTGAGCTGAGCGAGCCGGTGCGTGCCCACTTCCGAGGCGTGACATTGGCGGATGAGCGGTTCCATCTGCCGGCGACAATCTCCGTTGTCTTGGGCGCGGATATGTACCCGCGGATCATGCAACCGGGCTTCCTGAAGATCCAGGACGGACTGCCGGTGGCTCAAAGCACCGTGTTTGGATGGGTCGTGTCCGGAGCCTGTCACCAACCGTAGCGACGAGGGACCTGTTGCAACCCGAGTGATTGCAAGGGGGGCGGGATGTTTAGGTGAGGGGCCGTTGTGCCGCCGCTCATCTAAGCTGAAGAGCGCATCCGCGCTGAAGAGCGCATCCGCGCTCGCCCCTCTATGCACAATCCGGCACTCTCCCTCTCTCTCTCGTCTTTCAAATGCAGCAGCCGTCGCCGATCGTCCGCTCTGGCTGTAGCGGCTTCTGTTTCCCTTATGTTAAGCTAGCTAAGTTAGTTCCATGTATGCAGCAGAATAAAGCTGACGCGAATGCGCCCTTGAATTTTTACCCACGACGCCCCCGACTTCTTCTTTTCGAGCCTCCGGGTTTATTTTCGTTCGCGACGTGGGTTTTGTTCCTTTGTGCCTTCTACAACATACTGGAATCTTTTGCGGCAGCAGCGCCCCCAACAAATATGATGTGACAATAATTAATCAAAATAAATCAAATTTTGTAAATACAAACTTTGTAAACAAACTCAGCGAACAAAATAAAATCAAAACATTTATTGCCTTCAAGCAAAGCTTCTTCCCTATATCGACCTTAAACTTATGATTGCCAAATTGATACGAGACGAGCAGAGTAGAAAAACAAAAAACTAACAAAACAAAACAAATGCAAATGCTAATTAGCATTGCATTGCTTAAAACCGGGCAAACGCTAATCAGTCTCTTTGCTAATTACTTCTTCCTTCCTGCCCTTCTCCTATTGAGATTAGGCATGTAGCCTTGCTCATTGTTCGAGGCCAGATAAACTCTTCTAAAGAGTGGTCTCTGTTACCCATGCGTTTAATGAGCCAGTTATGGCCTGGACATGTTGTGGATGAGGTCATTTACCTTCCCGATGCATACACTGGAGCAACCGTGGCTTGCAGACACTAATACAAACGTATTTGCCTCTAAAACCCACTCCAGTACCTATACCGCTAGAATGCAAATGAACATGATAGGTATATAAATGTGTTATTAATTGTAGACCGCATTGTTGCAGCTCTAACAAAATGTATTTGGCCTCTATGTTGGGCACCATTAACTTTATGATCTCATTTTAATCCTTTATAACAGTGGTGGGCAACACCCATACATGCAAACGATTAGTGTGTGCGTAAGCAGCGCAGCAAGCAGAGAAAAACGAAGTGAGTGAGCCGTTCACTGACCAAAAAAGATGTCTTTTTTTAATTTCTTGCATTAAAATAAATAAAAGCAAAACAAAATAAATAAAAATATAATTTAATAAAATAAACAGGAACATAATAAATTTTATATTAAATTTTAGTTAATAATTTGTTCGATATCTATATAAATTTCAATAAAAAAAAAATTCCCAGAGTTCTGAAAACATTTTTGCGCTGTGTCTTTTTTTTATCATGCGCGCGATAGTCTTGCCTCAATGAAGTCTATGGAAATTGAGAGTTTGCCCACCACTGCTTTATAACAAAGTATAAATGTAACGATCCGTGGCAGATGTTTATAGTCCCGAAGAGGGCGAAAACTTCTTGTCCCGGCTGGGGCTCGTCGGCTACTGGGTGCATCTTTCCCTCCCAGGCTATGCCACCATTGTCATAAAGTTCAATTTATAAAACGCGTGCTACGACAAAAAATTAAAACCAAAACATAACATATACACCGACAAATGAACTGGCAATCACACTGAACATTAACCGGCTCGCTTCTGGTGGCAGTGACGCGGCCATGCCCTCCCTTCCTTGGTCATCTTTACTCCTAATCTCCTATGTTGATGACCCCTTTTGTTCCGATCAGGGCTTCCCTAGAGACATCACTAGCTGAAGGCAAAACGATAGGCCAATTAGAACATTATAAAATATATTTCCTTAATACTAACAAAGAAAATTACAAATTAAAATTACAAATAATACATAAAACTTGGCGACACATTAATTGATAATTTAGAATACTTTTAAATAGATAAATGCGAATTTGGGTAGTTCACCACAAATAAAATTTGTAGGAAATTTCTCCTCGCATGGACGTGTATGAAGAGGAGGTAGGTGAGGATCGCTTAGGATTAATTATTTGATTTCCAAAAATAGTTTAGGCTTTTATTCTACTGACATTGCTTCAGACCTTTTTGGCCTTTGTGCCACAAATCGAAGTCAATTATATTAATCCAGATATTCGTCACTCACGGATGTGTTTCATCCCGCGAAGAAAGCGCCTTCCTGCGGCGATATTGCGATGATGGCTGCGGACAAGAGAAAATTATCCCTGCCTAATCCCGGCCGAAAATTTGGCCCTATTCGAGGTCTAATTAGATATTTTTTATTAGCCAATCTATATGTTCTCCTTCGATCCTCTTCTCATTCTTCTCCTACTAGTCACCTTAACGCCGACTAACAATAGCAGTAAAAGTTAAAACGTTTAAAAGTAAATGGCATTAGCCGTATACATGTCGAGGCGGTCCGCCTGTGGCTAACACCTTTGCCTGAGATTGGCCAAAACTCCTGCGAGGCGGCTACACCGATTTCAATTAGCCTCTTCATCCGCTCCTCGCGGTGGTTTATCCGTTTGCCAAATGTAGGCAATCGGATCCCAAGTGGGATCAGGGGCCGGGGACGTAAATGCCTCTGGCCTAACGGTGCTCAAAAAAAAATAAACGACAACGCGGACTAAGGCCCTATGCAGTTGAACCTAAGCGGCCGCAGCTCCCGCTATTCCGCACCGCTAGGGAAGGGGGGTGCGGTAATTTCTTCTCCTCCGCTTTCACTGACGCTGGTCCGCCCGCGCTTGAAGATGAGCCGCTATTTCGGTCATCCGCTTTTCTTGACCTCTCCTCTCCCCTCGCTGGCCTGAGCCCTTGCACTTTGGCGTCGGGGCAAATCCAAATCTATTTAAATGCACTTATTAGAATAGTTCCTTTTTCCAGCTATCCTATTCCTTCCTCTTATCGAAAACAGTCTCTCAACTGCAGTAGGGGTCCAAGGGAAAATTTCCGGCACTAAGTAGTATTTATGTGATTGCTTGGCAGATCACCTTATGGAACTTTGCGGCGACTTGCCGGTATCGAGGCCAGAGCGGTATAAAACCAACCGCTTAGCCCTCACTCTATCCAGAGCCGATCAATCCTCCCGAAGGCGGAAACTTCTCGGATGAAAGGCGGAAACTTGGCTCTGTTTTTACAAAAACGTGAAATTTTAAGCTTCTGGATCTTAATAAAGGACCCATTCAAGGAAGGCTCATTTGCCATAGTCCTGGCGAGATTTGCGAGTTTCTTGGCAACAAATTTTTGTCAATTGTCAATATCATAAATGGCGTGATGAGTAAAAGGATTCTAAAATTGTCGGAAAATAATGGAAATTTAGTATCTAGTATATTTTATGAAAATTTATCGATTTTCGACTCTAATGTATTAGAAGTGTCATATAGTCATCTCGCTCGCACTTGTGTAGAACCCTATACAGCTTTCAAATCTCGACGGAATTACGAAAACTTCCAACTCCTTCCAACTCGGACTCATAGGTAAAAGGAGTTTTCAATCGCCCAATGACTTCTTGACGCCCGCCATCGGCAGTATGCGCAATCGATATGCCCTGTTTGAAAGGGATTCGTTTGTTTATAATATCCCTGGCCAAATTTCCACCAACTTTACTCATTGCTGCCCCTGTATCTAGTAATCCTAGAACTACTCGATCTAGGACCTTCACCTCCGCATAAGGACGTTTATCGCTATTCTTGTATCGGATGGCATTTATTGTTCTGGCTGCTTCCCAAAATGCCCTCATCCGCTTGGAACTTCTTGATGTAGCTAGCTTCCGGACTAAATCCTTATTTATTAAATGGTTTGGCTTAATTATAAGATTTTTCGGTATTATTTTGCTAGGACTAGAATTAAAATCGAGCAATTTATTTCTGACTATTTGAACTAACTTTCGTCTCGACTCGAGGGCTGTTGGCGACGAATACGAGTCAGCTCACTAAGTTTTTTTGCTGGCATTTCCCACACGAGGGCTTGTATGTATTCGGGGCACCGCAGCCATAGCAGAAGACCTTCCGTTTCCCCTTACAATCCTGGTACCGATGACCTTCCTTGCAACAGTTTCAGAAAATCAGAGGCAACGCTTTTACACCGCATCCCTCTAATTCGCCATTCGGCAGCATCTTCTACCTGTTGATCCTCAACTATTTCGGCCACCTGCCTGCGGGCCGGCCCACTAACTTGATGCCCAAAATTCCTCTTTCTCTCCTCGTGATACTTCTCTCGTCGTCTACACATCTCCCTAAGTTCCTCTACTGACTCTATTTTGAAGTTCAGCAGCTGGTATCTTGTTTCGAGTCTGAGATTTCTCCTCAGAATATCCACTAATCTTTTCTCGGACAAAGGGACCTCTAGATTGTCCATCAGCTGGGCAATGGCTTCATAAAAACAATCGAAACTTTCTTTCTCCCACTGTTTGCGGTCCTTAACTGCCTCTTCGATATCCCCCTCAGTCCGTGTATTCTTGAACTGTTTCCTTAATGCCTGACAAAGCAAATCCCAGCGAATATTTCTAGCAGCCTTGTGGAATCTCTAATAGAATTCTCTGGCTTTGCCATCAAAGAGAATGCTGGCATTGCTACATAACACTGGAAAATTATGTTCTAAAGTCTGCTGGGTTTTGGTCTCGACTCGGTAGATAAAATGATCCACAGGAATGCTTCCCGGGCTGCCGTCGAAACGTAATTTCCACCCATTCATAATCTGGACTACTTTGTCCAGCCTATTTGGCAGATCGGATATTTGACTTCTGGGAATTTGTCTTCCCTCTAGCTGAAACTCTCGAGAAGGATACAAATTAATTTCATCTTGATATTGCCCCATCGAAACCGGAGTATTATTTATCCCTAACGAAAACGACTGGAATTGAGCAGCTACATTTGTTTGAATTAACTGAGTCATAAGCCCGGACAACTGTGCCATCATTTCGTTTTGAATTGTTTTCACAGCTTCCGTGATCATAGCTGCAATAGCTTTGGGAGAGATCGCCGGTTGCGCTGACGTCTCATTTCCGCCTCTATCTGCTGCACTCTTAGCTGCAGTGGCGGCTTTGCTTCCCGGTGTCGATTTGGTGCCCTGCGACCCAGAACTCCCAATTACTACCTCAAAACAAGCCGTATTGCAAGCCGGACAATTCCCATGTTTCTAGAAGTTGGCCGAAATACAGGATCGGTGGTATTCCCGCTTGCATGTGGTTCTAAAAATTCCTTTTTGTCCTAATTCTGCTCCGCACAATGTGCAATTGACGTGTTTAGCTTCCTCTCCCTCCATTGCAGGCAACTAAAATCTACCAATCTCAATCCAAACAAACAAAGTCCTAATATCCCAACAATATGTAATGAGAAATAATCAATATTGAATAATGAATAATAACTAAAATATAATGAGTAATGAGAAATAAATAATAAATATGATGTGACAATAATTAATCAAAATAAATCAAATTTTGTAAATACAAACTTTGTAAACAAACTCATGGAACAAAATAAAATCAAAACATTTATTTGCCTTCAAGCAAAGCTTCTTCCCTAGATCGACCTTAAACTTATGATTGCCAAATTGATACGAGACGAGCAGAGTAGAAAAACAAAAAACTAACAAAACAAAACAAATGCAAATGCTAATTAGCATTGCATTGCTTAAAACCGGCCAAACGCTTATCAGTATCTTTGCTTATTACTTCTTCCTTCCTGCCCTCTCTCTCAATAGGAGAGATTAGGCATGTAGCCTTGCTCATTGTTCGAGGCCAGATAAACTCTTCTAAAGAGTGGTCTCTGTTACCCATGCGTTTAATGAGCCAGTTATGGCCTGGACATGTTGTGGATGAGGTCATTTACCTTCCCGATGCATACACTGGAGCAACCGTGGCTTGCAGACACTAATACAAACGTATTTGCCTCTAAAACCCACTCCAGTACCTATGCCGCTAGAATGCAAATGAACATGATAGGTATATAAATGTGTTATTAATTGTAGACCGCATTGTTGCAGCTCTAACAAAATGTATTTGGCCTCTATGTTGGGCACCATTAACTTTATGATCTCATTTTAATCCTTTATAACAGTGGTGGGCAACACCCATACATGCAAACGATTAGTGTGTGCGTAAGCAGCGCAGCAAGCAGAGAAAAACGAAGTGAGAGAACCGTTCACTGAGCAAAAAATATGTCTTTTTTTAATTTCTTGCATTAAAATAAATAAAAGCCAAACAAAATAAATAAAAATATAATTTAATAAAATAAATAAGAACATAATAAATTTTATATTAAATTTTAGTTAATAATTTGATCGATATCTATCTATATTTCAATAAAAAACAAGAAAGGAAGCTAACTTCGGCTCACCGAAGTTTGTATACCCTTGCAGAGTTTAAACAAAAAATTAAAAACGAAATTCTGAAATAATAATTTGTTGCCAAATCTTAAATTTGATGCCAATGGTTTGAAACACGGCTAAGCTATGGTTTTTTAATTTTCCTGATTTTTCTTATGGAAGCTATAGGATATAGTCAGCCGATTTTCATGAAATTAAAATCAAAATTCAGGAATACTAAAATATTGGTAACTATCAAATTTGGTGAAAATATGTTGAAAACTGACAAAGTTATGTTTTTTTCTTTTATTTTCCTGATTGTTCCTATGGAAGCTATAGGATATAGTCAGCCGATTTTCATTAAATTAAAACCGAAATTCGGAAATAATACTAAATAAATGGGCAAATATCAAATTTGGTAAAAATTGGTTGAAAACTTTTTTTTTTTTTTTTTTTTTTATTGCTTTGCTTTATTTATTGAATCTTCTCTTAAGTTGAGACTAACAATAAGTTTACGAATCTTAATATTAAAATTCAACTAACAGTATATTAGGACTGCATTCTGGTTACGCGTTCCTCAGGTCAGTCATTGGGTGGGTAAGTCATTGCGACGAAGACGCGATTGGCTGCTCAACCTTGTTAGTCCTCTCGCCAGGTAGTTAGGGTGCAACGATAGCTTGGTGAAGTACTTTTCCTTCTGTTCTGCGATCACTTCTTTGACTGGTGGAATGTTTAAGTCGCGATGTATGTTTTCGTTGCGAACGTACCACGGTGCCCCGGTGATTGTTCTCAAGATCTTCGACTGGGCTCGCTGGACTATGTCAATATTGCTATTGCTGGCATTCCCCCATAGCTGGGAGCCGTACGTCCATATTGGTTTTAGTACCGAGTTGTACAGCAGGACTTTATATTCAAGGCTAAGAGGAGACCGGGCGTTGATAAGCCAATGATGTGCCGGCGCCATGTGAGTCTTCTGTCGAGGTGTACTCCTAGATATGTCACTTCGTTTGCTTGCGGAAGTAATGTGTTGTTTAGTATAAGAGGCGGGCAGTTCTGTCTGTTCAGGGTGAACGTAACGTGCTTGCATTTTTGTTCGTTCACTTTAATTCGCCAATCTGATAGCCATTTTTGAACATCGAGCAAGAGAAGAGCTAGCTGCGCAGTTGCTTGCATCGGGCATTTTGAACGACTAAGAATAGCTGTATCGTCAGCAAACGTAGAAGTTGTTAGTCGTGTGCTTGTCGGGATGTCTGCTGTGTATAGGACATATAATGTTGGCCCTAGCACACTACCTTGAGGAACTCCAGCTCCAACAGTGAAATCATCAGATATAGCAGTGTTGCACCTCACCACAAATTTTCTGTCATAAAAGCTTATGGGTGTTGTAGGGGAGCATTGTCTTGATCTTGTACATTAGACCTTCTAACCAGACTCTATCGAATGCT
The DNA here is from genome assembly GCA_035045905.1 of Drosophila anomelani. Classification (NCBI taxonomy): domain Eukaryota; kingdom Metazoa; phylum Arthropoda; class Insecta; order Diptera; family Drosophilidae; genus Drosophila; species Drosophila anomelani. The sequence continues at coordinate 468,167 of JAWNOO010000157.1, forward strand.
TGAGATACATCTAAGAATATGGCTGTGCAGTACTCTCGTTTTTCGAAAGCGTTCCGAATTTCTGATGTTATCCGGTTGACCTGCTCAATTGTTCCGTGCTTTTCACGAAACCCAAACTGATGTGACGGGATTCCTTCCTGTAGTCTTAGGTGTGTGTTTATCCGTGTCAAAACGCATTTTTCAAAAGAGTTTAGATAAGCTTGATAGTAGGCTTATAGGTCTATACGACGTGGGGATTGTGTGGTCTTTTCCCGGCTTTGCTATCATTATTATAATTGACTTTTTCCATCTCACTGGATAGTGGCCAAGTTTCGCGATGGCATTGAAAAGCTGGGTGATAGTGCAAACGGCGCAATATGGGAGCTCAGAGATCATTTTGGGAGTTATGTGGTCGCATCCTGGGGATTTTTTCGGATTCAGTTGATTTTTGATTATCTTAACGATTTCGTTTGGACGAAACTCAATTGGCTCATGTTGAGGCTGAGGCTCATATGGTAAAGTGGGCAGAGTAAACGCACTAGTGGCAGGATTTGGTTGGAAGACATTTTTAAGGTGGTTGGCAAACGTGCTGGCTCTGTCTGCGTCGCTGCGTGCCCAGCCGCCTGTAGGATTTCTAATAGGCATCACGATTTCTTTTGGTGAGCTCAGAGTTGGGTGAGCTCTCCATAGTGAATTTTTTGTACTAGAAGTTGACAAGTGCTCTATGTAGCGACGGTGGACATTTGCTTCTTCTTGATGTAGAGCTTTGGTAAGTTGGCGTGAGGCACGTCTAAAGCTTTGCTTAGCAGATGGCGATCTGTGGGATTGCCACTCTCGGCGTAAACGTCGCGTTTCAAGGACGAGCTGTTCGATTTGTAGATTTGTCTTCTTTTGATTGCATTGTGAATTTATAGTTTGAGGTGTTGAAGCTCGAGCTGCGGAGACGAGTACAGACTCCAGTGACTTTACAAAGCTGTCTACATCGGCTTCGCCATTGAGATGAGGACTTAGCTCAATGTGTGAGCTAATGTATTTTCGGTACTTAACCCAATTGGTTTTCTGTGAGGTCAATTTGAATGGTTGTTCGAATGTTCCTGGGTTACGGAGTAGAATAAACAGGATAGGCAAATGGTCAGATGAAAGATCCGAAAGGGATTCGGCGCTTATCAGATTTTTAGGAATGTTTTTGGTGATCGCAAAGTCTATTAAGTCGGGTAGTTTCTTTGGGTCTGCCGGCCAGTATGTTGGTCTGCCAGAAGAAATATAGTCGAGCTTGTTCTTGGGTTTGATAATTGCATTATAGAGCTGCTTTCTTTTTGGAGTCACGAGACGAGATCCCCAGTGTGTGTGCTTGGCGTTGTAGTCTCCTGCTGCTATGAAGTGGTCTCCTAGTGAGTTGAAAAACTGCATAAACTCATCTTCAGCTATAGTAAAGCGAGGGGGGCAGTATACGGCGGCTAGTGTAATTTGGTTGCCAGTGTTTAGTTGTATATTTATAGATGTGGCCTGTAGGTAGTTTTTAGCAAATTTGTTGTGGTAGTGGTGCTTAATACGGTTTCTGATTAGAATTCCGGTCCCTCCATGTGCTTTACCATCTGGGTGATTTGTTCCGTAGAATGTATATCCTCGTAGTTGAAAATTGTATTTGTTTGTAAGGTGTGTTTCTGAAAGAAGCATTACGTCGATATGGTTGTCAAGTAGGAATTGAGCTAACTCAAGTTTATGCTGCGAAACGCCGTTAGCGTTCCACGTAGATATCCGTAGGGAAGTCATTATTTGGATGATTGTGATTGTTTGATCATGAACTCCAGTAGAAGATTTTGGTTGCGCATAAGCTCCTGCATTGTTTGTTGTATAGCTACCATTGTATTTGTTAAAGTTGCCAGCATTGCCTCGATTCCATTAGGCAGTTGTTGTGAATTTTGATCGCTACGATGGGCAGTAAATGCGGGGTTTACTTTAAATGTCTGCGCCTGTTGTATGTCTTCAGTGGATTGTGAAGGCCCCGGATTAGAGACTGAGGCGTAAGTTTCTTTGTTGTGTCGTAGCGCTTGAGCAAAAGAAACTCCTGGGGTCGTGGTTGATGGTGTATACGGCAAACTGTTTCGGCTGACAGGATTTCGAGCTATGGTAATTTTTTGGGTAAGGCGATCTCTTAAATCTTTATAGACGGGGCACCCCCTATAGTTGGCAGTGTGGTTTCCCCCACAGTTGCTGCATTTTTTGGCAGATGGGTCATTCTTATTAACGGGACAGGCCTCAGTGGGATGCACATCTCCGCAAGCAACGCAGACTGCGCGGAGAGTGCAGTATGTTTTCGTGTGTCCGTATTCTTGACAGTTCGTGCATTGAACTGGTCCATTTCGTTTGTGCGGTTCCTCTACTGTGATTCTGCGATGCAGCAGGTATTGAAGCTTATATATCGGGTGAACTTCATTTTTACTTAAGGTAGTACTGTTTGGCATTAGTTCTACCTTAAACATTGGTTGAGGAATTTTATTCCTGTTCATTATATTTATAGCTGTTTTTACTTTAAAGCCGTTGTCGGCTAGTCCATTTATTATCTCGTTAATTGGGACTGTTGGTTCTATCCCTTTGATTACTACTTGTTGACCCTTGCTACTTTTCAGTTGATAGGTGTAGTAGTTGAACTTTCCATTGTCAAGATCATGGTAGAATTATACAAGGTAGTCCACTCGGAAAAATCATAGTCCCTTGCTATAAGTGCGAGTGAGATAGCATTAAATAGTAAGTGTCAGTGAAACGCCTACTAGGGCTTCATTAACCCTTACACGGTGCAGGGGGCTAAAAGTTTCCTTAGTTATGACAAGAGTTGTAGAGTTTATAATTTTATTTTAATTAGTTTTGAATTTGACATAATTCTTTGTTTTTGTTGTCTGACAGCCATTCTCTTGTTCAAGCTCCTAATTCTAAAGTATATACGTGTCTTAAAATAAATTTTTTTTATATTTACACTAATATCGACCTGCTCAGCGGCGTTTAACAATGTCTGTTTTAAATTTGTTGTTATTTTTAATGTGTCCTTAACAATATTTACAAATATGCATTCAAGTTGTTTTATTTTGTATTTTAATGTTGATGAAGGTTTCATCAGTCCTCCATACGAAACCTCTTCTACGTATGTAAATGTCGACTCTTTTGCAAAAGGACATTTTTTGTTTGCTTGGCCACTTAAGGGTTAAAGTTAAAAAAATTTAAAAACCGTCCGTACACAACCTTTCAGTTCGACAAGCAGGCCTGAACTGAAATAGGGGACCAAAACCGAATGACTTTGACAGGTCGAATGGACTACCTTGTATAATTCTACCATGGTCAAGATAGTTGGTAACGGCTCGAAAATTGTGTTCGTCGTTGACCTGTATTTTTATTTTATTTATGTTGCCCCTTTTTATGGACGTTACATAAAATTCGTTTGCACCAATGGTAGCTGTAATTTTATTAACCAGTTCAGTACAATTGGCCTGACGCACGTATATAGGTGGCGGCCTTACTTTTTTGGCCGTCTGTGTTGGAGCAGTAACATCTTCATCCAGGTCACGGAGAATCGCGAATCTATTGTTAGCGAGCGAATTTTTTGGCACTGTATTTTCAGTAGTTTTCGTTATCTTGGGTGCATTGGCTTTCTTGTTTGGCTGAGGGCTTAATTTTCTCTTCGTTTGTATATATCGATCGAGCCCAGTTTGGATTAACGCACCATTAGCATTCTTTATAGTGCTTTGTTGGGAGATCTTGTCGCAGATCGTTGTCATCACCGGGGTCTGAGAAACAGCAGAGGTTGTTGTTGTGGTAGTTGCAGTTTTTGATGTCGAAGATACGGTTTTAAGCGAGGGCGTTGTACTAGTTGTTGTTGTTGTTAGTAGATCGTTGACGTCGGGGGACGGGCACTGTGCACTCCACGATTGCAGAGTACCGCTTGAGCACAACAACGCAGGGGAGAGCGAGCGTGCTCTCTCCGTGTTTGCTTGCAGCGTTGCAGTTGTTGTTGGGACGGTTACATCGGGGGCGCGTATAGAGAAGTACGCGTTGTTTCGCAGCGACGACAGCCGACGCTCATCATGTTGTTGTTGCCGAGCTTGGCTCATTTTTTCTTTGCTTGCCGAGCTTAAGCTCTTACACGTTGGCATTTGTATATATAACTTTTTATTAAATTAGCTAACTGTTGGTTAACTGTTAATTGTTTGATAATTTCCAAGGGCAAACCAAGCACAAGTACTCATGCCTGCCCTAAGCGTCTTTTCGCGAATTAATTGTAGTTAGATTCAGTGTATTTTGATTGACCGGCGGAGCAATACAAAAATACGTCTGACACTCACAGTTGGCTTTAGACTTTTTCGAACTTTTGGTTGAAAACTGACAAAGTTATAATTTTCTTTAAAGCTATCTGAATGAAACTTTCCAGATAGTCTTCTATATACTCTCAGTCCTAAATACAGATGTACATACATAGGTCGGAACAGGCCGGATTGGATCATATAGCTTCCATACGAACGCACGGAAAATTTTTAGAAAAAATGTTTTCGTCGGTTTTCAAAATATTTTTATTTTAATTAAAATTTAGTCAATTTGAATTATTTTAGAATTTCAGTATTGTTATTTTCAAAATCGGACGACAATATCATATACATAGCTGCCATAGGAACAGTCGAGAAATTAAAAGAACACAATCATAACTCCGCAGTTTTTCAAGCTATTGTCATAAAATTGTGCATTTTTATACCCTGTACCAAAGGTACAAAGGTATTATAATTTTGTGCCAGTGCAATTTTCTGTAACAGGCAGAAGGTGGCGTGGCAGACCCCCAAAAGTTACCTAAATATTGATCAGGACCACTAAAGGAGTCGATATAGCCATGTCCGTCTGTCCGTCCGTCCATCTGTCTGTATGAACGCCTAGATCTCAGAGACTGTAAGAGCTAGAGACACCAAACTTGGGATTTAGACTTCTGATATCTGCACGCAGATCAAGTTTGTTTTGTATACCCTGTACCCTGGAAAAAACCTTAATTCTCTTAAACTTATAAAGTTATGTAGACCATATTCAAAACCTGTATGTATTTTATCAAAATACACAGATTGCCCAAATTTCATCGTGTACAAGAGGCAGCCTATGCAAATGGCTCCAAATAAATCAAAACGTTCATTATACATTTTAGGTTTATTCACATTATGAAATTAAGATTGTTCGTTTCACAGTGGTTAGTGGTGCAGCTGTCTAAGGTGCAGTCCACCCGACATGGTTTTTGTGAACATAAATTATTTGTCACTCCTGGGGTCGTGGTTGATGGTGTATACGGCAAACTGTTTCGGCTGACAGGATTTCGAGCTATGGTAATTTTTTGGGTAAGGCGATCTCTTAAATCTTTATAGACGGGGCACCCCCTATAGTTGGCAGTGTGGTTTCCCCCACAGTTGCTGCATTTTTTGGCAGATGGGTCATTCTTATTAACGGGACAGGCCTCAGTGGGATGCACATCTCCGCAAGCAACGCAGACTGCGCGGAGAGTGCAGTATGTTTTCGTGTGTCCGTATTCTTGACAGTTCGTGCATTGAACTGGTCCATTTCGTTTGTGCGGTTCCTCTACTGTGATTCTGCGATGCAGCAGGTATTGAAGCTTATATATCGGGTGAACTTCATTTTTACTTAAGGTAGTACTGTTTGGCATTAGTTCTACCTTAAACATTGGTTGAGGAATTTTATTCCTGTTCATTATATTTATAGCTGTTTTTACTTTAAAGCCGTTGTCGGCTAGTCCATTTATTATCTCGTTAATTGGGACTGTTGGTTCTATCCCTTTGATTACTACTTGTTGACCCTTGCTACTTTTCAGTTGATAGGTGTAGTAGTTGAACTTTCCATTGTCAAGATCATGGTAGAATTATACAAGGTAGTCCACTCGGAAAAATCATAGTCCCTTGCTATAAGTGCGAGTGAGATAGCATTAAATAGTAAGTGTCAGTGAAACGCCTACTAGGGCTTCATTAACCCTTACACGGTGCAGGGGGCTAAAAGTTTCCTTAGTTATGACAAGAGTTGTAGAGTTTATAATTTTATTTTAATTAGTTTTGAATTTGACATAATTCTTTGTTTTTGTTGTCTGACAGCCATTCTCTTGTTCAAGCTCCTAATTCTAAAGTATATACGTGTCTTAAAATAAATTTTTTTTATATTTACACTAATATCGACCTGCTCAGCGGCGTTTAACAATGTCTGTTTTAAATTTGTTGTTATTTTTAATGTGTCCTTAACAATATTTACAAATATGCATTCAAGTTGTTTTATTTTGTATTTTAATGTTGATGAAGGTTTCATCAGTCCTCCATACGAAACCTCTTCTACGTATGTAAATGTCGACTCTTTTGCAAAAGGACATTTTTTGTTTGCTTGGCCACTTAAGGGTTAAAGTTAAAAAAATTTAAAAACCGTCCGTACACAACCTTTCAGTTCGACAAGCAGGCCTGAACTGAAATAGGGGACCAAAACCGAATGACTTTGACAGGTCGAATGGACTACCTTGTATAATTCTACCATGGTCAAGATAGTTGGTAACGGCTCGAAAATTGTGTTCGTCGTTGACCTGTATTTTTATTTTATTTATGTTGCCCCTTTTTATGGACGTTACATAAAATTCGTTTGCACCAATGGTAGCTGTAATTTTATTAACCAGTTCAGTACAATTGGCCTGACGCACGTATATAGGTGGCGGCCTTACTTTTTTGGCCGTCTGTGTTGGAGCAGTAACATCTTCATCCAGGTCACGGAGAATCGCGAATCTATTGTTAGCGAGCGAATTTTTTGGCACTGTATTTTCAGTAGTTTTCGTTATCTTGGGTGCATTGGCTTTCTTGTTTGGCTGAGGGCTTAATTTTCTCTTCGTTTGTATATATCGATCGAGCCCAGTTTGGATTAACGCACCATTAGCATTCTTTATAGTGCTTTGTTGGGAGATCTTGTCGCAGATCGTTGTCATCACCGGGGTCTGAGAAACAGCAGAGGTTGTTGTTGTGGTAGTTGCAGTTTTTGATGTCGAAGATACGGTTTTAAGCGAGGGCGTTGTACTAGTTGTTGTTGTTGTTAGTAGATCGTTGACGTCGGGGGACGGGCACTGTGCACTCCACGATTGCAGAGTACCGCTTGAGCACAACAACGCAGGGGAGAGCGAGCGTGCTCTCTCCGTGTTTGCTTGCAGCGTTGCAGTTGTTGTTGGGACGGTTACATCGGGGGCGCGTATAGAGAAGTACGCGTTGTTTCGCAGCGACGACAGCCGACGCTCATCATGTTGTTGTTGCCGAGCTTGGCTCATTTTTTCTTTGCTTGCCGAGCTTAAGCTCTTACACGTTGGCATTTGTATATATAACTTTTTATTAAATTAGCTAACTGTTGGTTAACTGTTAATTGTTTGATAATTTCCAAGGGCAAACCAAGCACAAGTACTCATGCCTGCCCTAAGCGTCTTTTCGCGAATTAATTGTAGTTAGATTCAGTGTATTTTGATTGACCGGCGGAGCAATACAAAAATACGTCTGACACTCACAGTTGGCTTTAGACTTTTTCGAACTTTTGGTTGAAAACTGACAAAGTTATAATTTTCTTTAAAGCTATCTGAATGAAACTTTCCAGATAGTCTTCTATATACTCTCAGTCCTAAATACAGATGTACATACATAGGTCGGAACAGGCCGGATTGGATCATATAGCTTCCATACGAACGCACGGAAAATTTTTAGAAAAAATGTTTTCGTCGGTTTTCAAAATATTTTTATTTTAATTAAAATTTAGTCAATTTGAATTATTTTAGAATTTCAGTATTGTTATTTTCAAAATCGGACGACAATATCATATACATAGCTGCCATAGGAACAGTCGAGAAATTAAAAGAACACAATCATAACTCCGCAGTTTTTCAAGCTATTGTCATAAAATTGTGCATTTTTATACCCTGTACCAAAGGTACAAAGGTATTATAATTTTGTGCCAGTGCAATTTTCTGTAACAGGCAGAAGGTGGCGTGGCAGACCCCCAAAAGTTACCTAAATATTGATCAGGACCACTAAAGGAGTCGATATAGCCATGTCCGTCTGTCCGTCCGTCCATCTGTCTGTATGAACGCCTAGATCTCAGAGACTGTAAGAGCTAGAGACACCAAACTTGGGATTTAGACTTCTGATATCTGCACGCAGATCAAGTTTGTTTTGTATACCCTGTACCCTGGAAAAAACCTTAATTCTCTTAAACTTATAAAGTTATGTAGACCATATTCAAAACCTGTATGTATTTTATCAAAATACACAGATTGCCCAAATTTCATCGTGTACAAGAGGCAGCCTATGCAAATGGCTCCAAATAAATCAAAACGTTCATTATACATTTTAGGTTTATTCACATTATGAAATTAAGATTGTTCGTTTCACAATGGTTAGTGGTGCAGCTGTCTAAGGTGCAGTCCACCCGACATGGTTTTTGTGAACATAAATTATTTGTCACGGGTTCATAACCCGCGGCTAATTTTTTTTGCAAGAAAAAACTATACTTAATTTTTTGACGTGACAACGTCTTATAAATTGGTTTGCCGGGTGACACTTCAAGAAACTGCGTTACGCTCCGCGTTATGCGCTCACAATGAGAGCGAGTGAGAGGCACGCGTCCCTTCCACTCGGGCATGGTTAGCCCGCCTAAGAGCGAGAGAGACAGACATAAAAAGTGAAAGGCACGCGTACCTTCCACTCGAACACAGTTAGCCCGCCTAAGAGCAAGAGAGATAGGCATACACACCGGTTCATGTCTTGCGCTTCTATTTCGCTTAGGCGCCTGCATAAAAGTTTACACGTTGGCAGTTAATTGTAAAACGATTGTGTAGTGATAATGTGAAGGTAGTTTCGTCCATCGCAACAATTCAATTCACGTCTTTGTAAAAATTAATGTTTTAAATATAATTCTTTGTATAAATAAATGTTTAAAATTGTTACTATTATTTCATCCTTCTTCCTACTATACGAATGAATATTCACATTAAAATTATTTTACCACTCAAAGTCGTTGTCACGTAAAACTTTCGCCCGTATACCGACTTTACAGGCAACCAATTTTTAAACTAAATAAATTTTCGTATGCCTGGCGGCGGAATCGATCCCAGGCCAATTGCTTACAATAATATATGTGCAGCTTTATCCACTGAGCTACCGACTTTGCTTTTGAATTAAATGAAATTTGCATGATATGTAAATTTGTCTCCGTTTTTAAGTCTTCTTATTATCTTTCTTTCATATAATTTTGGAACACGCTTTATAACGGTACAGGGTATTGTACTGTCGGGACACCCGACTGTATGTCCACCTAGTTAATTTTTGCTCCCTGTTCAGTCGCAGCAGTATGTAGTCATAAGTATGATATTTAAGACACGACACACATAATGTAACAATTCGTCAGTCGCAGCGACATGCATTTATCGTAAATAAAGTATCAATTACCAGGTCAAGCGAATATGCATAGTCTGCTGAGACGAGGAAATGAGCTGAGGCATTGGTCTCAGTTCCTAACGATAACCCACATTTACAGTAACCGCACACTATTTCTTATACATTATTTCTGTTAGCATAAGCACTTTTGTACCTATAAATATTGTTAAGTTTCATTAATAAAGTCAGTAAGAGTTCTAACGCCAACCCAAGAGCTTTTATTCATGCACCAGAGGCTGTCGCTGTGTCTTCAGACCCTCACCACAACCAACCCGTTCGCCTAGAACAACTCATGCCCCTACACACTTTATACCGTCCACCTAGTTCCAAGTGCTAGTTGCGACAACAAACAGGCAAATAGTTTATGCACTATTTGCCAGGCATCTAAGCCTTCTTACACTTTACATTTTGGTGACCCCGACGAACACGCCAGCCGTGGACGTCAACTTAGGAAAATTTTCCGCTTCACTATTAGGAACCTCCCGCAGGATAATCCATAATTTTTGGGTTTTTTCCTAATTTTTTCACTCGCCATAAAACCATTTTGGTGAGTCCTGACTCACTGTCATTACACAGTCAACAGCCTTCAAATCCTTTCTAGATTTCTAGATCTTCCAAGTCTATTGACCAATTGTTAATTCCTTCGACCACACCACGGTTGCGAATAGGAGCGTATCCAGCTATCAAAGCGAATAAAATTCTCCCAACGGTCAGGAATTTAACCAATTGTCAATATGTCTAACAAGGAGGAGCAAGCAGTCAAAGAGACATTAGACTTGCAGGAAGAGATCAGTCATGAGATCTCGCGGCTTATTCGGAATTTTAAGAAGGATTCAGCGGATAGGAAACGACTTCCAAATTACTGCCTAACAAAGTTGGCCGCTTTCGATGACGCATGGAATCGATTTGCGGAAAACGACAAAAATATTCCCGCAGCATATAGAACCGAGGAATATGTAAAGTTCTACGTCGACTGTCGTGACTCATACGACAAATATAGAAATATTATAGTCGATACAATGGCCCAGAGCTCAAGCAATGCCCCAAATCAGGCAACAGCGAGCAACGGCCAGGAAACTGCAGACGTTGCAATCATATCGCAACCTGCACGTAAGCTGATATCAGCATGCCGGCGACAAAAAGCTATCGCCGAATCAATCAAACGGGCTCTGAAAGAAAGTTCAGAGACCGGCAGGGCCGTTTTAAAAGGTTCAATAACCTCACTATGGTCACAATACCAAGAGATTCATTTCTCAATACATGAAGAGTACGAAGACCCGATCAAGGAAGGATACGACATGCAATCGTTCATCCGACTTGAGAAGGAAGTACAGAAAGTCCTGGGGGCACAAACCAATACATCAAACAATGAAGATGTGCAGTTGCCCAGAGTCAGCCTCCCCAAGTTCGATGGGGATCTACTCAAATGGACACAATTTTTTGATTTATTCAAGTGCATGATACACGATACCAACATGCCCACAGTCAAGAAGATGTGGTACCTGAAAACCACTGTGACTGGAGAGGCAGAGAGATTGATAAGGCATATCGATCTAAAAACAGAGAACTACATGAGCGCATGGGAAATATTAGTTGACACATACAACAATCCCCGCCATGTAGCAGATACAGTTCTCAATCGTCTTCTGCAACAGCAGACAAACAATGACGACCCAAAGTCATTAAAGGAACTGTATATTACAGCCATTGAGTCTCTAGCATCATTAAAGGGACTAGGCATTGATGTATCCAGCTGGGATACAATCATAATTGCGATCCTAAAACAAAAATTAGATCTGGCAAATAAAGCCCTGTACGAACAATCATTAGATGGCTCAAGAGAGCTTCAAGGGCTCGAGACGATGCTAAGTTTTCTGGACCAGCGAAGTCGAGTGTTGGGAACAGGAAAACGCAGTCAGCTGCAAAAAAGGGAACAGAAGAACCCATCTTGCACTTCTGCTAGCGCAGGAAGGCAATCAAGTTGCCCTTTCTGCAAACGGAATCATGCGCTATACAAATGCGATGATTTCCGCAGCAAAACGGTACCCGATCGACTCAACTGGGTACACAAACAAAAATTGTGTGTAAACTGTTTTAACAGTACTCACAAGGCAAAGGATTGCCGAGGCCGTATGTGCTTTAAATGCGATAAAAGGCACCATACATTGCTGCACCTGGAGACTTCATCAGGCGCGGCAACAGATCCACAAACACCTTCTGTAGGAGCAGCAAGCAACAAAAGCTACAATTTGCTGGCCACAGTTAAGGTATTGGTAAAGGCAAGCAATGGGCAGGTGGCCACATTCCGAGCCTTGCTGGATTCAGGATCACAAATCAATCTGATCTCTGAACGAATGGCCTCCAAGCTCTCTCTGAAACTACACAATGCATCATTACGCATCGAGGGCATTGGAGGAAATCCGAAAACAAGTCGGGCCAGAGCAAATGTGCTCGTGAAATCAATGAACAACGATTTTACTCAACAGGTAGAAGCCTTTGTTCTGCCGCATATCATAGCTGACCAACCAGCTCATGATTTGAATACGTCCCACATACGCATTTTAAATAATGTCATCTTGGCCGATCCAAATTTTGACAAACCAGGAAGAATTGACATGCTTATCGGCGCAGAGCATTATTATTCTTTGCTACTGCCAAATCAAATGACGATAAGACCAGAAGGTCCAATCCTCCAGAATACAAAGCTGGGATGGATTGTGGCCGGAAGAATCTCTGCTGATCACGATTCAGCAGCACTGTGTGCGGCGGCAACCACTGAAGAGGAGGTTGACACGCTGTTAGAGCGATTTTGGACACTAGAAAATCTAGACACCAAAGATAAGGCTCGATCGCCAACTGAAGCACACTGCGAAGCTCATTTTGAAGCAAATCTACAATTCGCAATTGATGGGAAGTTCATTGTCAAGCTGCCATTTGCTGAGGAAACGTCAGCCCTGGGGGCATCGCAGACAATAGCAACCAATAGGTTCTTGGCACTGGAGCGACGAACATCACCAGAAGTCTGGAAAGGCTACGTAGACTTCATGGAAGAATACGAACGTCTCGGACACATGAAGCTGGTACCTCCCTCACACATACCATCGGATCATTACTTCATTCCACATCACTGTGTTTTGAAGCCCGAAAGCAGTACCACGAAACTGCGGGTAGTGTTCGATGCGTCCTGCAAAACGTCAAGTAATAAATCATTAAATGATATATTATATGCTGGACCCACGGTACAGAGCGAACTTTTCGCCATTCTGCTGCGATTCCGCACCCATAGATACGTATTTACCGCGGACATAGAGAAGATGTATCGCCAAGTATGGATGCATCCTGATAATCAGTTTCAGGGCGTCAGATGATCTGAAATTCTACAGGCTAAAAACCGTCACATACGGTACCACCTCAGCGCCATTCCTTGCTACAAAATGCTTGGATTATTTAGCAGAGAAGAATAAGAAACAGTTACCGCTTGGGTCAGCTATACTCAAGCATGATTTCTATGTGGACGACTGTCTCACAGGAGCAGACAGCATTCCAGAGGCAATCCAGATTCAGCAGGAATTGAACAAAATTCTGCTACCGTCCGGATTCAAGCTTCGGAAGTGGTGCTCAAACAACAAAGAAATACTGAGCAAAATTCCGCGAGAAGACATTGTACCCAACGTCAACTTAGATGAAACACTTCAGCATTACAGTGTTAAGACATTGGGATTAATTTGGATGCCTCAAAAGGATCAGTTGTGTGGGCGATCTCAAAAAAGCGAAGCCGCAACCATCACAAAACGGGTGGTCAGCTCAGAATCCTCACAAATATTTGATCCTCTGGGATTATTTGCTCCGGTGGTCGTCAAGGCGAAAATTTTCATGCAAACGCTTTGGGAATTAAAGATGGGCTGGGACGACGAGTTACCTCAGCACCTTCAACTGGACTGGAAAAACTATCGTTCTGATTTGCAAGCTCTAAACACCATGCAAATACCAAGGCATATTTTTGAAGGAAGAGTGCCAGTCACGCAAGAGATGCACACGTTTGTGGATGCCTCGGAACGAGCATATGGAGCGGCAGTGTATATTCGAGCAACATACAAAAACAATCAAGTATCAGTTCGGCTGCTGTGCTCAAAATCGAGAGTGGCGCCATCCGCCAAGGAGACGTTACCGCGGCTAGAACTATGTGCCGCAGTCCTGGGAGCTGAATTGACCCATAGAGTCAAAAAGGACCTACGGTTGCCCGAGGAGAAGGCATTGGGTTATTTCTGGACTGACTCAACAGTAGTCCTTTCCTGGATAAATGCATCGGCATCCTCATACCACACGTTTGTGGCCAATCGGATAGCAAAGATCCAAGCAGTGTCACATCAAGCACAATGGCGACATGTGTCATCCGCAAACAATCCAGCAGATGTATTGTCAAGAGGAATTGCCGCAAGCAAGTTGGCAGAACATAACCTGTGGCTATATGGCCCCCTGTTTCTGCACGGCTCTCGAGACAAATGGTCAAAAATACCGACCATTGATCCCATCGATCTGGAGCGTAAAATAAAGCAAGTCAGCTTGCCAGTCTGCCAGGATCAACTAGGAAGCGAGTTATACAGTTGCAAGCACAGCAACTCCTTCCACAAATTGCAACGCATTGTAGCATATATGATGCGATTTTGTCGTAAGCAGAACCGATCTCCAACGACCACACTAAGTGCAGGCGAGCTGGCTCAGGCCAGAACAATCATCTTCAGCACGATTCAAAAAACGGAATTCAGTGCTGAGTATAAACAGCTTCGCATCCACAAAGCAGTGGACAAGAAAAGCTCAGTCATATCATTGTCTCCAATAATAGGAACTGATGCACTCATTAGAGTCGGAGGCAGATTGGAAGAATCTAACCTTCCATATGCTGCCAAACATCAAATCTTGCTCCCGTACAATGATACGATTGTGAAAATGCTGCTACGAGAAATGCATGAGGAAAACATGCATTGCGGGGCACAAGCATTGAGGGCCATAGCCAGACAACAGTACTGGGTTCTGAATGACAAGACGATGGCCAGGAGCATCATCCACAATTGCGTCAAATGCACAAGAGCACGGCCCAAATTAATGCATCAAATCATGGGTAACTTGCCAGTGGATCGAGTAACACAAGCGCGGCCGTTCTCCAATTCAGGAGTCGACTATTGCGGCCCCTTTTGGATTCACCATAAAATCCGTGGAAAACGGCCAGATAAAGCATACATTGCAGTATTCTGCTGTTTCGCAACAAAAGCAGTACATCTGGAGTTAGTAAGCGATCTAACAACGGACGCATTCCTAGCCGCTCTCCGGCGTTTCTTGGGCCGACGAGGAAAGTGTCGGACCATTCATTGTGATAACGCCACAAACTTTGTTGGTGCCAACAACCAGTTAAAAATACTGGAGGAAACAATTTTCACAGAGCAGGCCCAGAGCAGGATCATAAATCAATGCAATAAGCAGCAGGTGGAGTTCAAGTTCATCCCACCGCGAGCACCGTCGTTTGGCGGATTATGGGAGGCTGCTGTAAAATCAGCGAAAAGGCTGCTAGTATCAGTCACGGCCACAGCATCTTTAACATTTGAAGAGCTCAACACGGTGGTCATTGAGGTCGAGGCGATACTCAATTCAAGGCCCCTCACCCCGATGTCAGCAGATCCAACAGATACTGCAGCGCTCACACCAGGCCATTTCTTAATTGGCGAACCGTTAGTAGCACCGCCCGATGCAAATCTTGCCCGACCAGAAAAATCGTTGGTCAGAAGATGGGAACTTGTGTCCAGACTCAAACAATCATTCTGGACTCAGTGGTCCACGGAATACCTACAAGAGCTCCAGATGCGCACCAAGTGGAAGACTATGGCTCAGAATGTCGAGGAAGGATTGCTAGTACTGGTAAAGGAAGACAACGTACCGGTAATGAGCTGGCCAATGGGACGGATAGTGAAGACATATCCAGGCAAGGATAACCAAATACGGGTCGTAGATGTAAAGACCGCATCAGGAATCTACAAAAGGGCAGTCACACGTCTAGCACCACTGATAACAGAAGAAGTAGCCACAAAACGGCCGCACAGCAGCAGCACGGACACAGCGCAGGCAGAAGAGAGCCCTGCGCAAAAAAGGAAAGCATCATTTCCAATCCTCCCGACATTACTAGCAATGCTACTGATCCTTCCGTTAGCGATGGGACAGGCATTCAACATAACGCCATTTGCAAGCCAGCCAGGAATATTCTACGAACGGCTCGGCACATCCAGAATGGCAATCTCGGAATGGAAAATAATTGTATATTACGATTTGAAACCATATTGGAGCGACATGGGAATCTTGGCCAACGGGATAACGGAGCTGAAACACAAATGTTCAGAACTACGGAATATCAACGCTTGTAGATCAGTGTCTGAGCATTTCCAACATGTGTACAGCGAACTACAATCAGGAAATGAATTGATCCATCATTCTCGGCAGCGAAGAGCACCGCTGGACATAGTTGGAAATGTAGCGAGCTCACTATTCGGCGTTTTAGACTCAAGATACGCCGATGACATGTCCAAGGTGATCAAGGAGGTCAAATCCAATGAAGACGTACTAATGATGCTCTTGAAAAACCAGACATCAATCTTGGATGCGACAATAAACATAGTCAGGACGAGCAGCTCAGCCACTAACGACCGGATCAAGACACTCGAGAGCCAAATAGGTACAATGAATCTGGAAAGGGGAAAGTACCAAGGCGAGCACTTACAACAAGCATTCATGAGTCTGACAGCTCAATTAACTCTAGTGGCAACCGGACTGCAGCGAATGCAAAGTGAGATAGCTAATGTTCTCACTGACGTGCGCCATCGTACCATCAGTCCTATACTATTGTCTCCCAAGCAACTGAGGGAGCAACTAGATCAGATTCGGGAACACATTCCACCGGATCAACTGCTTCCGGTAGCATCGGCTGAGGTGATCCAGCTGTATAAAATTATGCATGCCGAAGGGACCACAACGAGCAGCCACGTCGTTTTCAAAATATCGCTGCCACTGGTGTCTGTAACAAAACAGGAGATATTCAGCATCATGGCGATCCCGATGTGGAAGGCTGGAAGCTGGCAACGATTCTGGCTACAAACGGAAATCATAGCCGTCAATGCCCATAGAGATCAGTTCATGGGATTGACCAAGGAGGAGTTTAATCAGTGTCTAGAGCTGCCACACGACGAACACATCTGTTTCAACCACCAAGCCACATTCAGCGTGGAAAACCGGTGTGAGTTCCAGCTGTTCAACAATAAGACGGAAACTATCTGCGAGGTCTCTCAGTCGAGGGCCGAGCTGTGGTGGTCAGCAACACGTCAGCGAAACAGATGGATGTTTGCCACACGCAGGCAAATTGAACTTCAAGCGGTGTGCAGCGGAACATCGTTCACAATCCAACTCAACGGAACGGGCCTACTATCACTGGCCCCAGGCTGCACTGCACGCAATTCAAAAATTAGCGTGAGTACATTCAGCACCGTAGTCAGCGAAACAAGGGCGGCATATGTTCGTTTTGGTAACATCACAAGGATGGACCTTAAGAACACACCTGAGCCACTGCAAGGAACGGCAGCCAAGGAAGTCAACTTGGAGGAACTGGGCGCTTTGCAGCACCAACTGGCCAAACTAAAAGACACCACCTGGAAAAATCAAATCAACACTCCCCAGCACCATCAAATAGCTGTTTATGTGGCCTTAGCAATATCAGTGTTATTAGGCATTGCATGGGCTTTCAGACGAACGGTCAGCAAATGGACATCAACACGCCGGGCTCCCGAACTCAGGCAGAACACGGAACAGCTACCACCAGAACCTACCCCACGAAGTTTCGCGTTCGACCTTAGCGAAGGTTGAACACTTGTTCAACGGCCGGGAGAATGTTCAGTCGCAGCAGTATGTAGTCATAAGTATGATATTTAAGACACGACACACATAATGTAACAATTCGTCAGTCGCAGCGACATGCATTTATCGTAAATAAAGTATCAATTACCAGGTCAAGCGAATATGCATAGTCTGCTGAGACGAGGAAATGAGCTGAGGCATTGGTCTCAGTTCCTAACGATAACCCACATTTACAGTAACCGCACACTATTTCTTATACATTATTTCTGTTAGCATAAGCACTTTTGTACCTATAAATATTGTTAAGTTTCATTAATAAAGTCAGTAAGAGTTCTAACGCCAACCCAAGAGCTTTTATTCATGCACCAGAGGCTGTCGCTGTGTCTTCAGACCCTCACCACAACCAACCCGTTCGCCTAGAACAACTCATGCCCCTACACACTTTATACCGTCCACCTAGTTCCAAGTGCTAGTTGCGACAACAAACAGGCAAATAGTTTATGCACTATTTGCCAGGCATCTAAGCCTTCTTACACTTTACATTTTGGTGACCCCGACGAACACGCCAGCCGTGGACGTCAACTTAGGAAAATTTTCCGCTTCACTATTAGGAACCTCCCGCAGGATAATCCATAATTTTTGGGTTTTTTCCTAATTTTTTCACTCGCCATAAAACCATTTTGGTGAGTCCTGACTCACTGTCATTACACAGTCAACAGCCTTCAAATCCTTTCTAGATTTCTAGATCTTCCAAGTCTATTGACCAATTGTTAATTCCTTCGACCACACCACGGTTGCGAATAGGAGCGTATCCAGCTATCAAAGCGAATAAAATTCTCCCAACGGTCAGGAATTTAACCAATTGTCAATATGTCTAACAAGGAGGAGCAAGCAGTCAAAGAGACATTAGACTTGCAGGAAGAGATCAGTCATGAGATCTCGCGGCTTATTCGGAATTTTAAGAAGGATTCAGCGGATAGGAAACGACTTCCAAATTACTGCCTAACAAAGTTGGCCGCTTTCGATGACGCATGGAATCGATTTGCGGAAAACGACAAAAATATTCCCGCAGCATATAGAACCGAGGAATATGTAAAGTTCTACGTCGACTGTCGTGACTCATACGACAAATATAGAAATATTATAGTCGATACAATGGCCCAGAGCTCAAGCAATGCCCCAAATCAGGCAACAGCGAGCAACGGCCAGGAAACTGCAGACGTTGCAATCATATCGCAACCTGCACGTAAGCTGATATCAGCATGCCGGCGACAAAAAGCTATCGCCGAATCAATCAAACGGGCTCTGAAAGAAAGTTCAGAGACCGGCAGGGCCGTTTTAAAAGGTTCAATAACCTCACTATGGTCACAATACCAAGAGATTCATTTCTCAATACATGAAGAGTACGAAGACCCGATCAAGGAAGGATACGACATGCAATCGTTCATCCGACTTGAGAAGGAAGTACAGAAAGTCCTGGGGGCACAAACCAATACATCAAACAATGAAGATGTGCAGTTGCCCAGAGTCAGCCTCCCCAAGTTCGATGGGGATCTACTCAAATGGACACAATTTTTTGATTTATTCAAGTGCATGATACACGATACCAACATGCCCACAGTCAAGAAGATGTGGTACCTGAAAACCACTGTGACTGGAGAGGCAGAGAGATTGATAAGGCATATCGATCTAAAAACAGAGAACTACATGAGCGCATGGGAAATATTAGTTGACACATACAACAATCCCCGCCATGTAGCAGATACAGTTCTCAATCGTCTTCTGCAACAGCAGACAAACAATGACGACCCAAAGTCATTAAAGGAACTGTATATTACAGCCATTGAGTCTCTAGCATCATTAAAGGGACTAGGCATTGATGTATCCAGCTGGGATACAATCATAATTGCGATCCTAAAACAAAAATTAGATCTGGCAAATAAAGCCCTGTACGAACAATCATTAGATGGCTCAAGAGAGCTTCAAGGGCTCGAGACGATGCTAAGTTTTCTGGACCAGCGAAGTCGAGTGTTGGGAACAGGAAAACGCAGTCAGCTGCAAAAAAGGGAACAGAAGAACCCATCTTGCACTTCTGCTAGCGCAGGAAGGCAATCAAGTTGCCCTTTCTGCAAACGGAATCATGCGCTATACAAATGCGATGATTTCCGCAGCAAAACGGTACCCGATCGACTCAACTGGGTACACAAACAAAAATTGTGTGTAAACTGTTTTAACAGTACTCACAAGGCAAAGGATTGCCGAGGCCGTATGTGCTTTAAATGCGATAAAAGGCACCATACATTGCTGCACCTGGAGACTTCATCAGGCGCGGCAACAGATCCACAAACACCTTCTGTAGGAGCAGCAAGCAACAAAAGCTACAATTTGCTGGCCACAGTTAAGGTATTGGTAAAGGCAAGCAATGGGCAGGTGGCCACATTCCGAGCCTTGCTGGATTCAGGATCACAAATCAATCTGATCTCTGAACGAATGGCCTCCAAGCTCTCTCTGAAACTACACAATGCATCATTACGCATCGAGGGCATTGGAGGAAATCCGAAAACAAGTCGGGCCAGAGCAAATGTGCTCGTGAAATCAATGAACAACGATTTTACTCAACAGGTAGAAGCCTTTGTTCTGCCGCATATCATAGCTGACCAACCAGCTCATGATTTGAATACGTCCCACATACGCATTTTAAATAATGTCATCTTGGCCGATCCAAATTTTGACAAACCAGGAAGAATTGACATGCTTATCGGCGCAGAGCATTATTATTCTTTGCTACTGCCAAATCAAATGACGATAAGACCAGAAGGTCCAATCCTCCAGAATACAAAGCTGGGATGGATTGTGGCCGGAAGAATCTCTGCTGATCACGATTCAGCAGCACTGTGTGCGGCGGCAACCACTGAAGAGGAGGTTGACACGCTGTTAGAGCGATTTTGGACACTAGAAAATCTAGACACCAAAGATAAGGCTCGATCGCCAACTGAAGCACACTGCGAAGCTCATTTTGAAGCAAATCTACAATTCGCAATTGATGGGAAGTTCATTGTCAAGCTGCCATTTGCTGAGGAAACGTCAGCCCTGGGGGCATCGCAGACAATAGCAACCAATAGGTTCTTGGCACTGGAGCGACGAACATCACCAGAAGTCTGGAAAGGCTACGTAGACTTCATGGAAGAATACGAACGTCTCGGACACATGAAGCTGGTACCTCCCTCACACATACCATCGGATCATTACTTCATTCCACATCACTGTGTTTTGAAGCCCGAAAGCAGTACCACGAAACTGCGGGTAGTGTTCGATGCGTCCTGCAAAACGTCAAGTAATAAATCATTAAATGATATATTATATGCTGGACCCACGGTACAGAGCGAACTTTTCGCCATTCTGCTGCGATTCCGCACCCATAGATACGTATTTACCGCGGACATAGAGAAGATGTATCGCCAAGTATGGATGCATCCTGATAATCAGTTTCAGGGCGTCAGATGATCTGAAATTCTACAGGCTAAAAACCGTCACATACGGTACCACCTCAGCGCCATTCCTTGCTACAAAATGCTTGGATTATTTAGCAGAGAAGAATAAGAAACAGTTACCGCTTGGGTCAGCTATACTCAAGCATGATTTCTATGTGGACGACTGTCTCACAGGAGCAGACAGCATTCCAGAGGCAATCCAGATTCAGCAGGAATTGAACAAAATTCTGCTACCGTCCGGATTCAAGCTTCGGAAGTGGTGCTCAAACAACAAAGAAATACTGAGCAAAATTCCGCGAGAAGACATTGTACCCAACGTCAACTTAGATGAAACACTTCAGCATTACAGTGTTAAGACATTGGGATTAATTTGGATGCCTCAAAAGGATCAGTTGTGTGGGCGATCTCAAAAAAGCGAAGCCGCAACCATCACAAAACGGGTGGTCAGCTCAGAATCCTCACAAATATTTGATCCTCTGGGATTATTTGCTCCGGTGGTCGTCAAGGCGAAAATTTTCATGCAAACGCTTTGGGAATTAAAGATGGGCTGGGACGACGAGTTACCTCAGCACCTTCAACTGGACTGGAAAAACTATCGTTCTGATTTGCAAGCTCTAAACACCATGCAAATACCAAGGCATATTTTTGAAGGAAGAGTGCCAGTCACGCAAGAGATGCACACGTTTGTGGATGCCTCGGAACGAGCATATGGAGCGGCAGTGTATATTCGAGCAACATACAAAAACAATCAAGTATCAGTTCGGCTGCTGTGCTCAAAATCGAGAGTGGCGCCATCCGCCAAGGAGACGTTACCGCGGCTAGAACTATGTGCCGCAGTCCTGGGAGCTGAATTGACCCATAGAGTCAAAAAGGACCTACGGTTGCCCGAGGAGAAGGCATTGGGTTATTTCTGGACTGACTCAACAGTAGTCCTTTCCTGGATAAATGCATCGGCATCCTCATACCACACGTTTGTGGCCAATCGGATAGCAAAGATCCAAGCAGTGTCACATCAAGCACAATGGCGACATGTGTCATCCGCAAACAATCCAGCAGATGTATTGTCAAGAGGAATTGCCGCAAGCAAGTTGGCAGAACATAACCTGTGGCTATATGGCCCCCTGTTTCTGCACGGCTCTCGAGACAAATGGTCAAAAATACCGACCATTGATCCCATCGATCTGGAGCGTAAAATAAAGCAAGTCAGCTTGCCAGTCTGCCAGGATCAACTAGGAAGCGAGTTATACAGTTGCAAGCACAGCAACTCCTTCCACAAATTGCAACGCATTGTAGCATATATGATGCGATTTTGTCGTAAGCAGAACCGATCTCCAACGACCACACTAAGTGCAGGCGAGCTGGCTCAGGCCAGAACAATCATCTTCAGCACGATTCAAAAAACGGAATTCAGTGCTGAGTATAAACAGCTTCGCATCCACAAAGCAGTGGACAAGAAAAGCTCAGTCATATCATTGTCTCCAATAATAGGAACTGATGCACTCATTAGAGTCGGAGGCAGATTGGAAGAATCTAACCTTCCATATGCTGCCAAACATCAAATCTTGCTCCCGTACAATGATACGATTGTGAAAATGCTGCTACGAGAAATGCATGAGGAAAACATGCATTGCGGGGCACAAGCATTGAGGGCCATAGCCAGACAACAGTACTGGGTTCTGAATGACAAGACGATGGCCAGGAGCATCATCCACAATTGCGTCAAATGCACAAGAGCACGGCCCAAATTAATGCATCAAATCATGGGTAACTTGCCAGTGGATCGAGTAACACAAGCGCGGCCGTTCTCCAATTCAGGAGTCGACTATTGCGGCCCCTTTTGGATTCACCATAAAATCCGTGGAAAACGGCCAGATAAAGCATACATTGCAGTATTCTGCTGTTTCGCAACAAAAGCAGTACATCTGGAGTTAGTAAGCGATCTAACAACGGACGCATTCCTAGCCGCTCTCCGGCGTTTCTTGGGCCGACGAGGAAAGTGTCGGACCATTCATTGTGATAACGCCACAAACTTTGTTGGTGCCAACAACCAGTTAAAAATACTGGAGGAAACAATTTTCACAGAGCAGGCCCAGAGCAGGATCATAAATCAATGCAATAAGCAGCAGGTGGAGTTCAAGTTCATCCCACCGCGAGCACCGTCGTTTGGCGGATTATGGGAGGCTGCTGTAAAATCAGCGAAAAGGCTGCTAGTATCAGTCACGGCCACAGCATCTTTAACATTTGAAGAGCTCAACACGGTGGTCATTGAGGTCGAGGCGATACTCAATTCAAGGCCCCTCACCCCGATGTCAGCAGATCCAACAGATACTGCAGCGCTCACACCAGGCCATTTCTTAATTGGCGAACCGTTAGTAGCACCGCCCGATGCAAATCTTGCCCGACCAGAAAAATCGTTGGTCAGAAGATGGGAACTTGTGTCCAGACTCAAACAATCATTCTGGACTCAGTGGTCCACGGAATACCTACAAGAGCTCCAGATGCGCACCAAGTGGAAGACTATGGCTCAGAATGTCGAGGAAGGATTGCTAGTACTGGTAAAGGAAGACAACGTACCGGTAATGAGCTGGCCAATGGGACGGATAGTGAAGACATATCCAGGCAAGGATAACCAAATACGGGTCGTAGATGTAAAGACCGCATCAGGAATCTACAAAAGGGCAGTCACACGTCTAGCACCACTGATAACAGAAGAAGTAGCCACAAAACGGCCGCACAGCAGCAGCACGGACACAGCGCAGGCAGAAGAGAGCCCTGCGCAAAAAAGGAAAGCATCATTTCCAATCCTCCCGACATTACTAGCAATGCTACTGATCCTTCCGTTAGCGATGGGACAGGCATTCAACATAACGCCATTTGCAAGCCAGCCAGGAATATTCTACGAACGGCTCGGCACATCCAGAATGGCAATCTCGGAATGGAAAATAATTGTATATTACGATTTGAAACCATATTGGAGCGACATGGGAATCTTGGCCAACGGGATAACGGAGCTGAAACACAAATGTTCAGAACTACGGAATATCAACGCTTGTAGATCAGTGTCTGAGCATTTCCAACATGTGTACAGCGAACTACAATCAGGAAATGAATTGATCCATCATTCTCGGCAGCGAAGAGCACCGCTGGACATAGTTGGAAATGTAGCGAGCTCACTATTCGGCGTTTTAGACTCAAGATACGCCGATGACATGTCCAAGGTGATCAAGGAGGTCAAATCCAATGAAGACGTACTAATGATGCTCTTGAAAAACCAGACATCAATCTTGGATGCGACAATAAACATAGTCAGGACGAGCAGCTCAGCCACTAACGACCGGATCAAGACACTCGAGAGCCAAATAGGTACAATGAATCTGGAAAGGGGAAAGTACCAAGGCGAGCACTTACAACAAGCATTCATGAGTCTGACAGCTCAATTAACTCTAGTGGCAACCGGACTGCAGCGAATGCAAAGTGAGATAGCTAATGTTCTCACTGACGTGCGCCATCGTACCATCAGTCCTATACTATTGTCTCCCAAGCAACTGAGGGAGCAACTAGATCAGATTCGGGAACACATTCCACCGGATCAACTGCTTCCGGTAGCATCGGCTGAGGTGATCCAGCTGTATAAAATTATGCATGCCGAAGGGACCACAACGAGCAGCCACGTCGTTTTCAAAATATCGCTGCCACTGGTGTCTGTAACAAAACAGGAGATATTCAGCATCATGGCGATCCCGATGTGGAAGGCTGGAAGCTGGCAACGATTCTGGCTACAAACGGAAATCATAGCCGTCAATGCCCATAGAGATCAGTTCATGGGATTGACCAAGGAGGAGTTTAATCAGTGTCTAGAGCTGCCACACGACGAACACATCTGTTTCAACCACCAAGCCACATTCAGCGTGGAAAACCGGTGTGAGTTCCAGCTGTTCAACAATAAGACGGAAACTATCTGCGAGGTCTCTCAGTCGAGGGCCGAGCTGTGGTGGTCAGCAACACGTCAGCGAAACAGATGGATGTTTGCCACACGCAGGCAAATTGAACTTCAAGCGGTGTGCAGCGGAACATCGTTCACAATCCAACTCAACGGAACGGGCCTACTATCACTGGCCCCAGGCTGCACTGCACGCAATTCAAAAATTAGCGTGAGTACATTCAGCACCGTAGTCAGCGAAACAAGGGCGGCATATGTTCGTTTTGGTAACATCACAAGGATGGACCTTAAGAACACACCTGAGCCACTGCAAGGAACGGCAGCCAAGGAAGTCAACTTGGAGGAACTGGGCGCTTTGCAGCACCAACTGGCCAAACTAAAAGACACCACCTGGAAAAATCAAATCAACACTCCCCAGCACCATCAAATAGCTGTTTATGTGGCCTTAGCAATATCAGTGTTATTAGGCATTGCATGGGCTTTCAGACGAACGGTCAGCAAATGGACATCAACACGCCGGGCTCCCGAACTCAGGCAGAACACGGAACAGCTACCACCAGAACCTACCCCACGAAGTTTCGCGTTCGACCTTAGCGAAGGTTGAACACTTGTTCAACGGCCGGGAGAATGTTCAGTCGCAGCAGTATGTAGTCATAAGTATGATATTTAAGACACGACACACATAATGTAACAATTCGTCAGTCGCAGCGACATGCATTTATCGTAAATAAAGTATCAATTACCAGGTCAAGCGAATATGCATAGTCTGCTGAGACGAGGAAATGAGCTGGGGCAATGGTCTCAGTTCCTAACGATAACCCACATTTACAGTAACCGCACACTATTTCTTATACATTATTTCTGTTAGCATAAGCACTTTTGTACCTATAAATATTGTTAAGTTTCATTAATAAAGTCAGTAAGAGTTCTAACGCCAACCCAAGAGCTTTTATTCATGCACCAGAGGCTGTCGCTGTGTCTTCAGACCCTCACCACAACCAACCCGTTCGCCTAGAACAACTCATGCCCCTACACAATTTATACCGTCCACCTAGTTCCAAGTGCTAGTTGCGACAACAAACAGGCAAATAGTTTATGCACTATTTGCCAGGCATCTAAGCCTTCTTACACTTTACACTCCCCTTTTTGGAGGAGCTATTTAAAAACAACCGTATATCTCCTAAATTTATAAAGGTATGTAAACCATTTTACCAAAATACACAGATTGTCTAAATCGCATTGCGATCGTGCCATAAATAGCGGAGATATAGGCTTTTTACTTTATTCATATTATGAATACGAAAGGCAGCCCAGACAGAGGACTCCAAATAAATCAAAACGTTCATTAAACATTTTAGTTATGTTCACATTATTATGAAAATAAGAGTACTCATTTTGACTTAGTTAGTGGTGCAGCTGGCTGAGCTGAAGTCTTTTTGAAATGTCACGGGTTTAAATCCCGTCGGCGAAAAGTGAAAGTTTTTTATTTTTAGCGAATATTTAAAAAAAAATGTTTCCTTTAAATCAAAATAATTACAGTATTTAATACTAAACAAGAAAGGAAGCTAACTTCGGCTCACCGAAGTTTGTATACCCTTGCAGAGTTTAAACAAAAAATTAAAAACGAAATTCTGAAATAATAATTTGTTGCCAAATCTCAAATTTGATGCCAATGGTTTGAAACACGGCTAAGCTATGGTTTTTTAATTCTCCTGATTTTTCCTATGGAAGCTATAGGATATAGTCAGCCGATTTTCATGAAATTAAAATCAAAATTCAGAAATACTAAAATATGGCTAAATATCAAATTTGGTAAAAATATGTTGAAATCTGACAAAGTTTCCTGATTGTTCCTATGGAAGCTGTAAGGTATAGTCAGCCGATTTTCATGAAATTAAAACCGAAATTCAGGAATACTAAAATATGGGTAACTATCAAATTTGGTGAAAATATGTTGAAAACTGACAAAGTTATGGTTTTTTCTTTTATTTTCCTGATTGTTCCTATGGAAGCTATAGGATATAGTCAGCCGATTTTCATGAAATTAAAACCGAAATTCGGAAATAATACTAAATAAATGGGCAAATATCAAATTTGGTGAAAATTGGTTGAAAACTGACAAAGTTATAATTTTCTTTAAAGCTATCTGAATGAAACTTTCCAGATAGTCTTCTATATACTCTCAGTCCTAAATACAGATGTACATACATAGGTCGGAACAGGCCGGATTGGATCATATAGCTTCCATACGAACGCACGGAAAATTTTTAGAAAAAATGTTTTCGTCGGTTTTCAAAATATTTTTATTTTAATTAAAATTTAGTCAATTTGGATTATTTTAGAATTTCAGTATTGTTATTTTCAAAATGGGACAACAATACATAGCTGCCATAGGAACAGTCGAGAAATTAAAAGAACACAATCATAACTCCGCTGTTTTTCAAGCTATTGTCATAAAATTGTGCATTTTTATACCCTGTACCAAAGGTACAAAGGTATTATAATTTTGTGCCAGTGCAATTTTCTGTAACAGGCAGAAGGTGGCGTGGCAGACCCCCAAAAGTTACCTAAATATTGATCAGGACCACTAAAGGAGTCGATATAGCCATGTCCGTCTGTCCGTCCGTTCATCTGTCTGTATGAACGCCTAGATCTCAGAGACTGTAAGAGCTAGAGACACCAAACTTGGGATTTAGACTTCTGATATCTGCACGCAGATCAATTTTGTTTTGTATACCCTGTACCCTGGAAAAAACCTTATTTCTCTTAAACTTATAAAGTTATGTAGACCATATTCAAAACCTGTATGTATTTTATCAAAATACACAGATTGCCCAAATTTCATCGTGTACAAGAGGCAGCCTAGGCAAATGGCTCCAAATAAATCAAAACGTTCATTAAACATTTTACTTATGTTCACATTACTATGAAAATAAGGTTACTTATTTTGAATTGGTTGGTGGTGCAGCTGGCTAAGCTGAAGTCTTTTTCAAATGTTAGTTGTCACGGGTTCGAATCCCGTCGGCGACGAGTAAAAACTTTTTTATTTATTGCAAATATTTTTTTTTTGCAGTAAATTAAAATAATTGCAGTATTTAATACTAAGAAATAAAAAAATAGAAGCAAATAACTATACTTAATGTTTTAAAAAAAATTCCTTATGCCTGGGGTTATTTCGAACCCAGGCCAATTGCTTATAAAAATGTATGTGTAGCTTTACCCACTGAGCTATCGACTTTGCTCTTGAATGGGAAGACATTTGCACTATATGTAAATTTGTCTGTTTTTTATTCTTATTATCTTTCTTTTATATAATTTTGGGACGCGCCTTGTAATGGTACATGGTATTCTACTGTCGGGACACCCGACTGTATGTCCATCTTGTTTTATATAATTTTTTTTTAATTACAAGCAGTGTTTAAAAAACTGTGGTAAGTTTAATTTATAATGACTTTGCTTTTACTTTTTATACCCTTGCAGGGTATATTAGTTTCAGTCAAAAGTTTGCAACGCAGTGAAGGAGGCATCTCCGACCCTATAAAGTATATATATTCTTGATCAGGATCAACAGCCGAGTTGATCTAGCCATATTCGTCTGTCCGTCTGTTCGTCTGTTCGTCTGTCCTTCTGTCCGTCTGTCCGTCTGTCCGTTTCTACGCAAACTAGTCCCTCAGTTTTAAAGCTATCTGAAACTTTGCAGTTAGGCTTCTATATACTCTCACTCGTACATATGTCGGAACAGGCCGGATCGGACGACTATATCATATAGCTGCCATAGGAACAATCGGAAAAATCTACGAAAAAAAATTATAACTTTGTCAGTTTTTCACATTTTTTCACCAAATTTGATATTTGCCCATTTAGTATTATTTCCGAATTTCGGTTTTAATTTCATGAAAATCGGCTGACTATATCCTATAGCTTCCATAGGAACAATCAGGAAAATGATAACTTTGTCAGTCTTCAGCCAATTTTCACCAAATTTGCCATTTAGTATTATTTCCGAATTCCGGTTTTAATTACATTAAAATCGGCTGACTATATCCTATAGCTTCCATAGGAACAATCAGGAAAATAAAAGAAAAAACCATAACTTTGTCAGATTTCAACATATTTTCACCAAATTTGATATTTAGCCATATTTTAGTATTTCTGAATTTTGATTTTAATTTCATGAAAATCGGCTGACTATATCCTATAGCTTCCATAGGAACAATCAGGAAAATAAATAAAACCATAGCTTAGCCGTGTTTTAAACCATTGGCATCAAATTTGAGATTTGGCAACAAATTATTATTTCAGAATTTCGTTAATTTTTTGTTTAAACTCTGCAAGGGTATACAAACTTCGGCGAGCCGAAGTTAGCTTCCTTTCTTGTTCATTTTTACATTTGCTTCGACTGCGACATCTGCATTTTTCAGAATCCAAAAAAAGCAATCGCAACTGCGCATTTAAGTAGTGGCTAACAGTCCAAGCAGCGAAAAGCAAAATTATTGCGACTTCGACAGCAGTTTTTTAACCACCGATTACAAGGCAAGGTACTTAAGAAATCTTTATTATTTATTAATAAATGATATTTTCCAAAAGTATTAAAAATATTTAAGATTTAAAAAAAAAATCTTTTTTCGAAGTAAATGCACCGAGCATAGTTGTCTTTCTCATTTGTTGTCAGCGACTGTAACTCTAATCATTTGCCTTTTACATGCATCCTCGGTTGTCATTAAATTGTGATTCTCTTGTACCCTATCGGTATCGGCAAAAAAGCAAAGCAACCCCAATGAGGGTTGACATTCGTTGAAAATACCCTAAAAAGAGCAGTCAATTCTTTATATTTTATATTGTTTATTTAATTGGAAATAATATAGCATTTTTGTGATTTTTTTTAAATTCTATTATACATTTAAAGACCTTTTCTATATTTTTCGCCTATTGTAAAATCAGTCATGCCTTTTCCTGCAGTTCCACAAGTGCCGACTCCAACTCTGCCACTTACGTTATCTGGAG
The DNA here is from genome assembly GCA_035045905.1 of Drosophila anomelani. Taxonomy (NCBI): domain Eukaryota; kingdom Metazoa; phylum Arthropoda; class Insecta; order Diptera; family Drosophilidae; genus Drosophila; species Drosophila anomelani. The sequence goes on from JAWNOO010000157.1 coordinate 497,944, forward strand.
ATGCAAATATACTTTTCACCTTTATTCCAGCTTTTTTTTGATTTTTATTTGTAAAATTGAGCCATTTATTTTTGTCTGATTCACGTTCCTCCTCCAGGTCTTTAAAGCGCTGTTGTTTCTTTTGTTTCCTTTTTTTTAAATACTCTTTTTGGTTTGGCCTGTGACGTCTGAAAAAAAAGAATGTTAAACAACTCAAAGTATTAACCACATTCATTATTTATACTTATTTGAAGGAAAAACTTCATTGCGGGTACTGCATTCTCGAAGTTCATTGACATTTGTTGTGGAACGATTTTGATATGCATCAAATATTACATTTACTTCTCCTTCGCTTGAAATTCCCTCAATAGTTGCATCATAATACTGTCGATCCTCTTTCCATTTAGCTTGACATTTGTCGCCAATCTTCCAAATTTTTGCAGCTGAAACTAATTTTTCTGCTTCTAAAAGAGCAGCTTCAATTTCGTCAAAGTAATTTGCCGAAGCGGTTTTAGTTGAAGAGGGCTCTACATATGAAGATTTATGTTGCTCTTCTAGTTGCGTATGTATCAAATCACGAGTTAGTGTAATGACTTCTCCCAGATCACTTTTTAGTTTTAAAAGCTCTTGATTTTCTGGATCAGTTTGCAGTGCTGCTTCCACCTATAAAGTAAAATGTAAAACAATCGTTTTTATTTGTTTTCCGCAAATAGATAACAAGAATACCTATTATTCTTAAATCGATTTATATTTTACTTTTACTGAGTATATGGATTACAGATGTTCATTTTTAAACAAAATAAAATTATAAATTACTAGCGGACCCGGCGAACCTTGTCTCGCCCCTAATTGATGTTCTTTGTCTTGGTTAAATTTTTTTGTAGCGGACCTTGCGAACTTTGTCTCGGCCCAATTTCACGACTTCATATAACCCCATAGTAATAATAGAACACTGGTTATTCAAATTTGTTGTTAAATTTTTTTTTTGACTCGAAATCAGTGGAGAGCGATCTGATAAACAATATTTTTTGTTTTGTTATCTGGTGCAAAAATATATAATGATGACGGCTTTCCCACACGTGAACAGGCTACGTATAACTGTCCATGCGAAAAACATTGATATTCCAGATTTATCCCGCAAACTTCCAACGATTGGCCTTGCGATTTATTGATTGTCATCGCAAATGCCAATCGAACTGGGAACTGAATTCTCTTGAATTGGAATGGAAGATCTGTTGGAATAATCGGAATTCGTGGAATAAGAACTTCCTCTCCTTTAAACTTGCCCTTGATTATAGTCGCTTGAATCACGTTGTTCATTAGTTTCTTAACGGACAACCGCGTACCGTTGCATAATCTCGGATGATTTAGATTCCGCAGCATTATAATAACTGATCCCACCTTCAGTTGCACATTATGCGGTGGAGTTCCTGGCACATCCAGTGAGTTCGAAAAATTCTATCGGATAGTTGGTCGCTTCATCCTCGTTGGTCACGCTGTCAACGGATCTGTATGAATGAAGTTCTCCAGCGATTTGACTTTGAATAAAGAAATTCAAACTATCTACGTCCTTATTCTTCGGTGCTAGTATTGCCCGCTCACTAATCCAGTCGATATTTTTATAGTTTTCTGCAATGTCTGGAAACACTTTTGTGATGAGTTCCTCTTTCGATGATGTAAACTCGCAAAAATTTGTTGGGAACGATATTAGTCCAGTCGAAACATCAACAGGAATTTCACCATTTCCGAGCGCCAGCAGTTGTCTCGAGAATTCAGCAGCGGATGGATCATTCTGCAATGCGACTCTCATGTTCCTGGTCAATTTAAACTTGTTTACATATTGTCACAAAGAGGACGATTTTAGGCATGCATTAACTTCATCGGCAGCCGTAGATTTCGGGATAACGGGAAGCGTTTGGCGAAAATCTCCGGACAGCAATATCAAAGCCCCACCAAATAGTCTCGAATCACCTCTTAAATCCTTCATCGTTCGGTCAACGGCCTCTAAAGCTCGTTTATGCGCCATCGTGCATTCATCCCAAATGATGATTTTGCATTCTCGCATCAATTTTGCTGTCGCTGAATTCTTGCTCATCGTGCACGTTGGCTGGTCAACCGTCAGAAGATTCATGGGTATCTTCAAAGCGGAATGTGCAGTTCGACCGCCTTCCAACAATGTAGCAGCAATGCCAGATGATGCAACAGCCAACGCAATTTGAGATCTTGACCGAATCGTTGCCAGAATCAACGAAATGACGAATGTCTTGCCTGTCCCACCAGGAGCATCGATAAAGTATAAGCCTCCCGTTTCATCGTCAACAACCTTCATTATCGAATCGTACACTTTCTTCTTCTCGGCATTCAAAAGCGGCACATTTGTTCGAACTCTTTCGGACAGGTTATCCTGATTGTAGTGTTGCTCCCGTAGAAATTCCCGATTGAATGTGTCGTGCACTGAACGATTTGGCGCTGGCATTCCCAATGTCGATAGTAGACTGCCGCACATGAGCATGCATATGTCTTCGATCCGTACTAATGCTTCGTTGTACATAGCTTCGTTAATGCCAATATTGAAATTAGAACTTGTCCTTCGTACTCTGTTCAAAATATCGTCCACCATTTGGTCCTTGTATTTTTCCCACAATGCGGTCGGGTTCGACGGATGACACGTAGCTATGATTATTGCGAATAATGTATGGATTTGATTCATTGACGCAGATACAGTGGCATCGGCGAGCGTTGAGTCCCAATGAGTATCGTTTTCAAGCAAGTTCAAACGTTGGCAAGCCTCCCGAAAAGTGGCGCACAGCACACCATCCACAGTACGCAGCGAGTCGAAGGATGTAGGACTTCTAATGTTCACCAAAAGCAAGCGAAGATAGAAGCATTTATCTTGACTTGGATGAACTGTGTATATTCGTCCGAGCGCATCAGTCGAATAGACATCAGCGAAGCCAGCAACAGTATCACCTCTTTTCCGGCGTTGAAACTTCTTCGATGCAGCGTTCCATGTATAATAGCGTGGCATCTCAGAATATAGTAAAGTCCTTGCGAACGGATCGCTTTCGCATGTCGAAAAGAAATTTGTCAACGTTGTCGCTGGTGGCCGTTCTGCTCTTTGCGCTGCGTTCGCGTCCGTAAAGTAGACACGCTGGCCGTTCTCTAAGTGAATAGATAAGTGCACGACAGTCGGGTGACGTTCATGAATCGGAAATGAAAATATCCTCCAAATGGCCTCGTTACAACTAACGTAGCGTCCAAGTTGAAATTTCGTCACCTCGTCGTTTGCATTCGGATCAGCAATGCCAAACACCGCCATGTCGCTCCCTTTGTTCTCATATTTGCAAACGTATTTGATGGATTTGATAGAGTTGCAGTACTCAACATTGCAATGCGTTGAGAATGTTTTCGACAAAAGCGGGCAATATGGAACGATCCAGCGGTTATCCACGATTACTGTTACGTTTGTTTCGTTACGTTTCACCATTAATTCAATCCATTTGCCGTTATCATCTGGAGAACGACGCCTATACAATGGATATCCATCGTTTCCACTGATGGTTTCAGCCGTCAACGGACGGGGAAATCGTTTTGTGCATTTTCCGTTTTCCATGCATATTGATTCTGGGTTGTGGACTCCGCAAGGGCCATGGATCATGGTCGTTGTCACAATGGAATGGAATACAGCTCGGGATCAGTTTGTATATCTGGTATTTCGGCTGAAATAATCGAATCAATATGATCTGGTCGGATCTTGTCGAACATCCAGAGCAGAATGTGCGCATGTGGTAAGCCACGCTTCTGCCACTCAACCGAGTACATCCAACAACGAACTGCGCCAAAAACCTTCTGCTTTACAATATAATCCATAAGCACTGTGATCTTTTGCTTGAATACTCGTGCAGTGATGTCAGGTCGATCGCTTGATGTTTGTCCTGGAAGCAATAGATTGATAATTTCGGGCCATTTTGGATTGCACGTGAACGTTATGAATAAATCCGGGCGCCCGTAATTTCGGACATACGTCATCGCATCTTGTGCATACTCATGCATATGGCGCGGGCTTCCAACATAAGTAGCTGGGAGAATGGTCAAACAACCGATGTTGGCCGCGTGTCCTTCAGTAGCGATTGCGTCACGCAAGTGGATGTACTCGTCTGAGCGCAACTTCGACTGATTAAAACGAATAAAATTTGGACGTTCCGTTTCTACTTTGACGTACATGTCGACACAGTACTGTTGAAACAAACGGCGGTATCTTAACAGATGATTGTCAACATCTTGTCGAATCATCAATCGATACGCATAAAAATTCATAGAGCTAACCTTCTTATTCGTTTCTTCTCCTAAAATTTTAATTCAAACTTAGTTGTAGAATCAAAAAGAAGTGATGTAAGAAATGTATACAAACCTGTCATTGGATTGACCATCTTTATGTTGAAGTGATACCCATCTTCTCCACGACAGAACATTAACGGGTATTGAAGAGCATCATATGACCGATGAGTCTCATAAACTCTCTGCAATTGGCCATCATCCCGACGCTTAAGAACAATATCGCGTGATTCCACATTCTCACCAACAATCACCACTGCGACTTCATTGATAGTGGGAGCATTAAATTGTCTTGCATGGCTACCAGTGGGTCTTTTGTCAGCGCTGATAATGATTTTATGTTCGTCATTATGCATTATATCCAATGCGGTTTTGAACAACCTGACCAATTCATTATGCTCATGGAGAAGATTTTGCAATTGTTCTATAATTTCACGTTTAGTTGCAGTGTAAATTGCACAGCGGTGATTTAGTTCAACTACCGAATCACCAATGAAATAGATCTGAAGGAATTTATGATCTTTGTTTTGTGGTGGTAACAAAGCGCCCGCTCGGTGGTGAATTTGCCCATTAATCTGAATATTGGGATGCAATTTAAAAAAAATTGGAGTTGTTCATTTTGATAATAGAGAGACGCCATTACCTTATAACTTGGATTGTAGCCTGGTTGATGAACAACCTCGGCTCCAAATGACGTCATTTGAAAGCATCCGTTATATTTTTGTGCAAGCTTTAGAAAACTGTTTGATTGGGCTGAATTTCCATAAAGTAGCGAATACAATGGCTCTGGTGGATGAGCCAAAACGGGCAATTTAATTTTACCACCTGCACAGCATAAGCCGGGGGTTTCCAATCGAAACTTCAGTGCATTACAATGCTGACATACCACAGACAATGAACCAATAACAACGCAGCTATGATCCTTGTAGGGTGTTTCAGAATTGTATGCGAATGCAGCGCGATTCAAGTTTTCATTTGCGGTTCGACTTCTATTATTTTGTCGGGCTTGAGGTGGGTTTTGTGCAGCGCGATGCTGTGCCATTCGAGCACGTGCCGATGCATTCAAAACTCCACTTTCCTCTTGCGTCCGACTATTACGAAAATTCCGACTACTTATTGCATTGCGCGAACGCCGTCCAAGTCTTGATCGTCTAACAGCAGACATTATTTTGCTGACTGTAGGTATAGAACATATAAATAATACGTATAACCATCACTCCGAAGTGACAAAATTACTTATCTGATGCGCAATTTTATTTCATGAAATTTTCTGTCTTGCAATGCTCAACTTTAAAATTCGACTTAAATTAAACATATATGTACACTATATTATGAATAACACCACATCGCCTTCTATTGTTCAATAACAGTTTTACATCAACTGTGTATAGCTCTTGAGCCTCTAGCGACTTTTCCAGAAGGTTTTACCAAAATTTTCTTATGTATTTGCCTTATTCTGGCAATTACAAACAACTGGAAAAAATTTGATCTAAATCGGTCCAGCCGTTCTCTTGTGATGATAATGCGAACATTTTTGCCACCATTTTTATATATATAGATAAAATTTTTGATCGCAGCCGTGTATTTATTGCCGCTTCTTAGTACACAAGTCGACGCGTTTGTCATAATATCTTATATCGCGGTTAGGCAGTAGAGTTGGAAGGATCTTAGATCGGTCCTCTTTCGATTTTTCGGATAGTGTGCGGGAGCAGCAATGCATAAGTTGCGCTTGCTTCGCGGAAAAAGTATATTTTTATACAATTTTCATTATTGATTTTACCTATATTCAAATTTATATTTTTTCGTCTTTTTTTAGAAGAAAAACTTTTCAGCGATAATAGTTAATAGTTAAGAGAGAATATTTAATTTTAAATTCAGTAAATTGTTCAACTTCATTATCATCAGCTTGCACAAATGGGATCAAAACTTTAAAAATGTGTAAAAAAAGTCAATTTGGACAGACAATAATTCAAAGAAATGAACTGGTAATAAACGGTTAAGCCAAAGACATGTACATATTTACAAAGATTAGTAATGTCATACGATTTTTTTTTGCACACGATTTTTTCGTCTGACTTGAGGCTTTCTTAAATATTGCTGAAAAGCCAAAGAGCCAGTCGCTATCTTGTACGCATACAGTGACAGCCACCAAATGTTAGTGCACACGTATTCTCATGCATCGTAATTGCATACAAGAGCTCGTGAAGAATATACGATATCTATGTGCTTTTGCAAATAAATTTCACATTTATTTTAATTTATATAAATTAATTTATATGTAAATATATAATATACTAGAGGACCCAGCGAACTTCGTAGCCCCCCTAATTGATGTTTATTGTAAAAATTTTTTAGTAACATTTTGTGTAGCGGACCCGGCAAACTTCGTCTAGCACCCATTTTTTTTTATAACCCAAAATTTTTTTATTAATTATGCCATTTAAAATAAAAATATATTTTCTCAGCGCAATGGAGTGTATTCTTGGTTAGTGCGTCTTTAGCCAGTACAAATATACTTGATGGTTTTACCACGCTAACATGCCACATATACAGTGATGGAAAAAATAATAGAAACGAATTTTCACTTTGGGTTCAAATACGTATTTTTAATAAGGAACGTGGTAATGAGTGGAAATTTTAATTTTTCTTTGATGTATATACATCTATCTTACATGCTAGAAAACAAAAATGCATTTAACTTTATTCATTTAGCTAAAAAATTAGACTTAAGTTTAATTTTATGTTTTTGACCTGGAAATAAAAATAGAAACGAAATGATGAATCTTTATCCAAATCGACTAGTTTAGCAAAATTGACCATGAAATGTTTTCAGTTTTAATATTTTGTTGCGTTACCACGGTTTTTTAAAACTGCGGCACACCTACGAGGCATATACTCCACCAGATTGGAGCTTATTGCTGGCTCAATGGAGTACGACTCTTTCTAGACTGTCTCCGACATATGTGCGCCTTATATTTTGGTTGAAAACCACTTAAACGTTTTTTTAGACTACCCCACAAATGCTAAAAACGGTTTAAATCGGGTGACTGAGCTGGCCAATCCATAACGACGACTTTATTGTTCTGGAACCATTTTTTCACAAGCTTCGATGTGAGTTTGAGATCGATATCCTGCATAAATTCCCACTTGAAAGGCACTAGCACACATATTGCCTTGTATCCAATAAGGTGGACCAACACCTGAAGCAAAGAAACATCCCCATAGCATTATATTGCCACCTCCGTGTTTGATCGTCTATATGGTGTATTTGGGATCGAATGCTGTGTTTTTTGGGCGTCTAACATGGGGTCTACTATCAGATCCAAACAAATCAATCTTTGACTCATCGGAATAAAGGACATTTTTCCAGTTTTGGCGGGTCTCTTGGTTTTGACAAAACAGAGTCGCCTTTCGATATGTATCTTGCCCATAAAAGGATCCCTCCTTTCAAACCGTGCTCAATCAGTCTGTTGCTAATGGTGCGGCTCGTTACGGATGGGATCATGTAGTTTTTAAGATCCTTCGACGAAAGAAATGGCTCCTTTTTCGACTTCCTTATAAGGGTCGTGTGAAATTTTGTAGAAGTTGCTCGCTTTCTGCCACGTTTCTCCTGTTTCTCTGTATAGTGGATTGCAGAAAACACTTTTTTTTTTTGAGCATTAAAACAGTTCGGCAATTTGTGCCATGGATTGGCCCTCTTCTTTTAATTTGAGGATTAAATTTCTCTCTACTGCAATGCAATGTGCTCCACGACCCATTTCGATCCTTTTAACAAAATTAAATGATAAAGTGAACAACAAATTTCTGTAATAGCACTCCTTGTAATAAAAATATTCCAAACAATACATTTTATTTTAATTTAAACGAAGAATAACCACAGATTTTGACCAAATACGACCCCGTTTCTATTATTTTTTCCAACCCAAATATGAGGTCTTCTGACGAATTTCCATGAATAAAAAAAATTGCGGACGAAAAGCGTTTAAAAAGTAGATCGTGACTAAGTATCGTTATCAATGTTACTAACCCAGTGGGTTCCATAAATATTCCTCAAGCCAAAACTAAAAAAAAAGCCTTTAGGTGAAATAGTAATATTCGTTTCTATTATTTTTTCCATCACTGTAGTTCTCCGTGGGAAAGGCACGCTTTTTCCAAATCTAAGCCACATACAGATAATGTTTGGCCTTGTGACTTATTGATCGTCATAGCGAATGCCAATCGAATTCCAAATTGAGTGCTTTTGAATACGATTGGCACATCTGTAGGTATTCGTGGCAACAACACATTTTCGCTTCGAAACTTCAATGATATTTTTAATTAATTTCTTGATTATTAATCGTGAACCATTTCATGGGGTGGGTTCAAGTTACGAAGTAGAATGATCGGAACTCCAACCTTCAATTGCGAATGGTGTGGTGGCGGGCCTGACAAATCCAAAAACTCAATTGGATAATTCACAGTTTCGTTAATATCACAAACTGGATCAATAGATTTGTATGACACCAAGTCCCCAGGCAACAACAGTTGTATTTGTAAATTTAATTGGAAAATATGCGATCAATAAGAGTATTATGCGAGTCGATGATTGTGCAGAAGTCCATTTGTAAATACATCCAGTATTTTTATGTACTGCAAGTTTCCCATCGCCAATATCTAACAGTTGTTTAGAGAAAGTTTCGGCGGATGGATCCCGAAGCATTTACACGCACATGTTCTTCGTCAGTTGTACTTTTTTAACATTACGCAACAGTCGCGATGATTTTATGCAAGCATTGATTTCATCAGTGTGCGTTGAACGTGGAATAACGCGAAGAGTTTGTCTGAAATCACCTGAAAGCAGTGACAACGCCTCCAAATAGTTTATCATTGTTTTTTATATCCCTCAATGTCCTATCCAATTCATCAAGCGAATGTTTATGTGACATAGTACATTCAACCCAAATGCCCATAGACGATTGTTTTTTTTATTTGGCACACTGCATCTGGATTATTTTGAATGTTTAATGGCAGCTTAAGTGCTGAATAAGCTGTTCTGCCTCCATATAAAAAAGTTTCTGCAATGCCAGAAAATGCAACAGCCAATGCAATGCCATTTTTTGATCGTATCTCGGCAAGAATTGGCAAAATAAGTAATGTTTTTCCAGTTCCACCTCATGCATCCTCGTGCAGTCCTCCTTGTTCGTCATTAAGTAGTGGAAAATTGGAACAATTGCTGTAATTTCTGCAGTATCGTACTGTTGACATACCTGCGCAATGCTCACACGCGCATTTTCATTGTCTTCTTCTATTTGTCCCCCTGATCTTTGTGCTCTCCTGTTTCGCGCGGCTGTAGAATTGACCGCTCGACTCTTGAACAAAAGTCGTGGCAAAAATCAATAAAGCCATAGTCGCAAAAGACTATACTTAATCGACAGATTAATCGAACGATTCCAAATCCGTTGAGAAAATAATTTTCGGACCATTTTTGTAAAAGTTATGAGCATTCAAAGTTGAAAAATAATTCCGTTTTTGCAACATACAAAATGTTAAAAAAAATATGATCAAAAAATAAAAAAAACAAACTTAAAAAAAAAATGTAAAATTTTTTTTTAGATTTTTCAAAATATTTTTTTTTTGTTTTGAGCAAATCAATAAAAATAAAGGTAAAAAATTAAATAATTTTTTTTTATTTTAAAATCGTTTTCTATGAGAGAATTCGATTTTTTCGTTTTAATAAATTGGCGAATGGGTGGGCGTGGCACATTGTCCCCTTGATATATCAGTTTTACAGCAATTCACTATCAAATGCCGTTTAAATTATTGGATTATCTTATTTGATTCAAAAGTTATGATTTTAGCAACGCAAAATGAAAAAAGGCGCTATTGTGCGCCGCACAATTGAAAACCGAAATCAGTCCGATTGGTTGTATAGTTTTTGTGTAATATTACCTGAAAGTCAACAAATTGCACCTTTTTTTTTTTGTATGTTGCAAAACCGGAAATATTTTTCAACTTAGAATGCTCATAACTTTTACAAAAATAATGATAATAACGATAATGAATTTTTGAATTAAACCACGACTTTTGTTCTAGAGGCGCTACTGTGCGCCGTCGCGACAGCTAAACGTCTCTAAGCTTACTTACTCCCACGCTCTCCCGCTCTCTCGCGCTCCAACTCTCTCTGTGCAGCTGCACTTTTTCCTATCTCTCGCCTGCTCTTTCTATTGATCCAAGTACAGTGGTAAGTCTTAAAAATGTCTTCCGATGTTGTCTGCTCTTGCAAAACATGCAAAAAGGCTGTTTTGTCTACTGATCTTACCATCGGCTGCTGGTTGTGTGACTACAATTCGCATGCAAAGTCCATTGGGGTTGCCGGCCGGACTGTTGATGCCGTGAGAAAAAACATAGGCTTGAGCAATTGTTGTGATGCCTGTTGTGACGTTACAAGGGAAATGATGCGGCAAACCATGGAATGTTTTAAGGAGTTGTTATCGAGTTTTAATAAAACTTATAACATCTTTTTAGCGCTTGATAAACAATTTAATAGCCTCACGCTATTAAATGAGTCCCAAGGCGCAAAAAACTGCAACTTGTGTGCAGCATCGCGACGGATCCCAACAACCTTCGGCGGGCTGTCATCAGCAGCCGCCTACGACACAGCCCTTGACCACAGAATTAAATCCCAGAATTCTAAGATCAAGTGTTAGGAAAGAGTCGGTATCCGAAGGTGCTGGGGGACTGATCGTTCCCCCGTTAATTTTCTTTTCGTTTCCTATGGGGCCACAAACTCCGACCCCCGTGGCCCCATAAATATATCCCTCCAGGGATTACCGGCCGACAATTGCACGGCAGGCACTCAGCCTGTCTTGCCACAAGCACTTATTGCCATCCCACCTACGAAACAGATATTTGTTTCGCGGCTCTCCCCTGATCAAACATCTGAAGATGTCATGGCCTTTATACGAGGCAAAGTCAGAGCTGAAAATTTAAAATCAAAGGTGAAAAATTCAAATTTTCTTACGCTAGGGATATTTAATCTTTCAGAATAAATGTCCCAAATGAATTCTTTGGCACGATATGCTCAACCAATTTTTGGCCTGAGTATGTTGTCGTCAAAGAATATGAAGCTAAGAAAAAGAAACGCCCTATGGGTAGAACTCTTCCCAAGCCCGTTCTGACCACTGTGCCTCCTACATCCTCTAACTCTGCAAAAAAAAAACTAAATACTTCTCTGTTAATCTCCTATCAGAATGCAAGAGGCTTGCGCAGTAAGCGGCCTAAATTGTATTCTGATAGTTTTGCATTCGCCTCCAATGTTATTCTGTTCACAGAAACCTGGCTAAAGCCGGACATTCTTGGTTTCAAAGTTTTCCCAGCTGCGTTCACGATCTATCGGTTAGATCAGCTTGTCAGGCGCGGGGGTGGGGTCTTCATAGCGGTCAACTCCACTCTCACGTCAGAATTATTGACTTTCGAGGAAAGCAATGAAGTTGAATTCCTTTGTGTAAATCTATCATTTAATGGTCGCTTTGTTTTTATTATATGTTCCTACATTTCTCCATTGTCGGAACTGCCTATTTTTAGGAACCACCTTTCCATCATTCGGATGGTTTCCAATATGCTTTCTGATAGAGATCATTTAGGGCTATTTGGTCCCTAAATAACTCATCTAACACTATTTAATCCTCAACACAACATGATTTTATTGCTGGCTTGTTCGACATTTCGCTGTCTCAAGTCAACCATGTAAAAAATTCCTTGATCTTTGTTTTGTCTCTGATCCGGCGAGTGTTACTTTAGCAAGGGTGGCGCCGCTGACGCAACAGATGTGACACTCGACAAAAAATATCTGATAGACCAGGCAAAAGAGTTTACTGCTTTCGCAAGTCTGACTTCGACCAGCTGAATACTTTTATTTCTGACTATAACTGGTCGGATTTATACATGTAGACTAACATGGCTGATACCGTGGACATTTTTTACAATGCGATGAATTCATTCTTCTCTGAATGTGTTCCATTATACTATCTATCTATTTCAAATAAACCATCTTGGTTTACTAAGGAATTGAGTCGCTTGAAAAATGTAAAGTCAAGGCTGTACACTAAATTAAAAAAAAACCAGTTCTGGTTCGGACCTCTCTAACTATATATCGGCTCGGTCAAACTTCACCGTACTCAACGCACAGTGTTACAAAAAGTATTTGACTCGTTGCTGGGTCCAATTTTCTCAGGATCCTAAACAGTTTTATAATTTTGTTAATACTAAACGTAAGGAGGTAACTTATCCTTCATCGCTTTCTTTTGAAAACGCAACTGTGAAGGGCAATCAGGCAATTGCCGATCTTTTTGCCCAGTTTTTTCAAACTACATACTCTACTTCCATTGCCCTAAATCAGACGTATTCTTGCCCAGATCGAAATTAATTTTCTGTTCATGTTTAAACGAAAGCTCTCTCCTTTTAGATCTTCAGCGTGTAAAGTCAGTTTATTTGCCAGGTCCCGACGGAATACCGGGCTGCGTGCTTAGGTATTGTGTCGATGCCCTGTGCTCCTTCCATCTGAAATTGTTCACCTTATCCTTAGAAACCTCGCATTTTCCCCTTATTTTGAAAGAATCATTCATTATTCCTCTCCACAAGAAAGGTAACAAATCGGAGGCCAATAACTACAGAGGAATCTCTAAACTTTCGGCTATCCCTAAACTTTTTAAAAATATTATTACTCCACATTTGCAGCACCTTTGTAGATCAGTAATTTCTCCATGTCAGCATGGATTTGTTAAGTGAAGATCAACTACTACTAACCTTCCGGACTTCCTTCATCATAAGGGGCTTCAATAATAACTCTCAAATGGATGTTATGTATACTGACTTCAGCAAAGCATTTTGATTCCTTTAATCATTCCCTTCTCTTCAGGAAATTCGATTTAATGGGATTTCCAAATTGATCTTCTTAGGTGGATCTCTAGTTATCTGACTGGCAGGACGCAAAAAGTACTCTTTAAAAACTTGTTATCTAATGTTCTCCAGGTCACCTCTGGTGTCCCGCAAGGGAGCCACTTGGGTCCCTTATTGTTTACATTATTTATTAATGATCTGCCCGAAGTTCTGACAAACTCTAGACTACTCATGTACGCTGATGATGTCAAGCTTTGTGTGCAATACAAGGACGTCGCCTACCAGTCTGATTTACAAACAGATCTTGATAGCTTCCAAACCTGGTGCCGCATAGACCTAAACTTAAATGGCTCTAAATGCAAGCTAATGACATTCTCTCGTGTCGTTCCCAAGCTTGCAATTTACACGCAGTAAATCGGTTCGAAAGAACTTTTTGCTTTTCGCTTTACGCGGTTTAAAATGGGATGCGGACAGAGATTACCCTCCTATTATAGTAGACTCTCTCTCTTAATTAACTTACCCTCCTTAGCCAATCGTAGAGCTATGCTAGGCATTACCTTTATTTATAGCCTTATTCACGGTGATGTGGAAAGTACTGACTTGTTAGGCCAGCTCAATTTCCACGTTCCGTGTAGAAATACTAGATCGTATACTTATACCCTTAGTTTTGCGCCATTGTAGAACCTCATATGAACTGCATGAACCCTTTAGAGTACTGTGTGCAATATATAATGATTTGTATTCGGTAATCTCACATGTTGATAGTCTTCCTAAACTAAAAGCTATAATCCTTACTCACTTAGATGGCATGCATGCAAACATTCTGGTAGCTCGCAGGTAGTTTATTTCCTCGTATTCTTTTCTATATTTTCCTCCGCGTCTAATAATACCTAACCCTAACAGGCACGTGCCTGGTTTCATAAGGGCCACTTGAGTGTACTGACCGTAGTGCATCAACGTCCATATATAATCCGTTTAAAAGCCTTTATGGCAATGGCAAATAATAAAAGAGCACAGATCAGTGGAAATAAGTGCAGCCTGCCCCACTGCCAAAAATCTACGCGCGATTTTCCCGCCCTTCAATTAAGCAGAAAAATGCTAGGTTACAGAAGATTTTGTGGCGAGCACTTCATCAGTGTTTTTATGCCAAAATCATTTCTGCCCAGATGATATTGAGATAAAATATCTGTGGCGAGGAAGAACCCCAGATCGCAACCTAGTCAAAGAGTACAGTTGCGATTATGACGAGATTGATTTCAATACTATAATATCGCCTCCACAAAAGAACGCCGGTCACGGTTACCTTCACAAAAAACTACAAAAACATAAAAATGGATAAAAACAAAATATGTAGCTTTTAAAAAATTGTCTAATGACCAAAGACAAAAGAGAATAAAGATGCTGCAAAAAGAAAATTCATATATAAAACGAAAATTCAAATATAAATCCAACCTAAACAGGATGTGAAATAAACAAAAAAAAATGCCCACTTCCTAAAATTGACAAAATGAATTTAACAAGAAACTACAAAATGTTGGCGAACATTTTTAAAGCAAAAAAATAAATAAATATGAGAGAGATAAGCGGGTTTTTTGGAAAAAAACAAGTAATTTTGGAACTTTTTTTGGTGGTATGCTGGAATATTCTCCCAACGCAGGTTTCATTCGGCAATTTCGCGCTATATGTCTAACTTTGTTACACACGAGGCATTTTCTGCTCTCCTTTTTAGCTTTTCTCTCCTTGGCAATTCCCTTTCGGTTCGCGTACAAAGAATTCTGTTCTTCGCGGTCACTTTTTGTCTTTCTTGCCTCCGATTTTTCCAATGTTTTTACACGAAGCACCTCGGGACTTGGTGGATCGTCTCGAGTCTCAATCGCGCACCTAAAAGTCTCATACGAATCCGGCAGACTAAATAGTAGTAAAATCGTGAGCAAATCGACTCCTTTTGTTACTCGATTACGATTTCTTTTAACTTTTTCACCGCATCGGAAACCCCATTCATGTGGAGTCGTGCATCGTCTCCCTCACTCATTCGCGACAATGCAACACGTTTTAACAAACTTGCCTTTCTCACCGGCCCTTGTTATTGGAATGTTGTTTGCAATCTTAACCAATACTCTCTTGATGTGGTACAATCCTCGATTAGACCTAACTCAGATGTACTTCTCGTCCGTTATGGACCATTCTGCCAGATCTTTTTCATTACTGGAACACTCTTTTGTACCGTTCACGTAGGGCCACAAATCGTTTTTCACGAGTATAGTACACATTTCCAACTTCCATGTACATTCTTCTCCGCGTTCAACGGTTCGATGCGCATATATGTGCCTGTCATTATAACTTTGTGCCGGCAGGAAATGTATGTAACAGGTAGAAGGAAGCATTTCCCACCCTATAAAGTATATATATTCTTGATCAGGATCAACAGCCGAGTCGATCTAGCCATGTCTGTCTGTCTGTCTGTCTGCCTGTCTGCCTGTCGGAAATGCTGCCGGCACAAAGTTATAATACCCTTCTACACTATGGGTAGCGGGTATAAAAACAACCAAGTATTTCTTATAAAAACTTAATATTAAACGCACCGTACGAATTAATAGTGGTCGCATTTATATTATCAGTTTACTGACACATTAAATGAAATAAATATTATTGTTGTTGTTGTTGAAGATCAATACAATTTTTTTGTTTTAAACTTAAGAGAATAATGTCATAATACTATAAAAAATCATTTTTATGTGTGGTATACCTTATTATTGACAATATCGTTTGCTGAACATTATATACGAGTAAAAAAGCTTGCCGTACGAATTAATAGTGGTCGGGGCTCGTATAACTATTCAGATAAACTTTACTGCGATAGTGTAGCCTTATCGTAAAGCTGAGAAAAAAATTTAAAAAAATACGCATAAGCCCTTAATCCATAGATGGCAACTTCTTGGAACTAATGTGGCCAATTTCTTGGGTCGAAAACTGCCTTGTCGTTGCTTAGGGTAGAAGTCACGGTCGATCCTCTTCAAAGGCCCAAACCCCTCGGGACGCCGCGCTTGCATCGGCGAGCAACGTGGGCGTTAATGAATATGGAAAACAAACAACAATCCGCTTCGGACCTCATGGGGAAGGTAAAACCCTGATCCATCTCCGAAATCGACGAAGATAAGTTGCTGCGCTCGAATGATGAGACGCTGACTCTGTAGAGTTCGGTAATCCCAAGTCGAGCACTCCCCTAACGCCACAACCAACCACCAAAACCAAGGCAAGCCACGCCAAGAACAGTGGGGCAAACGAAAAGCCAAAGTCGTTAACCCAGCAACAAAGAAAGGCACAGGCCAACAAGGCTCGCTTTATTCTGGCGAAGATAGCCAAGAACGAAAGGAAGGGCAAAGCTACCAGCGCTACAAAGAAGACAAAGTCCGATTCCAGGCGGTGATCGCGGACTATAAGAAATATGAGAAGGAGCACCCGAAAGCACTCCTTCCTCCTTAAATGAAGCGTAATCTCATCCAGGAAGTGATCGAGAGCTCTCCGAAGAGAGCAACCTCAGACATGGTTAGAGGGCACCGGGTAATCAGGTGCGGCTATGCTTCTTCAAGGAACTGCCGGCATGCGTTGCTGGCATAATCAAAGCATGAAAAAGGCTGAGCATAAAGCTAGTCTCCGCCAAGGATATCCCGAGGTGGCCCAGAGCTTGCATCTGGTTACCAAAAGGGCTGTGTAACCATGACATGGTGCTGAACACTCTGCGAGCTCTGAACCCAGGTGTCGATATGGAGGACTGGGTCATCTTGAAGGCTAAAACAGAGATGAAACTGAAAAAAAAATATTAAATTACCCGTATTGTTATCCGTACCCCTGAAGCGTTTCTAAACGGATTCTGGTTCAGAAAAGATAGACGAAACTGACAGACATAGTGTAGTCGATGTCTTTTGGCAGCTTTCTGAAGCTCACTATTTTAGGCAGAAGAAGATGCAAAAATTGACACCTGGCAGGTAACGATATACCTATACAATCCCAAACCAAACTGTGTTTTTTTTTTTAAGTTTAATTTACAGTTTATGAATTTATCTATTGTTTTAAAACCAAAATCATTCAGATTGGTTGTTTAGTTTTTGTGTAGTATTACCTCAACCAATTGCACTTTTTGTTGTGTGTTGCAAAACCGGAAATATTTTTCAATTTTGAACGCTTATAACTTATACAAATCGTCGGAAAATTCGCTGTCGATTAAGTATAGTTTAAGTCGACTTTAAATTATTGATATTGTTTATTCCTTCAACTTCTAACTTAAAATAAAACAAAATGTGGTTTAGTTTTTCTTTACATCCGATCGAAGCGAGATTTTCGCGGCGACTGCTTTTAGCGACAACTTGTAAGACCCTTTTTCCTGGAATTGATTACACCTTTTAGTAAATTATATGGAAGGAATCAGGGACTAGTATGTGAATCCGCTTCTGGTAACTTTGTTCACCTCACTAACGCTACCGGATCCCACATGAATGTATTGATTACTCATTACACAGGTCTACAAATATAGGGAACATTTGAGTTGTTGTAAAGCTGGAGTCGATGTGTAGAATCAGATTCAGGCGTTAGAATTTGTCTATCACGTAAAAACGCCGTTTTTTTTCGAACTTCTGAGGTTATGTGGAGCGCGAATTTCGTTGCCAACCTAGAAGTAGCGTCAGCATACAAAGTGCGGACTTGAAGCGAATGAATACGCAAAAAGACCGTTAAAGATATTAAATACGAACAACGAAACGGAGTTAAAGAACAATCGTCCGAGGAATCGTCCCTTTTGAAAAGGTCGAAATAGTTTCGCTAACGAACACTGGAACATACAGTAAGCGTGCAAATAATGGTTGGAGGTGCCTGGCGGTAGGCATAAAACGCAAGTGGGTGGTTCCCCTGAAAGTTAACCAGTATGCCGAGGAATGGAGACAGAGAAGTCAACCGTGGCTGGGATGTCAGCCCAAACGTCGGTGGAAGGCGTGACTGCTACCACCAGCGGGCACGGGAGGGAGCAATCCCCTCTGCGTGTCGCCAGCGGTCACACCTCTAGAGCGACGGGAGCAGGTCGCGCTAGTTGTATTACCATTACTGCCACAAAAACCTCTCAGGGCAAACTTCACCGCTCGGGTGCCGCTGTCGATACAGACACGGACCCGAAGAGCGAGCAGCCCAAAAAAGCACGGATGAGAGCCCAGCTCCCCGCGTAGGGACGGGCCGAAACCGTCAAGCGAGGAAAGGAAGGCGAAGGCGCAGTATAAGCTGATGTCAGAGTGCGCGCGAGAAGCGAAGCGATGCGAAGTGATGCGAAAAAGCGATGAGCAAGCGAGAAGATGGCAGAGTGAGAGCTTTTGAAAATTGAAAATTTAATCACAGAATGCAACAAAAAAATCGTAGGTTCTAAGCGAGTTGAAGCAATAAAGCAGGTTGCAAACTGCTTTCTATCGGTTGAACTCGCAACTCGCTTCGCTTCCACTCTGACATCTTTCGAGCGATTGCATATGAAAAAGGTTGCAGTGGTTTATCGTTCGTTCTCGCCCAAAATTATCGCATCGCTTCTCGCGCGCACTCTGACCAGAGCCAGAGCCATGGAACAGAGCTCCGGGACAAAGCGAGTCTCTCCCAAGAGGAGAAGACAAAGCTTGCCTGGGCCGAGCAAAGGATTGAAGAGGGCAGGTTATACCACGCCACTCGTTATCACATGAAATCAACGGGCGGATTCGCCAACAAGGTGGAGGAGTTGCTTGCCAGCAAAAGGCAACGCTCAGCAGAGAGCGCCACAACGGAAGCTCCAGTGAGTAAGCGACAAAACGCGGGCCCAAGCTGGCAGGCCTCCCGCCCAAAACAACAAAACCTCTAAAGAGGTCAGCAAAAGTCAGTGAGGTGACCAAATGACATCTGATCGTGGCACTCATTGACCGTAGTGATGAAAACGGGAAGATGTCCGAGGCAAGGTGGAAGACGGTGCTTGCACGGCTCATTGAAGCGCTGTTTGCACGGATGGAGGATGACTCCGCAGCGCCTATGCCCACATTCGTTGGTGCAGGGTGGCTGAAGTGCATGGACGACCCGACTCGGAAGTGGCTGACGCCCAATAGAGGCGTTTTGGGAGGGGGCCAAGCTCGAAGTAGTGGACAGGGAGTTAATCCCATCCATCACAAAGGCAAAGGTACTCTTTCCCATCGCAATCCAAGGTGACCGGGCGCTGAAGCTACTACAGCGCCAAGACCCGGACGTTCCCACCGCAGACTAGAAGGTACTGCACATTGCGAGCCCGACACCCAAAGAGGGGGACCAGTGCGCATCAAAAAACGCCACCCTGGGGACAAGGCCGCGCACACTTTGCAGGCAGACGAGGTGAAGAGGGACCTAGGTCTTGACTCCATCATCGACGCTGGACTCTGGACGTCTCGGAGGAGGAGAAAGAGGACGGTGATGTGACAGTCATAGTCAACCCGTCCGGAGCTAGTACCCATGGCCCTGAGGGCACTGCAGCTCAACCTTCATAAGAGCAAGCTCGCGTCCTGATAGCCATGGAACAAGGGTCCGTCGATATAGCTCTAGTCCAAGAGCCGTGGATTGCCTCGGGCAACTCCATTGCCTAAAGTCCTCAACACTCAACGTGTTCTACACACCGGCGGTAAGCAGAACCTCCGTACTTGTACGGAAGGGTCTCTAAGCTAACCTTATGTCTCATTACAGCACGGATGATCTGACTGTTGTAATGCTTGAAAGCAAGAAGAAGCGCCTACTGGTAGCTTCTTGCTACATGGCTCACGACAGGACAGCCCCACCGGAGGAACTCAGGAGCCTGGTGGAAGCCATCCCGAAGGACCAGCAAATAATGGTATACACCTTCGTGGGTCCTACCTCCTGCTGGACTTAACACGAGTAGCAGGGCAGGGTACCATGGTATCAGAATTGAAAGTCCTTGAGAGACCATCCTTCTCAGACCACAAGTACATCCAGTTCCAATACGACTCCGAAAATTCTCCAAAACCACCTGTTTTCAGAAACCCCCGGAACACCAACTGGGGAAAGTTCAAAAAGACAATCACTGCGAGACTCGCGACTGGTCCAGGCACAGTTAAATCCGTGGAGGAAATAGAAAAGTCCCTTAAAACGCTCTCCAAGGAATTACTAAATGCGGGACAGGGACCTCTCTCTCCAACGCAACAACCTCAAAGAGTTATCCAAAATGCTAAACAAGCGAAAAATTACACAATCAACGATGAATATAAAATCCTAAGGGATTACAAGAAGGAAATACGAAGGGCGAAAAGAAGCTCTTGGAGGAACTTCTGCTCCAACATAGAGACGGCCCCAGAAAAGGCGAGACTCCGGAAGTTATTATCAAGGCAACCTACCATACAGAGTCAGCTCAAAAGCGGCAACGAAGAGGCCCTAACAGCACTTATGGAAGCGCACCTCCCAGGATGCACAGAAGTAACCGACGCCAATTAGCATCAGGTACTAACAACGTGCCAAGAGCATCTTCCAACAGATCTAATAACCTCCAGAAGAATCCTCTGGGCTATAGACTCCTTCGCGGGGATAGATGCACCGGGACTCTATGGAATATTCCCAGCCATGCTACAGGTGACCAAAGAAGAGATCACACCATGGCTCAATGCAATCAATGCAATCGGAGCGTTTGTGGACATATCCGGGGCCTTCAACAACGTCAGTAAAGACGCAATAATGGGCCGCCTTGAGGAAACTGGAACGCACACCGCCATCAACTTCTGGGTACTCAACCTGCTAAGTTGCAGGCGGGTACAATCTGATTGGGGCACTGCCACCATGCACTATAGGAAATTTGACCACTTTAGCTGGCCAAAGATAATTCAATTCGGTTTTTTGCATTGGGTTAGGACAACCATTATCTATTGAAATTAGAAAAAAAAAGTGGGTGTGGCACCGCCCCTTTTTTTCAATTTAAATCATTTTGCGAATATGTTTAAAATACTTTTTTAGTATACAAGAATGGTTTTTAATAATTATTTGATATAATTTTAATAACAGTGGGCGAGGCACGCCTTACTTTTAAAAATAAAATAAAAAAAAATTTTACCCCAACTGCCTCGCTCCATCTGTCGAACTCACCATTGGCCATTTTAAAAATTAATTTTTCATTGAAAGTGGTTAAAAGTGGCTATTCTAATTACACTCATTTGAACAAGAATTGAATACTCTACAACATAAAATACATTTCTTCGATGGACTCTGCTGGACTCACTATATCTAGCTTTCCAAAAATTAGGCTCCATCAAAAATTTGAATTTAGGTTACTTACAATTTTACTATATTAAGGGGACAACACGAGTTATTTACACATTTAAAAAGCACAAACATACAATAGAACCCATTTCAAAACCAACGCCTAGTAGCAGCAGGCAATATATCGCCACAAGGATTCGGGCACAATTCAATTGGTCGAGACATGAGCAGTTCATATGACTACATGATACCCAGAACCTGCCCGGATGTCAAAACAACAACACTCATGGGACCGGAAGACTGGAAAACGGCTCAGTACCACACTCGACATAAGAAATACACCGACGGCTCCAAGATGGAAGGAGAAGTAGGAGCGGGTATATACAAGGGTGGGCTGATAAAAAGTCGGGCAAACAAAGAAACATTTTTTTTAAAAGTTCATAATCCTGTCTACGGTCACACTCAACAGGAAGTCTAAATTGATAACCATAAAAAAAAAAAAAAGAAAAATATATTTATACATAAAGAGTTCAAATACATTTTTCAAAACACACATAATTACTGAAATTGGAGAAGAAGGAGAAGGAATTGGATCGGGATAAGGACCAGAGCGAAATTCGAGCTAGCCTGCGAGCTAGTTTGATGGACGACTCAAATGCTGGCAGTACATCCAGATAGGCTCCCACAAGCTGCATCACAACTTGTACCGTAACATCCTCGATTTCTTCCCCAGTGACGTTCACAATAAGCTTGAATGGCAGTGTGTGTTCTGCGGCAACCAGTACGGGGCAAGTTCCTGTTCCTATCAGTACATCATCATGCAACTCTACACCAGAATGGCAGCAAGTCACCGCGAAGCCAAATAAAGGAGCCGCAAAGAAGAGACCAGGCGCCGTTCTCTCTCCTAAGGTCAGCCAAAAGAAGACAAGCTACACTGTTAATCCTGCAAATCGCTTCATAGACTTAAGCGACGAGGAAGAAATGGACGCTGAGCCTTCCACTTCGCTAGCCGCGGCAAACCGCTCCGCAAGGAAATGTGACGCATCCCACAACCCAGGTCCAGCACAAGTCCAAAAAGATGCGACGAAAGCCGATCGATCTCTCAAGGTCCCAAGGATCATGGTTCCCGGTGTTGTCAGCTACTCTGCTTTCTGCAGTGAGCTGAATGGTCTTATTGGAAACACTTACTCCATTAAAGCGCTGAACTCAGGTGATTGTGCCATTCAGTGCAACTCTTCCGATGCCTACAGGCTCGTGGCCAGACACTTCCGCAAAAAAGGAACTGTTTTTCACCACCACCAGCTACCTGAAGACCGACCCTTTCGCATGGTAATAAGAAACATTCACCACGAAGTCCCTTCGGAGGACATTATTGAGTGCCTGCAGGCAGAAGGTCACTGCGTTATTCGCATCTATACCCCTCGTAACAAGGCAACTCAGCTTCCACTCAACATGAGATTTGTGGACGTTAAGAAAGCCGACAGGAACAAGCTTCTTAAAAACATATCTGCTGTCTGCAGACACATAGTGACCTGGGTGAAACCTCGCAAGCAATCCGGACCTGTACAGTGCCATAGATGTCAGGAATATGGACATACAAAAGCTTACTGTACACGGCATCATATTTGCAGAGAATGCGGAGAAAACTACCCGATCCAGGAGTGCAAACTTGGAAAAGACGACCCTAGATGCTGCTTTCACTGCGGCGACTCCCAAGCGGCAAACTTTAGAGGATGCCGTAAATACCTGCAAGTCGCGTTTAAGCAAAAC
This sequence comes from Drosophila anomelani, assembly GCA_035045905.1. NCBI lineage: Eukaryota > Metazoa > Arthropoda > Insecta > Diptera > Drosophilidae > Drosophila > Drosophila anomelani. The sequence continues at coordinate 521,128 of JAWNOO010000157.1, forward strand.
CACCAATCGAAGGTCATAGCAGCCACAGAATCGAACACAACTCCTCCAACCCTTCTCTCGCCCAACGTTGGTGGAGAATCATTTGCTAGTGCAGCCACCCTCGCAAAGAGATGGAAAATACTCCCCCTCCAACTCATTCCACTGCAAATGCCTCTCTAGATGCTAAACTAGAACAGCTATTCATGAGGCTCGACAGGATGATGTCTCTGGTAGAGACACTAATGGAAGCAATCCTGCAGTTGCGTCAATCTCCCTCTCCTCACCATAATGAGTGTGCTTAAAGTAGCCTGCTGGAACCCCAATGGGCTAAGCTCGAAAGTAAATGAGATCATTGCTTTTATTGAGCTATATGAAATTGACATCCTCTTGTTGTCAGAATCCCGACTCTGCTCGCGGTCCACCTTCAGGATCCCGGGCTTCACTTTGCACAAAGCCGATCATCCGGACGACCAGAAACATGGGGGCGCAGCAATTCTCGTCAAGTCCGACATTTCCCATCAACTCTCCTTCACCATCTCGGAAGGGCACATTCAAGCCGTCTCCATTGAGCTATCCTCAAAAAGAGGGAGGGGTTTAACGTTGCTTCGGTGTACTGCCCTCCTGCTGTCAGGTGGACGGAAGCAGATTTCACGACGCTCCTCTCCCAACTCGGAGTTAAATTTCTTGCTGCAGGCGATTGGAATGCCAAACACAGCTGGTGGGGCAACCACAGAACGTGTGCCAGAGGCCGGACTCTCAGCTCTGTCCTGGCCAATGGCTATATCGATATTGTAGCAACTGGAGAAGCCACATGCTATCCTTATCGTGCTAGCGCCACCCCCAGTGCAATTGACTTTGGCATCTCAAAAGGCTTTAGGCAACAACAGGTCTCCGTTAGAGTACTCACCGAGCTATCTTCTGATTGATGAAGAAGCTCAATACCTTAAAGGAGTCCCCAAAATGGTGCCGGCGCACGCAAATCTTGATACTTTTAAGTCATTCATCGATGCGCACGCTGTGCTCAACGCGCCAATAACCACTTGCAGCGATCTGGATGCATACGTTGATAGCTTCACTTCCACAATAACTGAAGCCGCTCAGCGAGCTACACCACCTCAACGCCAATCTAGTCTCCCACCTACCAGAAGAGCGCCTTTACACCACCTCAACGCCAATCTAGTCTCCCACCTACCAGAAGAGCGCCTTTACTAACTCCTTGGGCAAGGGCACTACTGGATCATAAAAAGCACCTTAGAAGGCAGTTTATCGTGTCAGGCGATCCCGCAACTAAGCAGCTGCTATCTAGCGTTACTAACAGACTGCGCAGGATGCTAGCGAAAACCCACCAAAAGAACATCGATACCCTGCTGGAGGGAACTGCTCCGGACAATTGCAGCGATTTCTCAATATGGAAGCTAACGAGAGGAATTAAAAGACAGCCGCTAGTCTAATCCCCAATTCGGAGTCACAGTGGCCACTGGCTTAAGAATGACTCCGATAAAGCAATCGCTTTTGTTGAACCTCTGTCTGCTACCTTCACCCCGTTTGAACTTCCAGACGCCTCACATCGCGACGAAGTTGCAAACTTCTTAAGCGCTCCAATCCAGCCAGCGCGCCCTATTAGACATACCACTTCACAAGAAGTCACGCTGCAGCTAAAGGCGCTTAATCTAAAAAAGACTCCTGGACCCGATGGCATCGACAATCGAGCGGCTAAGGCTCTTCCACGCAAAGGAGTGCTAGCGCTGGTAAAAATTTTCAACGCCATGCTAAGTCTAGGACACTTCCCAAGGCAGTAAAAGCAAGCTCGGATCATCATGATCCCTAAACCAAACAAGCCTCTGACTCAAATCGACTCCTACCGCCCAATCAGCCTTCTATCCACTTTTTCGAAAGTGTTCGAGCGGATTCTACTTAGTCGAGTTTTTGAACTCCCACAAGTTGAAGGCCATATACCTCAACATCAATTCGGCTTTAGAAAATCGCATGGCTACCCAGAACAAGTCCATCGCCTGGTCAACCACATCACCTACGGACTCGAGCATAAGCTGCACACTGTAGGCGTCTTTCTGGACGTAAAACAAGCATTTGATAAGGTATGGCACGAGGGCCTCCTTTACAAAAACAAGGGAATTCTCCCTGCACCCTACTTCGCCATTCTGAAGTCCTTCATTGCCGATCGAACCTTCGAAGTAGCAGTAAGGGACTCACGATCTAGCTTGGCACACATTCACGCAGGAGTGCCCCAAGGAAGTGTACTTGGTCCCTTTCTATACACCTTGTACACAAGTGATATGCCAGTTCCGTCGCCCAATAAAGATGCCCGTATGCTTCTGGCAACTTACGCGGACGACACGGCCCTGCTTGCGTCCCACACGTCTCAGCTGACAGCTTCGGCTGCAGTTCAAGATTGGCTGCGTGCGATGGAGCGCTGGACCATGCAATGGAACATAGCCATTAATTGCAACAAGTCGGCATGTGTCACTTTCTCTCTACGACTGCTGATCGACATCGTCCATAACTTCAACGGCGACACCATTCGAAACGACACCTCTCACTGCTACTTGGGTGTACACTTAGATCGCTGTCTAATTTGGAACACCCACGTCACGGCAATCAGAACAAAGTGCGTTCGCAAGCTACAGAAGCTCGACTGGCTCCTGGGCTCGCAAAGTCTCCAGTTGTCGACTAAGGCTTTGCTGCTCAAAGCAATTCTAACGCCAACATGGACGTACGCGATACAAGTATGGGGCACCGCATCCAAGCATCAGATGAACAGACTGCGGGTAGTGCAGGCACGTGGTGCTCGACGGGCATCCGGACTTCCCTGGTACGTGAGCAACCAGGCCATCCTTAACGATCTACGCCTGACTCCTGTGGGCGATCTATTAAATGAGCACAGCAGGCGGTACTCAGATAGGCTAATCGTGCACCCAAACCCTCTGGCTAGCAGTCTTCCCGACCCGCAATCTCTTAGAAGTCTAAAGAGATTCCACCCCAGCGATCTGTCTTCCCAAATGATACCCACCTCCCCATCCCCAACGTCCGGTTATGTTCAGATGGCACTGAACGATTCCGGCGAACATAATAAAACAAAAAAAAAAAAAAAAAATCATAAATATTTTATTCGATTAGTGTTTTCTATCAGGTGATTACTGTGAAAGTCTCATGCTGTTTTATCAACACTGGTAATTTTGGCGGGACTTTTAGCGCATTTACTTTTGCAGTGTCGTCAACATGAATTAAATCGAATACCGTGCTGCCATTAGATTTGTGTTTTTTAAAGAGAAATCCAACGACGATATTAAAAAGGAGTTAGACAAAGTTTATAAGGATTCAGCTCCATCGTTCTCAACAATAAAATATTGGACTGCTGAATTTAACGCGGGCGGACAAGCATTTTTGAAGATGATCGCCCGGGTCTTCCCAGGGAGGTGACAACACATTTCTCGGGAACGCGTTGGAAACATTTTACACGAATTTTTACACATGAGTAAGCTTTCGTCAAGATGGGTGCCGCGATTGCTCACAATGGAAAAAAACGCAACCGCTTGCACATTGCGAAGGAGAGTATAGCATTGCTTAACGCAAAAAAAAACTAATTTTTTCGTCCTTTTTTGAATTTGACGAAACCTGGATTCATCACCATACACCAGAGAGTAAGGAACAGTCAAAGTAATGGATTTTAACTGGGCAAACGGCACCGAAAAAGGCAAAGATCGGTTTGTCGGCCAACAAGGTGATGGCAACGGTTTTCTGGGATGACCGAGGTGTAATTCATGTGGATAATCTGGAAAAAGGCAGAACAATTACGGGAGAATACTATTTCAATCTCTTGGGACGATTTGCTTGGAGCTGAAGAAAAAAAAATCGCACATGGCGAAAAAAAAAGTTTTGTTTCACCAGGACAATGCTCCTGCTCGCAAGAGCGTTGTCGCCATGTCGAAATTGTGTGAATTGCACTACGAAATTCTACCCCATCCACCCTATTCTCCAGATTAGGCACCCTGTGCTACTTCCAAACTTAAAAAAATGGCTTGGGGGAAGAAATTTCAGTCAAATGAACAGGTAATCTTTGAAACAAACGCCTATTTTGAGGACCTAGACAAATCCTATTTTATGGAAGATATTGGGAAAGTGGAGGATCGGTGGTCTAAAAGGAGATTATGTTGAGAAATAAAAAAACAAAAATAAAAAAAAGTATTTTCTTTGTAAGATGACTTTTTATCAGCCTACCCTCGTACTGCACAGACCCTGAGATAAGGCTGTCGTATAAGCTACCAAGCCCATGCAGCATATTCCAGGAGGAAGTCTTCGCCATCAAGGAGGCGGCAGAGCTTGGGCAGAGAATAGACCGCCCACGTGAGGCGGTAAACATGTTCATAGACAGTCAAGCCGCGAACAAATCGATGCAATAGTCGGAGGTCTGCTCCAAAAATGTACTGACAAGCAGGGAAGCACTAGATACCCTAAACACGACAACGTCAGTGCGGATCTATTGTGTTCCCAGCCACCAGGGCATCGATGGCATCGAGACCGCAGATGTACTTACAAAGGAAGGCGACGGATTGACGAGTGACAGAACAGAAAACGTCTACATCTCCCTAAGAACGCTTCAAAGCGAGCTAGAGAGTCAGGCAGACGCACGCGCAAGAAGCAAATGGAGAAGGAACTCCGGAACCTGAATAATATTGAAAATCATGTGCAAAGAGCGCACCGGAAAACTCAGCCGCTACGTGCTGCACATCCCAAGGAAGGACTGCAGATTACTAGTGGGAATTCTCACAGGACACTGTCTGGCTGCGGCACATGCAGTCAGCTTAGTGGGTAAAGATGCGCGTGTGTTTTTGTAAGCAATTGGCCTGGGTTCAAATCAACCGCAAGGCATAAGAAATTTTTTTTTTTTTCAAAAAATTAAGTATAGTTTTTTCTTGTATTTTTGTATTTTTATACTATTTATATTTTTAGTTTCAGTCAAAAGTTTGCAACGCAGTGAAGGAGGCATCTCCGACCCTATAAAGTATATATATTCTTGATCAGGATCAACAGCCGAGTCGATCTAGCCATGTCCGTCTGTCCGTTTCTACGCAAACTAGTCCCTCAGTTTAGCTATCTGAATGAAGGCTTCTATATACTCTCACTCGTACATATGTCGGAGCGGGCCGGATCGGACGACTATATCATATAGCTGCCATACGAACAATCGGAAAAATCTACGAAAAAAAATTATAACTTTGTCAGTTTTCAACCAATTTTCACCAAATTTGATAGTTACCCATATTTTAGTATTCCTGAATTTCGATTTTAATTTCATGAAAATCGGCTGACTATACCCTATAGCTTCCATAGGAACAATCAGGAAAATAAAAGAAAAAACCATAACTTTGTCAGTTTTCAACATATTTTCACCAAATTTGATAGTTACCCATATTTTAGTATTCCTGAATTTCGATTTTAATTTCATGAAAATCGGCTGACTATATCCTATAGCTTCCATAGGAAAAATCAGGAAAATTAAAAAACCATAGCTTAGCCGTGTTTCAAACCATTGCGTTTTTAATTTTTTGTTTAAACTCTGCAAGGGTATACAAACTTCGGTGAGCCGAAGTTAGCTTCCTTTCTTGTTTAGTATTAAATACTGTAATTATTTTGATTTAAAGGAAACATTTTTTTTTAAATATTCGCTAAAAATAAAAAACTTTCACTTTTCGCCGACGGGATTTAAACCCGTGACAACATTTCAAAAAGACTTCAGCTCAGCCAGCTGCACCACTAACTAAGTCAAAATGAGTACTCTTATTTTCATAATAATGTGAACATAACTAAAATGTTTAATGAACGTTTTGATTTATTTGGAGTCCTCTGTCTGGGCTGCCTTTCGTATTCATAATATGAATAAAGTAAAAAGCCTATATCTCCGCTATTTATGGCACGATCGCAATGCGATTTAGACAATCTGTGTATTTTGGTAAAATGGTTTACATACCTTTATAAATTAAGGAGATATACGGTTGTTTTTAAATAGCTCCTCCAAAAAGGGGAGCAAAAATTAACTAGGTGGACATACAGTCGGGTGTCCCGACAGTACAATACCCTGTACCGTTATAAAGCGTGTGCCAAAATTATATGAAAGAAAGATAATAAGAAGACTTAAAAACGGAGACAAATTTACATATAATGCAAATTTCATTTAATTCAAATGCAAAGTCGGTAGCTCAGTGGGTAAAGCTGCACATATATTATTGTAAGCAATTGGCCTGGGATCGATTCCGCCGCCAGGCATACGAAAATTTATTTAATTTAAAAATTGGTTGCCTGTAAAGTCGGTATAAAGTCGGTTTACGTGACAACGACTTTGAGTGGTAAAATAATTTTAATGTGAATATTCATTCGTATAGTAGGAAGAAGGATGAAATAATAGTAACAATTTTAAACATTTATTTATACAAAGAATTATATTTAAAACATTAATTTTTACAAAAACGTGAATTGAATTGTTGCGATGGACGAAACTACCTTCACATTATCACTACACAATCGTTCTACAATTAACTGCCAACGTGTAAACTTTTATGCAGGCGCCTAAGCGAAATAGAAGCGCAAGACATGAACCGGTGTGTATGCCTATCTCTCTCGCTCTTAGGCGGGATAACTGTGCTCGAGTGGAAGGTACGCGTGCCTTTCACTTTTTATGTCTGTCTCTCTCGCTCTTAGGCGGGCTAACCATGCCCGAGTGGAAGGGACGCGTGCCTCTCACTCGCTCTCATTGTGAGCGCATAACGCGGAGCGTAACGCAGTTTCTTGAAGTGTCACCCGGCAAACCAATTTATAAGACGTTGTCACGTCAAAAAATTAAGTATAGTTTTTTCTTGCAAAAAAAAATTAGCCGCGGGTTTCGAACCCGTGACAAATAATTTATGTTCACAAAAACCATGTCGGGTGGACTGCACCTTAGACAGCTGCACCACTAACCATTGTGAAACGAACAATCTTAATTTCATAATGTGAATAAACCTAAAATGTATAATGAACGTTTTGATTTATTTGGAGCCATTTGCCTAGGCTGCCTCTTGTACACAATGAAATTTGGGCAATCTGTGTATTTTGATAAAATACATACAGGTTTTGAATATGGTCTACATAACTTTATAAGTTTAAGAGAAATAAGGTTTTTTCCAGGGTACAGGTACAAAACAAACTTGATCTGCGTGCAGATATCAGAAGTCTAAATCCCAAGTTTGGTGTCTCTAGCTCTTACAGTCTCTGAGATCTAGGCGTTCATACAGACAGATGAACGGACGGACAGACGGACATGGCTATATCGACTCCTTTAGTGGTCCTGATCAATATTTAGGTAACTTTTGGGGGTCTGCCACGCCACCTTCTGCCTGTTACAGAAAATTGCACTGGCACAAAATTATAATACCTTTGTACCTTTGGTACAGGGTATAAAAATGCACAATTTTATGACAACAGCTTGAAAAACAGCGGAGTTATGATTGTGTTCTTTTAATTTCTCGACTGTTCCTATGGCAGCTATGTATTGTTGTCGTCCGATTTTGAAAATAACAATACTGAAATTCTAAAATAATCCAAATTGACTAAATTTTAATTAAAATAAAAATATTTTGAAAACCGACGAAAACATTTTTTCTAAAAATTTTCCGTGCGTTCGTATGGAAGCTATTTGATCCAATCCGGCCTGTTCCGACATCTGTATTTAGGACTGAGAGTATATAGAAGACTATCTGGAAAGTTTCATTCAGATAGCTTTAAAACTGAGAGACTAGTATGTATAATCGGGCTGACGGACGGACAGACGGGCATGGCTAGATCGACTCTGCTGTTGATCCTGATCAAGAATATACATATGTACATATATACTTTATAGGGTCGGAGATGTCTTCTTCACTGCGTTGAAAACTTCTGGCTGAAATTATAATACCCTGCACGGGTATAAAATACACTCAATTGTTAAATTCAAGCATTGTTTAATTCGTACGTTTGAAGTATATAAATCACCAAATCATAATGTCGTCAATACTATTGAAGCCTCTGCAAATTTTTACTCCTTTTGAAGGCTCCAATTCAATCACAATATAAGTGTACATACGTATGTATATACAAACAATATCGTCATACATAAATACGAATACTTTATAAAAGCAATAAAATTAAACGTACCTGTTGTAATTGTAACTTATAGTTCTGCAAATCGTCTGCCATTTTGACAATGCAAATTCTCAACCAACGAAAACTATTTATAAACAAATGCCAAGATAGCGCTATAAAACGACATAAAAACAGGATTATAATATATATACCGAAAAAGGTTATACCTTATTCACATTGGTTTTGAATGATTGAGAGGATGGTGAAAAAAATAGTCTTCGTATAGCACCATGTATCGTGTACCGTCAGCATTTAAAAATCCGAGTACATATTTCAACGGTACATTTTGTAAGTAAAAAACAATAAATTAAAAAATATCGAAGCAAAAGCTAGAAGAAGAACGTGGTAGTTGTTCGTTACTTTGATTACCAAGATGAATGAAATATTGCGATCCAAAGTTAAAGACGTTGTCAGCTAGTTTTATGCGATTTAAGTCCTGATCCGTTGAAGGGATTGTCCATAAGGGTTTGCCCTTCCGAATTTTTCCATTTGTTGTGCATCAAAATTTGATGGATTTGTTTTGCGGATAGTTACGTAATTGTTTTTCGGTGCAACTCTAAATTCTACTTCTAGTAGGGTTGTTGATAATATATCAAAATATCGATTTTTTTTCTTTAAAATGATATATTTATATCGTGATATTTTATTTGCCGAAATATCGGAATCGCGATTTTTTTTTTTTATATTTTTTTGATATTATTTCCTTGGTCAATCTGTGTTGAAACTTTAAGGAGTTAAAAGAAAAAAACGAAAGTTGAACAATGAATGTAAAATCGAATTACACAAACGTCACAGGCGGCACTGCAAAGTGCCTGCGTTGCGCGAAAGTGATAAAGACGAGCGGGAACTCGTCGGAAGTACTTACGATCAGCGAATCATTTAAGACTGCTGCATATATTACTTAAAAATGAAATACTTAATAATTTAAGCATTCTAATTTTAATATATGAAGTTCCTTATAAAATAAAATATTATTAAAATATAAAATATTATAAAACATGTAATATTTTTATTGTGGAGGGGAAAAATTTTATATTTAAAAAAAAAATCAAATATATCGATATTTTGAATTGATATTTTTAAATGTTATCATCAAATTTTTGATAATAAAAATTTCATCGATACGATATTTTTCAAAAATTTGACATCCCAAACTTCTACACGGTTGAAATTTTATTTATCGTAACGAAATTGTAAATTTATATTGCTGGGAACTAATGGAATATGAACGTCATCAAATTTAAGAATGTTTACACATTGTATAAGGTACAGCTGGACGATCAGTTATTATCTGAGAGAAGTATTGTGTGCCCATTTTGATGTGTACCTCCACCAAGCTGGCTATTATACTTTTCAATTACAATTTTGTTTAATTAGAGCTGTATATTTTATCGGTCCAATTTCGTATATCGTATATTTTATGAGATATATCGATGTTTGGCTCTAATGTATTGTCAATGCATTAGAAGTGAAATATAGTCATCTTGCTTGCACTTGTGCTAAATTCTAATAGCTATCAAATCTTTATTTAAGTCCCGAATTAATTCGGTAGTGTCATAATAGCATTATGAGGGTTAAACTGTAGTACTGTGACTTGCCGCCATTACTGATGGTTACCTTACGAAACTTTTTGACGTGACAACGTCTTATAAATTGGTTTGCCGGGTGACACTTCAAGAAACTGCGTTACGCTCCGCGTTATGCGCTCACAATGAGAGCGAGTGAGAGGCACGCTTCCCTTCCATTCGGGCATGTTTAGCCCGCCTAAGAGCGAGAGAGACAGAGCGAGAGAAATAGGCGTACACACCGGTTCATGTCTTGCGCTTCTATTTCGCTTATGCGCCTGCATACAAGTTTACACGTTACCAGTTAATTGTAAAACGATTGTGTAGTGATAATGTGAAGGTAGTTTCGTCCATCGCAACAATTCAATTCACGTCTTTGTAAAAATTAATGTTTTAAATATAATTCTTTGTATAAATAAATGTTTAAAATTGTTACTATTATTTCATCCTTCTTCCTACTATACGAATGAATATTCACATTAAAATTATTTTACCACTCAAAGTCGTTGTCACGTAAAACTTTCGCCCGTATACCGACTTAACAGGCAACCAATTTTTCTGAACTCGTATGAAGACTGCTCATTATGCAAAATTTCATTAATTATGATCATTTCGCGTAGTTAGTTCGTGAACGACCCATTTTGCCTCGGCTGTTGCACAAAAAAAGCAACGGGTTCAATGCCGGAACTCTGGAGACGCTCCGTTGCCATATAGGGAGGTGACAAACAACCGGCTAGAGCAGTAGGAGGAGGTAGAGCTGTAAAAACATCGATATTTAAATACATCTATACTTTCGATATTGATATTTCAAAACATCGATGTATCGCGATATATCGTATTTTTTAGGTAATAAACAAAAAACAGCATAACAGTTATGTTTTTTCATTATTTTTATTATATTTAAAGAATAAACATGGGAGATCAAGTTTACATTATCACATATTATGATTTTTGTTGATAAAAAGGAGTTTATCAAATATGTTTGCCTTACACATGGCATACAAGCACACATTTGCTATAGTATAGCTACACGATTTGAAATGTGTTTAGTTTTCTTACCTATCAGATATCAGTCCATTTCGCACTCCGGACCACCAACACCACCAGTTAGAATTTGTCAACAGCTTTAAAAACAGATCAATTTAATACACATTTGTACAAAACCATTTTTACTTACTTCTTATTCGGCTTTCTCGTACTTAGTGATGGTTGAGCACGATATATCGATACTCCAAAATATAAATCGATACTAACGCAAAAAATAGAACCATCGATAATAGTATCGATTCTTTTAGAGCTCTAGGAGGAGGAACCCGCGGTCTCAGCCATTTAATAATCTAGATATAATAAGAAAAACTTGAATGAGGTTTCCTCACCGAAAATATAAAGGAATTAAAAAAAAAGGAGGACACTGGCCACGGCATCATTTTATACCCGCTACCCATAGGGTAGAAGGGTATTATAACTATGTGCCGGCAGGAAATGTATGTAACAGGTAGAAGGAAGCATTTCCGACCCTATAAAGTATATATATTCTTGATCAGGATCAACAGCTGAGTCGATCTAGCCATGTCTGTCTGTCTGTCCGTATGAAACACTGGATCTCAGAGACTATAAGAGATATAGGTCTAATTTTTTTTCGACAGTATTTCTTATGCTTTCACGCAGATCAAGTTTGTTTAAAATTTTTATCACGCCCACATCCGCCGCCGCAAATCATAAAAAAGCGTATTAAGCATATAATTCTAGAGCTAGAGTCGAATTTCGGTATGTATATTAAGAACTATAGTCTGTGTGATCCCTAAAAATTTGGTTCCGATCAGATACAAATTGTCGAAGTTATTAAAGAAATAATGTTGTATGGCCACAAACGGCTGCGGCAGCCTGCAGCATGCCTTATTTGGTTGACCAATTAGACCAACTAAATTTTTTTATCAATTCTTGATTGTGTTCGAAAAAGAATCTTATAAGATATTCGAGAAGCATTTTTAATAAATGGTAATAATTATTAGCCGCTTTATTGTAATAATAACGCGTTCCTCGCACATAGATACATGTGTATATATTTTATATTACACTTGCATTTGCATTTGTCCGTTATGTTCAAAAATGTATTAACTATTTACTATGGGTAGCGGGTATCTCACAGTCGAGCTCACTCGACTGTAGCTTTCTTACTTGTTTTTTCTCCCTTTGGTGATGTCCATGTGGACGCCTCTGGCGATTTTTGTGTATTTCGCGTTGCGGAGGTGGCCTGAGAGCAGCAGCAAGTCGCGAGGTCCGGGCCGCAAATAATCTAGAGCCGTCTTTGTTTTTTCCAACAATAGATTAGCTTATTAGTTTTGTGTTTTTTGTGTGTTTAAATTAATTACACGTATCATGGTATCTTGTCACCGCATCCCCAAACTTTCGTCATTGATTTGTGCAACACGAGTGCTGCAAAATAAAAGAATCGGCTTAGAAGAAGCAGGACTTAGTGTGAATGTAAAAGTACACCCCCTTTTATTGCTCTTAGAGACATCGTTAAATCAAAATCTTCATATAAAAATTAAATTTTTGATGCATTTTTGACATCTGTAAAGTTTATGTAATAATCTCTTTCCAAAATCATAGGATAATGATTAAATCTTCTATTAATTTTCATCATAAATAGTACGGAAGCAGCTTTAGAATAAATTAATCAATTTGAATACAAGAACTCTCGTATTGCTTGTAAAGACTGTTTTGGTGAAATATAAACGACAGCCATTATTATTGTTTGTCCATTAGAATGGCATTGGGAAATACATATATCACCAATATTCGAAACATTAGTGATAAACATAGTGGTATATTTCGCATTCACTTTTATATGATGCGAGCGCATCTAAAAATGACCACCCCCCCCCCCCCCCCCAAGTTTTTCCTTCTGCCTGCGCTCCCGGAGTGCAACCGACTTTTTTTTTTTTTTAATTTTTGTCAGATTTTTTATACATACAGTCGGGTGTCCCGACTTTTCCTTGAATGGACCTGGAGTTTTTTACGTTGTTTCGAAGTCCTTGAGGATCAAGGCGCATTTCGCGAAGGCGAGCAGTTCACCTGGCGTTCTCTTTGAGGCCTCTCCTAGCGAGGCCTGCATTGGGGCGCCTTATTCTCGCCCGTGTCAAGGCCGGGCACCTGCAGATGAGATGCTCCAAGGTTTAGGCTGCCTCGAATTCATCACATTTCCTGCAGTTGCCGTTGTCGGTGATGCCCAGCTTGACTGCATGTGCCGCAGCCAAGCAATGTCCTGTGAGAATTCCCACTAGTAATGTGCAGTCCTTCCTTGGGATGTGCAGCACGTAGCGGCTGAGTTTTCCGGTGCGCTCTTTGCACATGATTTTCAATATTATTCAGGTTCCTTCTCCATCTGCTTCTTGCGCGTGCGTCTGCCTGACTCTCTAGCTCGCTTTGGAGCGTTCTTAGGGAGATGTAGACGTTTTCTGTTCTGTCACTCGTCAATCCGACGCCTTCCTTTGTAAGTACATCTGCGGTCTTGATGCCATCGATGCCCTGCCACAATAGATCCGCACTGACGTTGTCGTGCCTAGGGTATCTAGTGCTTCCCTGCTTGCCAGTACATTTTTGGAGCAGACCTCCGACGATTGCATGGATTTGATCGCGGCTTGACTGTCTACGAACATGTTTACCGCCTCACGAGGGCGGTCTATTCTCTGCCCAAGCTCTGCCGCCTCCCTGATGGCGAAGACTTCCTCCTGGAATATGCTGCATGGGCTTGGTAGCTTATACGACAGCCTTATCTCAGGGTCTGTGCAGTACGAGGGTAGGCTGATAAAAAGTCATCTTACAAAGAAAATACTTTTTTTTTTTATTTTTGCTTTTTTATTGCTCAACATAATCTCCTTTTAGACCAGTTTCCCAATACCTTCCATAAAATAGGATTTGTCTAGGTCCTCAAAATAGGCGTTTGTTTCAAAGATTACCTGTTCATTTGACTGAAATTTCTTCCCCCAAGCCATTTTTTTAAGTTTGGAAATAACACAGGGTGCCTAATCTGGAGAATAGGGTGGATGGGGTAGAATTTCGTAGTGCAATTCACACAATTTCGACATGGCGACAACGCTCTTGCGAGCGGGAGCATTGTCTTGGTGAAACAAAACTTTTTTTTTCGCCATGTGCGGTTTTTTTTTCTTCAGCTCCAAGCAAATCGTCCCAAGAGATTGAAATAGTATTCTCCCGTAATTGTTCTGCCTTTTTCCAGATTATCCACATGAATTACACCTCGGTCATCCCAGAAAACCGCTGCCATCACCTTGTTGGCCGACAAACCGATCTTTGCCTTTTTCGGTGCCGTTTGCCCAGTTAAAATCCATTACTTTGACTGTTCCTTACTCTCTGGTGTATGGTGATGAATCCAGGTTTCGTCAAATTCAAAAAAGGACGAAAAAATTAGTTTTTTTTTGCGTTAAGCAATGCTATACTCTCCTTCGCAATGTGCAAGCGGTTGCGTTTTTTTTCCATTGTGAGCAATCGCGGCACCCATCTTGACGAAAGCTCACTCATGTGTAAAAATTCGTGTAAAATGTTTCCAACGCGTTCCCGAGGAATGTTTAGAGCATTTGCAATCTCTCGCAGCTTGATTCTGTGATCATCCAATATCATTCCACGGACTCTATCCACAATTTCTGGTGTTGTCATCTCTCTGGGACGACCCGGGCAATCATCGTCAAAAATGCTTGTCCGCCCGCGTTAAATTCAGCAGTCCAATATTTTATTGTTGAGAACGATGGAGCTGAATCCTGATAAACTTTGTCTAACTCCTTTTTAATATCGTCGTTGGATTTCTCTTTTAAAAATACAAATCTAATGACAGCACGGTATTCGATTTAATTCATGTTGACGACAATGCAAAAGTGAATGCGCTAAAAGTCCCGCCAAAATTACCAGTGTTGATAAAACAGTATGAAACTTTCACAGTAATCAGCTGATAGAAAATACTAATCGAATAAAATATTTATGAACTTTTAAAAAAAATGTTTCTTTGTTTGGCCGACTTTTTATCAGCCCGCTCCTACTTCTCCTTCCATCTTGGAGCCGTCGGTGTATATGTTATGTCGAGTGTGGTCCTGAGCCGTTTTCCAGTCTTCCGGTCCCATGAGTGTTGTTGCTTTGACATCCGGGCAGGTTCTGGGTATCATGTAGTCATATGAACTGCTCATGTCTCGACCAATTGAATTGTGCCCGAATCCTTGTGGCGATATATTGCCTGCTGCTACTAGGCGTTGGTTTTGAAATGGGTTCTATTGTATGTTTGTGCTTTTTAAATGTGTAAATAACTCGTGTTGTCCCCTTAATATAGTAAAATTGTAAGTAACCTAAATTCAAATTTTTGATGGAGCCTAATTTTTGGAAAGCTAGATATAGTGAGTCCAGCAGAGTCCATCGAAGAAATGTATTTTATGTTGTAGAGTATTCAATTCTTGTTCAAATGAGTGTAATTAGAATAGCCACTTTTAACCACTTTCAATGAAAAATTAATTTTTAAAATGGCCAATGGTGAGTTCGACAGATGGAGCGAGGCAGTTGGGGTAAAATTTTTTTTATTTTATTTTTAAAAGTAAGGCGTGCCTCGCCCACTGTTATTAAAATTATATCAAATAATTATTAAAAACCATTCTTGTATACTAAAAAAGTATTTTAAACATATTCGCAAAATGATTTAAATTGAAAAAAAGGGGCGGTGCCACACCCACTTTTTTTTCTAATTTCAATAGATAATGGTTGTCCTAACCCAATGCAAAAAACCGAATTGAATTATCTTTGGCCAGCTAAAGTGGTCAAATTTCCTATAGTGCATGGTGGCAGTGCCCCAATCAGATTGTACCCGCCTGCAACTTAGCAGGTTGAGTACCCAGAAGTTGATGGCTGTGTGCGTTCCAGTTTCCTCAAGGCGGCCCATTATTGCGTCTTTACTGACGTTGTTGAAGGCCCCGGATATGTCCACAAACGCTCCGATTGCATTGATTGCATTGAGCCATGGTGTGATCTCTTCTTTGGTCACCTGTAGCATGGCTGGGAATATTCCATAGAGTCCCGGTGCATCTATCCCCGCGAAGGAGTCTATAGCCCAGTGGATTCTTCTGGAGGTTATTAGATCTGTTGGAAGATGCTCTTGGCACGTTGTTAGTACCTGATGCTAATTGGCGTCGGTTACTTCTGTGCATCCTGGGAGGTGCGCTTCCATAAGTGCTGTTAGGGCCTCTTCGTTGCCGCTTTTGAGCTGACTCTGTATGGTAGGTTGCCTTGATAATAACTTCCGGAGTCTCGCCTTTTCTGGGGCCGTCTCTATGTTGGAGCAGAAGTTCCTCCAAGAGCTTCTTTTCGCCCTTCGTATTTCCTTCTTGTAATCCCTTAGGATTTTATATTCATCGTTGATTGTGTAATTTTTCGCTTGTTTAGCATTTTGGATAACTCTTTGAGGTTGTTGCGTTGGAGAGAGAGGTCCCTGTCCCGCATTTAGTAATTCCTTGGAGAGCGTTTTAAGGGACTTTTCTATTTCCTCCACGGATTTAACTGTGCCTGGACCAGTCGCGAGTCTCGCAGTGATTGTCTTTTTGAACTTTCCCCAGTTGGTGTTCCGGGGGTTTCTGAAAACAGGTGGTTTTGGAGAATTTTCGGAGTCGTATTGGAACTGGATGTACTTGTGGTCTGAGAAGGATGGTCTCTCAAGGACTTTCAATTCTGATACCATGGTACCCTGCCCTGCTACTCGTGTTAAGTCCAGCAGGAGGTAGGACCCACGAAGGTGTATACCATTATTTGCTGGTCCTTCGGGATGGCTTCCACCAGGCTCCTGAGTTCCTCCGGTGGGGCTGTCCTGTCGTGAGCCATGTAGCAAGAAGCTACCAGTAGGCGCTTCTTCTTGCTTTCAAGCATTACAACAGTCAGATCATCCGTGCTGTAATGAGACATAAGGTTAGCTTAGAGACCCTTCCGTACAAGTACGGAGGTTCTGCTTACCGCCGGTGTGTAGAACACGTTGAGTGTTGAGGACTTTAGGCAATGGAGTTGCCCGAGGCAATCCACGGCTCTTGGACTAGAGCTATATCGACGGACCCTTGTTCCATGGCTATCAGGACGCGAGCTTGCTCTTATGAAGGTTGAGCTGCAGTGCCCTCAGGGCCATGGGTACTAGCTCCGGACGGGTTGACTATGACTGTCACATCACCGTCCTCTTTCTCCTCCTCCGAGACGTCCAGAGTCCAGCGTCGATGATGGAGTCAAGACCTAGGTCCCTCTTCACCTCGTCTGCCTGCAAAGTGTGCGCGGCCTTGTCCCCAGGGTGGCGTTTTTTGATGCGCACTGGTCCCCCTCTTTGGGTGTCGGGCTCGCAATGTGCAGTACCTTCTAGTCTGCGGTGGGAACGTCCGGGTCTTGGCGCTGTAGTAGCTTCAGCGCCCGGTCACCTTGGATTGCGATGGGAAAGAGTACCTTTGCCTTTGTGATGGATGGGATTAACTCCCTGTCCACTACTTCGAGCTTGGCCCCCTCCCAAAACGCCTCTATTGGGCGTCAGCCACTTCCGAGTCGGGTCGTCCATGCACTTCAGCCACCCTGCACCAACGAATGTGGGCATAGGCGCTGCGGAGTCATCCTCCATCCGTGCAAACAGCGCTTCGATGAGCCGTGCAAGCACCGTCTTCCACCTTGCCTCGGACATCTTCCCGTTTTCATCACTACGGTCAATGAGTGCCACGATCAGATGTCATTTGGTCACCTCACTGACTTTTGCTGACCTCTTTAGAGGTTTTGTTGTTTTGGGCGGGAGGCCTGCCAGCTTGGGCCCGCGTTTTGTCGCTTACTCACTGGAGCTTCCGTTGTGGCGCTCTCTGCTGAGCGTTGCCTTTTGCTGGCAAGCAACTCCTCCACCTTGTTGGCGAATCCGCCCGTTGATTTCATGTGATAACGAGTGGCGTGGTATAACCTGCCCTCTTCAATCCTTTGCTCGGCCCAGGCAAGCTTTGTCTTCTCCTCTTGGGAGAGACTCGCTTTGTCCCGGAGCTCTGTTCCATGGCTCTGGCTCTGGTCAGAGTGCGCGCGAGAAGCGATGCGATAATTTTGGGCGAGAACGAACGATAAACCACTGCAACCTTTTTCATATGCAATCGCTCGAAAGATGTCAGAGTGGAAGCGAAGCGAGTTGCGAGTTCAACCGATAGAAAGCAGTTTGCAACCTGCTTTATTGCTTCAACTCGCTTAGAACCTACGATTTTTTTGTTGCATTCTGTGATTAAATTTTCAATTTTCAAAAGCTCTCACTCTGCCATCTTCTCGCTTGCTCATCGCTTTTTCGCATCACTTCGCATCGCTTCGCTTCTCGCGCGCACTCTGACATCAGCTTATACTGCGCCTTCGCCTTCCTTTCCTCGCTTGACGGTTTCGGCCCGTCCCTACGCGGGGAGCTGGGCTCTCATCCGTGCTTTTTTGGGCTGCTCGCTCTTCGGGTCCGTGTCTGTATCGACAGCGGCACCCGAGCGGTGAAGTTTGCCCTGAGAGGTTTTTGTGGCAGTAATGGTAATACAACTAGCGCGACCTGCTCCCGTCGCTCTAGAGGTGTGACCGCTGGCGACACGCAGAGGGGATTGCTCCCTCCCGTGCCCGCTGGTGGTAGCAGTCACGCCTTCCACCGACGTTTGGGCTGACATCCCAGCCACGGTTGACTTCTCTGTCTCCATTCCTCGGCATACTGGTTAACTTTCAGGGGAACCACCCACTTGCGTTTTATGCCTACCGCCAGGCACCTCCAACCATTATTTGCACGCTTACTGTATGTTCCAGTGTTCGTTAGCGAAACTATTTCGACCTTTTCAAAAGGGACGATTCCTCGGACGATTGTTCTTTAACTCCGTTTCGTTGTTCGTATTTAATATCTTTAACGGTCTTTTTGCGTATTCATTCGCTTCAAGTCCGCACTTTGTATGCTGACGCTACTTCTAGGTTGGCAACGAAATTCGCGCTCCACATAACCTCAGAAGTTCGAAAAAAAACGGCGTTTTTACGTGATAGACAAATTCTAACGCCTGAATCTGATTCTACACATCGACTCCAGCTTTACAACAACTCAAATGTTCCCTATATTTGTAGACCTGTGTAATGAGTAATCAATACATTCATGTGGGATCCGGTAGCGTTAGTGAGGTGAACAAAGTTACCAGAAGCGGATTCACATACTAGTCCCTGATTCCTTCCATATAATTTACTAAAAGGTGTAATCAATTCCAGGAAAAAGGGTCTTACAAGTTGTCGCTAAAAGCAGTCGCCGCGAAAATCTCGCTTCGATCGGATGTAAAGAAAAACTAAACCACATTTTGTTTAATTTTAAGTTAGAAGTTGAAGGAATAAACAATATCAATAATTTAAAGTCGACTTAAACTATACTTAATCGACAGCGAATTTTCCGACGATTTGTATAAGTTATAAGCGTTCAAAATTGAAAAATATTTCCGGTTTTGCAACACACAACAAAAAGTGCAATTGGTTGAGGTAATACTACACAAAAACTAAACAACCAATCTGAATGATTTTGGTTTTAAAACAATAGATAAATTCATAAACTGTAAATTAAACTTAAAAAAAAAACACAGTTTGGTTTGGGATTGTATAGGTATATCGTTACCTGCCAGGTGTCAATTTTTGCATCTTCTTCTGCCTAAAATAGTGAGCTTCAGAAAGCTGCCAAAAGCCATCGACTACACTATGTCTGTCAGTTTCGTCTATCTTTTCTGAACCAGAATCCGTTTAGAAACGCTTCAGGGGTACGGATAACAATACGGGTAATTTAATATTTTTTTTTCAGTCCTCCATATCGACACCTGGGTTCAGAGCTCGCAGAGTGTTCAGCACCATGTCATGGTTACACAGCCCTTTTGGTAACCAGATGCAAGCTCTGGGCCACCTCGGGATATCCTTGGCGGAGACTAGCTTTATGCTCAGCCTTTTTCATGCTTTGATTATGCCAGCAACGCATGCCGGCAGTTCCTTGAAGACGCATAGCCGCACCTGATTACCCGGTGCCCTCTAACCATGTCTGAGGTTGCTCTCTTCGGAGAGCTCTCGATCACTTCCTGGATGAGATTACGCTTCATTTAAGGAGGAAGGAGTGCTTTCGGGTGCTCCTTCTCATATTTCTTATAGTCCGCGATCACCGCCTGGAATCGGACTTTGTCTTCTTTGTAGCGCTGGTAGCTTTGCCCTTCCTTTCGTTCTTGGCTATCTTCGCCAGAATAAAGCGAGCCTTGTTGGCCTGTGCCTTTCTTTGTTGCTGGGTTAACGACTTTGGCTTTTCGTTTGCCCCACTGTTCTTGGCGTGGCTTGCCTTGGTTTTGGTGGTTGGTTGTGGCGTTAGGGGAGTGCTTCTTTGGGGCTTTCCTCTCAAATCTCTTGATCAGGTCGACCACCATGTTCCATAGAAGGGGCGATAGATCTCCACCTTATGGTGTGCCCCTGTGTGCTCCTTTCACCATGGTGGCAGTGCCCCAATCAGATTGTACCCGCCTGCAACTTAACAGCATCTTAGCATACTTAGTGCCAGTGTTGCCAACTTTTATAATATTTTAATAATTTCATCTGCTGTTTGCTCCTGATTCGCATAAGAAATTCCCGTTCCAATCATACGTAAATATTTGTTTGGAACGTTATAAGTGTAGTAGCATTCCTCTAATCTGCGCTAGCCATATAGTATCTGTAAATTCATAATTAAAATGTATTATTTACATTTCATGTAACAAATTATTTAGCCAATTATTTTATATAAAAGACACTGATAATTGTAGTCAATTGTAATTTGTTTCGCAGTTTTGATTTTACAAAATTGACTTGGCTAAATATGCGCAACGATAATATAATCAATGGCAACGTTGCACAGTGGTTCCGACAGAGGCCAAAAATCAAAAAAAGGGATAATAATGAATAGAAAAAAATTGCAATCAAATTGTCTCTAAAATGTTCAAACTTATTGATGGCGAGCCGGTTTGGTTTAGAAATCTAACGCAACTTTCTAAAAATAGAATGCAAAGCGTGATTATGTGTACATTTTTGCAGCGCAAAACATGCAATCTTGGTGCATCAACAATCTGCTGTTTCTTAATAATTCAAAATGCAAATCTATGTCATTTTATCGGAAAAACGTTTTTATTGCCAATTATTACTTAGAGACTGGTGCTCTTGAACGCATCAGTTCAGTTACAGATCTTGGAGTTTTTGTTTAACTTGAATTTCAATGATCACATAAGTTTAACTGTTGGTAAAGCTAAGGGTGTCTCCGCTTTTGTTAAGCGCTGGTCCAAGGAGTTTGATGATCCCTATACCACCAAACTCCTATTTGTTTCTCTTGTTCGTCCTATTTTGGAATACTGCTCTTGTGTTTGGTCACCCCAGTACGCGAAATATCAGGATCTAATAGAATCGGTGCAGAAACAATTCCTCTTGTTTGCTCTTCGTGGTTTAAACTGGGATCCACATCGTCGTCTGCCTTCCTACTTAGACAGACTGCGGCTTTTAGGCCTGCCTACGCTTAAGGACCGTCGGACCTGCCATGGTGTAATGTTCATGCACAAACTCATCCATGGTCACATTTCATCAAATTACCTTTTAAACCTTATAAGGCTCTCGGTTCCTACAAGACCTTCCCGTCACTTTCGACCTATCGCCCTGGAGGTCTGTAGGACAAACCTCGATATGTATGAGCCTTTTCGTGTTTTATGTTCTTTGTATAATGATAATTACCATTTGTTACATGTTGAGATGTCCTTAGATTTTAAATCAACTTGTATTTTACGATACCTATCCTTACCTCCGACCACCTGATGTGAGTCGGAGCACATCCTTAAAAAACACTCCCTTCTTGGTCAGAGGTAAGGGTACGGCCTTATATGGCAGCTATTTGCCATTTTTCTCAATAAATAAATAAATAAAAAAAAAAAAAGAAGTGGTCAAACGTTTGATATAGTGATCCGATTTTCATTATTAAAAATGTTTTTTGAAGTTGAAGGTATTTTTTTAAATGTATATGTATATTAAGAATTAAATAAATCCAACAAATTTTTTAGTGAATTTAGCAAAATCGATTTAATATTTTTTGTATATTTTTTTAACGTCTTTTTTACGTTTACCTAAAGATTTAGTTGTGTTCCCCCCCGATTCCCTCATATTTGTTACGTTCATTGTATTAATCAGATTTTTTACTTAATAAAAGGGTTTAAGTCAGCTGCAGAAACTTGCAGATGTGTGTTTACTAGTAAAAATATCAGAGGTGAGACTTTGCCTTTTGTGCTACTGCGCTGCACTGTGGCGCCTTTCGAACAAATAGCGTTGCGAAAATCAAAAAAGTCATAGTCACGAAAAAGATGTAAAATTAATCGACAGAATTGTTCAAGGTGATTCTAAATCCCCTGCCAAAACTATTTTCGGATTTTCGGATGTAGAAGTTATGAGCATTCAAAGTTAAAAAATATTTCCGTTTTTGCAACACACAAAACCAAAAGTCCAATTGGTTGCTTTTCAGTTAATATTACAAAAAAACTAGACAACCAATCGGAATGGTTTTGGGTTTAAATTATAGATACATATATAAATAGTACCGGGCTAGCTCAGGGTGCCCAGGGCGGGTTCAACCCGACGCCCACAGTCCGCACAATGATACCAATAAATATCGGACGTCTCGGAATTAACATTGTGTACATCACTAGTAACAGGAAAAAGGTAAACAAAACAACCAAAACAAAACTGGACGACGCTCTTCACCCAATTGGTGGTTTGGATGGAATCGCCACGACGCCCCCACCCATCCTGCAGTGCCTCCGGTTGATCGAGGGGCACCACCCATCTCCGGCGGAGCCTATTTCTGGCGGTCTGGCGACCGGCTCATCTCCCCCAGGTAAACGCTCTACTCAGCTTTCATTTTCCTCTTTAATACATCATAAATTTCTTCCTTACTATTACCACTTTACAGATTGTCTCGCATGAGCCGACTTATCCCGGCGGAACGTATCCTCAGCCAGGGATGCGCTCGCGCCAAGGCTGCTCAAATTGGCCAAGACAGCGGAGGAGAAGCAGCACTCCGCAAACCGACAACTGGCCACAACCGGGCCTCAATTGGATAACCCCCTTTCCTACCTAATATCCCTGCTGGAGCTCCAAGAGAAATATAAAGGGCGGGTATATTTGTATTTTAATTTATGATTTCAGCGGCTTCTACTCCTCTTCTTGATTTGCAGCACTTGTGTTGCACAAATCCCGGACTCAAGGCCACGAAAACGCTGAGGACAAGGGACACTTACAAATATAGGTAAATAAATTAAGGACAAAATAAATTATAAAAAACTAATATTTAATATCTATAGCAGGCGGAGGTGCGGGAGTGGTGCGGCCTTGATTTGCGGCCCGCAACGGTGGCAAGGAAAGATTTTTAATTGGGATAGATAGCCCCTTTAGCGGGATTTAATCCCAATAATATTCTCGGCCGAAACACGCCGAATGGAGCGGACTCACCGGGTCTGCGGAGAATCACCAGTGGCGATCGAGACTCCTCGACGCTGACGTCACAAATGCTTTGGCTGGCGTAGAAGAACTGCTCTGGCCGGCTGCTCGCCACGGCGGATCGAGGCCTCCTTCCCACACACACAACGGACACGGGGGACTTAACCCAGGTATTAGAACAAGCGAAAATCGGACGTGGCCAGTGATTCGGTCACTGCCACAATACAAAAAAAACGAATTCCTCGCATATAAATTTGTATTCACTTGCACCATATAAGCTATCTATCGATTGTCCTTACAGCCCATTCCGACTAGAAATGCAACACCACCCAAGGATTTGGAGAGAGGCTACTGGATTTCGGCGGCTCGACAAGATCATTGGGAGCATTTGGATAGGGTTTCCAGCGCAGTTCCGACCGGTCCAACGCGGGTCCCACGCCTTACGGGAAGTACTACACCTCCTTCTGTCTGTCCTTGCGTACTTTGTGCTCCATTCTTCCAGGTCACACGCGGATGTCCTTGGCGTGGTACGCGCCCAAGCTCCTGCCTTGCATGTCCTCCAGCTTGTATGCATTGCTGTTGACCGCCTTCACCACCCTGGCCTTCAGGAACTTCTTGTCAAACTTGGCGTTGAACTGCTTCCCGAAGTCACTGAGGATAAAGTTCCGGCGGTACACCTCCTGGCCTGGCCTTGCAGCGAACACCCTAGCCCTCTGGTCGCACAGTTGGCGACTGCGGTCGTATGACGTCTCCAGGCTCTTGCGTGCCTTCTCCTGCACGACTCAGAGTTTGTCGGCTGTTGCTATCCCGGCCATCTCGTGGTCGCAAAGCGACTGTAACTTCCTGGCCAGTCGGTAGCTGGAACCATGCAGGAACATGTGATGGCCGAAAAGCGTAAAGAACGGCGCTTCGCCCGTCGCTGAGTGGACTGCGTTCCGGATGGTCACCTCGATCTCAGGGAGGTAGGCACCCCACTCCCGATGGTCGTTCTCCAAGAACCCTCGAATTGCCGTCAGCACACTACGGTTCACCCGCTCCGCTGCGTTGCTCTGTGAAGATTATATCGGTGTCCTGAGGTGCCGGATCCCGAAGCTCTCCATCGCCTCCTCGAAGATCCTCGACGTGAACTGCCGTCCATTGTCCGAGTGCACTGTTTCCGGAACCCCGAACTTGTAGAAAACCTCGCTGATGCGGAATTCTACAACGTTCGAGGCTGTCGCGTCTCGTATGGCCTTCAGGTACGAGAACTTGGAGAAGTGGTCCACGACGATAAAGATCCAAGCATGCCCCTTCTTTGAGCGCGGACACTTGC
Source organism: Drosophila anomelani (assembly GCA_035045905.1). Lineage (NCBI taxonomy): Eukaryota > Metazoa > Arthropoda > Insecta > Diptera > Drosophilidae > Drosophila > Drosophila anomelani. Next base: position 545,671 of record JAWNOO010000157.1, read on the forward strand.
CAAGGAAGTCGATGTACAGTTTCTGGAGTGGTCGCTCCGTCTTTACCCGCTCTCCGATCCCGACCATCATCCGGTGGTTCGGCGTCTTCGACTCTTTACACACCTGGCATCTTAGGACAAACTCGCGCACCTGTAGCACCATTCCAAGCCAGTAAATCTGCCGCCGTAGAATCTCTAGCGTCTTCCCCATTCCGCCGTGAGCTGCCCTTGGGTCCGTATGGGCTCGCTCAACCAGGCTGTGGGTCAGACTCTGCGGTATCCAGAGTTTCCACGCTGATCCGTCCACCTCGCCCTCTACAGTTGCTGGGGAGACTCGCTTGAAGATGAGTCCGTCCTCGATCCTAAGATCCGGTAAGTTATCCGCATTATCCTCCACTTCTCGGACTACCTCCTGGTACTCATCCCCAGCAAACTCTGTGGTCTCGAAACCCAGAAACTCCGTCGAATCCAGAGAAATCTCCTCCACGCATCGCGAGAGCGTGTCTGCCAACACGTTCTCGCTGCCCTTCCGATGCTCGATGCTGAAGTTGAGCCCCTGCAGCTGCAGCGACTACCTGGCCAGGCGTCCCGACAGGTGCTTCATTGACATCAACCACTTCAGGCTGTCGTGATCCGTGATGCACCTAAATGGCATGCCTTCCATATACGGACGGAACTTCCGGATCGCCAGGAGAGCTGCAAGGCACTCTTTCTCGGTGACGGTGTAATATACCTGGTGCCTGTTCATTTTCGCCGAGAAGAATGCTATCGGCTGCTCCTGGTTGTCCTCGTCCTTCTGGAAAAAAACAGCTCCGACTCCGATGTGTGAAGCGTCGCACTGGATGTAAAAGTGCCACTTGAAATCTGCGTGCACTAGAACCGGTGCTGTGGTTAATGCCATCTTCAACGCCTCAACAGCAAGCTGCTCCTCCGGACTCAACGAAAACTTTGTGTTCCCGGTCTTCTTGAGTGCTTCGGTTAACGGCGCCGCCATCGTCGCGAAGTTCCTCACAAAGCGCCGGTACCAGCCCGCGGTATCGGATTTCGGCTGGGATTACTCGATCCATGAGTCTCACCAACCGCTGCGCCGCATTACAAAGTCCGAAAGGTATCACTCTGAACTGGTAAAGGAGCCTACCAGGAACCGTGAACGCCGTCAACGCCTTGCTTTTCTAGTCCAGCTCGATCTGCCAGAACGCGAATTTCAAATCCACACTGGAGATAAAATGCGTTTGATCGATTCTGGACAGAATTCCATCGATACTCGGCAAGGGGTAAGCATCCTTGACGGTCACGTCGTTCAGTTTCCTGGCATCCCAACAGAACCTGTCCTTCCCAGGCTTCGACACTACCGTCGTCCGGTTGCTCCAAGGGCACTTGCTCTCCTCGATGACTCCCAGCGCTAGCATCTTGTCGACCTCGTCCTCGACCACCTTCTGCTTCGCCGAAGACATCGGATAGGGCCCGTCCTTGAAAATCTTGGCCCCTATCACCAGCTCGGGGGTGTGCTTCTCCAGGGCAGTGGTTCCCAGGCCATCCTTCTCAAAAGTGAGGAACCGCTGCTTGATCCTCTCCAGCTCCCGGGACTCGGCCCCGGACAACGTCCAGGATTCGTAGTTAGTCTTCTCCTCGTCGTCGTCTTCCTGGTCCGCGTAGTGCTCCATGCTCCCTAGCGTGGATTTCCTCGGCCTTCTTCACGCCTTGAGCCGGGATTTGACCCGCTACGGCCGGTGCTAGCCCAAACATCCGCCAGTAGTCGATGCCGAAATACGCTGGCTGCTCAAGGTACGGGCACAAATAGAAAATAATGTTTTCTATCCCTTCCCCGTACTCCACAGGTACCTTGCTTCGCCCGATGATCGACCGATCTTCGCCCGCGGCGGTTCTCACCACCGAGAAGTACTTCTGCACTGGTACACCCAACACCTCGACCAGTTCCCTACCGCCCTTGCCCAGCAGACTGACACTCGCTCCGGTGTCTAATAAACCCGTCAGCTGCTGTCCTAGGACTTTCACCTTGGCGAAGGGTCTGGGATCTTGGATGCCACCACGCTTTGCCGCCGCGACGATTTCTCTTCGGGTCTCTATTATTATTTATTGAGAAAAATGGCAAATAGCTGCCATATAAGGCCGTACCCTTACCTCTGACCAAGAAGGGAGTGTTTTTTAAGGATGTGCTCCGACTCACATCAGGTGGTCAGAGGTAAGGATAGGTATCGTAAAATACAAGTTGAATTAAAATCTAAGGACATCTCAACATGTAACAAATGGTAATTCTCATTATACAAAGAACATAAAACACGAAAAGGCTCATACATATCAAGGTTTGTCCTACAGACCTCCAGGGCGATAGGTCGAAAATGACGGGAAGGCCTTGTAGGAACCGAGAGCCTTATAAGGTTTAAAAGGTAATTTGATGAAATGTGACCATGGATGAGTTTGTGCATGAACATTACACCATGGCAGGTCCGACGGTCCTTAAGCGTAGGCAGGCCTAAAAGCCGCAGTCTGTCTAAGTAGGAAGGCAGACGACGATGTGGATCCCAGTTTAAACCACGAAGAGCAAACAAGAGGAATTGTTTCTGCACCGATTCTATTAGATCCTGATATTTCGCGTACTGGGGTGACCAAACACAAGAGCAGTATTCCAAAATAGGACGAACAAGAGAAACAAATAGGAGTTTGGTGGTATAGGGATCATCAAACTCCTTGGACCAGCGCTTAACAAAAGCGGAGACACCCTTAGCTTTACCAACAGTTAAACTAATGTGATCATTGAAATTCAAGTTGTGGGTAAACAAAACTCCAAGATCTGTAACTGAACTGATGCGTTCAAGAGCACCAGTCTCTAAGTAATAATTGGCAATAAAACAGTTTTTCCGATAAAATGACATAGATTTGCATTTTGAATTATTAAGAAACAGCAGATTGTTGATGCACAAAGATTGCATGTTATTCAGGTCAGTTTGTAAAAGCAAATGAGACTCAGAGTCAGAGGCAAGCATAGTTTTACATCATCAGCGTACATCATTATCTGAGAATGAGCAACAACATTGGGCAAGTCATTGATGAAAATTGCAAAAAGAAAAGGTCCGAGATGGCTACCTTGTGGAACACCTGAAGTCACGTAAACTAGATCCGAGAATGAGCCCTTGAAAGCAACTCTCTGAGTACGGTTAGATAAATATGTTGCAATCCAGTCAGTCAATAAAGGGGGGAAGCCCAATAATGAAAGTTTTTTCAGCAAAAGCTGGTGATTCACTGAGTCAAACGCTTTGCTGAAATCCGTGAAGATAACGTCAGTCTGGGTATTGTATCTAAAAGCGTTTCGAATAACAGCACAGAACTCAAGAAGGTTTGTAGTGGTAGATCTTTGTTTCATAAAGCCATGCTGCGAGGAGGACAGAAATGAGCTACATTGGTGCTTCAGTTGAGCTGTAATCAGTAGTTCAAAAAGCTTGGGAATCGCACTAAGTTTTGCAATACCTCTGTAGTTCTCAACATTTGACTTGCTGCCCTTTATATGAAGCGGAAGTATAAAAGACACCTTCCAGCTATCGGGAAAGAATGACATGTTAAGAGATAACTGAAAGATCTTAGACAAGGGACTACATAGCGCATTAGCAAAGTTTCTCAATACACAACTAGGCACAAGATCGGGACCAGAAGAGAAGGATGGCTTGAGAGATTTTAAACTACGAAGAACATCGTCCTCGCCGATTGTGGGCATCAAAATGCAGTTGGAGTGCGGAAGAGCATAATAATACAACGACGTTACATCAAAAGTAGTAGAAGAATACGTAGACTGGAAAAATTTTGCGAATAAGTTTGAAATATCATACTCAGAGGAAGCAGACTCAGTTTTGAGATGAAGACTGGACGGGAAGAGCTGTGATTTACGTTTGGAATTGACGAAAGCATAAAATTGCTTAGTATTCGTCTGAAACTCACTTCTGCACCGATTTAAGTGATTGTTGTAACATTCGGAATTATGCGTCAAGAAATCGGATCAAGCTACTAAATATTTAGCTCGGTCGGCTTGAAGTCCGGTTCGGGTGAATTTTTTAAAGAGTCTGGACTTCACATTTTTTAGATACGAAAGACGACGGGAAAACCAGGGGGGTTTGTGTGAGCTAACAAAAGAGGGAAATGACGGGACGAATGTATCAAAACAGGAATATAAAATGTCATAGAAACGTTCAAACAGGTAAGAGGGATCGTCAGTATCATTTAAAAAGGTCCAGTCTATTGAGGATAAGTGATTATTCATATCAGTGAAATTGGCTTTGCGGAAGCAGCGAAAGGTAGCAGGCTCGGCAGGAGCACAAGGCAGTAATGGAGCCGAAGCCTCGAGAATTATCTCGATGGTAGGGTGGTAAGCATCTTCAGGACAAGAGAGAGGGTCAATTCTAGAGACATATGCATGGGCGAAGTCCGACACAAAAATAAGGTCTAAGATTTTATCACAGCAGTTTTTAATATTATTCAATTGTCCTAAAGAGAGGTCAATAAGTCCGTGAATGAAGTCGTGAGGGACAGAGGGAATGAGAATATTAGAGTCAGGTGAGGGTATTCAGGATATGAAAGGGAGATTGAAGTCGCCAAGAACAATGAAGTGGTCATTTGCACCCAGAGTAGAGTGGATGTTTTGAATTAGGGATAAGTGCTGAGAATATAAATCGAAGTCAGACCTAGGTGGAATATACGAGCTAGACACATAAACAACAAAATCAAAAACTTGAATGTGAACAGCAACAAATTCCAAAGTGCAGTCGAAGTCAATTATCGGAGCAAAGTTAGAGACAAGATTTGATTTAACGGCGATAAGAACACCGCCGCCGATGCGTGTAGGACGGTCGCGCCTATAGACAACATAATTGCCTGCAAACAGTTCAGTATCACAGACAGAAGAGTTAAGCCACGTTTCCGTAAAGACAATTACGTCGGCATCAAAGGAAGCACTATTAACGTGCAGTTTGCTGAGCTTCCCCAGTAAACTACGAGCGTTCTGATAGTGGATGGAGAAAGAATCTATTAGTTTTTTGAAGGCAAAACTAGGGGAGTCTGAGGCGCACGAGTACGGGGATTATTTTTGTTAATAAATTCATGAACTATGGCATGTTCAGGCCAGACGGAAAGATCAAGAACCCTGTCCAAGAGACAATCAGAAAGTGCAATTTTAAACGAAGATATATCACGTCTTTGTTTAAAATTGAACTTTGAGACAATAAATTCGGTGCCAGAAACATTCAGCTTGCTGCTCAAATGGGTCTTAACGTCATTTTCGGAAGCACCAGGGTTCAGGCGGGAAACGAAGACAAACTTCCTGGGAGCAACGCCGGCAAGAGGCACCGGTTTACGCTGAGCAACTCCCGAGATTGCGGAGTGCTGTAGTCTAGGCGTGGTGAAAGGTGACGAAGAAACGGAGACTGCCGGTATCACAGGATGAGCGTCTCTGTTGCAATCCACCGCTGACACATTAGAAGCGGCAGCCCTCGACGTGGAAGCCTGATCAAAACTAGCAGGCTGACGATGCAAGGGTGCAGCGACATCGGTTAATAAGGGGCCAAGAGCCGCGGTTTTGGTTGGTTCAGGTGGAGCAGCCTCGCAATAGTCATCTGCCGCGTCCGAGGTGTTGACCGCGGATAGGTTTCGAGGGCTGGAACGCATAAGGGGGCTCCCAGGGTCTGGAACTTGAAGAGAAATATTAGGGAGAGTTCTCGGGTTGATAGTAGGCGCGCAACTTAGCAGTTTCAGACTTTTGAAGTGGGACTCCGCCGTCTGGAAACGACTGAAAAGCTCCTTGAAGCCAGCCGCCAGAGACTGAAACTCAAGATGAGTTTGCCTCATGAACGTCCTCATATCGGATTTGATATGTAGACAGCTTGGGCACGTCCAGTCCAATCCGACGTGATCTCGAAGGCGATCCGCAATCCGTGGGCCGATATGCCCAAGATCGGCGCAGCCAGGGTGGGCGATATTGTCGCAGAGCCAGCAAAAAACAGTGGCCTGCCGCGGGGTGATTTTGCGGCCGTTTGGGCATTCAGTTGCACAACAGGTAGCCATAATTAGTGAAGTAAGAATGTTAAATAATAATCGAGCGAGAATGATCAAAAGCTTTTATCTAAGCGGCACAAAAGCAGTTGTTTGATTGTATGTTCGCGGTATGCAGAAACGCTTGCACCAACAACAAAGTTGAAACGGAATGCATTGGTAAGCGGTAACGCACAGCACACGAAAACAAAAGGGAAAGAAATAGAAAAATAAAATAAAACCGAGTTTGTTTTCGCAGATTAAAGTCACTATCTTTATACGAAAAGAAACAGATGTTTTGGGTAAACAAAGGCCGTCAAAACACGGATCGGTTGCCAAAAATTTGGACTTTGAGAATCAGGAATACACAAGAAAAACTTTGAAAGAAGGGAGAGCGATGGAAAACACGACCGACTCAAAGCTTGACTGACTAATGAGTTTCCGCTTTCGGAACCGCTCTCGGGCCTTTCGGACTGTCCACGCAGTTGGTGTTGCTCAAAAATCCGGCTCCTTGCCTCCAAATATCGTCGCATGCGCTCTTCATAGGGTAAGTACCTTAATATATATTTGTTACTATCCTTACTACCTATCCGCTCTATCCCAGAATCTACTTTTTCGCGGGGTTCCTTCCTGGACGAGTCGTCCACCGACTCTCCTGGCTGCTGCTCCCGTTGCAGAAGCTGGTGCATGCGCTGATGCTCCGTCTCATGGCTCTGGAATCAGTCCAGCAGAGCTCGGCGCAGCTGGTTCCAATTCTCCAGCCAGTGCAGTGCACGTGCATCCAGAACCACTCCAACGCCCTTCCCGTCAGCAGCGTGTGGAAGGTTCGCATCACCTCTGCCCACGGACAGCGAGATTGCCTCTGGAGGTACTCCAACCGAAACCCTCAATGTGGTTCCGCTCGTCTTCGCCGCTGAACGAGATGTTCCACCGGTCCACTCTGGTTCCATGGGAACCGCTTCCCGCGTCCCAGTTGACGTACGCCCGCTCGTCACGGAACTCGCTGGCTCGACGGTCCTCCACGCGACAATTCCGGTCTCCGCGGTCGGTTGGCCACATCTCCTCGACTTCTGTGGAGTACGCGGTGCTGCTGCTATAAGCCTCGCACAGCTCCGGTCGTGTGTGGTGCTGAGATGGCGGCCTTCACAGAGGTGGCCTCGTTGGCTACGCGGCAGCGGTCTGTAGCTGCCTGGGTACTGCTCCGCGAGGATCTGGTCCGGGTTCCCTTGACCGCCCCACTGGAGGTGGCTGCCGCGGTCGCTGCTCCTGGCTCCCGCCTGGAACGGACTTCTGAGGGATTGCCGGTCTCAGCACCTCGTTCATTTTTATACCCTTGCAGGGTATTATAGTTTCAGTCAAAAGTTTGCAACGCAGTGAAGGAGGCATCTCCAACCCTATAAAGTATATGTATTCTTGATCAGGATCCACAGCCGAGTCGATCTAGCCATGTCCGTCTGTCCGTCTGTCCGTTTCTACGCAAACTAGTCCCTCAGTTTTAAAGCTATCTAAATGAAACTTTGCAGTTAGGCTTCTATATACTCTCACTCGTACATATGTCGGAACGGGCCGGATCGGACGACTATATCATATAGCTGCCATAGGAACAATCAGAAAAATCTACGAAAAAAAATTATAACTTTGTCAGTTTTTCACATATTTTCACCAAATTTGATATTTAGCCATATTTTATTATTACTGAATTTCATGAATTAATTTCATGAAAATCGGCTGGCTATATCCTATAGCTTCCATAGGAACAATCAGGAAAATAAAAGAAAAAACCACAACTATGTCAGTTTTCAACATATTTTCACCAAATTTGATATTTAGCCATATTTTATTATTCCTGAATTTTGATTTTAATTTCATGAAAATCGGCTGACTATATATAGCTTCCATAGGAACAATCAGGAAAATAAAAGAAAAAATTATAACTTTGTCAGTTTTCAACGAATTTTCACCAAATTTGATAATTGGCCATTAAATATTATTTCCGAATTTCGTTTTAAATTTCATGAAAATCGGACAACTATATCCTATAGCTACCATAGGAACAATCACGAAAATAAAAAATCATAGCTTAGCCGTGTTTCAAACCATTGCCATCAAATTTGATATTTGGCAACTAATTATTATTTTAGAATTTCGGTTTTAATTTTTTGTTTAAATTCTGCAAGGGTATACAAACTTCGGTGAGCCGAAGTTAGCTTATTTTCTTGTTTTTTTTTTTTGTGTTCGACCGAGTCCCAACGAGGCCCACCTCCCGCCCAACCGACAGAGGGGCGCCGCCGCGTGACGTACGGCACGAGAACGAGGAAAATTAGGATACACTACGGGCAAGTACTACAAGCAATACAGTTTTTAGGTTTTGAAGGCTTTCTATGCCTTCAATAGTAACAAAAAGGCGATTGTAATCAGTACATAAAACCCTAAAAGGTTCATGTACTTCAAACTCACGCCTACAGTGGTTAACTACTAGGGGGATAAAATTTCTAGATGAAAGACGGGGAACATGGAAATTGAATCATCACCGCCGTGAATAAGTTGTAAAAAGACGACGCCAAGCATCGTCCTACGGTTAGCTAATGAAGGTAAATTAAGTAGGAGAAGTGTACTAGAGTAAGACGGTAATCTAAGGTTAGCATCCCAGGGTAGGCCACGGAGGGCGAAAAGTAAAAACTTCTTTTGGACAGAGTCGATGCGGCTGCTATGGACTCCGTATTGAGGACTCCAGACGCACGAGCCATACTCCAATATAGGGCGTACTAACGAAGTATATAGGGTCTTCGTTACATAAGGAGAATCGAATTCCTTCGACCACCTTTTAATGAATCCAAGCATGCCGGCGGCTTTATTAACCATACAGGAAATATGTTCTGAGAACGAAAGTTTAGGGTCCAGGCGGACACCTAGGTCATCGACAATAGTAATTCTTTCCAAGGAGCAATCAGTGGTGCAAGAAAATGTCATCAGTTTGCATTTAGAGTTGTTGAGATATATTAGCATGACACCATGCTTGAAAGTTATCGAGATAACCAGAACCTGCGGAAAATCGTTGATAAACAATGTAAATAGTAGTGGTCTCAGGTGGGACGCCAGATGTGACACTGAGGCTATTGGATAGAACGTTTCTGAACAGAACCTTTTGGGTCCTGTCACTTAGAAATCCACTTAAGAAGACCACTAGGAAATCCCATTGAATCAAGTTTCCTAACTAGAAGAGAATGATTAACCGAGTCGAATGCTTTGCTAAAGTCCGTGTAAATAACGTCGGTTTGAGATTTTTGTTGGAAGCCCCTAATAACGAAAGAAGTTAGTTGTAGAAGATTGGTCGTGGTTGATCTTCGCCTCATAAAATCATGCTGACACGGAGAAATGACGGATCTGCAAAGATGTTGCAAGTGATGAGTGATTACATTCTCGAAAAGTTTGGGGATTGCCGATAACTTAGATATACTCCTATAGTTACTGGCCTCCGATTTGCTTCCTTTTTTGTGGAGATGAATAACAAATGATTCCCTCCAAATATGAGGAAATTTTGAGGATTCTAAAGATAAGGTAAACAATTTAAGAAGGGGGTTACACAGCGTCTCGGAGCAATACCTTAGCACAGAGCCTGGTATTCCATCAGGACCTGGTGAATATACAGGCTTAACACGTTGAAGATCAAGAATAAGTGAGCTATCGTTTAAAATAGGACTGAAGATTAAGTACGAACTGGGAGAATATGTAGTTTTAAAAAACTCAGCGAAGAGATTGGCTATTTCTTGATCTGAATTTACAGTGGTATTGTTAAATGACAGATAGGGAGGGTACAACGTGGGTTTACGTTTAGAGTTAACAAAGTTATAAAACTGTTTGGGGTCCTGCGTGAACTGGACCTTGCAACGAGTCAAAAAATTTTTATAACACTGAGCGTTAATCACGGTAAAGCTAGATCGAGCACTTAGATAGGATTAGAAAGCCGTTCTTGAACCAGTACGTTTATATTTATTATAAAGCCTAGATTTTACATTTTTAAAACGTGTCAGCTCTTTGTTAAACCAGAGTGGTTTATTAGAGACCGACGGATAGGTTTCAGGAACACATAAGAAGAAAAATGAGTTCATGGCACTATAAAAGATATCAACGGCGGTTGCCATGTCTGAGCTCATGAAAAGATTAGACCAATCAAATTCAGCTACTAAAGTGTTTAGCCTCTGATAGTCTGCCTTTCGGAAACAGCGGACTCTGTTTAAACTACTACCAGATGTCGTTGCTAAAACTGTCCCAGTGTCGATGGTCACATCGAAAGTTGGATGATAAGGATCTTCAGGTTACGTCATTTGAGGAACTCTTATTAGGTTTACGCCAGCCGGATCTGAAACAAAGCATAGATCCAGTAAGCGGTTTAGAGAATTAAAGACATGGCTACTTGAGATAAGGATAATTCAAACAAGCCATTTATAAGGTCATGCTGTGCCGCAGTGAGTAGGATATTAGACACACCGTCAGAAGACCAGTGAGCTCCAGGTATGGTCCCTATCAGAAAGCCAGTTGGAAACTGCCTGAATTGCCGAAAGGTGTTTCCAATAAGTTGGCATTTCCGAAGATGGAGGAATATAAGAGCAGGTAATATATATACAGCTGCCTGTAAAAGATAATTTTACGCATATGAATTCAATGTCCAGAAAGTCGTTAGATACCACTCGTTCCGAGATGAGGCAGGAGTCAACGGCAATTAAAACTCCACCACCACGCTGGACAATACGGTCTAATCTATAGATTGTGTACTTACTCGGAAGAATTTCGGAGCATAGGATCTCCGGCTTCAACCAGGTTTCAGTAAATACAATCACCTGGGATGCAAAGGAAAGGCTATCCGAATACAAGTTAGAGCTTACTGCGTAAGCCTCTAGTATTCTGATAGGAAAGTAGTAAGGAAGAGGTTAGTTTTTTGGGATAGAAGGTACGGCAGTGGACACTGAGGATTGTGATGGCCTGGGCAGTTGTACTCCCGCAGGCCGTATTCTCTTCTTTCGAGCCTCGTACTCCTTAACTATTACGTACTCGGGCCAGAAGTCACCCGAGCAAATAGTGTCAAAGAGTTGGGTTGAGACATTTATCTTAAAAGATGAAATGTCTCTGGCATATGAAAATTGAAATTTTTCCACCTTGATATGTCCGGCTTGGGTTTAGCCTTGTATAAAGGCTAGAACATCTTCCGATGCGAGATCAGGGGCAAGCCTCGAAACAAATATTGTTTTCGAAGGTGGGACTGCTGTGATGGTCTTGCGTAACGAATTGTTACCAACTACGGCCGGTATTCCGGGCATTGTTGGACCCTGGGTTGATTTATCTACGGAGATTTGCGGAGCCAAAGATTTGGGCTCCGCATCGGACACAACGGACGACGCGGAAATTGCTGGCTGAGCGGCTGCTTCAGATTCGGTAACCGAATCTTTCCTAGTTCCTGATCTCAGAACCATTGGTAAGATTCGGTAACCGAATCTTTCCTAGTTCCTGATCTCAGAACCATTGGAACGGGGACCAGGATCTGTGGCGCAGGGGAGTGGCAGGAAATCGGTTGCTGCGTCTCACACAGTTGGTGTCGACCAGCAGCACATTTTTTGCGTTTCGGCGACTCATTTAATAGCTTCATACTATTAAATTGAGCGTCAAGCGCGGAAAACAGGTCATTCGCCTTGCGAAAAGTGGCCATGATCTCAGAAAATCCACTTCTGGTCTGACGCATGAAGGATGATATCTCCTTCTCAACAGAAGGCTAACAGCTAACAGCAAACGGCACTCAAGCGGGGGAGAGAAAAATAAAAACGAGAAAAAGAATAAGGAAGAAAATAAGATAACCGTCTTAGCACAAACTAAAAAGTGATTATTAACACAAATTAATAACACAGAAAAGTGCATGCACGCGCGATAGCGAAACGGTATATAATTTTAAATATTTAGGTGATGAATTCACCGCAGCCAAGCGGATTCTGATTTCCACAACTCAACGCCAATATTTCGCGGTCTAATACGCCTGCCTGAGTCAAAAACGTTCGGTGGCAGCATCCAGTTCCATCAAGAATAGTAATCCTTTTCTGGATTATGACGGCCTCATAAGAGCGTGTGGGCGGGTGACGTCCTCCGAGGTCCTCCAATACGATGAACGGCACCCGGTTATTCTTCCGTACAATTGTCATTTTGCGCGTCTCCTCGTTCATTTTACGCACCGTATAACACTGCACGGCGGCAATCACCTGATGGTACGGCTGACCCGGGCAAACTTTTGGATACCCCGGGTCAAGAATCTGGTAAAGCCCGTAATCTTCTCCTGCAAAGTCCCGGAGAGGTTGTCCGCGCCAAGTTCAGTCGGACAATGGGAAAACCTTTGTTGGGGCGGCCGCGGTGTTGTCCAAGGAGTTTCTGCTGGCGCTGAAGGAGTCAGTGACGAGTGCCTACAGTCACCAGCAGCTTCTGTGGCAGTTTATTCCTCCGAGAGCGCCCCACATGGGGGGTCTGTGGGAAGCTGGAGTCAAGAGCTTCAAAACACTGTTTTATAAGTCCACAGCCACGCGGAAGTATACTTTCGAAGAGCTTTCCACGCTCCTCGCCAAGGTCGAGGCCTGCCTTAATTCGCAGCCGATCGCTCCAATATCCGAAGACCCCACAGATCTGCTGGCGTTCACGCCGGGTCATTTTCTTGTTGGGGGACCCCTTCTCGCCATCGCAGAGCCTGAGGTAAAGGGTGCCACCACGTCTATAATCAACCGGTGGCAGCACCTTAGGGCTCTCCATCAGCAATTTCGGCTGCGGTGGAAAGAGGAGTACCTCAAAGAGCTCCATAAACGCAACAAGTGGCAAACACCCACAGAGAACCTTGGCGTGGGCGACATGGTCGTTATCAAGGATGACAATCTGCCATTCAATTAGTGGCGGCTCGGCAGGGTCGATGCTGTATTCCCTGGACCAGATGGTCATGTCAGAGTGGTGAACATAGCAGTGCGAATGTTCTGGTTTCGTTAAGCGTCGTGGTTTCGTTAAGCGCCCTGTCGCGAAGGTCGTCCTGCTACCGTGGGTAGCTCCAACCGGCCGCAATGACTAGCTTCGTTTCCACTCCGTAGTTTTACGCGTCTCCTAGTCTAAGTCTCATCTCTACCTCCTACTGATTTTGTTTTTTTTTGTTATTCCTTCAATCAGATCAAGCACGATGTCTCCACGTCCACGCAGCGCCGTCATTTTGGAGAGCAGACGAACTCGAGGTATAAATTCCTACCGCTGCCGAGTCTGCCATGGAGTTCATCCGCTTCGGAAGTGTCGCTGTTTTCTTCGACTGAGTGTGGAGAAGAGGCTGCGCGCTGTGCTCGCCAAACGCTATTGTGCGAACTGTCTGGCTCACGAGCACTCCGACGGAGCGTGTCGCCGGGGCGATCTGTGCAAAGTGTGCCGCCAGGACCACCACACACTGTTACATATGCACAAGCGGCCGGTACCCCGCGGGCAGTCGCATCGTGCGGTGTCTTCGTCCCCTCGACAGTCCTCTACTATGGCCCGGTCCACGTCCACGGCACGTGTGCCTGCACCTGACGTTCCGCGGAATCCGGTTTCGCCTTGCAGAGCATTACTGACCCGGCAACGGCGCCGTCGCTGTCGTCCCTGCTGCAGCGGCACAGCGTGAACGTCCTTCCGACGGCGGCAGTGCGAATCGATACCGGGACGCGAGTTTTCGATACCGCGGCTCTCATCGATCCATGTACCACGACGAGCAGCGATGCCTGGCTGGGTAAATGTTTCCGCCTGCCGCCTGCCAAAGTGGATGCCAACCTCCGGCTCAACCTCCTCTTCAAAATTGAGCCGCAGACGTATACCCGAAGGTGATGCAGCCGGGTTTCCTCAGAGTGAAGGAGGGACTTCCGGTAGCGCAGAGCACCGTGTTTGGCTGGGTCCTGTCCGGAGCCTGTCACCAGTCCTGAAGAGCAGCGGACCAAGTTACAGCCCGGATGGTTGCAAGGGGGGGCGGAATGTTCAGGTCAGGAGCCACCGTATGGCCGCCAGCCCCAGAGCGAGTCGAAGAGCACTGCTCTTATAATTCTTTCGCCCGGTTTGCTCTTTATTTAAGTGAGGTTCGGGACCGCGATGCGCCTAGCGCTGTTTCACTTCCGCTCTCGTAGTTTTTCTGAAGTCTGTAAAACGGGAGCGCGGAGTTAGTTCTGTAAGCCAAGTTCTGTTAATGAATGACATCCAAATAAAACAGACGTTCTTTTTTTCGTGGGCTTTGGAGCAAGTGATTTTTCTACAATTCCATCCAAACAGAAGTGAAAGTGGAAAAAAATTCTAATGCGAGGTATTTCTTTCAGCGTGGCAGTGACTATATCACTGGCCACGGCAATTTTTTTCTAACGTCGTTTTCTTGCTTACCTGGGTTAATTCCCCTGTGTCCGTCGCCAGCCGTTCGGGTGTGGCGTCTCTCACTTGTGCCAGGGATTTGTGCTACACGAGTGCTGTAGTTAATGAGAATCGGCTTAGAAGAAGCTGGACTATTATGTGTTCATAAAACCCACTCCATGTTATTTATTTTGGAGCTCCAGTAGGGATAATAGGTAGGGAAAGGGAAAGCCATTGGTGCCAGGTTGTGGCACGTTTATCTTTTAGCGGAGCGCCGCTTCTTCTCCGCTGCCGCAGTCTCGTTGCGAGGGCATCTCGGGCTAGGGTCTAGTTTCGCCAGGGCAGATCGAAGTTAGAGAAACCACATCTGCCATGTTAAATATAAGCCAGACTGAAATATTTGTAATGTATTAAAGAGGAAAATAAAAGCTGAGTAGAGCGTTTACCTGGGGGAGATGAGCCGGTCGCCAAACCGCCTGGAATAGGCTCCGGTCCGCCGGAGATGGGTGGTGCCCCAAGATGACCAGGAGGCACCACAGGATGGGTGGGTGCGTCTTGGCGAGTCCATCGAAGCCACCAATTGTATAAGAAGTGTCGTCCAGTTTTTTTTTTTTTTTTGAATTGTTGTTTACCTTTCCGTCCTAGTGGTGTGTAATAGTGTAGTTTTGAGACGTCCGATATATATCGTGATTTTTTGTGCGGACT
The DNA here is from genome assembly GCA_035045905.1 of Drosophila anomelani. Taxonomy (NCBI): domain Eukaryota; kingdom Metazoa; phylum Arthropoda; class Insecta; order Diptera; family Drosophilidae; genus Drosophila; species Drosophila anomelani. Next base: position 560,755 of record JAWNOO010000157.1, read on the forward strand.
GCGGGCATCGGGTCGAACCCACCCTGGGACCCACGTGCCACGTCCTGGGTCATCCAGCCCCCGCCTTCGGTGGCTTGCGATGCCTATTTTACGGCCCGCAATTTGCCCGAGAACCTGGGGACTGGTGGCCAAGGCGTAGGTGTTTTGTTTCGTGAGATATTTGTTTTTTTTCTCAGGCAAGACGGGAGGCATGATTCGCAGGAAGGCGGACAATTGCTCCCGGGCACAGTCACAGTAATTCTGCTGTGGCAAGGCGGTGGCATCCGGGCGCGAAGGTGACGGATTTGCATCCCTTGCGCCACAGATCCGCAGGGAGCGCGTATGAATACTGTGATATAAACTGTAATATTATGAATAGGGATTGTTTATTTATGTTAATGTAATCTTGGTGGTGAAGTCGTGACCCGCAGGTCTCACTGCGCGCTGCACGACCACCCCAAGTTGAGCATCGAACCTTCAGGCATCAAGGAAAATCCTACGGGATACTGTGGAAGGCCGATGTCCTTAACTGGCGACCTTCAGCCCAGCTGAAGGTTAGTCCAGTTGACGAGCGGTCGGGTTAGGGACGACACGGGGCAAGCATCTGGCACGGAGTCCACCGGCGGTTGATCGGCCATCTCCCCTGAAAATTAGAAAGGAAAGAAAAGTTTGCGAAAATATTTAGGAATATTTATGTATATATGTAAAAGTATTTATTGGTTTATGGCAGCAGTATTTATTTATTTATTGGTTTATTTATTTATTCATTAGCATCCGGCTTGGTGATACTTATTTATCTATCTATTTATTTATTTATTTATTTATTGTTTATATATTATTTATTTATTTATTGCTTTATCTATATATTCATTGTTACATAATTATATATTTAATTTTCATATATATATTTTTTATTCATCATTGGTTGCGTATATTTGTTTTTGGGTTCTAGTTTTGTTATCATTGTTAGGTGTTTAAGATTTAGGTAAATAATATGGCAGAGGAAGCAGGGCACGACTAACAGCTTAGGTCGAGGGGTCCTTCAGCCCAGGAGGAAGAGACATGGTCCACGGATGCGGAGGGTGCTGTTGGGTACGCGCCTCCGCGAGTATCGATGGGGTTGCCGAGGACTCCAATATCGCGACCACCAGACCCGCAGCCGACGGAGCAGAAACAGCCCAAATCGCTGGAGTTTGGAGCTATCGGAGCCGCAGCTGACCAGCTGCTGGAGACGGTATTCCCTCCGATGTTGGTCCAGTTTTACGAGCCACCTGTGGATTCGGCAGCAAAGTCAGCGGTGAACCTTGCCCTGGCGCAGGCGGCGGAATCGTACCGCAAGTCTCAGGAGGCTGGGATCAGCCAGAGCTTGCGGGACGAGATGAGGGCCGGTTTTCTCGAGATGATGCAGCTGATGAACGAGGTGCTGAGACCGGCAATCCCTCAGAAGTCCGTTCCAGGCGGGAGCCAGGAGCAGCGGCCACCGCAGCAGCAGGAACTTCCGGCCGGAGGACAGCAGCAGCGACCGCGGCAGCCACCTCCAATGGGGCGGTCAAGGGAACCCGGACCGAATCCTCGCGGAGCAGTACCCAGGCAGGTACAGACCGCAGCCGCGTAGCCAACGAGGCCACCTCTGCGGAGGCCGCCATCTCAGCACCACACACGACCGGAGCTGTGCGAGGCTTATAGCAGCAGCACCGCGTACTCCACAGAAGTCGAGGAGATGTGGCCAACCGACTACGGAGACCGAAATTGGCGCGTGGAGGACCGCCGGGCTGGCGAGTTCCGCGACGATCGGACGTACGTCAACTGGGACGCAGGAGGCAGGAGGGTGGACCGGTGGAACATCTCGTTCAGCGGCGAGGAAGGCCGGAACCACATCGAGGGCTTCCTGTTTCGTTTGGAGCACCTCCAGAGGCAATCTCGCTGTCCGTGGGCGGAGGTGATGCGGAACTTTCACACGCTGCTGACAGGAAGGGCCCTGGAGTGGTTCTGGATCCACGTGCAGCAGCACTGGCTGGACAATTGGAATCAGCTGCGCCGAGCTGAGCTGGACAGATTCCAGAGCCACGAGACGGAGCATCAACGCATGCATCAGCTTCTGCAGCGGGAGCAGCAGCAGGGAGAGTCAGTGGACGACTACCTGCACGCCATGCAGGCACTTGCTTCACGCCTGAGAAAGCCAATGCCGGAGCGACACCTGGTAAAGGTCATGAAGAAGGGGCTGAGAGAGGGGATCGCTCGCTTCATATATGCGATGAAGGTCCTCACCGTGGATGAGCTACGCCAGAAGAGCCTAGAGGTGGAGCGGAGTTTCGGACGCAGAGCTCGGGACCAATTTCCGCCGCCAGCGCGCTACCAAGGACCAGAACGGAACCGGGTCAGCGAGGCGTTTGCTCCAGAGCCGGGCGAGGACGAGCACGAGGAAGAGCAGGCCCCGCAGATGGAGGAAGTCTGCGAGAGGCCCCGAAACCCGTTCCGGACCGGCTGCTGAAACTGCGAAGCTTTGGACCACGGGTTCCAGGATTGAGAGCAGGAGCTGCGGAAGGTGTTCTGCTTCCGATGCGGGAAAGCCGACACAGCCGCCCTCGAATGCCCGAACTGCACGGGAAACGGACGGCTGGGCGGTCCGAGAGCGGGAGGAGCTCGCCCAGGGAGGATCCCCGCCAAGCAAGGATACACAAAAAGGAACAATTAGCGTGTAAGAGTATCAATAAAAGGTAGTCTTAGATATTTACCCTACGAAGAGCGCATGCGGCAGTATTTGGAGGCAAGGGGCCGGAATTTCGAGCAACACCAGCTGAGTGGCATGCGTGAGGTTTCCCGCACGGTCAGAAAAGCCCGAGATCGGTTTAGGAAACGGCAGAAGAAACGAAAGGAGGTCGTGGTGGCTGTAAAGCGTGGCGGCATCTAAGATCCCAGACCCTTCGCAAAGTTAAAAATCCTGGGCCAGCAGCTGACGGGTTCGTTGGACACCGGAGCGAGTGTCAGTCTGCTGGGCAAAGGCGGCAGGGAACTGGTTGAGGAGTTGAGCGTGCCGGTACAGCCGTATTTCTCCGTGGTGCGAACGGCCGCTGGCGAGGATCGGTTGTTCATCGGGCGTATCAAGGTACCTGTGGAGTACGAAGGGAGGTTAGCAAGCATTCTTTTCTATCTGTGCCCGTACCTTAAGCAGCCAGCGTATTTCGGCGTCGATTTCTGGCGGACGTTTGGACTAGCACCGTGCGTAGTGGAACAAATCCCTGTGCAAGGCGTGAAGAAGGCCGAAGAAATCCACGCTAGGGAGCATGGAGCACTACGCGGACCAGGAAGACGACGACGAGGAGAAGACTAACCCCGAATCCTGGACGTTGTCCGAGGCCGAGTCCCGGAAGCTGGAGAGGATCAAGCAGCGGTTCCTCACTTTTGAGAAGGATGGCCTGGGAACCACTGCCCTGGAGAAGCACACCACCGAGCTGGTGATAGGCACCAAGATTTTCAAAGACGGGCCCTATCCGATGTCTCCGGCGAAGCAGAAGGTGGTCGAGGACGAGGTCGACAAGATGCTAGCGCTGGGAGTCATCGAGGAGAGCAAGTGCCCATGGAGCAACCGGACGACGGTGGTATCAAAGCCTGGAAAAGACAGATTCTGTTTGGATGCCAGGAAGCTGAACGACGTGACCGTCACGGATGCTTACCCCTTGCCTAGTATCCAGAATCGATCAAACGCATTTCATCTCCAGCAATAAAATTCGAGTTCTGGTAGATCGAGCTGACCGAGAAAAGCAAGGAGGTTCAGAGTGATGCCTTTCGGACTTTGTAATGCGGCGCAGCGGTTGGATCGAGTAATCCCAGCCGAAATCCGATCCAACGTATTCATCTACCTGAATGATCTTCTCATACTGGCTCCGGGCATCGAGACGCATTTCCGGTACCTACGACGAGTCGCTGAGCAAATCCAAATTCTGCTTCAAGTCTTTGATTTACCTAGGGTTCATCGTAGGTGGAGGTCGTCTGCGCATGGATCTTGGTAGAGTGGCAGCGATCCGGAGGATGCCATCGATCGAGGCGTTGAGTATGGCATTAACCACGGCATTAGCCAATACAGTATAAGTGATGTTTTGCAATTATTTGGCCCAATGGCAATACAATTTAAAAATAATCTTTAGCAAGAAAGGAAGCTAACTTCGGCTCACCGAAGTTTGTATACCCTTGCAGAGTTTAAACAAAAAATTAAAAACGAAATTCTGAAATAATAATTTGTTGCCAAATCTCAAATTTGATGGCAATGGTTTGAAACACGGCTAAGCTATGTTTTTTTTTATTTTCCTGATTGTTCCTATGGAAGCTATAGGATATAGTCAGCCGATTTTCATGAAATTAAAATCAAAATTCAGGAATACTAAAATATGGCTAAGTATCAAATTTGGTGAAAATATGTTGAAAACTGACAAAGTTATGGCTTTTTCTTTTATTTTCCTGATTGTTCCTATGGTAGCTATAGGATATAGTCAGCCGATTTTCATGAAATTAAAACAGAAATTCGGAAATAATACTAAATGGGAAAATAAATTTGGTGAAAATTGGTTGAAAACTGACAAAGTTATAATTTTTTTTCGTAGATTTTTCCGATTGTTCCTATGGCAGCTATATGATATAGTCGTCCGATCCGGCCCGTTCCGACATATGTACGAGTGAGAGTATATAGAAGCCTAACTGCAAAGTTTCATTCAGATAGCTTTAAAACTGAGGGACTAGTTTGCGTAGAAACGGACAGACGGACAGACGGACATGGCTAGATCGACTCGGCTGTTGATCCTGATCAAGAATATATATAATTTATAGGGTCGGAGATGCCTCCTTCACTGCGTTGCAAACTTTTGCCTGAAACTAATATACCCTGCAAGGGTATAATGACAGTAATCATCAAATAAGAAGCCATCTAAGTATACAGACAGATCAATTAAGGGACGATATTCTTCCGATGTACGTATTGTTTACATATTTGTAGATCTATAATATTCATTCTTACCATTATCTTTTGTTTGTTTTATAGTTCATAAATCTGCACCAAACTCCTGTGATGTTTTTGGAAATTTAACGGATTTACGGAACTGCAGAAGGAAGAGCGAGAAGGAAATAATCGAGAACAGTTTTTTTTTTTAAATTTGCCAATCCTTTTTGCACCCTCCTCGGGACATTCTAATATTCTAACATTCTAGTATATTGTTTTCATACCTGGATACTGACCTTTAAAACTGCCTCAACCGTTCTCAACTATTTGTCTCTCGCTTTCTCTCACAGCTTAGAGACGGTTTTTTACTGTCCGGATACAATGCTTTATTATATATCGCCTATTTCTACTCTATTTTGAATACATTTTTTTAGCTTACCCGCATAGCACAGTCTCCGGAGTAATGTTCTGTCTCAGAAAAAAAGCGGAGAATATCCAATTCTGCGTGACGTTTTGCAATTATTTGTTGAAACTAAAGTGCAAAAAATCTTTAGCATAATTAGTTGACGAAGTTCGTGAGTTGCAAACTTAACTGAAATTGATTTTTTGGTTGTTAATTATAAAATTTGTATGCCTAAAAACGTTGGAAAAATGAACTTAAGGGCTGAATAATAATATTAGTCTTCAACGATGACTCCAGAAATTTATAACATGCGTTATTGTTTAAGCATAGTAGACAGTAAAAACCGTCTTTAAGCAGTGAGAGAAAGCGAGAGGCAAATAGCTGAGAAAGGTTTTTCGAGAGTGGCCGTTTTAAAGGTCTGTATCCCGACATGAAAACAATATACTAGAAAAGTTTATTTAGTATGTCCCGAAGAGGTTGCAAAAAAAAATGGCAAAAACAGACTGTTCTCGACCGTTTCCTCCTCGTTCTTCATCTGCAGTTCCGTAAATCAGTTAAATTTTCGAAAACATCACAGGATTTTGGTGCAGATTTACGAACTTTAAAACAAACAAAAGATAATGGTTAGAATGTATATTATTGATATAAAAATATGTAAGCTATTGTGACAATTAGTCAATGCTCCGGAGGCTAGGGAGGCCAGGGATCGCCTCAGACATTTATATTGAGTCAGTTAGAGTTGCTGAAAGAATTCCGACCTTACTTGGGAAGAATATCGACCGTTAATTGATCTCGCAAGTATGAGCTCACCCAATACTTGGATCGCTTCCTATTTGGCTAAAAATCTTGTTACGACCTGCTGGTTTTGATGGGGCAAGGCCGGCTAGCCAGTCATCTCGGGAGGGATTTTTCCCCGTCTGCCCACAGGTCGCACCAGTCCCAGCTGATCTGGAATCCACAACAACAACAAAAAAGGTAAACAACATCGAAAACATAAGAACATCAACTGCACAATTAACGATCACTTCTCCTCTTCATATGTAGGCTCAGGCATGGCTGTTGTCACCCCTTGACGCACCCTCCCTTCCTGGAATCCGCATGTCTTCGGATTCCCCTTGGCAGACGGTCGTTCCGGCTTCTTCCTGGTCACCGACTCATCCGGTCATCATTCTTCCCACCCTTCACTTTAGGGACACTACACTCACGTTTTTTTCTTCTTAATATATATATATATTTTTTCGTTTGATCTGTTCCGATTTCGCGAATCTACCACGGGTTTCGACGTTCTGGCTCGGATTTTTACCAATGGCCTTCACCTTGCCCTATATATGGGCTCGGTTCCCGTCGATTCCCTTTCCTCTCTTTCGAGGTCGAGAACCGATTTCAAGGCCAGGGCCTCGCTTCTGCCTTTGTATAAGTGGAGGCACTCGCTCCGGGCTCTCCTCTCATGATCATACCTACCATCCACTTTCCCCTCTTTCTGGGTGTGGACGGTAGGTGGCGTCTTGGCTTCCACTCTTCTCCTTACTCTCGGCCCTGCCAACCTTCTTCCAGTGCGCATCCCAAGCGATATTTGTTTCGCCTGTGGCTATCGATCACCGTCAGAATGAAACAATCTTCCTCATCCCACACTTCAATAATTACTGCCATAGCAATAGTAGTATTTACCATCTTTTTCATTTTTCTATCGACATTTTAAGAATGTCTTAAGGAAGATGTATGCCCGCATCATTTGCTGGCCTAAAATGCAGAACAGCTAGTAAAATCAGCGGTCACTTTTGAAAAGACTAAACAGTTTTTCCGCTGCGAAACGTTTTATTGTCTGGATGCTATCCTTTACCTCTTAAAACCGTTGTGACCCAAATCCCATTACAAAAGATCCAAGCAAAATTACACATATAATTTTCTCTTTCTAGGTTCTAATGTAATTTTTAATGAAAATTTTAATGAAAACTGCATTACTGTGTCATAGCGCCATAAATTTTTATTTTACTTCCGCAGGAGCCGGCTTAGACATACATATTTGTTTAGAGCTGTTCGATCAGCTCTTATTTGATGGAGGATTGAGGTGTAACTCTGTGGAACTTTGAGTTTTACATCTGCGAAAAATCGCAAGTGTTGTACACGCATTTATTTTGTGGGAAGACAGTATTATATACATTTTAACGTCATAAATATAAATATTCTACGTTCACCTGTGAGAATACGTTATTTGCTGCGAAGGCATAGAATTCAAGTGTATTCAGTAATTAAATTACAATTCGATAACGATAAAAGGAAATTAACTTCTCAAGTTATAGCATTTATAAGAACTCAAAATTTAAGTTTGGAAATCTTTGCGAAATGGCTTCTGCAGGTTAGGCATATTTTAAGTATAATAAATTACGCTATTAACACTCTTTAAGTATATTTGTTAAAAATGTTTTACTATCAAACTCGTTTTCAACAACCCGCGTGGTTTATTTGTGACACGTAACGTTTGCACATGCATACATATGTCCATTATACATGTATATACATACATATGAACATAAATTATAAGGAGTTGCTTTGTAATTGTTCATGTGTATGTAAATATTTAAAGTATCGTTTTTACTTTTTCTGATACATACATGGTCATATTAATAATAAAACAAAGTCGCGTGTAGATAATCTTATTGTATTTAAGGTGCTTATCCTATATAAACAGATCGAATGTATTTTAATGTGTACCAAATAAAACTACATCTCTTGCAGGCAAAAAGGGTAAAAAGAACAAAGGTACAGTTATATCTTTACAATCGTTCCTTTCAAATGCTGACACACCTGTTGGAACTACACAAGTCTCAAAAAAATTGCGAAATTTGGATGGCGAAGACAGCGATGACGGCAGTAATACATTGCCATTAGTTTATCAGCTCCCTACAGCGCCTCGAGCAAACCGTATATTTGATGATAACTCCATTCCCCATAAGGCCCCGTTTATTGCTTATATTAATAATTTGCCATTCGATGCAAACGAAGACGATCTATATGAATTTTTTGGAAGTATTAATTTGATTTCATTGAGACTACCACGTGAAGACGGTGAAAACGGTAGATCCCGGGGATTTGGTTATGTCGAGCTTGAAAATAGAGATGATTTGATTTATGTACTTAGCTTGCCAGATCCATCTATAAAAGGCCGTCGCATTCGCATTGAACTATCAAACGAAAACGATCAGCAAAATCGGCAAAAAAGCAATCGACGTTTTGATGGCTTCGGAAATACTGGAGAAAACAGAGACTCTGGTAATTGGAGGCGAGATAGTCAAAATAATGGTAGTAGTTTTGGATATTCTAATTATGAACGAAGCTTTAATAGAGAAAGAAAAGCGTTACCAGAAAGAGATGAAACTAACACACCTGGGTCTTGGCGCACAAACGCAAGGCAACAATCAATAGATTCCTCCCCAACCCGCAAGGAAGACCCATTTCCTGAAAAATATCGCGAAAGTCGCGTAAGAAATGTAGAAAGATATTCACGAGAGCATAATTCAAAACTTGAAGAACGACCCAAATTAAATTTAAAACCACGAACCTTGCCACTACCAGATGTGAAAAAAACGGAATTTGAAAAATCTGTTGTTGAGCATACAAAGATAGGTAAACAAAGCGGAAATTTGTCTTTAAATGTGTTTGGATCCGCCAAACCGGTAGACACAGCGGCAAGAGAATTGGAGATTGAAGAACGTTTAGCTCTAGCTCGAAAACAGGACAAAAGCAGCTTAGAAGAAGAGCTATGTGAAAAACTTACAGATGTCGGAATGGATAAGAATGATAACGAAAGTTCAAATGCATCAGTCAGCTGGCGTCGAAAACAAGACAGTAGGGAGGAAGACAAATCCCATATAATAAACGGTATTTATTTTACTTCTCTCATTAATTGCATTAAATTATAATAATAATTATGAATGTGTATTTTAATGTTGCAAAGTTATTGCTTTTTATTTGGTGAAACATTTACATAAAATTAAAAAGATAATACATTCCTAAACAATTTTAAAATTTGAATTTTACAATAAAATTAAAATTATGATTGAAGCTGATTAAAAATTCACTGCCGCTCGCGTGAATAGCCCACCCAACTTGCTCACACAAAAAACCGAATAGCTCATAAATTAAAAATTTTCAAAATCTGTAATAATTATTTATGGAAACCTGTTTATATATGGAACAAAATTTAAAAAAAATAATAATGTAAATTCAATAGAAATACAAAAAATAATAATAATAATGTAAAAAAAATACCATAAGTGCCATTGAAAATTTGGCATACTTGAATAGCACATTTTGTAATAAATTCATAATCTGGCTGTTTTTTCGAAAACAAAAAAAAAAACAATTCAATTATAAAGTAATTACAGAATTACAGGTTTATATGACATATTTTCTTAAAATTAGTTATCAGTGGATTCTCCACGATCATGCATAACATCATATATCCTGCTAGGTATTAGAGGTCTGCATGGATACAGTCAAAGCAGCACTTGGCACTCTCACTCAAAGTTCTGACTGACTGAGTGAGACATTGAGTAAAACGGATTTGGTTAATGTGGTAAAGGCATGAGTAAAAAATTACCCATATCCAAACGGCGAAGCAATGCACAAATGAGTTTCGCGACAGAGTACTCGGTTAGTTGGCGCCGCATTGGCGACGTCCAATTTATTGCCTGTTTGTTTTTTCGTTTTTGTTTTGCTTTTCAATACAAGACAAAGAAAAATAAAGACATGGATAAATTATTATATATATGTACATATGTAATTCATGTATTTATTTTATTTTTCAATTACTGAATGCAGAAACATAATTTTGTTAATAGTATCTGCATTATTAGCAATAATGCATCGTTTTTCTGTTATTAAAATGCTCTTTCAGATGTCGAGCTGCTTGCAGGAATACAAAAAATTGTGCAGCTAGTTTTATATAATAAAGGGAAAATTCATCCTATTTTCTGCTCTGCTGCTTCTGCTCTGCAAACAATCAACGACAAGAATGCCACAATTTTATCCGAGTACTCGAAACATTCACTCTGCTTTTACTCATTCTATCCATTCCGCTTTGGTTTGAATTCCACTCATTCCGCATACAACGAATACAACGCTAACCAATGCGCAACTCACTCTGTTGAAACCGTTTTGGCACGCCGAATTTTGAGTCTTGCTTGCTGTACTCAAATAACCGAAACTTTTGAGTGCACTCGTGCAGACCTCTACTAGGTATACATTTTTGAGGTAGTCTTTGAAAATGGTTGATCAAGCCATTTGGATGTTATCAATGTGATCAAATTTATTTCAATATTGCTTGCCGGAGTCATAGACCTTTCTTGCTAGCCATTCCCCAACATTTTCTATTATATTTAAGCCAGGCGAATATGGTGGCCAACGTAATGTTGAACCGTTAAGCCAAGATTTTACGATCCTTGCAGTGTGTATTGGGGCTATATCATGCTGAATCATCATTTTAGGCTTCCAAACAAGTTCATCGCATCGGGAAGGACTTTCTATATTGACTTTTATATGCTGTTAATTTATTCTTGGTGTCAAAAATTGCAGTTAAAGTGTGCCGTAGTAGGAACCCGCACCCTATACCGGAACACCAACTTCTCGATGATGAAATTTTTTAATAAATATGTTCCTGTTTATGTATCTTTACGTATATGATACGTTTACAGTTTATGAGTTATTCTTTTTTTTATGTGAGCCATTTGGGTGGGCTATTCAAGTAAGCGGCTGTGTATATATTTTTTAAATGGTCGTTTAAACTTCTTCCCTGTGCAATTCGCACGCTTAAAATTTCGTACTAAAATTATAATACCCTGCAAGGGTACACAAATTATACCTTCGTTGATTTTCAACTTATTTTAATCTTCTCTGAAAATTAGCCATTATTTATAATTTCAGAATATCGGTTTTAATTTTTTGAAAAAAAAAGCTGGAAATGTAAAATTGTAATTATATACATATGTATTAGAGGTCTGCACGAATGCACTTAAAATTTTCGTTATTTTGAGTACAACAAAGTGAATTGCGCATTGGTGAGCGTTGTTTTCGTTGTATGCGAAATGAGTTAAATTTAAAGCTATCTGAATGAAACTTTGCACATATATTCTTCTTTAAAAAAAAATTACCAAAGAGCGCATAACTTAAAAGTTAATATCTTTTTTTAGATGAGCATCGGGAAGAACGAGTTACTAATAGTAAATGGAAGGAGTCTCATAACCGAAGCGACAGGTAAATTTACTGTAATCTAAGATAAAATATTGTTTGCACTCGAATTGTTCTCGAGGCTCTACAACTGGCTCCAGGAATTCTAAATTGTAGTTTTAATTCATCGATAATTTTCTAACTTCTTTCATCGACTAATTATGTACATAGGCCGAAAGAAAAAATTACGGAGAATAAAATCTGTAGATTGTGAAAGATCTCGGTCTGTATATTATAAGGATCAACAGCCGAGTCGATCTAGCCATGTCCGTCTGTCCGATTATACGCAAACTAGTCCCTCAGCTTTAAAGCTATCTGAATGAAACTTTTTAGTTGGTCTTTTATATACTCTCACTTAATTTTTTGGCTGTTTAAGTAAAATATCGAATTAAATAAAACAAGAAAGGAAGCTAACTTCGGCTCGCCGAAGCTTATATACTCTTGCGGATTGCAATTGAACTTTAAAATTAAGAAGGAAATTCTGAAATAATAAGGCCAACCTTAAATTTGATAAAAATATTTATAGACAGTAAAATAATTTAAAAGGGTTCGTAGATCGCCAAGTACGAATTACATTATCAAGACGTATTGAGACGTACTATATTTCAAGACGTTTGCTCTAAATAATTTTAAAATAATATTTTTTTCGAAAGCCTTTCTATGCTTAATAATTAAATAAGTTAATATGTAATTTCTTAGTTATATTATATAAAATCAATATTTTGTTTATGTTCCAATCTGTTAAGGCCCGAAGCTTTAAAGGAAAAAGTCACTACAAATGGTCAGAGCAGAGTACAGGATGACTACAAACACAAGCGTGATGACCAACCACTGCCGAAAAATAAACCGAATAATGGACCGGTAAGTAAACATACATAATATAATACTATTATTATTATATTACCGTCGAACACTGCCTTTTTTAACACAACATACACGTGCCGACAATTTTAAAACGTCTTTTAAATAATTACCATTATGGCTATCAATTCAAATCAATATGCACATTTAAGATTTATAGCCGCTTTTTAAACTTAACGCGATGAAATACTTACACTAAAAAAGTTGTCCGCTGGCTTTGACGAATCAGGAAAACTGGGTAATCTAAAATAAATAATCAAAAAGCATTCTAATCGGTGTCTCAACGGTTGGGAGTACAATGTTTGAAAAGTAATAAAAACAAGAAAGGAAGCTAACTTCGGCTCACCGAAGTTTGTTTACCCTTGCAGAGTTTAAACAAAAAATTAAAAACGAAATTCTGAAATAATAATTTGTTGCCAAATTTCAAATTTAATGGCAATGGTTTGAAACACGGCTAAGCTATGGTTTTTTTTATTTTCCTGATTGTTCCTATGGAAGCTATAGGATATAGTCAGCCGATTTTCATGAAATTAAAATAAAAATTCAGAAATACTAAAATATGGCTAAATATCAAATTTGGTGAAAATATGTTGAAATCTGACAAAGTTATGGTTTTTTCTTTTATTTTCCTGATTGTTTCTATGGAAGCTATAGGGTATAGTCAGCCGATTTTCACGAAATTAAAATCGAAATTCAGGAATAGTAAAATATGGGTAACTATCAAATTTGGTGAAAATTGGTTGAAAACTGACAAAGTTATAATTGTTTTTTGAAAATTTTTCGGATCGTTCCTCTGGCATCTATATGATATAGTCGTCCGATCCGGCCCGTTCCGACATATGTACGAGTGAGAGTATATAGAAGCCTAACTGCAAAGTTTCATTCAGATAGCTTTAAAACTGAGGGACTAGTTTGCGTAGAAACGGACAGACGGACAGACGGACATGGCTAGATCGACTCGGCTGTTGATCCTGATCAAGAATATATATACTTTATAGGGTCGGAGATGCTTCCTTCACTGCGTTGCAAACTTCTGACTGAAACTAGTATACCCTGCTAGGGTATAATAAGTGTATTTTTCTGCGTTTGTTTTTCTTTCCCTTGCGGAGACGGGTCTGGGTTGGCTTTAGAATTTCACCTAACTTAATACTCGTACTTAGTATTTCATATTTCAATAATATATTTTATAATTTCAATTCATAAGTTTTAACGAAAGTTGTCTTATATTTCAGGTTTTGCAATCGTCTAACAAATATTCTGGGCTTGACGATGAGTGATGTTAATTCAATATATGTATGTTTCTTATAAATGAATAATAATAAAACAGCAGAAATAATACATTTTTGTATTCGTTTACATTGTTTGGGTTGCTTATTTATTGGCGTCACTTTCTACATATTGCATGATCAAAAACTGAAAAGAATAAACCTTCTATTGCATAATCTAAAAAATACTAAAGAAAAGAAAAAAGAAAAGATTCTTTAGTATTTTTTTGATTATGCAATATAAGGTTTATTTATTTATGTAAATATGTATGTAGGATCCGATAGCGATGACTAAAGTTACCAGAAGCGGACTCACTTACTAGTCTCTGACTTCCTTCCATATAATATTACTAGTAGAAGGTGTAATCGATTCCAGGAAAAAGGATCTTACAACTTCTTGCTAAAAGCAGTCGCCTCCAAAATCTCGCTTCGATCGAATTTTAAGAATCACTAAACCACGTTTTGTTTAATTTAAAGTTACAAGTTTGATGGAATAAACAATATCATTAATTTAAAGTAAGTGTTACAACTTTATTTAAAAGAGGACACAGCATTTTGGGGTATCAACCGAGATATTGCCCAGCATTCGACAACTTGGACCTTAAATAAAATATTTCACCCACGAGAAATATAATTACCAAAACTATGTGTGTTGCAGTGGATGATAAATTAAGAACAATTTGAAACTGGTATAGTTTTAAAACGCGAAAAGAATTTCATCTGAAGGCGTAAAGAATTTCATTAGAAGACGAAAAACGCGAAAAGAAATTCATCGGAAGGCGAAAAGCAGACAAGTGCGGCGGAAGCAGCGAGTGACGACGACGAAAGCGAAAGGCTGGTAAAGAGCGGAAATTAAAGAGCAGCAGAGCAGGTTAGAGACGGACGAGGTCAAGCAAGACATTGGAGCTGGTGGCGTTAGCGACGCGTGCCGGCAAGAACGTGTTGGCCAGGATTGGAACACAATTGGAGGCAGACGTAGACGGACAGTTGATTCCAATTCAGAACAACCTCCAAACAGCGGATTGGCTGGAGAAAGCAAAAGGAAGATGAGAAAAGTGCAGAGCGGAAGCAGCAGTAAAGTTGCAGGGCAGCAGAATACCAGGCTAGGAAAAGCCAGAAGTTTAAAAGCTGCGTTTTGGCTGGAGAAAACAGATTCGGTGCTAGCGGTACAGTGGCAGAGAAGAGCATAGCAGCAGAATAGCAAGCGAGCAGACGAAATCACCAAAACGTGTTGGGAAGGACCTTAACATGAAGATCAGGAGCAGATCAAGCCAGAGAAGATCAGAAGGAAGACGAGGAAGGTACAGAGCGGGAGCAGCAGAACATCGGCGGTGCGGGCGAGCAGAACCTTATTGGCCAGAATTAAGGCACGTGGTTTTGCAAGCAGAAAAAACTATTTCAATTGGAGGCATTGCAGAGTCGTAGGTAGCTCTGTCGAGAAGAAGAAGAAGAACGCTGTAGAGAGCGGTGAACGTGAAAAGAAGCGAGACAACAAGAAAAGAAAATGCGAACAATTGTATCGAAAATAATTAGAGTTAAATCACAATTTTGTCCTCATATTTCAACAGGTTACTTTTTATACCCTTGCAGGGTATATTAGTTTCAGTCAAAAGTTTGCAACGCAGTGAAGGAAGCATCTCCGACACTATAAAGTATATATATTCTTGATCAGGATCAACAGCCGAGTCGATCTAGCCATGTCCGTCTGTCCGTTTCTACGCAAACTAGTCCCTCAGTTTTAAAGCTATCTGAATGAAACTTTGCAGTTAGGCTTCTATATACTCTCACTCGTACATATGTCGGAACGGGCCGGATCGGACGACTATATCATATAGCTGCCATAGGAACAATCGGAAAAATCTACGAAAAAAAATTATAACTTTGTCAGTTTTCAACCAATTTTCACCAAATTTGATGTTTGCCCATTTAGTATTATTTCCGAATTTCGGTTTTAATTTCATGAAAATCGGCTGAGTATATCCTATAGCTTCCATAGGAACAATCAGGAAAATAAAAGACAAATTCATAACTTTGTCAGTTTTCAACATATTTTCACCAAATTTGATAGTTACCCATATTTTACTATTCCTGAATTTCGATTTTAATTTCATAAAAATCGGATGACTATACCCTATAGCTTCCATAGGAACAATCAGGAAAATAAAAGAAAAAACCATAACTTTGTCAGTTTTCAACATATTTTCACCAAATTTGATAGTTACCCATATTTTAGTATTCCTGAATTTTGATTTTAATTTCGTGAAAATCGGATGACTATACCCTATAGCTTCCATAGGAACAATCAGGAAAATAAAAGAAAAAACCATAACTTTGTCAGATTTCAACATATTTCCACTAAATTTGATATTTAGCCATATTTGAGTATTCCTGAATTTCGATTTTAATTTCGTGAAAATCGGCTGACTATACCCTATAGCTTCCATAGGAACAATCAGGAAAATAAAAGAAAAAACCATAACTGTGTCAGATTTCAACATATTTTCACCAAATTTGATAGTTACCCATATTTTAGTATTCCTGAATTTTGATTTTAATTTCATGAAAATCGGCTGACTATACCCTATAGCTTCCATAGGAACAATCAGGAAAATAAAAGAAAAAACCATAACTTTGTCAGATTTCAACATATTTTCACCAAATTTGATATTTAGCCATATTTTAGTATTCCTGAAGTTCGATTTTAATTTCGTGAAAATCGGCTGACTATACCCTATAGCTTCCATAGGAACAATCAGGAAATAAAAGAAAAAACCATAACTTTGTCAGATTTCAACATATTTTCAACAAATTTGATATTTAGCCATATTTTAGTATTTCTGAATTTTGATTTTAATTTCATGAAAATCGGCTGACTATATCCTATAGCTTCCATAGGAACAATCAGGAAAATAAAAAAAACATAGCTTAGCCGTGTTTCAAACCATTGCCGTTAAATTTGAGATTTGGCAACAAATTATTATTTCAGAATTTCGTTTTTAATTTTTTGTTTAAACTCTGCAAGGGTATACAAACTTCGGTGAGCCGAAGTTAGCTTCCTTTCTTGTTTAAATGTAAATGTACAAATTGAATAAACTGAACATCTATGTATTTAATAGATCATTGTTTGATATTTACATAGGAACTTATTGCATTACTTAAGGGATAAATGTCCCGAGGTAACACCGAAGCGTTTTTTTTTAATTTTTTTAATGATTTTTTATGCCATTTTGAAGCAAAAAGTCAAATTTTTACTAAAGAAAAAAGATAAATTGTTAAAAAAAATTACAATTAAAAAAAATTTAAAAAGGGCCACATGAATACCTGTAGAATTAGTTAAACTATTTTTGTGCAAAATTACAAATCGATTGGATCAGTAGATTTTCTGTAATCGTGTTCACCGACTTGGAAAATGCTACTTTTCAGGAGAGCGCTTCAAAGTTTTGTGAGCACATGCAGTGCACACTAAGCGACCTCCATTAAATTGGCTATAACTTTGTTAATTTTAATTTGATTGACTTGCAACTTTTACACAATATTCTTTACATTTGTAATAAAAATTGTAATAAAAAAAAAAATAAATAAAAAAAAAATTACAAACCTTACCCCCCCCCTTAACAATGCCCGCCTTTAAGTCCTTCAGGGTATTAAATTGCTTTCCACCTCGGAAAACTTTTGCTGAAAAGATGCCCCAAAGATTATCTATCGGATTTAAGTCTGGACTTTCAGCTGGCCACTGCATCAAAGCGATACCGCGCTAGGTGTATAGAAGCGAAAAAATCTCCGAGATGAAACTTTTCGGAATGTGGTACTAGCTCACTTTCCAAGAGATTCGTACACATTTCCGCATTCATGACACAAAGCATAAATGCGATTCCCCGAAGTAACTAAAAGCAGCCCAAACTATTAGAGAACTACCACCATTGTTGCGTCTGTGGCTATTCTCCTTGGTATGCCTGGGGGTCTTGCCAATACTACTGATTTCCATCTGGGCCATCTAAATTAAATTTTTTTCATCGCTGAAGATGACATTTCTCGTAATAGGCAAGTCGATCCATTTTATGCCGCCGCGATAACTTAGGTTTTGGGACTGTTTGCTTCGTATGTGTGATGCAAATCTTTTCGGCAAATTTGTTGCACCCGTTGCCTACATATTGGTAACTTCAAATGTGCCTTAATTTGGGCGTAGCTCAAATGTTTGGCAGTTGCCAAAGCACTATGGGGCAAACGACCACTTTAAGTGGCCTAACCCATTTTTTAAAAGTCGTTAAATTAAATTTTTTTTTAACTGGAATGTGTTAAAAAAACTTTAATCTATAATGTTACGTACCAGAAATTTTAACAGAGCACGGCACTGTTAAGTAATTCGCTGTTAAGTCAGCTGCTGCGTACGCGTGACTCCAGCGATAACCGATTGTTGGTAAAATGTAGAAAAATTGGGCAAGTTTAAAGTCAAAAAAGGCTATAAACAATTAATAAAAGAGATACTTTTAACATGCTTATGGTTTTTAGTATGTATTTTGAAAGTCGATTGTAGAAAAACACTGTGGTGTCCCAATAATCTTCTGTAAGGTCTAACCCTATTAAAACAACAATTTTTTAGTGTATTTTAATTTTTAAATAGAGAAACAAAGTGAGTCCAGCTGACTTCACTTCTAAAACCTATTTTATGTTGTAGAGTTATCAATTCTTCTTATATGTTGTTAATATAAAAGTGCACTTTTGCGCACTTTCTCTAAAATTTAACTTTTAAGATACCAACCTCAAGGTGAAAAACAGCGTTTTGTTCGTGAAATGGAACGCAGAGACAACGAGCAATGCAATGCATCGAATGCAATTTTCAATTTTTTTAATGCGATAATACGTGGACCCTGTTCTGACCATGACGAATAGACTTTATTAGAATTAAATAAAATTCAAGATTCTTAATTTTGAGGTTTTTCTTGGAAAAATTACATATTTTTCCACTATTTGTTGAAAAAAATGCAAAGCAAAAGAGTAAAACTTCAAATTTATGTAAAAACAAGGTACCACAACCCCCATTTAATTTTTTTTCTTTATTATTTTGGTAATATATTTTAAATTTTTTGGGAAAAAAAGTTTTTAAATGTATACACTGAAAAAAATAAATATTTTTTTTATTTGAATGTAGAATTATGTCTATTTTTGTTAAAATATATTACTATTCTTATTCTTAGCATAAATCAAACAAGAAAGGAAGCTAACTTCGGCTCACCGAAGTTTGTATACCCTTGCAGAATTTAAACAAAAAATTCAAACCGAAATTCTGAAGTAATAATTAGTTGCCGTCCGTCTTTAAAACTGAGGGACTAGTTTGCGTAGAAACGGACAGACGGACATGGCTAGATCGACTCGGCTGTTGATCCTGATCAAGAATATATATACTTTATAGGGTCGGAGATGTCTCCTTCACTGCGTTTCAAACTTCTGACTGAAACTATAATAATATAATGCCTTTACTATAATACTATAATAATACCCTGCAAGGGTATAAAAACAGAACTTAAATATTTTGCTTCGTTTTAAAGTTATTAATTAATGCCATAAAAAGTGGTCGTTCGCCCCATAGTGCAAAGCTTAAATGTGGCGATTAGTGCGTCATCAACCTTTGGAATTGCACCTTTGCGATTGTTCTGGGCATATTTATATTTATATATATATATATATATATATATATATATAATATATATATATATATATATATATATATATATAAATATATATATATATATATAAATATAAATAATATATATATTTATTATGCTAAGTAGGCCAAGCACACACCAACACGCCGGCAGCACACACTGGCAACATCACCGGCAACGTCATCAGCAACACCGGCCAGCGACATCGGTCAAGGAGAACTGGATGTAACGGCAGCGCCCCATCCCAAGGACCGGAACGCCGGGTCAGCCAATCGGCAACCGGCAGAGGGGCCAAGAGCGCACGATCGGAGCGGGCCCTCTGCTGGTGCCGGTAGCGCACAAGAATGCGAAACATAATTCGAGGCGGCCACCTCCAAGCTCGGAGGGAGCGAGAAGAAAGACTAAGTATGCAAAGAATGCATGAACTGCGGAACGGCGCGTGCCATGGATCACGGCAGCGCAGCCGCGAAAGTGACGGCAGAACTGGGTCACGGCCGAGCTGACAATTAGAGGAGCGAACACTCTTGGAACAACCAGCAAACGTAAAAGTCAAGCTAAAACGGAAGACTCGCGATATAACCAGCAAACCGACAAGTGAACCAACTCCAGTGACAACGAATACAGAGAAAACGATTTGAGACAACGACCAGGACGACAACGAGCAACGATGGAACCCAGCTTTCGAACAGGACCAAGGAGACCAGGATATAAACCAACTAAGCAACCAGCAGCGGGTGAGCGAGGCGAGGCCGCGATATAACAATATTTTACGAGTGTGTGTGTGTGTGCTAGGCAGAGGGGAAAACGGAAAAACACAAAATATATGTGTCGGAGAGCTAGTAAATAATCTCAGTAGGCTGGTGCAAAATCAGCTATGTATTATGCATCATCATGCAATCTAGAAACTTCGACGTCAAGGCACTTTTAGTGAACTTGTAAACCTTGTTGCTAGGCGGGTTACGCTGGCGCAGAGTAACTAGAACATAGTAACGAGTCTGTTACTGAGTGAGGTCTGTTCGTGCTGCGGAATACATAAGAGTGAGAGAGACCACTATATAACTTGAGTGAAAGTTAGAAAGTGGGAAAGGAGAATGTGAAAGCAGAGAGTTGCTGGCATTCTCGATTTGGCAGAGGAAACGAACAGAACTGACTGTTTTCTTATTTTACGATGGAGCTCTCTTCGATATCAGAAGTGGGATTGGATTTGCCTACAATTAACGATTCCACCCTAATCGTCACAGCGCTTGAATTGCAGAATCGCAATCTAATGGAGATCATAAAATCTATGCAGACTTCAAGACCGTCAGCAGAGGGAAAACCTGGTAAGTCGATTTGCCAAAATTTAATCCGGATTGCGCTGGAGTGGACGCCTCGGCCTGGTGTACGATGGTGGACCTGATTTTCGCTGAGAATACCCTCAGTGGTGGTGCCCTTGTGATAGCATTAAGCAAGGCGCTGGAGGGCACCTCAATGGTTGTCGCAAATATGCTTCGCGGGCATCACCTGGACACAGTTTATAGAGTTATTCATTCAACGTTTCGTCGGGCTTGAGACGACTACAGCTATTTTATTAAACGTCTTAAATAGCTGCCCGTCTTCTGGAGAAGGATTTGCTGAATATGGCAGCTGCATCGTCATTTAGCTCATGTCGAAATGGAAGTCTAAGAACTTGGAGAAAAGGGGAAGCTGATTCATCAGGACCAGAGCGCAAAAAGCCGAAGTTTTAAGTCTATTGTCATCATTGCGGGAAAATGGGCCACTAGTTTGCTGCATGCCGTAAACGGCTGGAGAGAGGACTAAACACAAGAGGCTGGACTCAAAACGGAAGCAGTTATTCGGGATTGAAGGAGCGGCCAAAGGTACAATGTTTTAAGTGCAATGAAATTGGGCATTATGCAAATTCTTGTCCCAAGACCGGGAAGGGTAGCGCCGAGAATACCTACGAAAGACGTATTGACATTTGCACTGTGGCCCCTCCTGAAGGAACAATTAACCTTTCCGGTGAGTCCGTTCAATTCTGCTTTGACTCTGGCGCTGAATGTTCCTTGGTAAAAGAAAGTGTGGGAGATAAATTTAAGGGAAAACGACTCCATAATATTGTAAAACTAAACGGCACAAGTAAGGATTCTATTTGTAGTACAATGCAGATTCTATCAAACATAAACATTGAACAGTATTGCTTAGAGACTTTATTTCATTTTTCCAGAACAGTCAAGCTTTGAGTCGGTCGTGTTTTCCATCGCTCTCCCTTCTTTCAAAGTTTTTCTTGTGTATTCCTGATTCTCAAAGTCCAAATTTTTGGCAACCGATCCGTGTTTTGACGGCCTTTGTTTACCCAAAACATCTGGTTCTTTTCGTATAAAGATAGTGACTTTAATCTGCGAAAACAAACTCGGTTTTATTTTATTTTTCTATTTCTTTCCCTTTTGTTTTCGTGTGCTGTGCGTTACCGCTTACCGCTGCATTCCGTTTCAACTTTGTTGTTGGTGCAAGCGTTTCTGCATACCGCGAACATACAATCAAACTACTGCTTTTGTGCCGCTTAGATAAAAGCTTTTGATCATTCTCGCTCGATCTCTGTTTTGATCGTTTCCTTCGCCGCGCAAATTAAATAACCTTTCCCTCAATTTTTAATTCGTAAGCTTTTTTACGAATTATTATTATTTAACATTCTTACTTCACTAATTATGGCTACCTGTTGTGCAACTGAATGCCCAAACGGCCGCAAAATCACCCCGCGGCAGGCCACTGTTTTTTGCTGGCTCTGCGACAATATCGCCCACCCTGGCTGCGCCGATCTTGGGCATATCGGCCCACGGATTGCGGATCGCCTTCGAGATCACGTCGGTTTGGACTGGACGTGTCCAAGCTGTCTACATATCAAATCCGATATGAGGACGTTCATGAGGCAAACTCATCTTGAGTTTCAGTCTCTGGCGGCTGGCTTCAAGGAGCTTTTCAGTCGTTTCCAGACGGCGGAGTCCCACTTCAAAAGTCTGAAACTGCTAAGTTGCGCGCCTAGTATCAACTCGAGAACTCTCCCTAATATTTCTCTTCAAGTTCCAGACCCTGGGAGCCCCCTTATGCGTTCCAGCCCGCGAAACCTATCCGCGGTCAACACCTCGGACGCGGCAGATGACTATTGCGAGGCTGCTCCACCTGGACCAACCAAAACCACGGCTCTTGGCCCTTTATTAACCGATGTCGCTGCACCCTTGCATCGTCAGCCTGCTAGTTTTGATCAGGCTTCCACGTCGAGGGCTGCCGCTTCTAATGTGTCAGCGGTGGATTGCAACAGAGACGCTCATCCTGTGATACCGGCAGTCTCCGTTTCTTCGTCACCTTTCACCACGCCTAGACTACAGCACTCCGCAATCTCGGGAGTTGCTCAGCGTAAACCGGTGCCTCTTGCCGGCGTTGCTCCCAGGAAGTTTGTCTTCGTTTCCCGCCTGAACCCTGGTGCTTCCGAAAATGACGTTAAGACCCATTTGAGCAGCAAGCTGAATGTTTCTGGCACCGAATTTATTGTCTCAAAGTTCAATTTTAAACAAAGACGTGATATATCTTCGTTTAAAATTGCACTTTCTGATGGTCTCTTGGACAGGGTTCTTGATCTTTCCGTCTGGCCTAAACATGCCATAGTTCATGAATTTATTAACAAAAATAATCCCCGTACTCGTGCGCCTCAGACTCCCCTAGTTTTGCCTTCAAAAAACTAATAGATTCTTTCTCCATCCACTATCAGAACGCTCGTAGTTTACTGGGGAAGCTCAGCAAACTACACGTCAATAGTGTTTCCTTTGATGCCGACGTTATTCTCTTTACTGAAACGTGGCTAAACTTTTCTGTCTGTGATACTGAACCGTTTGCAGGCAATTATGTCGTCTATAGGAGTGACCGTCCGTCACGCATTGGCGGCAGTGTTCTTATTGCCGTTAAATCAAACCTTGTTTCTAATTTGGCTCCGATAATTGACTACGACTGCACTTTGGAATTTGTTGCTGTTAGCATTCAAGTTTTCAATTATGTTGTTTTTGTGTCTGGTTCCTATATTCCACCTAGATCTGACTGTGATATATATTCTCAGCACCTATCCCTAATTCAGAGCATTGACTCCACTCTGGGTGCTAATGACCACCTCATTGTTTTGGGTGACTTTAACCTCCCTTCTATATCCTGGATACCCTCACCTGACTCTAATATTCTCATTCCCTCTGTCCCTTATGACTTCATTCACGGACTTATTGACCTTACCTTAGGACAATTGAATAGTATTAAAAACTGATGTGATAAAATCTTAGACCTCATCTTTGTGTCGGACTTTGCTAATGCAAATGTCACTAGAATTGACCCTCTTTTTTGTCCTAAAGATGCTTACCACCATACCATCGAGATATTACTCGAAGCTTCACCTCCTTTACTGCCTTGCGCTGCTGCCGAACCTGCAACTTTTCGCTGCTTTCGTAGGGCCAATTTCACGGACATGAATACTCATTTATCCTCAATCGACTGGATCTTTTTGAATGATACTGTAGTATGCATTGTACCAACAATACTTAAAGGGTACACACTGTAACACTTTGTTGCAATGTTTACATAATTCATGGTCCCGGTCATAAACTCTAAGTGGCCGAAATATGAACCGATCGCTATGGCTTAGGCCACACACAGAAAGTGTTAGCGTCGGCATAATTGCATGAACGGACCGCATGTGCATACCCCTCGCGCTCCTCACATAAGAGAGGGCATATGTATGCATAAACATAAGTATATACATTTATAACAGTCTCTGCCGCCGCCTGCGAGCAGCGCGGCAATGAGACTTAGCCTTAATTAGACTTTAAGGAATATGATAAGAACAGATTCAATCTTACCCTTCGAGCGGCACCATAGCTGCTCGCAACAAATCAAAACCTTGAATAAAGAAACACTTTAAATAAAACCAAACGAATCTATTTACTTCATGGCGACCGTGACTTGGTCCGCTTGTGGATAAAAAAAAAAGAGAATTCATTAAAAATGACGGATCCATGGCCAAACATGTAAAAGTGAACAAGGAGATGGAGCAGGAGTCAATAAAATCCCTGATCAAAACGGCGTAAAAAAAAAAATAATAATAAACTGCGGTCTCAAAATCAACAGCGAATCTACAGCGGACACACACAATAATATGCTAAATCTGAGTGAATTTGATGGGCTGGGCTGGTGAGAAGCATAAAATACAGAAGAGAATAGCGCACTTGAAGTGGCTATTGTACACTAACCAACCACCCCCGCCATGGGCCACAGCGGTAAAGCTGCAAAGTGAACTTGATTTTCTAAAATCAAAGATAAACAAGCCCAAGATCTATAAGCTGCACAATAAATGTCTTAAGAAAAGATACATGAGCCGGGCTAATGACCTGGATAAAATCTAAAACAAATACTTATATTGAAGAGTGTTATTATATCCCACACCATTTTAAACAAAACAAGAAAGGAAGCTAACTTCGGCTCACCGAAGTTTGTATACCCTTGCAGACTTTAAACAAACAATTAAAAACGAAATTCTGAAATAATAATTTGTTGCCAAATCTCAAATTTGATGGCAATGGTTTGAAACACGGCTAAGCTATGGTTTTTTTATTTTCCTGATTGTTCCTATGGAAGCTATAGGATATAGTCAGCCGATTTTCATGAAATTAAAATCAAAATTCAGAAATACTAAAATATGGCTAAATATCAAATTTGGTGAAAATATGCTGAAATCTGACAAAGTTATGGTTTTTTCTTTTATTTTCCTGATTGTTCCTATGGAAGCTATAGGGTATAGTCAGCCGATTTTCATGAAATTAAAATCGAAATTCAGGAATACTAAAATATGGGTAACTATCAAATTTGGTGAAAATATGTTGAAAACTGACAAAGTTATGAATTTTTCTTTTATTTTCCTGATTGTTCCAATGGAAGCTATAGGATATAGTCAGCCGATTTTCATGAAATTAAAACCGAAATTCGGAAATAATACTAAATGGGCAAATATCAAATTTGGTGAAAATTGGTTGAAAACTGACAAAAGTAATAATTTTCCTGATTGTTCCTATGGAAGCTATAGGATATAGTCAGCCGATTTTCATGAAATTAAAATCGAAATTCGGAAATAATACTAAATGGGCAAATATCAAATTTGGTGAAAATTGGATGAAAACTGACAAAGTTATAATTGTTTTTTGAAAATTTTTCGGATCGTTCCTCTGGCAGCTTATGATATAGTGGTCCGATCCGGCCCGTTCCGACATATGTACGAGTGAGAGTATATAGAAGCCTAACTGCAAAGTTTCATTCAGATAGCTTTAAAACTGAGGGACTAGTTTGCGTAGAAACGGACAGACGGACAGACGGACTTCTGATTGAAACTAATATACCCTGCTAGGGTATAAATATAAGTACAAACCACCAAGATGAAGTTGACCGAAAGGCAAATTTATAGGATGTATGAGGACATCAAGTTAGCCAATAAAAGCAATTGTTGTGTAAGATCATCCAGTATTGTACAAGGTTCATCTAAAAGAATAATAAGTGAAGCAAAAGAAAAGATCTTACAGCAAATGCTAAGGGCCATTGATGCAGGACATTTAGTTTTTACATCCGAGAGTCCTAAAGAAAGAATAACGTCAATGTTCGAGGGTTTTATTTAATGCGGGATGCAATGTTTGCAAGGCAACTATGTAATGCCACCAAATATTTGAAGACACCACCAAGGAAGAGCATAAGAGTATAAAAATAAAATATAAGTAACGTTGTTAATAATACAATTTATACTTAACTATGAATTAAATAAAACACAAAAACAATTTTTAATTAAATACAGACAAATCTTTTTGATACATGAACACCATGGCTAAACTAAATACAATCTACATGATAAAATGGATTGGAATGAATTTTACAAAGAGATAAGCAATATAAAAACTACCTTTAACAAATCACATAAGGTGCTTACTCAGAATTAACCAATTCAAAAGACAACAGTCAGGAAACGTGTCGAAATATTAGTAAATTGCTTTAACGAAGCGCGAATACTAATATATGATACAAACGAGCTAGATTCAGAAGGGAATAGTGAAACAAAACCCAAAATAGAAGAGGAAGATTTAAATAATCTGACCATTCCAGCGGTTTACACCGATACTGACATCTACGCAGATTCTGATACTCCAAGTGAGGAAAGCACTCCTGTCGCAATGGCGCAAACTAACATTGACTTCATAAATACCGCATCCAAGCTGCCAGTGTTCGATGGTAAAGCAAAAAACCTAACAAGTTTCGTAGATGCGTTGGAAATAGTAGAATCAATTAAGGGCAAGCATGAACAACTCGCAGTGTCAATAATAAAATCCAAATTGAAAGGAGCTGCTAGAAATCTGATAGGAAACGAAACAACGATTTCCCAGGTGATTTCCAGGTTGAAAGGCAATGTCAAGGGCGAAACTGTGGAAGTATTGTCAGCAAAGCTCATGAACCTACAGCAACGCAACAAAACTGCAAACCAATATACGGAGGAAATTAAACAGATGACGAAAGCCTTAGAGGGAGCATATATCAGACGGATTATCGTTAGAACTAGCAAGGAATTATTCTACCCAACATGCTATAAAGGCAATGACAAACAAGTGGACAATTGATAAGGCAAAACTTATCATGCAGGCGGGAACATATAATACAAGTTTCCAAGTTTGTAAGTGGTTGCACTGTAGCAACTGGACAGCAAAACACTGTCCTGCATTACAAAAACTATTCACATCGCCGTTCAAAGCGCGGACGTGGAAACTCCGGAAACAATAACTATAGAGGCAATTCCCGTGGGTACCAAAATAACCAAAATAACAACAATGGACAAGGCCAATATAGAGGAAATAACTATAGAGGCCGTGGTAACTCAAATCGAGGCCACAACAACAACAACCAAGGCAATGTCCGAGTTGCCCAAAACACATCGGGAAATTCCCAAAATACATCGGGAAACTCTCAGAACCCTTTGAATACTTAGAATTAAAAGAAGCCAAAGTTCACACTATTAATCTCAGTCAGAACATATTCGTTTAATTTACCAATGTAAATACAGGGAAAGAACTAGTTTTTCTAATAAACACGGGTGCAGACTTTCAGTTTTAAAAGAAACTTCAGATATTTTTGATAATATCCAAATTGACAATATTATAGACATAAAGGAAATAAGTCAAGAAATAACCAATTCCAAAGGTTTAGTTTCTATTGAAATACAAACTACCAAGTATGTAATTCCACACGATTTTCATATCGTAAATTTCCAATTTCCTATTCCATGCGATGGAATATTAGGCATTGATTTCATTAAAAAGTACAATTGTCAACTAGACTTCAAGCCATCTGAAGATTGGCTTATAATTAGACCCAATATTTGAAATATTCAATTAACGTACCAATAGCTCACAACTCAATTCAATGGTAACAACTCAATTCTTCTGCCAGCAAGATCCCAAGTTATTAGAAAAATTCAATTAAACTCTCAAGAAGACAGTGTACTAATTCCAAATCAGGAAATTCAGCATGGTATTTACATTGCTAATACCATAGCAACGTCTAGTAACGCTTTTATAAGGTTACTTAATACGACGAACACTGACCAAGTAGTCCGTCCAAATAACCTAATATATGAATTACTTTCGAACTACGATGTAGTCCATACAAATCTTGACAATAGAGAAAAAGCTGTATTGTCACAACTTTCGAAAAATTTCCCTCCACAGTTTAAGTCACAGCTTTCCAGCTTATGCACCCAGTATAGTGATATATTCGGATTGGAAACCGAATCAATATCAACAAACAATTTCTATAGACAAAAACTGAGATTAAAAGATGAAGAACCAGTCTATATAAAAAATTATCGCAGCCCACATAGTCAGCTTGATGAAATACAAAAACAAGTAGGAAAGTTAATTTCCAACGGGATAGTTGAACCATCCGTATCTGAATACAACAGCCCATTATTACTCGTTTCTAAGAAATCATCCCCAGGGTCAAATGCAAAGAAATGGCGATTAGTGATTGACTATCGTCAGATTAATAAAAAATTACTATCTGATAAATTCCCATTACCTAGAATTGATAATATTTTGGATCAACTAGGTCGAGCTAAATATTTTTCATGTCTTGATTTAATGTCAGGATTCCATCAAATTGAACTAGAAACAGTTAAGTGTGAGTGAGCTCGACTGTGAGATACCCGCTACCCATAGTAAATAGTTAATACATTTTTTAACATAACGGCCAAATGCAAATGCAATTGTAATATAATAACATGCATACAAAAATACATACACATGTATCTACTACTTGTATATGTAAGTAAAAACGCGTTAATATTGCATTAAAGCGGCTAATAATGATTACCATTTATTAAAATTGCTTCTCGAATATCTTATAAGATTCTTTTTCGATCACAATTAAGAACTGGTAAGAATATTTAGTTGGTCTAATTGGTCAACCAAATGAGGCATGCTGCCAGCAGCCGTTTGTGGACATACAAAATTATTTCTTTTATAACTTCGACAATTTTTACACAAACTAGATTCCTGAAAATTTGGTTGCGATCAGATAAAAATTGTCGAAGTTATAAAAGAAATAATAGTTCTTAATATACATACCGAAATTCGCAACTCTATCTTTAAAATTATACTCTTAGTACGCTTTTTTATGATTTGCGGGGACGGAAGTATGCGTGGTAAAAATTGGAAACAAACTTGATCTGCGTGCAAGCATAAGAAATACTGTCGAAAAAAAATTAGAGCTCTATCTCTTATAGTCTCTGAGATCCAGTGTTTCATACGGACAGACGGACAGACGGACAGGCAGACAGACAGACAGACAGACGGACATGGCTAGATCGACTCGGCTGTTGATCCTGATCAAGAATATATATATACTTTATAGGGTCGGAAATGCTTCCTTCTACCTGTTACATACATTTCCTGCCGGCACAAAGTTATAATACCCTTCTACCCTATGGGTAGCGGGTATAAAAAGTTCAAGAGATATAACGTCTTTTTCAACGAGCAATGGCTCATATCGCTTCACGCGATTACCTTTTGTACTGAAAATAGCTCCTAATTCATTTCAGGGAATGATGACTATTGCATTCTCTGGTCTGGAACCTACCCAAGCATTCCTTTATATGGATGATTTAGTTGTAATCGGTTGTTCCGAAAAACATATGCTTAAGAACTTAACAGATGTTTTTGAGAAATGTAGGAAATATAACCTGAAATTGCATCCAGAAAAATGCTCATTTTTTATGCATGAAGTGACTTTTCTAGGTCATAAATGCACTGATAAAGGAATAATTCCAGATGTACGATGTCATTATGAATTACTCAGTCCCGCATGACGCGGACAGTGCTAGACGATTCGTAGCCTTTTGTAATTATTATAGGCGTTTTATAAAAAACTTTGCCGACTATTCACGGCACATAACAAGATTATGTAAAAAGAATGTTCCTTTCGAATGGACAGATGATTGTCAAAACGCATTTGAGTATCTAAAAACAAAACTCATGGAACCCACATTACTTCAATATCCAGATTTCTCTAAAGAATTCTGTATAATTACAGATGCAAGCAAACAAGCATGTGGAGCGGTTTTAACTCAAAACCATAATGGACTCCAACTTCCCATTGCTTACGCATCCAGATCTTTCACTAAAGGAAAAAGTAATATGTGTACAACTGAGCAGGAATTAACTGCAATACATTGGGCAATACTTCATTTTAGACCATATATATAAGGAAAGCACTTCTTAATAAAAACCGACCATAGACCTTTAACCTATCTATTCTCGATGATCAAGTTCAAAACTGACGCGTATGAGGCTCGAATTAGAAGAGTATGACTTCACAGTCGAATATTTAAAGGGTAAAGATAATTATGTAGCCGATGCGTTATCAAGAATAACCATCAACTGCCGAATCACCAATAAAATAGATCTGAAGAAATTTATGATCTTTATTTTGTGTTGGCAACAAAGCGCCCGCTCGGTGGTGAATTTGCCCTTGAATCTGAATATTGGGATGCAATTTTGAATAAATGGTTGTTGTTCATTTTGGTAATAGAGAGACGCCATTACCTTACAACTTGGATTGTAGCCTG
This sequence comes from Drosophila anomelani, assembly GCA_035045905.1. Lineage (NCBI taxonomy): Eukaryota > Metazoa > Arthropoda > Insecta > Diptera > Drosophilidae > Drosophila > Drosophila anomelani. Next base: position 591,245 of record JAWNOO010000157.1, read on the forward strand.
GTTGATGAACAACCTCAGCTCCAAATTACGTCATTTTAAAGCAAACGTTATATTTTTGTGCAAGCTTTAGGAAATATTTGATTGGGCTGAATTTCCATATAGTAGCGAATACAAAGGCTCTGGTGGATGAGCCAAAACGGGCAATTTAATTTTGCCACCTGCACAGCATAAGCCGGGGGTTTCCAATCGAAACTTCAGTGCATTGCAATGCTGACGTACGACAGACAATGAACCAATAACAACGCAGCTATGATCTTTGTAGGGAGTTTCAGAATTGTATGCGAATGCAGCGCGATTCAAGTTTTCATTTGCGGTTCGTCTTCCTCCATTATTTTGTCGAGCTTGAGGTGGGGTTTGTGCAGCGCGATGCTGTGCCATTCGGGCAAGTGTCGATGCATTTATATCTGCACGTTCCTCTTGCGTCCGACTATTACGGAAATTCTGACTATTTATTGCATTGCGCGAATGCCGTCCAAGTCTTGATCGTCTAACAGCAGGCATTATTTTGCTGACTCTAGGTATAGAACATATAAATAATACGTATAACCGTCACTCCGAAGTGACAAAATTACTTATCTGATGCGCAATTTTATTTCATGAAATTTTCTGTCTTGCAATGCTCAACTTTAAAATTCGACTTAAATTAAACATATATGTACACTATATTATGAATAACACCACATCGCCTTCTATTGTTCAATAACAGTTTTACATCAACTGTGTATAACTCTTGAGCCTCTAGCGACTTTTCCAGAAGGTTTTACCAAAATTTTCTTATGTATTTGCCTTATTCTGGCAATTACAAACAACTGGAAAAAATTTGATCCAAATCGGTCCAGCCGTTCTCTTGTGATGATAATGCGAACATTTTTGCCACCATTTTTATATATATAATATAGATAGAAGATAGATACAAGCTGCGTAATAAATGCTTAAAAAAGAGTTATATGAGCCGAGCAAATGATCTGGACAAAATTAAAAAAAAAAAACAAAACAAGAAAGGATGCTAACTTCGGCTCATCGAAGTTTGTATACTCTTGGAGATTACAAATTAAATCAACAAATTAAACACAAAATTCTGAAATAAAAAAACGATGTCCAATTCCAAATTTTTCACTAATTTTTTTTCATTTATTTTCCTTATTAAACGCCATAAGTGTTGCCTACTTAGGGGCGTGTGTGATGAAAATGCTAGGCAGCCACGCCAGGGATAAGATATAGTCGTACGATTTTCATAAAATTAAAACCGAAATTCAAGAAAAATTTTTGATGCGATGTTGAGAAACAGCGAAGTTATGATTTTTTTCTTTTATTTACCTAATCTATCTATAAGATATAGTTGTCCGATTTTCATGAAATTGAAACGAAAATTCCAAAATAATATTAAATGGCCAAATATCAAATTTGGTGAAAATATGTTGAAAACTGACAAGGTTAAATGCTATGGCAGCTATATGATATAGTTGTCCGATCCGGCCCGTTCCGACATATGTACGAGTGAGAGTAAGAAGACTAACTGCAAATTTTCATTAAGACGGACATAGCTAGCTCGACCTGGCTGTTGACCCTGATCAAAAATATGTACTTTATAGGGTCGGAGATGTCTCCTTCACTGCGTTGCAAACTTCTGACTGAAATTATAATACCCTGCAAGGGTATAAAAAGGGCATTGGCAAAATTTACAATTAAACTAAAACCTACTTTGTAAACAATGAGAAAATGAATAAAATACAAGTAAAAACAAGAAAGGAAGCTAACTTCGGCTTACCGAAGTTTGTATACCCTAGCAGAGTTTAAACAAAAAATTAAAAACGAAATTCTGAAATAATAATTTGTTGCCAAATCTCAAATTTGATGGCAATGGTTTGAAACACGGCTAAGCTATGGTTTTTTTATTTTCCTGATTGTTCCTATGAAAGCTATAGGATATCGTCAGCCGATTTTCATGAAATTAAAATCAAAATTCAGAAATACTAAAATATGGCTAAATATCAAATTTGGTGAAAATATGTTGAAATCTGACAAAGTTATGGTTTTTTCTTTTATTTTCCTGATTGTTCCTATGGAAGCTATAGGGCATAGTGAGCCGATTTTCATGAAATTAAAATCGAAATTCAGGAATACTAAAATATGGGTAACTATCAAATTTGGTGAAAATATGTTGAAAACTGACAAAGTTATGAATTTTTCTTTTATTTTCCTGATTGTTCCTATGGAAGCTATAGGATATAGTTAGCCGATTTTCATGAAATTAAAATTAAAATTCAGGAATAATAAAATATGGCTAAATATCAAATTTGGTGAAAATATGTTGAAAACTGACAAAGTTATGAATTTTTCTTTTATTTTCCTGATTGTTCCTATGGAAGCTATAGGATATAGTCAGCCGATTTTCATGAAATTAAAATCGAAATTCGGAAATAATACTAAATGGGCAAATATCAAATTTGGTGAAAATTGGTTGAAAACTGAAAAAGTTATAAATATCCTGATTGTTCCTATGGAAGCTGTAGGATATAGTCAGCCGATTTTCATTAAATTAAAACCGAAATTCGGAAATAATACTAAATGGGCAAATATCAAATTTGGTGAAAATGGGTTGAAAACTGACAAAGTTATAATTTTTTTTCGTAAATTTTTCCGATTGTTCCTATGGCAGCTACATGATATAGTCGTCCGATCCGGCCCGTTCCAACATATGTACGAGTGAGAGTATATAGAAGCCTAACTGCAAAGTTTCATTCAGATAGCTTTAAAACTGAGGGACTAGTTTGCGTAGAAACGGACAGACGGACAGACGGACATGGCGAGATCGACTCGGCTGTTGATCCTGATCTAGAATATATATACTTTATAGAGTCGGAGATACTTCCTTGCAGGGTATATTAGTTTCAGTCAAAAGTTTGCAACGCAGTGAAGGAAGCATCTCCGACCCTATAAAGTATATATATTCTAGATCAGGATCAACAGCCGAGTCGATCTCGCCATGTCCGTCTGTCCGTCTGTCCGTTTCTACGCAAACTAGTCACTCAGTTTTAAAGCTATCTGAATGAAACTTTGCAGTTAGGCTTCTATATACTCTCACTCGTACATATGTTGGAACGGGCCGGATCGGACGACTATATCATGTAGCTGCCAAAGGAACAATCGGAAAAATTTACGAAAAAAAATTATAACTTTGTCAGTTTTCAACCCATTTTCACCAAATTTGATATTTGCCCATTTAGTATTATTTCCGAATTTCGGTTTTAATTTCATGAAAATCGGCTGACTATATCCTATAGCTTCCATAGGAACAATCAGGAATTAGGCCGTACACATTAGGGTACACAGGGGGATCAACAGATGGCTGTGTCATCTGCCGTAACTGTGTGCACCATCGGTAGTGCGACTATACTCTCCAAGCGAGGGCGGCTGGAAGCAGGTCCTTGGTTTGGGCCTAGTTGGCCGTCAGCCGATAGGGTACACAGGGGGATCAACAGATGACCGCGTCATCTGCCGTAACTGTGTGCACCATCGGTAGTGCGACTATACTCTCCAAGCGAGGGCGGCTGGAAGCAGGTCCTTGGTTTGGGCCCAGTCGGGCCCCAACCGAGTACGCTGACTAATGGTAGTCGGGCGGACCTGGACATGTCTTTAAATTGTCTCCCCTCAAGTCAGGAGTGTTACGCGACCCGTGCCCTCTGACTTCCAGGTTCGCAGCTGAGGGGTAAATCCAGCTGTGTTCACACGGAGCCTTCCTAGGGCCGGGCAACCCTAGGTCGTAAGATGCCTTACCGCAGCTTTGGGGCGAAGTTGCGGTCGACCTTTCCACATGCCCCAACCCCCCTCAGGCCCGCTGCGCTTGCCTAGCCGAGCAAAGCGGGCGTACATGAATAAAAATGGAAAAAAAAACGCCGAGCTTCGGACCTCTCGGGAGAGGTAAAATCCCACAAAACAGTGATGGACGAGGAGGAGACACTGAGGCTGAGTCTGGTCTCAGGGTCTCATCAGAAGTCGGGGACCGACGAAGAAGGGCCGTCGGTGTCTAGTAAAGACACTACGACTCAGTCGAGACCCGATGGGAGAGCAAGTAGCACTCCCCATTCGGAACACAATAGTGGGCCTAATAAAGGCACCACTAAAGACATGAGTAAGATGACTCATCAGCAAAGACGGGCGATGGTTGGTAGAGCCCGCTTCATTCTGCGCAAGATAGCCAAGAATGAGGCCGAGGGCAAGATCGACCCCCGCGATGCGGAAGACAAAGCCAAATTCCTTGCGGAGATCGCGGAATTTGAGAGCTACAAGGCGGAAAACCCCGTGGTAGTCCAGTCCACTCAGGCAAAGCGTAATCGTTCGCAAGACGTGAGCGAGAGCGCACCTAAGAGGGCGAAGGACCCGCAGGGCAAGCCGAGGGTGACCAGCTTCGTCAGCAAGGCGAAGAAGTTCAGCGAGGTGGTCAGAGACAGTCTGGCTATGGCTCTGGTGGACGAGAACCACGACGACGGGCGCCTGCTGTCGGAGAAGTGGGAGGTGATCGAGGCCAAGTTAGCCGACATGGTAACTGACAGAGTAGTCAGCATGCCGGCCGGCCCCATCCCCTCCTTCGACTCCTCGGACGTGGTCAGGGGGCACCGGGTAATCAGGTGCGACGATGGGTTCTCCAGGAACTTCCTGGCGGAGTGCGTGGCTAAGATTAGCGACGCCTGGGCTGGCCTTAAGATTAGGCTAGTCCACGCCAGGGAGATCCCCAGGAGACCCAGAGCTCGTATCTGGTTACCCAAGCGGCAGACTGACCATGTAAAGGTGATCGCTGCTCTGAAGGCTCAGAACCCGGATGTCCATATGGCAGACTGGACCATCCTCAAGGCAGAGAAGGAGATGAAGACGAGCCAGCCTTTCCTCCTGCTGATAAACCAACGCTGCCTGCCGCAGCTAGAGGCCGCAGACCACAAGGTCAGGTACGGCATAAGGAAGGCAAAGATCAGGGTCTTCCTTGCCGAACCAGACGAGCTACTGGAGGAGGTCGATGACACCAACAAGCTGTTGGACGATATGGTCATCGACGATAAGACCCCCGACACAACACCAAGCACAATCGATGTCGAGCATAGTGCAGATTAACTTGAAGCGCAGCACGCACGCTTCAAGCAATCTCACGATCCTTCTAAGGGAGAGGGATATCGACATCGGCCTGATACAGGAGCCTTGGACCAGGGACGAGCAAGTCACTGGTCTTAGGATCCCCGGATACACACTACTGTGCACCAACTCGAATGGTAGGCCGAGAGCATGCATAGTAATAAAAAACCACCTTAATGCTTTTCTCTGTCCCGATCTTAGCACACCTGACCTAGCAGTGGCCAGATTCGTGACGGTGGATGGGAGCGGAGTGCTGATAGCTTCGGCATACATGGCCCATGACGAACCGGCCCCGCCTGAGCCGGTGGTCAAGCTGCTGCAAAGGGCCGAAGACACTAAGACGACCCTAGTGCTAGGATGCGATGCCAACGCAAGGCACACGCTCTGGGGAAGCTCGGAAACAAATGAAAGAGGTGAGTCACTTTTTGATAATATAATTTGTCGTAACTTTACAATATGTAACAGAGGGAAGACGCCGACATTCATTTTTCCCAGCACAGGTAATTTCCAGGGCTGGGAAGAGGTGCTAGACATCACCTTACAGATTGAACAGGGCAAGTACAAGGTAGAGAACTGGAGAGTATCGACCCAACACTCCTTCTCTGACCATAGATATATCTTCTTCGATTTAGCAGTACAAGTTAGCAAACAGGTACCAAAAAGAAACCCACGTAAAGCGGATTGGGGCAAATTCAGTGAAATTGTCCAATCGAAAGTTGGCAACAGGAGGATAAAGGTACAATCCTCCCCTGAGGCCCTCGACAAGGAAGTAGAGGACCTCACCAACATACTTAACAATGCCTTCCAAGAGACTTGTAAGATCACATTCTCAAAGAAGAAGTATCCAACATGGTGGACGAAAGAGCTCAGCGATCTCAGGAGAAGGGCGCGGAAGTCCTTCAACACCAGTTATGGCACCAAGGAATGGGAACCATACAAGGAGGCGCAGAGAGCGTACAAGAAAGCGATTTACGAGGCCAAAAAGGACTCATGGCAGAGCTACTGCGAGTCACTTGAAGGCGTAAAAGATACTGCGAGACTAAGCAAGATTCTCGCTAAAGGACACACAAGCCCCACCCTGATTAACAGGGCAGACGGCACGGCAACAACGACGATAGAGGAGTCGCTGGAGTTGCTGGTTGACACCCACTTTCCAGGTAACTTGCAAGGGATCAAGGAACCCGAAAGGGGAAGAACCTCACAACTAGAAACGTCAACGAAGGACATCATTACCACTGAGAAGATCCGGTGGGCAATAGATTCCTTCGAAAGGTACAAAAGCCCGGGCCCAGACGGCATAATACCGGCAATGCTTCAGACAACCAAAGACAGCATCTGTAGATGGCTGAAAGCCATATACAAGGCTTGCATTAGACTGACGTATATTCCACTCCAGTGGAGGGAAGCGAAAGTCGTTTTTATACCCAAACCAGGAAGAAGGGGCCATATCCTAGCAAAGGATTACAGGCCGATTAGCCTTACCTCCTTCATCCTGAAGACACTAGAGAGACTCCTGGATGTTCACATCCGAGAGAAACTTGAGAAAGATGGCTTCTCGGATGCGCAGCACGCATACCGGAAAGGCAGGTCGACAGAGACTGCGCTACATGTAGTAGTGGGTTACGTCGAGAAGACACTACGATACAAACAGTACACAATGGCCGCCTTCCTAGACATAGAAGGCGCGTTTAACAACGTAAACGCCGATTCCATCCTGAGCTCCCTCAACTTGTTAGGCATTGAGGAAGGCATCAGAGAGTGGATAAGGGTTATGCTGACGAGTAGGTTGATCACTGCTGAACTGAGTGGCACTCACCTCACGCGAGCAGTGAAGAGAGGCACACCTCAGGGCGGGGTACTGTCACCTCTACTCTGGCTAATAAATATGAACACCATATTGGAAGAGCTCAACATGGGAGGCATCAAAGCAGTGGCCTACGCAGACGACGTAGTACTGCTAGCATCAGGACCCTTTCCTGACGTTATCAGTGGCATAATGACAGGCGCGTTAGGGCAGCTAAACACTTGGGCCAAAACCTGCGGACTAGGCATTAACCCAACAAAGACAGAACTAATGCTCTTCACCAGAAGAACTAAGGTTCCAGCCTTCAACATGCCCAGTATAGGGGGCACGAAACTAACACTATCGGATCAGGCAAAGTATCTAGGAGTGATACTAGATCCAAAACTAACATGGAAAAAGAATGTTGCAGAGAGAGTCAGGAAGGCAAGCATTGCTTTCTACTCCTGCAGAAAAATGTTTGGGAACAACTGGGGGTTGCATCCAAAGATTATTATATGGCTTTACACAGCGGTAGTAAGGCCAATTCTAACATACGGGGCCCTGGTATGGTGGCCAGCACTAACCAGAGCCTACAACATAGCGAAGCTCACCAGAATACAGAGAGCGGCATGCGCAGGAGCCACGGGAGCGTTACGCTCATGCCCCGCGGCTGCTCTAAATGCCATCCTCAACATAATGCCGATAGAACTGTTCGTTAAGGACACTGCCGCGCAGAGTGCAGTAAGACTGAAGGCAAGCTACTGCTGGAAGGAATACGGCACAGGTCACGGCAGGATACTTGAAGGCATTAGAATGGACACAAACGTAAGAACAGACTACATGACAACGGAGATGCACTTCGGGAATGGTTTCACAACCTCGTACCCAACGAGGGAGGACTGGAGCATGGGAAGAGTAACCGTAGAGAACGAGGTATCCCTCTACACCGATGGCTCTAAGATGAGCTGTGGAGTAGGGGCTGGGATCTTCGCCGAGCACTGGGGGATTGAAGAGACCTTTAGTCTCTCAGACTCGGCGACGGTCTTCCAGGCCGAACTACTCGCCATAAGGGAAGCAGCTAAGCTTTCACTAAGACGAGGACTCAGCGATACCACCATACGGATCTACTCGGACAGCCAGGCGGCTATCGAATCCCTAGCTTCCGTGAAAACCACGTCAAAGCTTGTGGCCGAATGCAAGGTAGCCCTAAATAATCTTGCACACGAAAACACGGTTCAAGTAACCTGGGTGCCAGGACACAACGACATCCCAGGCAATGAGAAAGCGGATGAACTAGCGAGAGCAGGCTCCGCAGAACCTAGCACTGATGCAGAAATACCAATATCCCTAAACTCGATTCAGACAAGAATCCACGACCATTTCAAGCAGACAGCCAACAAGGAATGGTCAAGGAGGACAGAGTGTAGAAGATCAAGACAATGTTGGCCAACTTTTGACAAAAATCGAACGAAAGAGCTGCTATCCAACAGCAAGAGGGATATCAGCAGGCTCACAGCAGTCACCACAGGTCACTGGGCGATTGGATCGCACGCAATGAAAATGGGACTGCCACACAACACGACCTGCAGAAGCTGCAAGCAAACAACGGAGCAAGATAATTGGAGACCCCAGGGGGCCTCACCACTTATACCTACCTACCTTGTCAGATTTCAACATATTTACACCAAATTTGATATTTAGCCATATTTTAGTATTTCTGAATTTTGATTTTAATTTCATGAAAATCGGCTGACTATATCCTATAGCTTCCATAGGAACAATCAGGAAAATAAAAAAAAGCTTAGCCGTGTTTCAAACCATTGCCATCAAATTTGAGATTTGGCAACAAATTATTATTTCAGAATTTCGTTTTTAATTTTTTGTTTAAAGTCTGCAAGGGTATACAAACTTCGGTGAGCCGAAGGTAGCTTCCTTTCTTGTTTCCTTTATTTTCCTGATTGTTCCTATGGAAGCTATAGGATATAGTCAGCCGAATTTCATGAAATTAAAATCAAAATTCAGGAATAATAAAATATGGCTAAATATCAAATTTGGTGAAAATATGTTGAAAACTGACAAAGTTATGGTTTTTTCTTTTATTTTCCTGATTGTTCCTATGGAAGCTATAGGATATAGTCAGCCGATTTTCATGAAATTAAAACCAAAAGTCAGTAATAACATGGCTAAATATCAAATTTGGTGAAAATTGGTTGAAAACTGACAAAGTTATAATTTCTTTTCGTAGATTTTGCCGATTGTTCGTATGGCAGCTATATGTCAATATATAGTCGATCGATCCGGCCCGTTCCGACATATGTACGAGTGAGGGTATATAGAAGCCTAACTGCAAAGTTTCATTCAGATAGCTTTAAAACTGAGGGACTAGTTTGCGTAGAAACGGACAGACGGACAGACGGACAGACGGACAGAAGGACAGACGGACATGGCTAGATCGACTCGGCTGTTGATCCTGATCAAGAATATATATACTTTATAGGGTCGGAGATGCTTCCTTCACTGCGTTGCAAACTTTTGACTGAAACTAATATACCCTGCAAGGGTATAAAAAGATTCAGCGGAAAGGAAACTAATTCCAACGTACTATACGACAAAGTTGGCCGCTTTCGATGACACATGGAATCGATTTGCGGAAAACGACAAAAATATTCCCGCAAAATATAGAACGGAAGAATATTTAAAGTTCCACGTCGACTGTCGTGATTCATACGACAAATACAGAAATATTATGGTCGATACAATGGCTCAGAGCTCAAGCAATGCCCCAAATCAGGCAACAGCGAGCAACGGCCGGGAAACTGCAGACGTTGCAAGCATAGCGAAACCTGCACGTAAGCTGATATCAGCATGTCGGCGACAAAATGCAATCGCCGAATCAATCAAACGGGCTCTGACAGAGGGTTCAGAGACCGGCAGGGCCGTGTCAAAGAGTTCAATAAACTCATTGTGGTCCCAATACCAAGAGATTCATTTCTCAATCCATGAAGAGTACGAAGAGCCGGTCAGGGAAGGATACGACATGCAGTCGTTCCTCCGACTAGAAAGGGAAGTACAGAAAGTCCTGGGGGCACAAAGCAATACATCAAGCAATGAAGATGTGCAGTTGCCCAGAGTCAGCATCCCCAAGTTCGATGGGGATCTACTCAAATGGACACAATTCTTTGATTTATTCAAATGCATGATACATGATACCAACATGACCACAGTCAAAAAGATGTGGTACCTTAAAACCACTGTGACTGGAGAGGCAGAGAGATTAATAAGGCATATCGATCTAAAAACAGAGAACTACATGAGCGCGTGGGAAATATTAGTTGACACATATAACAATCCCCGCCATGTAGCAGATACAATTCTCAATCGTCTCCTGCAACAACAAACAAACAATGACGACCCAATATCATTAAAGGAATTGTATATTACATTAATTGAGTCTCTAGCATCATTAAAGGGACTAGGCATTGATGTATCCAGCTGGGATACAATCATAATTGCCATCATAAAACAAAAATTGGATCTTGCGAATAGAGCCCAGTACGAACAATCGTTAGATGGTTCAAGAGAGCTTCAAGGGCTCGATACGATGCTAAGTTTCCTGGACCAGCGAAGTCGAGTGTTGGGAACAGGAAAACGCAGTCAGCAGCAAAAAAGGGAACAGAAGAACCCATCTTGCACTTCTGCTAGCGCAGGAAGGCAACTAAGTTGCCCTTTCTGCAAACGGACTCATGCGCTATACAAATGCGATGATTTCCGCAGCAAAACAGTACCCGATCGACTCAACTGGGTACAAAAACAAAAACGTGTGTAAACTGTTTTAACAGTACCCACAAGGCAAAGGATTGCCGAGGCCGTATGTGCTTTAAATGCGATAAAAGGCACCATACATTGCTGCACCTGGAGACTTCATCAGGCGCGGCAACAGATCCACAAACACCTGCTGTAGGAGCAGCAAGCAACAAAAGCTACAATTTGCTAGCCACAGTTAAGGTATTGGTAAAAGCAAGCAATGGTCAAATGGCGACATTCCGAGCCTTGCTGGATTCAGGATCACAAATCAATCTGATCTCTGAACGAATGGCCTCCAAGCTATCTCTGAAACTACACAATGCATCATTACGCATCGAGGGCATTGGAGGAAATCCGAAAACAAGTCGGGCCAGAGCAAATGTGCTCATGAAATCGATGCACAACGATTTTACTCAACAGGCCTTTGTTCTGCCGCATATCATAGCTGACCAACCAGCTCATGATTTGAATACATCCCACATACGCATTCCAAATAACGTCATCCTGGCCGATCCAAATTTTGACAAACCAGGAAAATTGACATG